>OX439383.1:13513451-14113451 GCA_949319315.1 Zelleria hepariella | reverse complement strand
CGTCATGGAAAAATTATCCCCTGCATTTTTGACAGCAGTTTTGTATCTATGGCGCGTCAAATTCGCGTTCTTTTTATATGTGGGGAATGTCAAATTATCTTTCATGCAGACAGTGCTTCACGACCGCTATGGATTTGGGTGTTGCTTTCAGCTCAGGTCTTCGGTCGTGCAGGTAAATGGAGAGTCTGGGCACTGTAGGAGGTATTTGGTGCAATGGCTCAGGCCGCAAGCTTAGTTGGTGCTGGCGTCTGGTGGCAAGAATCTCTTCAATTATTGTCCTTGTTCGTGCTACGTCAGCTCTCATCCGGTTGAGGCCCGGTGGTGGCGTTCGAGGGAGGATACCAGCTGAGACATGGAAGACCCAAGATATCATGGCTCGAGAACTTATGCCATTGGTTCCATCAATTCACGAGCTCCTTGTTCCGTTTTGGCGGCATCAAAATAAGAAATAACCAACCTCCGATAAAAGACGGCACTCTAAGAAGAAGGCGTTCGAGAAATCATCATCAATGGTCGTCTTCTACTGCCACTTGGCCGCGCAGTAGTAGGTGCGGTCAGTAGGTGCGGGTTTTGAGTTAGCATTATCAAATTGTCCCGTGCGTCTTCTTCGGAGGCATCAGCCTTCGGGTCTTGGGTGTGCAGTCTCCTGGCTACGTGGTCAGTGGGGCTCCGAGCTGCTGGAGTCTTGCAGCTCGAGGAGCTCCCGCGGGTACGGACGTCCTTTTACTGGCCGGTCGTAGTTGGGGGCAATGTGGTGGAGGTGCCGTTGCGGCCCGTTGCCAGCGCAGTGGAACATACGGTGCGACAGACGGACTACAAACTCCTCCACACTCTCCACCACTAAAACACGTTCGATAAATAGACGGTATCAAAATTCCCGTTGCTCCGTGAGGAAACCCGCCGGTATGTATCCAGTATATGGCGACGGATGATCTCCTTTTTTACGGCCCAGGGTCGATGGCGGACGCGCGAAAAACCCGTAATGTATGCGAGAATAATTCGCCGATATACGGCCAATAACCGATGAGTTCAGTACTGTGGCATGCGTCGCTGGATGTAGTGTATCCGAGGATGTTGGTGGAGTTTGGACCTTGGGAACTGAGAAATAAAGATAGTGTATGCTTGGTACACACGTGAGCAGTATCCTACATTTTCTACGTCTAAAAAGGAACCACATCAAGCCTTAAAATTACCATAACAAGAGTTTTTTTCCCGATTTGTCGAAGAACTGCGCTGTCCCGGCTACCTCCGGCCACTCCGTTAATACTGTTCCTATCCTGCATTGCACATTCCCAATTGAAACTTAGACATGAGGTCAGAATCACTTGTGAAACTACGCTCATAATGCCAACAACTTGGAAAGGAAACCGTCTTCGCAAGTGATAAGTAATTTAAGTTTTTCTTCTCCACTTCTTGCTAGCGCTGCTGAAATAGATACCTATCTACCTCCAGCTTAAAGGGTAATGACTAAGCGCTAAAAGTTTAATCCCAGCACTCGCGAGTATGTTCTGACAGTTAGGGGGGAACTGTGACTCGAAAAATGGTTTAATCCCGCTAACGAGTGGCGCCATCTTGCTTTAGTTCACTGCGTAAACCTAGATGAATATAAAAAGAATTATTTATTTGTCAAACATAGCTTATTTCAAAGTTACGTATATTTGTGAATTTGTAGTAGCAATACCACTCGCTGACGGTGAAGGAAAAAATCGTGAGGAAACCTGAGTGTATGAGGCATTATACCCTCAACGCAAAAATCGCCACCCCGCATTGAGCACGCGTGGTGATCTCTCTCTGAGAAAAGGCCTTTGCCCAGCTAGTGGGACATGTACAATTGTACAGGCTACATCTTACTTTCTTACAAACATAGGAGATTAAATTACAAAAACAAATGGTCAAAAATAAATTTTCTAGTTTCCAGCGTTACTCGATGCAGCCATACATGCCACAGGGGCTGGTCTGCCGGCAAGTTCTGGCAAATGAGTTTAATAACTGTGAGATGAAGGATATCACTCGACGCAAAAATCGCCAATCTACAGTGGGCATGCGTGGTGCAAGCCCGAAATATCTCTCCCTGTGAGAAGGCATTTACATACCCAGCTAGTGGGAGATGTACACTTGTACAGGCTACTACTTTAAATGCAGATAGACACATCACAAACACACAAAGACACACTTCAAACTTATTCTACCTTTTTTGGCGTCGGGGGTTAAAAACAATTTCAGTACACCGTAAATATATGAAGTGCTAAAAACCTTACCTTGTAATGTCTGCTACTTCATCCGTTTCCCTGCACCCTGCAAGTTTCTTGAAAGCCGAATCGGAAATTTTCACTCGCTCCCGCCTCGCGAGTTGATTGCAATGCTAATGAGGGTTCCAATTCTACAGATTTAGGGATTACAAGACTGCAGATTTAGTCGTTTCACCATGTGCAAGATTCGTCTGGAGTAGGTGGAATGGAACATTAATTTCACATTCGATTTATTGGGTCCAAAAGTAGGTACCTAACTGTATTTTTTTATTTCTTTAATAAACTTAAAACGCATTTAGCTACAGATCAGATTCAGATTCAGATGTATCAAGTTCAGGATCTTGGTGCAGGTGAATGACTATGATGACGACAACCCAGAGGAAGACCCAGCTTAAGAAGGCAAGAAAACATCTTGGAGAACGGAGGCCAGAGACAGAACGCAATGGAAGAAGATCATTGAGGAGGCCAAGACTCACAAAGGGTTGTAGCGCTGAAGGAATCCTGTTTAAATTAATAGCGTCGAGGCCCCGTTGATATCAGATTTGATTTCAAATATTATTATGAATAGATGGAAAGCTAGAACAATCTCTTACGCAACTTACAAGCATGCCCGTTATTAGCAACCTAGATCCGTCGTGATTTAGAGAAAGCTCAACCATATCCAACAATACAATAAATTCCTCACTTAATTCTTCCCCGGAAAGATATCAGACCACGAACAACATGACTGTATGGAAACAGAAAGCGCGAGTAAAGTGAGATATTTTCACTATAACCGATACTGATCAACGAGCGTACCGTCTTTTCAATAATCAGAATCGGAAATTCGAGTATCAGTCTTTTCATTGGGCTGCCACCAGAATTTTCACTGGGCTGCCGGCATTCTTTTTACGGGGTTGCCACTAGTATTTCATTGGAATACCAACAGTCTTTAACTGGTCTGCACCAGTATTTTCGCTGAGCTGCCACCAGTATAATATTATGTATTCACTGGGCTGCCACCAATATGTTTGGTAGGCTGCCAATAGTAATTTCCCTGGAGTCTTTTTCATGTGCTGCCACCAATATTCTCACTCGGCTGCCACCGGTCTTTCCATTGAGCTGCCAACAATATTTTCACTGGGATGCCACCAACATTTTCACTGGGCTGCCACCTAGCTGCCACCAATCTTTTCACTGGGCTGCCTTGACAGTGGGACGCTTACGCCATTTGTATTTGTTTTTTGTCATGAAACTATCTTTCTACACGTTGCTGTTCTTTTAGCCCCGCGGGTGCAAGTTGACAGCGCGCGCGATAGGGACCGTTCGTGATGGCGGCGATACACGAGCCCGCCTGATTGTGAGGCGAAGACGTTATTGGCCCGCCACGATCGCTCCTGGCTGAAATCATGATGTATTTTTGGGCTGTCACTATTTTTCACTGTGCTGCCCTTGTGCTGCCACAATTTTTTTCACTCGGCTGCCACCGGAATTTCCATTGAGCTGCCACCAATATTACCAATATTTTTTCTGGGATGAGAACAACATTTTTACTGGGCTGCCACCAATCTTTTCACTAGGCTACTATACACTAGGTTTCTGTTGCTTTTCTTTTTAGCCCGCGGGTGCAAGTTGACAGCGCGCGCGATAGGGACCGTCGTGATGGCGGCGATACACGAGCCCTTCAGATAGTGACGCGGCAAATTACGTAAGCGTCATAATTTGGTTGCTGTCTAGCTGAAAGACAGGCATAATAATTATGGCAGCCCAATAAAAATACTAGTGGAAGCTAAGTGAAAATACTGTTGGCAGCCCAGTAAAAATACTGGTAGCAGCCCGGTAAAAATGCTGGTGGAAGCCCAGTGACAGGACTAGGATCTGGCGTTAGGGTATACCTATATTTGTGCACATTTTCCCGTTTGCTGTGAGACGATCTTTCTTCGCGTCTCTATGCTTTACCCCGCGGGTGCAAGTTGACAGCGCGCGCGATAGGGACCGTTCGTGATGGCGGCGATACACGAGCCTGCCAGATTGTGACGCGAAGGCGTTATTGGCCCGCCACGATCGCCGCCGGCTGATGATGTCCCGCTTTGCGCGTTCGCATTGAGCTGGGGAGAAATTGGGGCGGGTTGGTCTGTTGTTTTGGTTAGTACGTGCTTTTTCTAATATAACGGAGGTAGATATTCTATCGGGTGGTTTACTGTAACTAATAATGATGACGCGGTTTACGTTTTAATTTTTGAGGCCTGTCGGAGCAGTTACAAATTTTTTCACTTATTTTTTTAACTTTGTTTTATTTTTGCCGCTTAGGCCCGTAATATCAATCACAGTTTAATCCAAAAAGGCTTGTTTAAACCCTGCCTGTCGATTAATTTTCATACAAAATGCGAGGTTCGTCGCATTCGTCAAAGGTCTGAGTTGAAACTGTGATTGATATTACGGCAATTCGGTACGCAAAGTTTTTTGTTCGAAAGTCCGTTATTGGCTTAATCTTATCTTTAGACAATATTGAGAAACTAATTTCAATATTTTTTATTTTTGTTCAGTAGTTTGGATTTTAAAGATAAAGATAAAAGATAAAATATTCTTTATTGTACACCAATATAAATACAGGCAAGGAAAATAAAAACTTAACGAAACAAGGTACAATTGGCGGCCTTATTGCTAACAGCAAAAAGTACAAAGTTTCAAAGATACGGTTTTATGACCTTCACGCGAAGGTCTGCATACTGTTGGCGGTCATAGGAACAAAACATTTAAGCGCATAAAAACAAAACTACTGGAGAAAATAAAAAATATTTAAATTACTTTCTCAATATTGTCTAAAGATAAGTTAAAGCCAATAACGGACTTTCGAACAAAAAACTTTCCGTACCCAATTAGACGACCTAGTCTCCAGGAAAGACAAGTCAATACATGCGGAGGAAAATTAAGTTTCCTCACGATGTGGAGTTTTCCTTCATGGTTCAAGGGCAAACCTACTCCATCTGTTTAGATGGTTTACCCAGGCACTACCAGCAGCGTAGATTCTAGATATAGGCCCGGTTTCTGAGTTGAGAATTTTGCTAAGCAAATGGGTAAGTATCGTCCTGTCTCTGCAGATTTCTGACAAAAGAGCGTGACAGAGCGATACGTAAGTATGTGCTTAGTAAAATTCTCAACTCAGAAACCGGGCCTTACAGGCCTAGATTATTGAGACTGTCATCAATGCTAGACTGCATCTGTTACTCGTTTGTTGCCGGAAAATAGTCGCTGCTAACTTCAGTGACCATGGAAACGCGTCGGGCCACGATGCCCGTCGACACGGTCGCCGTCGGCGGTGGTTCCACGTTCGGTTCCGCTGCGGCCACGGCTGAGGGGCCGCGCGCCTGCCCTATGCAAATATGCGACCTCCCCTTTGTGTGACCAATTTTAGAACGGTGACTAGATAACAACAAGAAAGTACCTAAAACAGGAATTAAACACGAAAGGTCTCTGGGCGAAATTCGACCCAGTTTGTAAAAGATTGCGTACACTCGTACTGCTATCGACTGTTAGAAGAGGACTTCAAGAAATGCTTACCGTTTTTTTTTTGTCGTTGAAAGGCGAAACGAAATAAAAAACTCTACTGGTAGACTATTTTAATGTATGGGCATTCTTACTTACCTATTCTGTTTTAAAGATTTAAAAAAAAATGTGACCGACAGTAATTACTTGACTCGGTAACTCAATTGGTAGAGCGCCTGCACGGTATGCGAGAGGTTGCGGGTTCAAGTCCTGTCCCGAGTGATTTTTTTTAACTTATTATACCTAAATGTTTAAAATATTCCCTAGCACGGGTTAATGCTTTAGAAAAAAAATATACAGTTATTGTAACTTGATAATTCATTTATATTTACTTATTTTTTTTTTAATACGCCACCTGGGTATATCTATGGCATGGGGTTAGCTGAAAATCAGCGCCGACTGAAGACCGCTTTAGACGGCATCGAGCTGAACTAAATCCATTTTCGGGTTTATTATGTTTGTTTTGTAAATATTTTAATTTTTAAGTGTTCTAAATGTTGATTTTCTTTTGTTTATTTTTCTGTGCCAACGCTATAAATTTTAGCCCGAAATAACTAGTGGTTCGCCCCGAACTATGAACTCGCGACCCCATATAAACTTAATAATAATAATAACCCCCGTGTGGTTCCCGGAAGGTACAGAATTGGACCAACCCATTTCTTCCCGTGGGTGTCGTAAAAGGCGACTAAGGGAATGGAGGGACCATTATGGTTCCTCCACCGCAGGGCAGCTTGTGGGGAGCTGTTGGTATGTGGCGGTACCACGGATCCGAGTCTTCCGAAGGTCGAAAACTGGTTCTCGCATCCAAGTCTTTGTACAAGAGTGGATTGGAATCCAAGAGGACCGGGACCCACACCTCTGGCTTGCCTTTACCGGCCGTCCAGAGTGGAGCGCAAGAGCTATATGCTCGCAGGAAAGATGGATAAGACGCGAGTTGATTTCTTTCCTATCTTTCTTATAGTGCTTCTATATCCTTCAGGTCCAGTTCAATATTCATAAAATCCTTTACAAAGTTTGCAATTATCATTTCCAACTCAAACTACGATTTTTCAGGTTTCTCGACGCCAAAGAAAACCAAATTTTTCTGTCTAGCATTTTTTTCTAGATAGTACAGTCTTGGCTTTTGATTTTCTACTCGTTTTTCAAGATTTTCAGATTTTTCTTCTAGCATTTTTAGTTTTTCGCCAAACATTCTTTGAATGTTTTCTGTAACTTGTTCGCCGCTTTTTCTTATGGATTTTTTTGTAGTTTATCTAGTATTTCTTCCATTTTAAGTTTTGTATTTGGACTCTCTTGTAGTTTTGAAGTAAAGCGACCTCTACTGTTGAGCATAAGGACTTTTTGGTTTATAATTTTGAACACTAGATGGCTCTGATAATTATTTTTGTCACGCCCTCTGTTAGGAAATAGAATAACAATATAATATATATTTTTTTAAATAGATGGCGCTTTTTTGAATTTTCTAATCTGGTGTACTTTGGATTTTTGGTTATTTTTGGATTTATTGGATTAAAATAGAGTTCTGGTTACGGATTATTTTGCGACCCGTAACAGTTTATTTTTATTGTTTCCACTGAGTTTTACGTCCGATATCCACAATATTGTTTCCAAACAGAATTTGTATTTATAGTTCACTTTTGTTAGTTTTTATCACTGCTTTCACTGTTTACTGATTAGATTTACGTTTTTATCACTTTTAAAATCACTTTTTAGCACTATTTTAATGTTACTGAGAGGCAGCAGTGGCGCCCTCTCTCATCCCATATAAACTTAACAACCCCATATCTCGGCAACCCCTCGACCGATTTGGCTCATGTTCGAACTTAAAAATTCTTTTAATTTCATTTACCTGCCTACCAAATTTCATGACCATCCGACAAAAATTACTCAAGTTATCGTCGAACGAACATTCATACATACAAACATACAAACATACAAACATACAAACATACAAACATACATACATACATACATACATACAAACGCCGGATTGTTCCAGTAGACTCGGAGAACTTCGCTCGCTTCGCTCGCTCGTTCAAATATCTTTTCAATTTGAATTTCTTAACTGACCTTAACTGACTGAGGAGTGACAATGTAGTCAAATCAATGTGGCACGTTGTCAACACGGAAACCGGCCGCAAACAGACATCTGCCGTTGATTTTACTGACATCATCAGGCAACCGGACGGAACACCATTTGCATCGCAACAAGACCTTGTGAACTGTTTAAACAAACAGTTCACAACAGCCGCCGCCGTGAGCGGGGCGCCGCAAGCCGACGTCGCGCGAGTGTCCTCCGCGCTGGCAGCGGCGCGCGCTCCGGCCGACCGCTCCCTTCGCCTGGCACTGTTTACAACCCATGAGGTGTACACCATCATCACAAAAAAGGTGGCAAATAAACCCACTCGAGACTTATACGGCATATCTATCAAAACACTCTATGAAATGGCGGAGGCGGTCTCGACAGTCCTTTCGATGCTGTTCAACATGTGCATCCGGTATGGAACGTACCCGCAACCCTTCAAGGAGGTAAAAGTATGTCCACTATACAAAGGTAAGGGCAAAAAAGGAGACCTGAATAGTTATCGACCTATATCCATAATTCCAGCCATTGCAAAGGTATTCGAAAACGGCCTGACATCACGCCTTACTACCTTCCTCGAAGAGACACAAGCTCTGTCTGAGAGACAGTACGCGTATCGCGCCGGGCACTCTACCACCATGCTGGCACGTCAGGTCATACACAGCGTGCTGGAAGCCCGAGAGAAGAAGCTGCAGGTAGCACTCCTATGCTGCGACCTCTCGAAGGCCTTCGACGTGGCCGACCACAGTGCATTAGCTATAAAGCTCAGTCACTATGGTATGACTGGCCCTACTTTATCTGTGTTGACTGATTTTATGAGCGCCAGGCGCCAATACATACTAGCGAAGGGTGGTGAAGTGAGATCGCACGGCATGTCCAGCGAGAAAGGAGTACCACAGGGATCGTCGCTTTCAAACCTAGCCTTCTCGTTACTACTAAACGATTTGCCCGCGGCGATATCAGAGGCAGAAATTTTTATGTATGCCGACGATGTAGCCTCAATTGTAGTTGCTCCATCACTTGATGAACTCGAGCAAAAACTGAACGTGGTTGCGCGCCAACTAGTCACCTGGTTCAGGGATAACGGACTTATCCTAAACTTAACAAAGACACAATTCTTGCAGTTCGACTTATCCGGACGAACGCGTCGACAGCTGAGCGTCAATGTCGATGGAGTATTAATCGAGCAGGTACCGGCCCTAACTTTCCTGGGCTTCCAAGTGGACCAAGGTCTCACGTGGGAGCTTCACATTGAAAAGCTTTTCGGAAAACTTGCGGGAGCTTGTTTTGCCTTATACCGACTGAGCCACACTATGCCTGTGCACGCGGTGCGCGCGTGCTATTTCGCCACCGTGCACTCGCTGCTGCAGTACGGTGTGGACCTGTGGGCGCGCGCCGCTGACTGGGAGCGCATCTTCCGGTTGCAGAAGCGCGCTGTGCGAACGTTGGCTCGAGTTCCTCGCGACGACTCCGCCAAGGAACACTTTGTGGCCTTGAGGATAATGACCCTACCCTGTATATTGATTTTCCAAGTGGCTACAGAAGTAAGGAAAAACTTGTCAGGACTCCCAAAAGTTGGTGATCGCCACGGGTACAATACTCGCCATGGCGGAAGGCTATGTCTCACCGAAAAGAAACTGACCAAAGGCTCTAAAACTGTTAAGGCTATGGGCCCTGAAGTCTACAACAGGCTCCCACCGGAAGTCACCAACGCCCCTAGCACACCTATTTTTAAATTTAAACTACGCGACTGGCTCATCAAGCAGGCTTACTATACGTATAATGATTTTTTAACCGACAATAAGGTTAATTAACTTTTATTTTTTATTTTTAATTGACTTATTTTTATATTAACTGACATACTTTAAATTTATCAGATTCTATTTTTATTCTATTGAATTATTAACTATTATTGCATTTAATTGTTTTATTAATGATGATTTTAATTTAATAGCCATGAGATTTATGATATGCCAATTTAAATTATAATTATATACCTACTACAGATAATGAACTAAAATATTTTATGATACTTAGCTATTAAGTAACAAAATGTATAATGATAATTGTTCGACGTGTAATGAAAATTACCAATAAATATCTGTATCTGTATCTGTATCTGTATCTTAGGGTGGTATTCATGAACGATACTTAAACTGAGATCAAAATTTTGAACTCTGTTTAAACTCAGTTTTCAACGTAATTAAAGTAATTTAAACTGAGTTCAAAACTGATCTCGTTTTAAACTAAGTTTAGTGAGATCAGTTTTGAACTTAGTTACAGTTTGCGTTCAAAATTGATATTATTATTATTCGAATCGAATCGAATCGAATCGAAATGAATTGAATCGAATCGAATCGAAGCGAATTGAATCGAATCGAATCGAATCGAAACGAATCGAATCGACGCGAAACGAAACGAGACGAAACGAATCGAATCGAAACGAATTGAATCGAAATGAATTGAATCGAATCGAATCTCAATTCAATTCAATTCTCAATTCTTATCTCAAAAAACCTTACCTTACCTAACCTTTTTTTTTGGAAGGGACGAGGAATCCGTACCTTGACCAGAGATAACCACTATAAATGGTTTAGAAACGCTTTACAAAGAAACAAACGAACTATTTTTATAAAGTAACCGCTCTCAACCATTGTCCTACTGCATAATATGTACCCGAGCAGACAGCGAGACAAAAAGGAGATACGTACTTTCCTGCGGTGTGAGAATGTAAAATTCAAAGTAACTCCTTCTATCCATCCCTAGGGACTCACTCTTGGCTATCAAGCGGGTACGTGCTTTGTCCCGCACTCGCATGTGAGTAGAGAGACTAGAGTCATCTCTTCCGAAGAGAGACAGGTAGCTATTACCTAGAAGGCTTCTTGTGCTTTATTTGCCCTCCCCGCTCTTAACATTTATTATATCATACTAACCGGTGGCTGGAAGAAATGTCTTTAGAAATAAGTCCGCCTTTGTACGGTCGGCCACAATCTCAGATACCCAATGGCAGCTCTTATCGCGCGCGACATAAGGGCGCCAATCTAACAAAAAGGGGTATCTGAGACTGTGGCTGACTGTACTACACATTCTCTCAATCATGTTAATTCAGCCTATATGTATTTTCCGTGTGCAATAAAGTGTAACAAACAAACAAACAAAATGTTTTCACATAAGAATAATCACACATTGCACTAGCACAAGGCAAGAAGGATGAAAATAGAAAGGTGAAGGAAAGAGGTATAAAGTTACAACTGAAAGTCAAAGCCCTAACCAAAGTAAATTAGAATTAGTACACACGACAGCACGTCGGCCCCTAAACGCTAGCATTCTACTCGGTTACGTTACGGGCGACTTAACAACAAAAGTGTACAGTCCGACGTGCTGTCGTGTGTACCTAAAGTACGAATACCCAAAGCTCCCCATTCACGATGCTTCCAAATGGAATGCAGCCACGCTGCTAAATGGCGTGGCAGCATTCCAAAAGCGTTCGTCCCCATAGAAAATAGATACCGTTTTCCACACTGTGTGCTTGTGTGTTGGAAGGCGTCCGCCAGGACGCATTCCATTTGGAAGCATCGTCAGAAAGTATAAACAGGACGTCGACGCTTTCGACACAAGAGAAAAAGAATCACAAGTGACATTCTTGGGAAGATATTAACCACAGTCTTACTACCTTCTGACTGGTGGTATATTGATGACCGCACATAGGGACTGACGTGGTTTGCCTAGATCTAGATAGAATAAGACTCAGGTCACAAAGAAAGTACCAAAAACATAGGGTGAGGATGCTACAAAAGATAACTGCAGACCCACCTTCAGATATAGTTTTTTTTAGGTTTCCGACACAGCTGAATTTCAATAAAAGGAAAACATAGACATAGAATAAAATCTGTGGAATCGATTGAATTCTGATGAATTAAATCCGGTAATATTTAGGGATAGCAGGAACGCGGCAGAGTGCTCAGTCCACAACCCTCATAATGCCCTAAACCTAAAAATGAATATACGATTTTACAACATTTTATATTGTTTTAAGTAAGAAAAAAAATATACAGGGTGTATCAGAAAGGTCCTGTGACACTTTCAGTGTCATGGAATCTTTCTGAAAAAAAAAACACTGAACTTCGGTTTAAAGTTAGTAGTAGTTAAGTTTTATTTTTTAACTAGTAATGTGAAATTAAAAGTGTGTCCACATGTCAATAGCTTTATTATCTATGTCTGCAACTATATTTTATCGTCAAAAGTTGAATCATTCTCTTACAATCAATTAAAAGGTTGAAAAGTGTGAGCGAGAGGGCTGCAGAGCTGCAGGGGATTCTTAAGGGTGGTATTCTAGAACGCTACTTAAACTCTGTTTAAACTCAGTTCAAACTAGAAAGCTCCTTGAACTCTGTTTAAACTCAGTTTAAGTAGAGTTTAGTGGTGTCGACGGTCGATAAAACAGTGCATGTTTTGATTTGAATGTCCCTCCCTTCATATTAAAACATGCAATGCTTTATCGACAGTCTGAACTCTGTTTAAACTGAGTTTAAGTAGCGTTCTAGAATACCACCCTAAATGTTTGGTTTACAATAAAGTGTTCTCTATTTCTATAGGCGCCAACTAAAACTAAGGCCTTTGCATCTACGTAATGAGATGATATGCAGCGTCCAGTGGCACCGTCACTCACACTAGATGGGTGAAGAGACCACTCTGCGCTTTAGTGCCTGGGACATTGTTTTTTTTTTAAGATGGACTAGGCTTGCCCAGCACCTACACCATCCTGACAGCTTAGTCGGCCTAGCCCACAGGAAAGACAAAGTCAATATGTGTGGAGCCAACTAAGCCGCGGGTTTCCTCACGATGTTTTCCTTCACAGTTAGCGTGGTATTGCTACTACACATTCACAAATGTACGTAACTTTAAAATTAAACAAAGTCATAGATAGATACATGGCCGCATTGGGAATCGAACCGGGTACCTCTTGCTTCAGAGTCCACTGTTCTACCCACTAGACCACCACCGCTTACTAAGCCGCGCGTAAAACAGTAGTAGGTACAATATTTCTTAAAAATTAAGGTTTTTCCACGAATCCCAAAAACGTAGCCGCAGCAATAATAACATTCTTTATTCAGCAGGGTTGAATGAATTCGTTGCAAAAGTAACATTTATACACACCACGTGTCCAACATTGAATGGTGTACTCATGTGAAGCGTGTTCTTCCTGAAAGGTAAGTAGAGTATAAGCAGAAAATATTTAGGATGGACTTCAATACTAGCGTTGTCTAGCTTCGATTGTATAAATAAGAGCGAGAGGACGAGTGTTTTGAAGTTTTATAAGTTTCACCGCTGTCTGTGTATACCTACATATAAGGGTGTGCTCTATAACGGGTGAACAGATTTGAAAGCAGGTTTTCTAGCACGGGTTCTCGGATGTTTTATTAAAATCGGTTAAGCCGTTTATGAGTTATGCTTATTATGAAGCTAACATGTCAGGGGTATTTTTATTTAATTACTGAACGAGCGAGCAAAGCGAGAGAAATTCTCAGAGTCTACTGGAACAATCCGGCGTTTGTATGTTTGTATGTTAGGGTGTATGTATGTGTGTATGTATGAATGTTCGTCCGACGATAACTCTAGTAAAGGTCGGGTGAATTTGGTAAGACAAATTAAAATAAATTTTAAATTTCGAACCACTAGTAGTTATAACAAGAGACAGTTTCAGAGTAGCTACCACGAGTGCGCAAAAGCTGTGCCGGACGTCTGCCGGACGTCTGTCATGTATCCTAATACTATAGCAGTAAGGTTATCACTTTCAGTGACAGTGACAGCAAGCACTCGTGGTAGCTACTCAGAACCGGAAGAGAGCACCCTCTACTAAGGACACAATGCGGTGTGTGTGGCATTATATATTAATCTGTGTCAAAAGCCTCAGTCCGACCCTACCCCAAAGGCTTAGGCATTTTATTGTCTTACATCAAAGTTCTTTTGTCAGCAGCTAAACCTAAAATTTACGATGGACTCTCCCAGATACCCTTTAGGTTTTGTTTTCGCTGATTCGCTCGAGTGTCTCTAAGCTTTCTTTGTATACAACGTGTCACAAAACATCCTAACTCTTTTTACAGGGACCACCATCCTCTGTAAAAATTTTATTTTATAACCTCAGATATGAAAAATTTTTAGAACATTTTAGGTTTTGATAATAGCTCAAATTTAAAAATATGTTTGTGTGCGGTTGCATAGCTTTGAGTTGTTAAAACATTGTGAAAGGCAATTAAAACAATATTTAAAAAATACTTTTCCCCCGCCACAGCGTTCACATTTTATTAATTTTAAAATCAACGAAACGTCATAGAGCAAAAAATTTTGTAAAAAAAAAACTATTACCCGGTAAATAGAGTTAGGATCTTTCATAACACCTTGTATTGTTTTGAATTACAATTCAGCAGCTTTCACGCTCAGCTTTGTATCCAAGGTATTTGAACCTATTGTTAGATAATTTTATACAGAACCCACTTTCCAGTGGCACCTTTACTCAGACTAGATGTTTTACTGTTCTTCGTTGCGAACAGTTACTGAAAGACGTTTTCTCGGCGACATCTTACTTTTTTTATACGTATTGTATTTTTTTTAATTCACCATTAATCACCTTGTTCAATTTGTTCTTTAATAACCGCGACGTGCGGACACCCCCGGACTTCTCAAAGCGCGCGCGCGATGTGGCGCTCGATAATGCGAGTGCGGCCGCAAGCGTTAGTAAATAGTAAGGAGGCTACAATCTAACGATTTTTGGGTATTTTTCACTGACATTTTCTTTTTATTGCATCAGTATCGTGTACATAATCACCCCTGAGTCGGGTGGTTCTTTAGAAAACAACACCTTGTATCTTAGTAGATACAAGGTGTTGTACAAGGAAACAGCGCATCGATAGACTCCAAATTCAATGCAAGAGCTACCAGCTCCACTTTTGCTAACTGGCAACTCATCCCTACATGCCGCAGGAACGTAGTTTGCAAACTCTGCTGCAGTGAATTATTCCAGTGCAAATAACTCCGGTAGGTAGGTAGGGTTAGCATCAGATGGTCTGAAATACGCAAGTGGTCTATGGCAACAGCTTGTCCAAGAAGCAACTGTTCTAAAAAGCTTCTCGGCAGAAAAAATCTGAGATAAATTCTAGGGTCGGCGGACTTAACCACATAAGTCCTATACAATTTCTATAGGACTTATCTGGTTAAGTCCGCCGACCCTAGAATTGCTAATCCGCATTCAAATTCAAAATATTTATTACAGATGATGTCCATAGGGTTATTAAAATTATTTCTTATTCTATGTTAGTAGGTACAGTAGTTATTATTGGATTTATTTATTTAGGCAATTCAATCAATCAATTTAGTTCAACATTTTTAAAATGTCACGGCTCTGGTTGACACTTGTTTAGCCACCCAGTGCCGCAGGAAAATTGAGCATTGAGCACGCGCGGTAATTAAGAATCCCCTGGAGCAGCCCTCTCACTCGCACTTTTCAACATTTTAATTGATTGTAAGATATTGATTCAACTTTAGTCGATAAAATATAGTTGCAGACATAGATAATGAAGCTATCGACATGTGGACACACTTTTAATAAATTACACATTTCTAGTTTAAAAAATATATATTACTGAACTACTACTTTAAACCGAAGTTCAGTGATATTTTATTTATTACTAGGAATATGAAATTAAAAGTGTGTCCACATGTCGATAGCTTCATTATCTATGTCTGGAACTATATTTTACCTCCAAAGTAGAATCATTATCTTACTATCAATTAAAATGTTGAAAAGTGCGAGCGAGAGGGCTGCAGAGCTCCGGGGATTCTTAAACTCGAACTCAGACGAAAAATTCAACTTTCAACTGTCAAAAACACGCTTTGGACAAAGCATCCACTCATCCTTAGACAATTCCCACAGCAGCTAGGGAAGCACAATGTCACGTTAAAAGTTTTATATCTTCTATCGCCATCTTACTTTATTTCACCGCGTGAAGCGAGATGCCGCCGCTACCCGATATCATGATAAAACTTTTATCTTGAAGTGATACTTCCCTACCAGGATCGATCTTTTTTAACCATCTGATACTAACCCAGTAGGTAGGTAGTTAGCGAATTAATTAAAATTAAGTTGCCGCGCAATAATCGTCGCCGACCGCAGTACAGGCGGCGGATTTATAATAATAAAATTGTTTTCATTTCGTTTTGAACATGTCGCGACCACACCCACAAACTCGGTATTGCCGATTTTTAGGGATCTGCACCCGAATGTAGTGTTTCTGATTTATTTGTTGAAGCAAAATGTATATCAAAAATGTTTAAGACGTGTTTAAACTTTTCAGTATTTTTTGTTTTACAACTAGTGGTTAACCCATAACCCCGGTCGTTACACGGGTTACCCAAACTTTTTTTATTTTGCTAAGTTCAAATCTTATTGAAAATGTTCCCGTCAGGTGTCTATTAAGTGATTTCTGGCAATTCGGAAGGCAAAGTCTTTTGTTCGAAAGTCCGTTAGTGGCTTAATCTTATCTTTAGACAATATTGAGAAACTAATTTCAATATTTTTTATTTTGGTTCAGTAGTTTGGATTTTACAACGTTTCAAAGATACGGTTTTATGACGTCACGCGACGGTCTGCACACTGTTGGCGGTCATAGGAACAAAACATTTTAGCGCATAAAAACAAAACTACTGGACCAAAATAAAAAATATTTAAATTAGTTAGTCAATATTGTCTAAAGATAAGATTAAGCCAATAACGAACTTTCGAACAAAAAACTTTGCCTTCCGAATTGTCTTAACTGTTGAAGTAGGTCATGTACTTATTAGTTTAGTAAGTTTCTTTGGTAGAAAGTTAGGTACAAATTAGGCACTCAGAAGAGGTCTTTGGATAAAATAATAAACTTAGGAATAAGTTTATATTGGATAGTTCTAAGAAACGTATTTCGCTAACGAACCAATGTATTCATAGTTATAGCATTGGAATGATATTGGTTATAGCACCGATTTTCTGAAATGTATGCCTCATACCCCTATGCAATGACGTAGTAACCTTAAATTGCCTTTTTTTATTAACTAGGCATTTTATCCAACAGCCATATTTGACAGCGATTTTTTCTCTAAAAGATTAGGTACTGTGCAGTTACAAAAAGAAGATTAAAGACGACATTTTGGACAATAAAATTCATCAACTTGATTTTTATAATTTTCAGCAACAAATTAAAATCCCGGTAGATGTGATTTAATTATGTGCCATTCGCCCGTGAATAGAAAAATACATTAGTATACCTACATATATGGAAATCGTTGCACGTTCAAATTTTCAACTTCCAAACACGGAAGGGTGTTTTTTCCACCCCATTTGGAGAGCAATCATCGGGCGGAATGGGAAATAGCAAAATATTTACAACGGCTCGCTTTACAGCCTCTTAGGACGTAATTAATCGTAATCCCGTGTTTATTGCGAGCGTAAACAGTTACTGCATCAGCGATAGCGTTGGGCCAAAGGTTCGGTGAGGGGTTTGGGCGAATATCAAGCCTATTTATTGATTAAAACTGGGCCCAAAGTGGAACTTGGCCTCCGTAACCAAAAGATGCAAACTCTCCCTTTCCTGCCAATCTCCCTCCAATCTTCGGACTAAAGGTTTCGGTAATTTGAAAACAATTATTTAATCCTTATCCTTATTAACTAAAGAGGACATTGGCTTGGTAATCAAAATATGCAAACTCTTTCTCTCTCTTAACTCTGTTGACTCTGTTGTCGACGGTTAGGAGGGATCGAATATTTTTGTTCCAAAGGTTTGGTTGGAGATTTGAATTAATTTGAGCCTTATCATTCATTCATTCTCGCCAGATTAGTGATCCAGTAGATCTGGCCGGCGTAACCAAAAGATGCAAACTCTTCCTACGCTATCTGGAATAGTTTCTTTGTAAAATATTTTTGTAGTGTACAATAAGAATTTTCTATCTAGCTATCTTTACCTATCTAAGACACTATTTTTACCTATCTAAGATTTATCTTACCTATCTAAGACACTATTGTTCTGGTCAGCCTTGGGTCTGACTGTACGTAATAATTACACAGCTATTAGGCAGTGTTTAGGGTCGCAATTACCGCCGGCCTACCTGCGGTATGGGCGCTAATTATTCACTACCAGAAGACTGTCTCAGTACTATACCCAACCCTAATCTTTCCATAGTTTTCTTAAAATTACCCTTTTTAAAGTTATTGCCTGTTAAACTCGAATTTTTGATCAGTAGTTATACATGGTGTTAAAAGACCGCCAACAAAACGGGAATCCATGGATCGCCCTCATCATAACGAATATTTTTGCCCAAGGAACCACGCCATGCGGTTTCCGAGATAATGAGGTTTCAAGTTCTTTTTAATTTTTCTTAATCTTATGTGATTTCGCGGCCAGGTCTTTAAAAAACCTAGGAATCTTCGACACCGTGGGATGTGCAAAGTTTGAGATATCTAAAGCATCTCATACAAAAAGTGGCAACAAACAAAACTGCTGGGCATAAGCCTGTTCCTTTTCACTGAAACCCTGATCACGACCATTATCTTCCATACCTACAGATAAACATTCTCATTCAACTCCCCCCTCCCACATACACAGATGCCCTACTGGGTGGTTAATATCCTGTAGTGAATATATTGTGGTATGAACTAATGGCATTCGCTTGTCCGTACTAATTTAGAATTTTAGCTCTATGAGTTTGCACCCTACCTTTAGGCTTTGGAATTGGCAAATGGTTTTAGCAACGATCACGTTATGTTTTGTCTGACGTGCGGAACGCAGGTATTCTAATTGTTTCAGTGATGTGATGTGGTTGATTGGATTGTCTCTTGAATAAGTCTTAAATAAGCCAGTTGGTTTTCTGTAGTTCGAAGAATAGAGTACTAGATTCTGATGAACTTGTATTTTGTGCCAGTGCTCCCAATTTAGACGATATAAAAACTTACGATTTAGTTCAAATTCAAATACATGATTGTGTTGTGTATAGGTGCAATTTCATAGATTTAAATTGTGAATTAATCAATTAAATCCATATTTTAAAAATATTTTTGTCTTTTCACACACAACGCTTAGGTACATTTTATTCATTTAAAAATTTTAGGAACGTCGTAGAGCAAATAAAAAAATATGGATGTGATCCCTGTCACTGGGTGCCATTACCCTGTAAAAAGAGTTACCTAGGACCTTTTGTAACACCTTGTATGTATGACAGAATGAACCATTTCAGCAACGAAAAACCTCCTATTTAGGCTGATCATGTGTTTTGTACCTGCGTAAGTCTAACTTCCTCGTTTGGCCTAAAACAAATTTGTCCCAAAATAAACATTAGTAGCTCAAATCCTCCGCTGTCTGAGAGTACAAAGATTAATAGCGATGCGGTTGTCTTTGTTTATTCTGTTCCTGGGGCCCCTACTCAGAAATATGCCATCAAAGGAAACCTCAAATATTTTTATACACTCGACTTTGCAGTCAACTTTGATCGGAAAATTAAGGTCTATTTCAAAATGTATCTAGCTAAAATTGTTTCTCCAGCTTCATAAGCAACGACAGATTGTTTTCTCGGAGAAGAAGGTCCAAGCAACGAGTGGGGGTGTAGAATGCGCGGTTTAAGAATTGAGAATTTTACCAAGTAAATACCGTCCTATCACGTTCTATCAGTACCTATCGTTCTATCACGATCTTTTGTGAGAAATCTGCAGATACAGAACGATATCGGGAAGTGTTTTTTTTTTTGCTTAGCTAATATCTCAATTAAGAAATTGAACGCGATTGGGGGGTTTAAAGTGGCAATTTTTGGGTTTTTCGCTAATAGGTATATCCAAAAACTTACATAGAGAAAAAGTGGTCTTCTACAGAATGAATGCTCATAAATCAAAAACTTTTATAAAAAAAAAACTTTTCTTAACATGAATAATTATCTTTCACTTCTTTACTACTGTTTAATATTTCCCACTACTACTGTTAATCACCTTGAGTAGGGACTCCATAGTTGAATGTCACAGGTTCATAGTAGGAGGGAATTAATGAATAGAAATACCGTACGGAGTTGCTTTGTTGATAGAACTGGATTGATGAGCCACAGTGCTTCACGGGGTAATGAAAGTGGTTACGGATATAGTGTAGATAGGCCTTTAGACATAGACATAGAAATTTTTATTGTTAATATTCATTACTCGTTAGTGAATGTAAAGGAAAACATCGTGAGAAAACCCGCCACCCGGATGCGGGGCACCTATCTCAATACAAAAAAATATTCTTTTAATACCCTGTATAAATATTTAGTCCTAATCGCAAAACATTAACAACATAGCAAAATTATTACCCAAATGACTTTCATATTATCAAAAAGACCAACGTATCAGGATGACAACGTGTTGATATTGGCAAGGTTAAATTATTTCTCGATAAATTTAGCACCATCTGTCCCAAATTGACCAAAAAAGCGATAAACCAATTCCCTTCGCACCTTTTATCACCCTTATCGTGTAAAAGGTTTGAATTAAAGCTGTTTTGTTTAGCCGATAACGAATCAACAAAGGTGG
Organism: Zelleria hepariella; assembly: GCA_949319315.1. NCBI lineage: Eukaryota > Metazoa > Arthropoda > Insecta > Lepidoptera > Yponomeutidae > Zelleria > Zelleria hepariella. Next base: position 14,093,020 of record OX439383.1, on the reverse strand, counting down.
TTATTATAAGCCGCAGTACTTTCAAAACAAATTGATAGGTTCAGAAGGTTTACTATACTAACTATACCTACTTGAAGAGGGCTAAGGGTGGTATTAATAGTCATCTGAGTCATCTTGAGATCGATCTCAAGTAGGTAAACCCAGAAAAGTCAAATGCAAATGTCAAGCCTTGTCTAATGTCAAACTTGAGTAAATGTCAGCATGACAGCATAGACACTATCTTGAGATTAACATTGACATCAGCCAAGGCTTGACATTAGCATTCGACTTTTCCGAGATTACCTTCTTGAGTTCGATCTAGAGTCGACGACTATTAATGCCACCCTTAGAGAGAAATAATACTATATCGTATAAAAAAAATTACTTACAAGAATAATTGATGAAATTAATTATTTAAAAATTACAAATATCTGTACAAAATATATAGGATATTCGGCCGTCTTTGCGGCCATAATAAAAAATAAAAAAATAATTTGCTGATATTTCTTTAGTTATAATTTGCTCTAGTCTCTATTTCTATCCAAAAAGAAGGGTGTTATAAGTTGGACCGCTATGTGTGTGAGTGTGTGTCTGTCTGTCTGTGGCACCGTATCCCTTAAACGGGTGAACCGAAGAGGATGCGTTTTTTTTAATTTGGATGCAGGTTTTCTAGCTAGTGCTCTACCAAAATCGGTTCAGCCGTTTATGAGATATGCTAATTTGAAGCTAAAACATCAGGGTTATTTGAAACTAGCTAAACTTTCGTAAGCACTACACATTGTTATATCAATTTAACTTTTTCACATGTTGGCTATTCCGACAAAATAAAAGTAAGTGAAATCGTTAAATCAATATTTAAAAGTATACTTTTTTTTTTAATTTAGTAGTTATTTGGAGCAAAACTTCTGTTTTTACCTATTCCTTCATGCTTACCTTCGCACATAGTCCATTGTACAACGCTTTCATCCTTTTAGGTGTTAACAGGATAACACAAAAGGCATCCTTAGTACCTGCTGTAATCTTGGTTGGGGCAAAAATGGCTTTATTACACTGAGCTACGCAACAACTTTTATTATTACCGAGATACTCATAATGTTGTGCTAGTGCAGTAAAGAATTACTTTGGGATTCCCCTGGAGGTAGAGAATCCCCAGGCTGATAGCGGCCCATGACTGAAACCCGATTTAGGCGCCGCACACACCGCCCGGAATTCTGGGTTCCGCGTTCAAAGTTCTGCGTTCCGCGTTCTTTCGTATGGGTATGCGTATGGGGTTTTTTGGAACCGTTCACGTGAGTTCTCGTGAAGCAAATCTGTGAGAACTCTGAACTCAGAACGCGGAACTCCGGGACAGTGTGTCCAGCGCCCTACAGCGGTCAAGGGACTCAAAATCAATACCTGTAAAAGTAAAATTACGTGTAAGTATTGTCTATTTATTTATTTTGCGAATGGCATTGTGCTCGAAAGTCGAAATGCTATACAGTAAAAGGTAAGCCGCCCAGCCACGTAATTTTTTTGTTTCTTTCATGGTTTAAGATGACGTGTAGGATCCCTAGGATGCTGTAGTGAACAGAACGTACGTAATCCAGATTTAAAAACACCTATGTTTGCATCGTTCTGTTTCGCCGGAGCCACCTGCATTTGACAGCTCAAAACGTTTAGAAAAGTTCAGGACCGAAACGACGAAACTCTTTCGGAAACTCCCGAATCCCGAACCCGACGTTGCGGGAGCGTTGGCGCAACGATCGAACTTCGGTGGAACAACTGGTGAACAATACACGGGACTGTTCATTAAAACTCGTTATCGACGCTCAAGTGTGTGTCGCTATGCGTACTGGCGACACCAAAGGTGACTTGTGGTCTAAGGACATATTTTCGATAATTTGCTCTTGTCTACGCCATAGATAGAGAGAAAAGACTTTTCATATTATGAAATGAAAAAAAAAACATATTATTATCAAACCAAACAAAATGTCAATAAAGTCGAAATAAAAAAAATACACAATTAAACAAGCAATGAATTATGCAATTGAATATTGTATGTTTTAACTTTTAACTAACATTGACCACTTCTTGTTTTTTCTAAAGCACTAACCAGTGCTAGGGAACATTATAATTTCGCATCGACAGTTACTTGACTCTGGTATGCAAGAGGTTGCGGGTTGAAGTCCTGGCCCGAGCGAATTTTTAACCTCTTTTTTTTTTATAACATTGACAATTTCTTCTTTTTTTATAAATCTGTCTCCATTGAACTGATTTAAACTGATTTATTAGTTTCCTATTTTTTTTTACTTTATTTCGATTTCAAATACAGTCCAATTATTTTAACCTGCGCATGCAGTCGGAAGCGCAAACAGCTCTATTCAAGGACGATTACTTGTTTTATTTTTATCCCCTTAGCTAAAGATTTACTATAAGCACTATAAGTAGCTCCGAAATTTTTCATCAAACAGCCCTTTTCTTGACGACTGTACACAACAATTGTAGAGCGAAATGTGTACCGGCATCGCCACTTTTGTTCACTTAAAGTATCGATTTTAGAAACTTTTCTATGACGCCCAGGTGTTAGTTGTGTTCCTATTCTACAAGGTGCACTCTAAGTCGATAGCGGAACTTTAATTAGGCTGTCTACTGATCAATACAAACAACTTGTACTAGGTGGCGATAAAAAATAAGCGAAAAAAATATCAGCTGTTTCATACATTTGGTGCAGCACTGAGTCGACCTTTTGTATGGAACAGCTGATATTTTTTTCGCTCCATTTTTTTCGCCACCTAGTACAAGTTGTTTGTATTGATCAGTAGACAGCCTACTTAAAGTTTCGCTATCGACTTAGAGTGCACCCTGTATAATTTGTGTAGGACTCGAGAGTTCCATGTACTACGAGTAGGGAAGTTGTATGGAATAGTTAGAGACTAATAAAATTATAATGTCGATGACGAACTTATTGGAGGAGCTGATAAGAGCCATACGGTTGGCCAAAGTCTAGGATACCCCATGGTAGCTCTTACCGCGCGAGGCTTAAGGGCGCTAATCGAACAAAAAGGGGTAGGTATCCTAGCGTTTGACCGACTGAACCTAAAAAAAGCTTTGAAAATATACAGTGTCCTAAAAATTCAGTCAAGTGGAAGTCCAGATATAAGATCACCTAAGGTCACTTCTATGTAAATTTTTTGCCATTTAGTGTACAATAAAAAAAAGTGGAACGTACCTTTTGTCACAGAAACAAAGCTACGTTATTCTAGCAGCTGAATTCTGTCAAAGACAATAAGAAATCAGTGAAAAGAACGAACCAGATTTAAATGTAAATGCGTGTTTCGGGTTGTAAAATTGATATTTGTTTCTTCCTTTCGGCTGGGTATGGACCTACTAGGCCCAACAAATATACGCCCGATGGGTGTACTTGGAAATTAATTGATATCACATTTGTGCCTAATATCATGGTTTTAATGATTGATCATACGGGTCTGATAATGTAGTTTCGAATGACTTATGTGCGATGGTCGCCGGCGCGAAAAAATTTGACAGCGGTCCGCTCTTGCGAAAGCTCATTGAATCGAAAACCGCTGGACACGCTGGAGCGAAAACCTTTTTTAGTTCTAGGTCTAATTAACGGACTTTTTTCTTCATCGATTTTCATATTCAAACTATGAACCTATGAACATTGAATATAATCTATGAACGTGTCGCCTTTTTTCCTCGTGATATTTTTCCTCCAGTGTCCGAAGAACTTCTTATATAAATAAACTTGTACCTCAGATATTATGCACAGGACTAAACCTAAAGAGCGAGCGGGTTTCCGCCCGAACTCTGCCTTTTGGTGAAAGTAAAGTATGCCTCCTCGTCGGCGTAATAAAAACCTCTCTTGAATCTCCTTCCCCATACGAAACGATACCGCGTCAGTTTGTGTAGGTTTTTTGCCGAAAGCTGGGCTTTACTTTAGAAAATTTAATTCAATTAAATATTATTTCACTTAAAAAACACGACAGCACGTCGACCTTTACACGCTAGCACTCTACTCGGTTACGTTACGGGCGAATTTACGACAAAAGTGTACAGTCTGACGTGCTGTCGTGTGTACAACTTTACAAGGCTACAGCTCACAATGGCACTCGAACCTGTTATAATTACCACTGCTGATGCTGGGCAAAGCCTTATCTTTTACCCTCCACTTTGTATTATGGGCGCGTATTCGCTAAAATCCACGACAATAAAATACTGCTTTGACAGTTCTAGTGAACTGTCAAAACAATGTTATAAAACCTGTCTTGTCAACTTTCAAAACAATGATTTTTTAAATGACATATCCTTTCGTAAGCACAGTCACTGCACTGAAACTGGTCGGCTACACCAATTATAAATAAAAGTAAGTTTACTAAAATACTCACAAGATTTTGTTGCTGAAAAATAGCTCTTAATGAATGCAAGAATCATCTTTTGACAGTTGATCATGGGTGGATCCACTCAATGGAGTTTTAGCGAACACAAAGCCTACTTCTCGCAATTCGAGCTACACTCGTTTCCCGCGCATAATTTTTATGAAGATCGAAAGAAATTTTCCGTTCGAGTACTTCCTTTACTTTCTTTTTCCCTTGTCTTGTCTTGTTACATCGTGAATAAGTTTTGCTTGTGTGAATAATGACTAACTTAGACCACATCGTACTCCGATCTAAAACAATGTCCCAGGCACTGCAGCGCCGAGTGGTCTCTTCACCCATCCAGTGTGAGTGAAGGTGCAACTGGACGCTGTATAAATCATCTCATTACGTAGATGCAAAAAGCCTTAGTTTTTAGACCACATCGTGAGGAAATCCGCGGCTTGGTTGGCTCCGCACGTATTAGCTTTTGTTTTTCTGAGGACGGCTACTAAGCTGACAGGATGGCAAAAGTGTTTGGCAAGCTTACTCAATCGAAACAATGTCCCAGACACTGCAGCGTTCTATCGGTCACTTAATTTATTGCATTAATAGTCGTCAACTCAAGATCGAACTCAAGTGTAGGTGATCTCAGAAAAGTCAAATGCTAATGTCAAGCCTTGGCTAATGTCAACGTCAATCTCAAGATAGTGTCTATTAATATGCTGACAGCTACTCAAGTTTAAATGTTCTAATCTATTATAATAATTCAATTGTATAGCGCCTTAGTGTTTATCACTGTTATGTTATACAATTTATATTAATAAATAATAATAATAATAATAATAAATGGCGAGTAAATACAGTAAAGATAGTCCCGATAGTTTTATCTTCCACAGGAGTCATCCCCAAAACACTCCACAATAGCCTTAAATCAGTAAACATTCCCTCCACCATCATCCCATACTTACAGAAAGCAACTATCCTTAACACTTGCCGTATAGTTAGAAAATTTCTTTCCACTGATATTACACAGTAGGTACATAAATAGCACTTGGTTCAGGCCCGTGCCATTTATTAACAACCTTTTTAACAATAAAAAGAGAAAAACAAAATATACATACAAATAATAATAATTAAAATTGGCCAAGGCTTGACATTAGCATTTGACTTTTCTGAGTTCACCTACTTGAGATCGAGTTCAAGTGGGTGATCTCAGACGACTATTTATACCACCCCTAGTGTGAGTGAAGGTGCAACTGAGCGCTGTATGAATCGTCTCATTAAGTAAGAAGTTATGCTCTTGCATCATAGAATTCAGACGAAGTGGTAGTGCCATGACTTTGTATTCGGTACATTTCTTAAAAGCGAAGAAAATTATCGTGAGGAAAGGTGTTCATCTTTCCCGTGGACAAGCCTCGGGTCTCCCCATGATGTTTTCTTTCACAAAATTTCAGCAACACCCAAACCATAAATATAAAAAAATATATATATCGTGTCAAACAGTTGGCGATGATGGCGTTGAACTTTATAAATACATGCTTTTCACAAGAACAACGCAGAAACATTGGCTCCAATTCCAATTAACACAACAATTGGCTCTTATTCACTCAATAATCCAACCCATTAATTAAATAATCAAGTCGAAAGGTCTCTAACTTCCGCCGTATCTTTTTGATCACACATACATCACATCGCACCATAGAACACGGTACCTCTGACTGAGACAGAATGGCTGTTTCACGAACAATGTTGTTCCCAACTGGCGCAACTAATAAAAAAACTGGCCTAGCTGCTCCATTTGAAGCAGTATTAGTTACCGAATTTTAGATTGGAACAGCTGACATTTTTCGAGATATACTCCGTGCAATTTTAGTGGTTTTAAAGCTGAAGGTATTTTGTTGCACTGGTGATTCTGAGCCAAATTACAAAATTTCATTGCAAAACGCGCGAAAAAAAAATTCACTTCTCCATACAAATGGTGTCGATTGGCGATAGCCGTTTGTATTGGGAAGTGTTTTTTTTTTTCGCTTATTTTGAAGTAAAATTTTGGAATTTGGCTCAGAATCGCGATTGCAACTTAATACCTTCAGCTTCAAAACCACTAAAATTCCACGGTGTATATCTTAGTTGACATCATAGTAAAAGTAGCTTGTTATGCTTGATCCCCTGAAGCAATTTAGAAATGTAGCAAGACTTTTTTGTAATATGCAAATTAAGGTGGACTTGCGTCAGTAAGGGTTAGCCAACTAACTCTGAGTGAATTTAACATTTCCATACAATTATTGACGTTAATTCAGAGTTAACTGGCTAACACTGGCTGACGCAAGTGGACCTAAGGGGCTGTAAAAAAGAAGTAAACCGAAGTGGATATTCTGTCTCTCCTTATGAAGTGACATGTTAAAGGCCCCTCTACACGACTTTCAAATAGTTCCGGAGATCCCAGATAGTGGGGAAAGCATTGCCGGCGATATTTGTTTCCCTATGATTTCAATAAACGCCCCAATAGCCCCTACGGGAATAAATAATGCCTGTCGAATTTATACGGCGAGCCCGGCTTGCTCCTATTTGATCAGAAGTCAGGTTCCAGCTTAAGAGGAGGGTACCCCTCCTGTTAATCCTGTTAACATTTAATTTCTGGTGTACAATAAAGTGTTCTCTATCTCTATCTATCTATCTATCTACCCCGCCCACTAGCCGCGCCAAATAAAAAAAAAAGTATTTTCTTTTTGAATTTCAGATCCTAGAACATATGAATAAATCGCGCACAAGAAAAAAACGTCCACTTTTGACTTGTGCGGGATTTATTCGTAGGTTCTAGGATCTGGAAGCCTTAGGATGGGCAGATCTGATAACTTTGTGTAACGTTGACCGCGTTTAACGTTAAACTATACTTACCGAAAAAAGGTAAAATAATTGAAGTATTTTCAGTATAGTTCAGGTTTTACGATTGCAATGTTGCTAGTAAATTATTGTGTTGTTTTTTTTTTATTATTTAAATTCTTATTAAATTAATCTTATTTATAATAAACAATCTCACCAAACTGCAAAGTTGGATGGTTTATGACGGCGCCAGAGGAAGGAACAGAAAAAAATGTACTTTGGGAGTAACCCATTTTTTTCTGTAGCCCGTATGCGAGATAGAGATCTGTTGTAATGTAAGTTATGTGTAGCTACCGCCAGTTGGTATTGCCCTCCCCTATTGTGCTGATTCCATTCGTCATCATTTCCATTAACCTCGCTGCAAATGTCTAGAGACGGTAGTAGATTTCGCTAAAAATCCTCATCCGTTGTCAACTGTCAATGTTTTTTTAAATATTTAATCTATCGTAAGCAATGCATTTTGTGCTTTGTGAACGTCGGGATAGGCGACTAGTTTCGGTTCTGAATCTGGAGCAGATAGCGCCATCGCAACGCTGACCACGTGTAATTTTTTTTTTGTTGCAAAATATTTATTATTTACTTAATGTTGTTTTGTTGTTTAAAATTATGAAAACAAAAATCGTTGAACAAAAATTGCTCAGCTTAGCTATAATACAAAATTAAAAACTGTGTAAATCGTGTTCTTTAAAAAATATCTTTTCACAGTTGATAACGGGTAAATTCACTCAGTGGATTTTTAGCTAATAGGCCGACAAGAAGAGTTTTTTTCGCATACAACTTTCATCATAGGTATCCAACATCAAGACATATTGCCGATACCAGGCTCTGTTGACAAGCCACTTACTGATCAAAGAAATGGTCGTTAAAAACAATGTACCGACTTACGCTTTTCGGCGGTCAGGGGCCCGATCCAGCCCCTGCGGCAAGAATGCATCGATAAAGTTTAATTTTGGCGATAGCCAACAGCAGGGGCCTGAGTTTGTAACGCAATGGTGCCTCGATATGCTCCCAGTTGCAGTCTTCAATTACGATTTAACAATAGTGTCTTTCCTTTTAATGTGTTTCTAGTACAGCAAAGAATATTCTAATTCTAGAGGATAGTTCTCTTTGTAGGGGAAAAACGGGGAAAACCGGGTTTTGTCCTTCTACTGGGAACGTATTGACACGCCATTGCGTAACGTGCATGCACCCCTTGCAGATAGGTAGGTTCGCTTATTTAAATAAATCGTGGTTGGATTGCATATTCTACTACACCAATGCGTTGACAGCAGAGTGGTAATCAACTCGTAATCACTTCCCACTTGCATAGCTTACGTCGGTTTTTTAAGATAATTTACAGAATTGAGGCCTGGTTCTCAGTTCTCAGAACTGAAAGTAAGAGCATACCACCAACCGAGAATCTGAGGTAGCGAAACCGAAATCATTGGACGTGTAAATATTGTTTGTATGTAGGGGTATAATATTGATCGATGTAACTACTTGCAGTGGCATTCCGTTTTCGTTGGTTTTGAGGTTAATCGTTTCTGCAGATTTTAATCTATGTCTAAGATATTTTTGAAATTCGTTATAGCTGAAAGGTATTGTTTGTTTTTTTTTTCAGCCTTATTCACAGCTGAATAATGCTGAAAAAAAAATGCAAGCGGTTGCAAGCGTAAATAAGGCTAAAGAAAACAAAAAATACTTTTCAGCTGAAACGAATTTCAAAAAAGGAAAAAGCTTAGACATAGATAAAATTATACAAAAACGATTGACACCAAAATCAACGAAACCGCATATTATTTCGGTGTAGCAAAACTGTTATTTAATTTGTATGAAAGTGAGCGCAGCAAACACTAGGAGAGACTCTGAAACCAGGGGTGGCCACTACCTCATACGATACCTATCTAACTGCAAAATTTTGCAACACATAGATAACGAAGGGATCCGATAACTTAACAGACTATCTCCCATTCATTTCTTCAGCTCCCACTTAAAGTCTCTACAAAGAAAGTAAGGACTTTGGAGACAAATGTATTCGAGACCGATGACACTTTCAGTCTTTCAGCCATCGAGTCTGTAGCAGGAAATCAGGGGTCACCAGAGCCATCGTAACTTTGAGGAACGATTCCGTCCCGTCAGACAATATAAAGGCTGCTAGACAATGAATCAGTTTCAAGAGAAAAGGCTCAAGTTAGTCTTTCGAGATACCGTTTTGGAAAAGTCGAAACTGCAGGCGCACAATGGACTGAGAGTACTGAGACCAAGACCGTGTCTCGTCTTGTTATATGTGTTTTGTCGTCACGTGAGCATGGCAGACCAGGACTCGGATTTTGTCAAAACTTGTCATAGACATTAATTATCATTAATTATCATTAATTATTCAAAATTGAGGCTTTGAATGGTACGCCTTTGCTGCGTCATTTTTGCCACAAATCTATCTAGGTATAACATCAAAATTAATAAAAGTATACAAAGTTACAGGTAAGGTGGGTATTACAAAAGGTCCTTACTCTTTTTACTGCGTAATAGCAACCAATGATAGGGATCACATCCCAAATATCTATTTTGTTCTATGACGTTCCATTGATTTTTAAATTAACAAAATGTGGCCGCATGAGATTTTTTTTAAATATGGTTATTATTTATTTTCACAATCTTTTATTAACTTAAAATTATGCAAATGCACCTACGCACACAATAATGTGTTTGAATTTTAACTGACTACAAAAACAAAAACTTATGTTTTTTTTTTCAATTTTGGTATTAGGTATACATTTTTTTTTCAACTTTTTAACAGAAATGTCATCCGGTTGATAAACTGAACAAAGTATTAGGACCTTTTGTAACACGTTGTATTCGTCAAAAACACACAGAGCAAGAAAGCCCGCCTCCCGGCAAAGACTCTACATTTCTTCCACAGCAAAGGCCATTAGTGTTGAATCTATTCACGATATTACATTCCCCCTTTTTGTCGAAGATTTGCTTTTTTATACGACTCCCGTGGATCTGCGTTACGTCTTCGCAACGATGTTCCCTGAGATGATAAATGACTTTTGTTGATCTCTCCCGGAGATTAGGCCTTCGGCGTGTTTTACTGACGGCGGCGGCCACTGAAATAAATATGCGAGAAGGCTGGAACTACCTTCTTGTTCGACGATTGTAAAAACAACACGTAGCGTTTTTAGCGTTGGATTCCCATGCAAGGTCATCTCCTGTTTTAGAGATCGTGCGTCTTAGGCGGACTTGCGTCAGTCAGGGCGTCCCAGTAGAAGGACAAAGCCGGGGTTTTTCTCCTTCAACCAGCGAACTAATCCTCTAGAATTAGAATCAGAATATTCTTTGCTGTACTACAAAAACATTAAAAAGACCGACAGCATTAATAAATCGTAATTGAAGCCGTCAATAGAGAGCCCATTTTGTGACCATTGAGTTACGGACACAGGGCCCTGGCCTGTCTACTGACCGCTGTCCCGTTCCCGGCCCCCACTTCGATACCCAAGTAACATTTCATTTGGGCCTAGGTTGTAAAAATTGCCTCTAGGTTTTAGAAGGGTTGTAGAAAGGTTAATGATTTGCTAGTTGGTTAAATTTAGTATTTGAGAATGATTACTAAGTCCTAAAACTAATAGTTTATTGTTAAAACCTTGAAGTTGCTGACAAGAGTTAACGTTAACGTTATTATGACTTGTGTTTCAAGAGCTTACAGCCACAGGATCTTATAGTGGTCGTAAGCTACTGATAAGGTTCTGGAAAGGCTGTCATTTAACTTATGTGTAATCTAAAGGTTAAATTTTTAACCTTGATATTACCATAAGGTTGTGAAAAATTGAAATTTCTTATAAGTAGTTTCTAAAACCTACGTACAACTTTTAAGTTAGATCAGAGTTGTCTAGGCAAACAAATTAGGAATGTGTGGTGAAAAACGAAATCAATAAGCTATTGTTTTGAGCTGAAGGCATGATTCAAGTCATACAGGAATATTTTAAAGCTTGAGAGGCATCCTCAAAACCCGACAGTTGTCTCCGCGACTTCAAAGCATACATTGTGATTTGTAAGCATTACGCGTCTTGAAAAATGAACTGGCACAGGGTGATACAAAAAAAGGAGTGGAAATTTTAAGCGTAAATAAAAAAATGTTATGAATGATTAATACAACGGTAAGTTTTTATTATTTTTATTATTTAATAGTTGACTCTGTAAACTTCGTATCAGTTCGATTTCGCTATTTATTTTTTTGTAATTTTCAGCTGTACCTTTAAGGCGCTGTACATAGTGAATAGCCCGCGCGCCAAGAAAAATGCACAAAATCGCGTCCTGTATCAAATACACTAAAAAAAACGAAAATTTTCACATATCAAACCCTAGAATTAGGTGAGACCTATCTAAAACAGCCAGTTTCGTGTTGACATTCATAAATGTTTTGAAGATATTTTTGATGAAAAAAAATAGGCGGCGCACTTTTTTTCAAACAAAATATCTTGCAATCTGTTATGGGTATCAACATAAAACTGTCTGTTTTAGATAGCTCTCACCTAATTCTAGGGTTTGATATGTGAACATTTTCAATTTTTTATTTGTATTTGATACAGGAATCGTTTTTGTGCATTTTTTTTGCGCGCGGGCTAATTCACTATGCCCAGCGCCTTAAATCGGTGAAGCCATGTTTTATTTTCATTTAGCGACACTAATGGAAAGCTGGGTATTCAAGATAATAAGTACACATTAAATTAATATTTGTTTTTTTCATGAAATAGATGTTTTCATGAAGGTTTTTTCGGAAAGTATTAAAGCATTTTACACACAAAAAAAAATACAAATACCAATTTTCACAGAATGTATGTGTAATAATGAAGGACACAACAACAAATAATAATGAAAAATATCCATATACCACAAACGTGTTTTTATACTTTTGCAAAAACGGTAATACCTACATATTATTAGCATCAAGCTTTGTATTATTATAGAACTTACTTAATAGTATAACAACAAATAGTTTTAAAAACGGCCAAGTTGCACTCACGCACCGAGGTTTGCACACTTCCGTGTTTGCACTCTTTGAGCAGCCTGTAGCTGTTTGTTGAACGCAGGTCAAACGCATGTCCCGCTACAACCAAAACTTAAAAGCAACAAATTTAGCTCAGTGGTGGTTTTCGCAACTGGTAAGTCTTGGACAACTCCTGCTAATAACCTTGAAGCGTTGAAAACAGCCTTGTCGTTTGAGGTAGCTCCGCGAGATTACCTTGAGCTCTTATTTTGGAAAACCTTAAGAGCTCTTAGCTGTTACAGTTCTGAAAAGGAAAAAAATAATGCTTTCAAGTAATTTCCTAACGTCAGCCATATTTAATATTCAAAAATGAAAAAAAAACGAAACAAAACCAATATTTTAATTAAATAAAGCGTAATCAAATACACTGTGCTACACGATTTATAATATATATTTTTCATATGAATAGTAGTTTGATTTCTAATGTGACTTACCACCGATCACCAAATTTTTCTGTTAAATTTCATTAAAAAATCTTCGAAATGTTTAACTTATGAAAGGCCCGTCTTGTATACAGCACTATTATCGTAAAGTTTCACGATGAAGTGCCAATCGCACTATATTTTGATTATTTCCTGACTTTACCAAGCTACTTATTATTTTTATAAACTCTTTGCTTATCTAGCCATTTTTAAAGATGGCCTAACGAAAAAGGAATGACGCCATTGTAAATAAGTATTTGTATTTGTGTAAAAAATCTTAAACAGAAGCTATTTAAAACTTGTAAGTCCTGGAAAGGTATTTATTCATATCCATCAAAAAGGTTTTAAGTTGTCATAGAGTTACATCCAAGACTAATTTAGAACTTATAAGTTGTCTTGCAAGGTTATAATAACGTTAAATTAAGGTTGTGAAGGTTATATTTAGGTTCTATGCAAGTAGTTTGAAAGGTTCTGGATTTGAGCTATAGGTTGTGCTGTAGCTCTCAGAAAGGTTCTAAAACCGGGGCCCTTTTGGCACTCAGAAGGTAATTACAAGGTTAATATAACTTTATTGAGAGTTATAAGACTTTCGAGCAGATTTCCATACAAAGGTTCTAGAACCTGTTCAAAACCTTTCTACAACCTAAAATGTTACTTGGGTACTGCCCTATAGGTTTAGCACGCGGGCCATTTTGCCTACTCTCAACTGTCACCTTAGCCACTGTTAACTGTCACCTGTAGTACTAAGTGGCTAAGGTGACAGTTGAGACTAGGTAAAATGACCTTCTGCTTCACCTGCAATCTTCTCGCCTCATCAGGGTGCCCTGCCCACTGCCCATCTCCACCTAAGCTGCTGTTTATATGATGTAGGTATCTGTAACCTTACTTTCTGTCCAGCTACTATGCCAGGTCGTTATGCCAGAATATCCACTGACTCTTCCGCGATGTGAGCATAAAAACGCTTTTATGCTTTGCACGAAACATTCACTGTATGGCCGAATACTGATGCCGGTTTTATAGGTATCTCTTGTGTTGTTATTATCTCCCTCATAACTTTATTGGTAATAATAACGGCTTGTCCTAGAGAGCTTACCCACGTTTCTTGGGACAAGATGTTTTATGTCTGAAGTTATAGGAATATAACACAAAATATAGGATGTTGCAAAGGGTCCTGTGAAACTGAAGACAAGCAATATTTACTGTGGGACCAAGTGCAAAATTTCGAAAAAAATATCACCTGTGCCATGGATATTATTTTCGAGATTTCGCACTTTACTCCAATAAATGTTGCTTGTATTGATGAGCTTAGTGACCCTTTCAGTGTCATAGAACCCTTCTGAAACACCCTGTATAACAGAATTTACTTTACGATCAAATTGTTACCCGTGAATGAACATGGGCCCGTGGATGCGAGCAGCGAAAGACCGAGAGGGGTGGCGTGAAGGGGAAAAGGCCTATACTCAACAGTGGGCAAATGTGGGCTGAAAATGATGATGATGATGAATGAACATATCGTGAGGAAACCAGAGGGTATGGAGGTAAAATACACTCAAGGCGAAAATCACCAATTCACAGTTCTGAGGAAGGCCTTTACCATTAACTTTGAAGCTGTGGAAAGAAAGAAAGAAAGAAGAAAGAAAAAACATTTATTAACGACACAATACTCAAAACATAACATTCAAAACAACAACAACAAAAAAAACAAAACATAAAAATCAAAAGCTGTGTAAAAAGGATCCCTTTTACTGGTTTTCACGGAAAACAAAATCAAACGAAGCTAAAGACCTAATGACAGAAGCGCAGAATTGGATTTAGGGTGGCATTAATAGTTGTCGACTCAAGATCGGACTCAAGTAGTTGATTTCAGAAAAGTCAAATGCTAATATCAAGCCTTGGCTAATGTTAATGTCAATCTCAAGATAGTGTATATCAATATGTTGACAGCTACTCAAGTTTGACATTAGCCAAGGTTTGACATTAGCATTTGATATTTTGAGTTCACCTACTTGAGATCGAGCTCAAGTAGGTGATCTCAGACGACTATTAATGCCACCCTTATTAAAGAATAGTAGAAGTCAAAAACCACTTTTTGTGCCTTTGTAGTTTTTACAAATTCAAGCTTATGTTCTCTGTAACATTGGTAGTCTCGTTCTCAAAAGAGCACCGAAAAAAAACAGAATACCTAAGTAATTCTCATTTGTCCGTCCTCCCTTCAGCCCGGTTCCGTTTCGATTTAACGATTGTATTTCCAAAGCCGAGCGTCAATGACGGGGAATAATAACCCCCGTTTTGGCATAAAACCGCATTTGAAAAGGACCTTTTGGACCCTACGTCTCCTTTATTTCGACATCCGCTGCACGTGAAAAAAGGAATTTGGCTCTATAGCGATCATATTCCAATTTAACGATAAATAAAAATATTTAAAAAAAACCCGACGACTCCCTATCTACAGCAGCATACTTTCGTTATTAGTTAGTTAATCGTATAAGGTAATGGCCACCCCTGGTGTCAGAGTTTTTAGGCCGCCCAAAGGGCCTCTGACATGGCTTAACGATTGTTATTAATCAACACCAACCTTCGTTATTGAAGTAAAAGGATACGAAAATTCGAATCGATCGAACCTGGTAAAATATGCTCACAAGCAAGGTTTTTTTTTTTTGGAAAATAAATTACTCTTTATTCTTTAATCCCTCAACCCTTCATGAAACAAAAAAAAGAGCTGATGATCTTCAAACGGCTGAACAATAAACGATTTGAAACACAGACAATCTCGATCAAGTCACCTTTCAAATAAAATAATCCAAATCAAAATCGGTTCATGCGTTTTGAAGCTACGGTGCCAATGCTACAGACAGACACACAGGTACACACGTTCAACTTATAAGACCCCTCTGTTTAGTCGGGGGTTAAGACATAGTTTTTTCCCTCAGTGTTTTTGTAAACGGGAAAGAGATTGGGATCTAAAGGCACGGTCGGCCACAGTCGGAGATACCCCATAGCAGCTCTTACCGCGCAAGGCATAAGGGCACCAATCGAACAAAAAAGGGTATCCTAGCGTGTGGCCGACTTTACAAGTTTGACGTCACACACAGTGCCTTTTGTTCGGTTGCGGTTTGATGGTATCTGAATTATGCTTTGTTTTTAAGCGGGGTTTATGAGCCATATTCGCTTAGTTACGGGTTTTTGCCATTAGCTCAGTTTACTTCTCACGGTGACGGTTTTTCGTGAGGAAATTAGTGACCATTTCATCTACTTTTATTATTTATTGTATGAATAGCCGACATGTTTCGACCTCCTTCATAGAGACGAGACCGACCGCGCGTGGAGAGTTCACTAAAGATATAATTTAGGATGGACTTCAAAACTAGCATTAAAAATGAAAAAGGAAAATGAAAATTGTTTCATTGTACGAGTATTAATTAAAGCGAGGGGGCAAGTATTTTGAAGTTCATCCTAAATGTTTTCTTTTATGACACGGGTTAATACCAAAAATCCAAGCCAAATAGACTTTTGGGTTGGGTCTTCCCGTCAATCCTTGTATTTCTAGATTATCTTTTGATAACATATTATCATTAATTGGAAATTCGTGTCCCATTTGTTAGCGAACACCTAACTTTGGAACTATTGTGCAAAGCTGACAATGTATTGTTAGGAGGCGATTTACCTATCCAATAGGGGCCCGGGGAGCCATTTCATGGTTCATATTGTCACTTTCCGATTTGGTCGCACGCGGTTCTGCGCGCCACAGAATAAAAAAACCTTTTTTTGTATTCAAAGGTGGGCATCGGGTTTTTTTTTTCTTCGATAGAGACTTGAGGTTATATTATAAGGCCCTAAGCGCCACTGTCTTGGATAAAAAGTGAAACATTTTAAGTGGGATGGGATGGCTTATAAAGACGTCTAGAGTGATCAGCCACAGCCTTCTTTATCTCTCAAGCCGTGCTGTGCAAGTCCTGGCAACGTCGCCCGTGAACCGGTTTACGCAGTGCACTGTCTGTCAGAAGCCATTATGATAGTACGACCAAATTAAAACTAATCCGAGTCTCACTAACTTCAACTCTGGCTGGAAACCATTAATTTTAGTCACATAATACATACCCGGCTAAATAACATGGCAGTTATGCTGTTTGTTTTTATACCATTTTTCTTGTAGTTTTAAGTTAGCTGGATAATACGTCATCTTCATTTGACGTAAGGATTTGTTTTGATTTGTTGGTGGCTGATATTGTGAGTGAAAATTAAGTGATTTATTAGTTATTCATTGCTTTAAAACAGCCTAACTTGACTTGACAGCTTAAGGTATGTTTTTAGAGTATTTTCATAGTTTTAGTTACGATTTGTAGTCACAATTTGATCCTAGAGAACCAATCGTAACACAACATTAAATTATGAATTTATTTTCAAATGCCTCGCCGGTGTTGTGTGCCCTGCTGTAAGTCGAATTACGACTCAAGTCTAAAGAGAGAAGAAAGACCTTTATCTACGTTTTCTTTCCCACGGGAAAACGATTTATTAAGTCGCTGGAAAAATAATTATTAGATAGTCTTACAAGACAAGCAACCGGTTCACGCAGTCCTTAAATGCGAGGTTGCCAAACCTAACAGCATGGCTTGAGAGATAAAGAAGGCTGTGGATCAGCCGATCTATTTGCTAAAAATCTACACTCGTTCTCTCTCTCTCTCTCTATTTCTCTCTCTGTCAAAAGATGTTATTTTTTTCTAGAAAATAGTTCTCATTATAAGCTTCTTTTGACAATTGATAACTCGAAACTGAACTCAATGCATTTTTTGCGAAGAAACCAGCTGGTTACTTTCCAATATGGTGTACTTATTGTATACTCCATTGCAGCATTATAAAACAGTGAGATTCAGTATAATAGTAGGTATACAGGGTGTTAAAAGACCGCCAACAGACCCGAAAGCCACGCATACTAGACATCAAAACAAAGTACTTTTTTGATAAATTATTGCTGGGAAATGATTTTGGTTTTTTAGGTTATAATTTTGAAAATTATTTTATCACGCAATGGACGTGTAACGCACAGAAGTCGTATTGCGCAAGCATAGGTATCAGTTTATGTTACTAACGCTTGAAGTGCTGATGTTTAGAATACATTGCGGGTTGCAATTTTAATATCGTTTTTTGTAAGAAATATTCATAATTTTGATATGGCTTCTTGAGAAGGTATGTTGAGAACTGGATACTGAATACATTTCTGCAAAAAAAAAGTTTTGAAAAGTCCGACTTTGAACATCATTATCTCGGAAACCGTTGATTTCCAAGGCATAGTTCTTTGGGCAAAAATGTTCCTTATGATGAGGACAATACGTGGTTTCCCGCTCTGTTGGCGGTCTTTTAACACCCTGTATAGTATTATACAGTATGTCCACGGACTGCACCGCGCCACTTAATTCTGTGGTAAAGCATCATTAGTGGAACACAAATAGCATAAAATAAAAATAAAAAAAAAAAAAAAAAACTCAGTATTCAAAATAAACATTAGCAAATTTAATTCATAATGCATCAAAAGCGGCAACCAGTGCACCCAATTATCGAAATTAGATCGCGTAGATGAAAGTGGTTGCCGCTTTTGGCGTCAGCGATACACAGGTTGATGCATTATGAATTAAATTTGCAATGTTTATTTTGAATACTGAGTCTTTTATATTTTTTTAAATTTTAATTTTATGCTATTCGTGTTCCACTAATGATGCTTTACCACAGAATTAAGTGGCGCGGTGCAGTCCGTGGACATACTGTATATTTTACATTTATGAGCACGTCAGTCAGACACACGCTTTTAGTGCGTTAAAATCTGGGGCAAAGTGAAAACAATAATGCATATAATTTAAAAGGAACGAAAATCCAAAATATTCATAAAGCTGCACCATTATCCAAATATCCACAGTAAACTCGAAGCGCGCCAGACAAATATTGGCAATCTAGAAAATTGCATATAAAAATGTTATTAGCAGCCTGAATCATGATTGGAACGGTTTTATTATACAGTCGCAGTAAACCATGAAAATATTCAACACATTTCAAAGGAAAAACTGCTTTAAATGCAAGAAAAATAAAGTGGATATTTCTTGCGGCGAACCGCGCCAAATGCAAGGAAAATACAGGCTTATAAATAAGTGAAATATGTTCGGTTAGTTTTTTATTAAATCATGCTTAAAGTGAAGCTAGAGAAACATTGGAAATTGGAATTAATATAAACTTTGAGCTGAAACAGCCACGTATAATTTTCAATTTTCATAAAATAAATAAAAACAGGTTATTTTTATCTGCCAGTTATCTGCCTGCTTCAACATAACGCTTGAAAAAGTTAATAGTTTGTAAACTTGTGTGTACCAGAACAGATATTTAAAAAAATCCGCCAAGTGCGCCCCGAAATCGCGCACAGAAGGTTCCATATTTCCGTAGATAAGTACGTCTAAAAATACTGACTATAATAATACTGACTATAATATGTGCTACTACTTATCTCAACTTAATTTAATTTGCAATTTATTTTAAACCTTTTAATATCTGTGATTTCACATTAGAACTAAGAGTAGGCGACATCTCGGACAAAATATTTTCGGACACTTTGTCCGAAATGTCGCTTTATTATTTTAATATTTTTGAGGCGACATCTCGGACACTAACAAATAAAGCTGTTTTGTACAGTCGGATTAAAAACTCCCTGCGATCTTATTTATGAGGAGATTAATAAAAAAAATTAATATCTTGTGTACTCATGCAGTCTTCAACATTTGCTCTGCCCCGCAAGTGTATCGCGACACACATTTTATTTTATCAATTTTATGTAAGCATATCTTAACTATATTATCTTTACAATATTTGAATGTTTTGCCTCGTGTACCAACGTTTGGTAATCTGCCCCCGCGTCTCATGTCACTGCGCAGGTAACAAAGGCTAAGCACAGCCACTAGTCCCACTAGTTATAGGCCCGGTTTCTGAATTGAGAATTTTGCTAAGCAAATACTTAACTATCGTTCTGTCACGCTCTTTTGTGAGAAATCTGCAGAGACAGGACGATACTTACCCATTTGCTTAGCGAATTTCTCAATTCAGAAATCGGCAGATAGTGTTTTATCAAGACGTAGCATAGGGTAGCGTAAATCAATTAATTTTTGATGACAAAGTACTAGGCTTACATAAGGTGGTAGAGGATCACCACCTCAGTTCTCACATCATTACGCGGGGTTAGTTAGGAACAAAATAATGTGAGAACTGAGGTGATTATCTTCCTAGCACCTTATGTAAGCCTAGTACTTTTTTATTAAAAATGAGCCGAACGCGATCTGAGTGCTTAAATTCATGCTTTAACTGTCAAGTAAAACGGCTCATTTTAGCCGCTTTAGCTATTCTAAAATAGGCAGCTGTGGTAACGCTCTTTCTCTGTGTATTTTATTTTAATACTTTAGGATCTGACTGTACGATACAGGTTCAATATTTTGAGAGTGTCCGAGATGTCGCCTCAAAAATATAAAAAATACAAAGCGACATTTCGGACAAAGTGTCCGAAAATATTTTGTCCGAGATGTCGCCTACTCAGAACTAATCTGAATTTTTATAATTTAATTTAATAATGCACTTATTTGAATGCTGATTTTGTTTGTTATTTTGTAATTTTTAAACCTTAATTTTAATTTTATTTTATTGTAATTTTAATTCAATGTATGAACTTTCCGATTATTATGGTTGTTTATCTACCGAAATAAAAAAAAATAAAAATATATTAATAATAAGTACTCACGACACGTCGACCCTTACACTTCTCCGTTATACGTTACGAGCATGTTTTCAACAAAAGTGTACATACGACAGCACGTCGAGGCTTTCACGCTAGCACTCTACTCGGTTACGTTACGGGCGACTTTACAACAAAAGTGTACACTCTGATGTGCTGTCGTGTGTACATATTTTTATATGAAATTGTTTGAGATGGTAGGGTTGATCTTTCATTGTCATGGCCGTGAGCGTTTTCAAAACAGTTTCTGTCGATATTGATTTAAGCCAGCCCTTATCCACTCATTCATTTGGCCATAAAGAAAGACATAACGATTTCAATAAATAAAGTTAACAGCGCCAATATTTTACCCTTATACAACGTTTAGTGACTTTCTCTACTTGCCCTTTACTTTACTTACTTAATCTTTATAGTTTTGCAACTGGAACTCTCGTGTCATGTTTTTTTTTTTCAATCACCAAGCGGGTCCACATTAATTCTGTAACTTGACCACGTACTCGTAACATTGACTTAAATGTCATGACTGTTATTCTTATGATGTTACAGGTGTAATACCAATTCAGGTGTAATACAACGGTCGCGGTCAGTCCATGGATGGGTGACCGGAGCGCTAGTGGCAATAATATCTGAGCGCTTCCGTGCTTCGGAAGGCACGTTCAACCGTTGGTCCCGGTTGTTGTTGAATAATAACAATCGTTAAGCCATGTCAGAGACCCTTTGGGTGGCCTAAAAACTCTCACACCAGGGGTTGCCACTACCTCATACGATTACCTACCAGGTGTAATACCAATTTCACTCAAAGTGAAGGAGAACGTCGTGGGGAAACCTGAACGTCTGAAGCCTAATACCCTCAACGCAAAAATTGTTAGTCACCAGTGGACACGCATGATGATTAACACTCTCCTTTCCCCATACAAAACAATCGGACGACCCTATTAGTCCCACTCAGACAATAAAAAAAAACTCTTAGATAATGGCTATTCAAGTAAATGAGTAGGTATATTTTTAAAACTTTTTTTTCTTTAAAAATTAGAAATTTTAATTTCAAAACAAAAAAAAAACTAAGTCATCATCATTATAATTGAACGAGCGAGCGAAGTTCTCCGAGTCCACTGGAACAATCCGGCGTTTGTATGTATGTATGTTTGTTTTTATGTATGTATGTTTGCATGTATGTATGAATGTTCGTTTGACGATAACTTGAGTAAATTTTGTCGCATCTTCATGAAATTTGGTAGGCGGGTAAATAAAATTAAAATTTTTTTTAAGTTCGAACATGAGCCAAATCGGTCGAGGGGTTGCCGAGATATGGGGTTGGGGTTGTTAAGTTTATATGTGGTCGCGAGTTCACAGTTCGGGGCGAACCATTAGTATTTAAGAGTTGGACTCTTTTTAGTGCAGCACTCTCCAATACTCTCCATGCACTCCGGTCACAGGCCAGGGGGATTACCCTTGACGACATTGCGTTCATATTTACAAAGTTTGAAAATTGATTTCTCTTTTGCATCGCATAGTCATCCTTTGATTTTATATACTTCGTAATGTTTATTCAAAGGTTATATACTATTTTTTACAATATCAATATAAAATGAGTGT
Source organism: Zelleria hepariella (assembly GCA_949319315.1). Classification (NCBI taxonomy): domain Eukaryota; kingdom Metazoa; phylum Arthropoda; class Insecta; order Lepidoptera; family Yponomeutidae; genus Zelleria; species Zelleria hepariella. The sequence continues at coordinate 14,071,003 of OX439383.1, read as the reverse complement.
TAATTCGTGAAATTATTAGTTTTGTAAATTCCGCCATATTGAAAAGAATGCGTCAAGGGTAGAGGGGCAGTTCCTTCACCTCCTAGTACGTCCCGAGTTCCCGACATCAATTCTGAGTAGGTATCTATCGGGAATTTCATTGAAGATAGATATTGCAACATACTACATAGTCTACATAACTAGAAACAATATCTGATATACGAAAATGTTGATACGTCAAAATTCCACTTCTAAACATTTCGGTCATTCGATCGTCCTTTTACAATATCTTTCTTGGAACTCTCAATGGGGCAATATTATTCGATTTAACTCCTTTATTGTACATTCATTCGACGAGATGTCATTGGATACAATGCTTCGATCTTTATGGGCTCGAATCTCGTCTCCTCTTTTAAAAATAGTTCGTAAATAATTTACCCAACTTGAACTTCAACTTGTGTTTTATTCAATCGGTAATTTGATAATTTCGGTGTCAAAGTATAATTTCGGTGGCGGAAGTAAATTTTGAAACTTGAAAATAATAAAAATACATTAAAAATAATATGGAGCAAAATTTTTAATTAACGAGTTGGCCAGGTCAAGAAATATAAATGTCCAATAAAAATAATTAATATACCTACTCTTCGCGAAAGGTCATGTTGAAATCTGACTCGGTTTATTATTCCTGAAAGTACCTACGATGTTACTATTTATGTGCCTTCTTAGTTTTTATACTATGGTGCCCATTAACTAGTCAATGACACGAAGGAAACTATAAGTAACCTGACTTCTAAATAAAACACCACCCTAAGCTATTTAATCTCATCGGAGAACACAAATCCTGTCTCTTTGCAACTCCCTATCCTGCCTCCCGTCCATTCACAAAATTACTTAGTCGGCAAAAAACTACCAAGAGCCTTAGCAGTGCGGTAAAAAAAAAGGTAACCTGTCTCGCATGTCACAACTCACTACACTACTCCCGAGAAAAGAAATCCGCATGCAAAAACAAGGCAAGCGGCGACAAGCAAAGTAAAGCTACCGAGAGGTGAGGTAACGCTCACAAAGTAATAATGATACTTATCCCGCTCTCCCGTCCGAAGGTAGGGTTCGAAATTCGAATTCGCGGGGTGCTGTCGGCTGTCGCACGCACGCGGTCGAATGCCCTCGCTCGCTCACTCATTGCGTCTCATTCGCTCGGACCGGCAAAACCAGTCAGTCGCTCGGCTGTGCTCAAAGTGAGAGCACGTCCGTTTGTTCGCCACACCGCCTTCGCGTGTAGTCTGTTTAACATCGTTAATTGTTAAAATAAACTGCGACTCGTCTTGTTTTTACTCAGTGCCGCGGTACATGTGTTACTCTTCCCCGTAGGGAGCAGTGTTGTAACTGGGATACGCTCTGTTGTTTTTGTTCTCGTCTACTCCATTATTTGTCGTTTTGTTTTGTTCTCGCAAGTGCAAAATGTGATGTTCTGTAGTGAGCTCATGAAGAGAGCGTTCTAACCTGTGTGTAACGTTGCCCCAAAGTGAACTCCCATGCGTTTGATGTGCCTATGATTTGGAATCGTTTTGGTCCTGCGAGCTGGAGTTTCGTCGCGTTTGAGGTTAGTAAAAGTAGGTGGTGTGTCATAGAGTTGTTTGATTTGCAATTATTGTTCACGGATAAGCTGATAAGAAACCATAGGTAGATAGTGATAATGGTAAGCATACACTGCGCAAGTTGTTAAAGGTAAAAATAATGAGATTGGATGACGTGTTCTAACTCTAAGCAAGTGAATCGTCTAGAGACCTTGAAATTCATGAATAATTTGTTACCTACGTAAAACTGTGATGAAACATCGTCTAAGAAAATAAATACTAACTTATACATATCAGAGAAGTATTATTTACATATAATCACCACATCATAAATAGGTACATACTTAACTTAAAATCAAACAACAAAGCAATCAAAGCAACGTGACCAAATTTTCTTCCGAAGTTAGGTTTTTAATTTATTCCCGTGAAGTTGACTCAAATTTATTTACCAAGTCTCGCGACACTGAATTAGTCCATCTAATTTAATTCGACAAATACAAGATGTAAAACGAAGCTTCAATTATTTTTCTACTCCTGAAACTCTTCAGAAGTCAACCTATACCAGAGTCCCCGGAAATGTAATCACGAAACGATTTGTGTCCCAAATCCGACGTCTCAACACCAAAATCGGATGTTACGCTCCAACGCACGAGTTAAGGACCACGTTTAGCTCGTTGGAAATTCCGAATGGTCAATAAAGAACATTGAGTATAAAATAAAAAACCTAATACATTGTAACATCCGCAACTTGATTATTTTGGCTGAAATCCAACGGCGTTTGTGGTGTGCACATTTCCCTTCCATATCAACTGTAAGACTGTAAATGTTAGGTCAGATGCTGTACTTTATTTAAAGCCATTCTTTAATATTTTATAAAATTAAATTATTGGGCTCTTGGAAAGTGTGTCAAATTAAATCGCCCTGCTTATGGATTTCGTGAAATAATAAATAAAACCTACCTGCTGCGTTTGTTAAATATAAACTAAACTGACAGTGATTACGTATGCTTTCATCCACTTCTTCGCAATTAGGAATGAAATCGTGAGCTAAATGAACTGTAGAATAGTGTCTGCGATACTTTAAAAAAAAATCGTATTCTCACTAGAACTTGATTAGCCAATACAAGAATAAGAAGCTAATACGATTCGTATCTTATTAACTCATCTATGTTCGTAATAAGTATATCGCACCTATTTACATACGAGTTCTATCACAAAGGTTATCATGATCACCCTCCACTTTCCTCCACATCTCAATAAAAGAACAGACAGATGTTCAATGCCATTAATAACTTGCCCTATTACGAAAGATTGCATGTCATTCTGATTTATGCTTATCAGTCTTCGTTTACTGGGCCAACGTGCTTCATTAACCATAATCATGCATGGCATGACTCTCATTATCTAGGGTTTTCATCTTTGTATGTACACAATATATGGTTTCTCTGTAAGACATCGTAGAGCCGAGTATTCATGACGACTACCTAGTAATACCATATAATAGTAGTACATACCATATAATGATGTTTAAATAAAACAATGTCTTACTGTATTTATAATATTTTGCCTCTTATTTGTTTTGATTTAAGCCACTCATTCATATTGCTTCTCTTTAGCTAAAACCTTTGTTTTCTATTAAGCTTTGTTTATCTCAACAGAATAATGCCTAATATAAATGTCATTAACAGCTGTTATAGTATTAAATTGCTAATTCGCTAAAGTTATTCTTGCTTTGTTTGAATCTAATTGCTTTTCGCAGCTAAACCTTGCTAAATAATACCTATCCTGCCTGCTTGATAAAGCCACCTAACTGAATTTAAGTATTCAAATATCACGTGGTTACGCCCAATGCAACATAGCATGTTGCCTTGACAGACCCAATTTTGGTCTAGGTATATTATGTTGCTCTAATCTCTAATTTTAAAAATAGGAAAATATCACTAGCTAATCACATTTCGAGAAAAGTATTCCCGAGATTTTTGTTGTTCCAATACCACGATTGTATTCAATGATATCTCTAGAATTTATTGCCTTTGAAGTGATTTGCTGTGAGTAAAATAAAGAAAATCCACCAAAGTACATTTCGTGTTCTTGTCAGTTACACGATTTCTCTTTTGATGTTAGAATGAGACTCGATGTTAATTGCCTCTTAGACTATTTCGTTATACCGTTATTACTGCACTGTCTAAATTTATGACGAATTAAAGGCAAGTTTATTAAACAAATCAGCAAATTATTAGCTTTATACAGTGTATGTTATGTTTACAATGTGTATGATGTTGAAGGTGCTACGTTGATTATTGAAGAAAAGCTCTCACGGATTAATATAACATTGAGCAAAGTCCTTCCAAAAACAAGATTTCATTAAATTTAAGTACCTATTCTTCACTGACGTTTAATTTATCACAGGACACCAAGGAAATTAATTCCTGCTGCGGATTCTCCTTAAGGAAAAGCAAATTTAATTTATAGCTACTTATGAAAGCTGCTTCACCGCAGAATTTTCATGGTGTTTAATTTAATTCTTTTTCCATTATCGTTTGACGTAATCCCAAATTTAAAAGCCATATTTTGTTTTCTGTAAACTACCTGATAAATGTTTTTAAAAGAGTCCGCTATTATAAATAGACTCTGTTACGTACGTCAAAGAAGAAAACCTCACGTATGCAGAAATATAATGACGGTTTTCTTTACAGTCTGTTTATAACTCTCTGTTTTATTATACCATTTTATTGTTGACCACAAGAACTGGAAACGTGCTCATCATAATGTAAATACCGACAGATATCATTTATAAGGCCAACTTATTCATAATGTACATCTTGGTCAAGGTTGATATTATTTATAGATGTGATTTATATTACTTTACTCAACTGAATCAAGACATCGTTTACTCCGATGCAGTAGCAACAAAACGTTTGTACCTTGGTAATGAGGTGATTTATACAAACAGTGTCGAGTGGCACCTTCACTCACACTAGTGGGTGAAGGGACCTCTCGGATGCTGCAGTGTCTTGGACATTGCCTAACACCGATAACAAAGACACGAAATTATTTAATACAGCTACTTTTTGTTTTTTTCTAATGCAGTAACCCCTAACATGATAACAAATTACTTAACTTCTAAATTTTTTTGCAATAATTGTCAGAAAAATAAGTTATCTTTTAAGTTCGATGCATGATTTTTGTCATTAGTACTCCATAAAACTACAAATGTAATAAAATTAAATTCTTTAACAAATACATTTTGACCAAACTTCAGTAAAAAAACTATGAAATTTTAGATTTTCAAAGCTGGTTAATATTTTTGTATGTATGTATTGGATTCTAACCTAAAAATAAACCTTTCGTACCCCAAATCGTCACAAATTTAAACAATTCGGAAGGCAAAGTTTTTTGTTCGAAAGTCCGTTATTGGCTTAATCTTATCTTTAGACAATATTGAGAAACTAATTTCAATATTTTTTATTTTGGTCCAGTAGTTTTGTTTTTATGCGCTAAAATGTTTTGTTCCTATGACCGCATTGACCGCCAACAGTATGCAGACCGTCGCGTGACGTCATAAAACCGTATCTTTGAAACGTTGTAAAATCCAAACTACTGAACCAAAATAAAAAATATTGAAATTAGTTTCTCAATATTGTCTAAAGATAAGATTAAGCCAATAACGGACTTTCGAACAAAAAACTTTGCCTTCCGAATTAGCCAACAAACGAAGTTGAATTAGGGTCGTAATCAAAATATTACCCAGAGTTATCTACAAACTAGCTACGTAAGAATGGATACAAATTGCTTACAAAGTTACCAGTTACCAACTCGTGTGCTAACATTGCCCCACACGTGAAGGTTGACTTGTGAACGGTCGTTGCCATCTGAGTGACCCTTTCGGCGAAGTAATTTCTTCATATATACATCGTTCTCGATATTGTCTCGGTGTTCTTTACTTTCTTTATTGTTTTCTCAAAGGATTCATTCAACATTTTCTTTAAGAAGTAACTTCAGCGACGGTTGAGTTACTTTTTCATTATTAGATATCTTTTACAAACCACTTTTATATTTTATGTTTATGAAGCCATATTAGTTGATTCTTCGGTTGTTTTACTAAATACATATTAAAAAAAAAAAATTAAAGTCTCCTTTGTCACAAGTTCACAATATAATCAAGTAGACTGTCTGCATTTATTACACTGACCCGTAAGAATTTTCAACAACCCAATTGAGGGTATTAAAAAAAAAAATTAGGCTGTGCTATCACTGGCCGCCGCCGATACGAAAATTAAAGGCGTGTCCACACCATGGGGCCATAATTACTCTTTTCATGACAAAGTTTAATACGACAGAAGCACGCATAAAAAATTTAGGAGCGTAAAAGTTGAAACGCCGCACTCAAGGAGTTTTTTTTTTTATATTTACGCTCGAGTTTAGTATTATGTTTTTGTTAATGGGTTTTTAGTTAAACTTGACTTTTTATGGGCGCCCTTCGATTTTCGGTGGTAAAGGAACAGTTTGGCAGCTGGTGTTTGTGTGTGTTTTAAAACCGACATGACTGTTACCAGGCGATGCCATTATTGGTTTGTGTATATTTAGTTTGATAACCTTTGTCTGCTTGTTTATGACCTTCTAACACACCAATGTTGAACGAATTACGACAAATTGTAATGAGGTGTCTATTGATGACCTAATGATGACCTGATGACCTGATGACCTAGCGGTTCCCGGTTTTTTTTCTGGCCTCGGTAAATTAACACGTGCTGGCAACCAACATGGGTGAGGCAACGATAATGCACAGAAAACAGCCATATGCCACGCTTAATCATTTATGAGCTGCCAGTAACATTGTAGCCGGAATAAAAAGTATGTGTATCGAAGTATCGGCACTTAATTGACCGTGTCTAAAACGTTTTAGAAAAAAAAGTTACGTAAACATAGTAACGAGAGTAAATTGTTATATTTAACGGTTCATTTACTCTTCCGTGGTTCGGTTTGAGAGACGTTCAACTCTGCCTGGCAGCTGTCAGTTGGTGTGAGTTCTGTATTAAAATAAACATTTCGGTTTTTATTACATTTATGGGCACCGTTCTGTTTTCGAAGGGCTCAGCTTGGATCTCGGGATTTCGGAATTGAATTATAATTGTTCTCCGTGGGATTATACCCGATCTAAACAGATTCTTGTGTAAGCATTAAAATACCGTTGATAAAACAAAACTTGAGCTCTCACTCGTGGAATTCCAGTAAAGATATGACACCTTTCCTGTCTCCGTAACTATCTACCTTTTGATAGCGCTTTCTATGCATATTTAATTTAATAGCCAGTGTCATTTTCATCCAAGATACTCCCACACTTCGTATTTTCTCGTGTAGAGAAAGACTACGGATAAGTAGTAGGTACTTAAATGTTATCAATGAAGTCATGCTGCAGGAATTAGAACCTATGTCTTTCCTGACGACTTGGCCGACTTAAGCTGATATGATAGTATAGGTGGTGGGGCAAGCCTATCCTTTACCCATCTCGTAGGCCTTTGCATTAGTGTACGAGAAATCAGGGATTACTGACGCACCTAACAATGGAAACAAACGCAGCTCTATTCATTACCGTGAAAATAGACTCTCAGAAGAAGAGTAAACATTGTTAAAGACTGCCTTCTGTGTATCGACTTTGTGTGGAAGAGGTCAGTAGGGCGGAGCGAGGCAAATATCGGCGGGTTACACACACAGCGCGAAAATAAACCAATTAACGGGTGCCCAGCCCGGTTAGCTTTCACCCGGCGGATTAGTGAGTTGCTACCTTTACTTATCTTGCGCTTTTGTATCGTTTGAATTTGGAAGCTATTCTTCGCTAATAGTCTTTTTTGTCGTGCTGTTATTCTAAGAGGTTTGGAACGACCGCTTATTTATTGTGTCAATGTAGGTTATAGGAATAAAATTTGCTTACTCTACATTTCTGCAATGCTAGATCTGGCGGCACGGAGTGCCGCCGCCAAGTCGAGCTCAGCAGAGGCACCCCGTACCATACTTTTCTCGAAGCAACTCGCGGCACTTTTGACCCCCCTGTATCTTCGTTGTGAGTAAAGCTAGAAAGCTGAAATTTCGGTTACTAACAGTTCTCACGGAACCTACCTCGACCTCCAAAGTACAAGTTTGTACCTACATTTAATAATGAAATATCTCAAGTCAAAGTTCGGTCAAAACGTGGGTGACATACTCATCACCATCATGACTTTTAATGTACTTCTAGTAGGCGTATGGAGTTGAAATTTTGCATGCGGTTATTATTAAGTGAATTATGCACTATGAATATATTCTTGATTAGTAAATTTTAATATACAGAGAAATAAAAATAATGTATGCGTCTATGCAACAACTAGCGCCATCTAGGGTTGTGTCTTGACATCAAAATCACAATGGAAGATGAAATTCATTAAAGATTAAAAATACAACTGTGAGCTAAAACTTACAACTATCGGAAATGTATGAACATACCTACAATACCCATACAAAGACGATGACAAAAAATATTCCTACTTCATGGCGCCACTACTTGAAAATCTGCCTGCCTTTAATTAATTAAATAAAAAATGTTCATGACGATTTCTGATTTGTAAATAACTAGTGGTTCGCCCCGAACTGTGAACTCGCGACCCCTTATAAACTTAACAACCCCATATCTCGGCAACCCCTCAACCGATTTGGCTCATGTTCGAACTTAAAAATTATTTTAATTTAATTTACCCGCCTACCAAATTTCATAACGATCCGACCAAATTTACTCAAGTTATCGTCGAACGAACATTCATACATACATACATACATACATACATACATACATACATACAAACGCCGGATTGTTCCAGTAGACGCGGAGAACTTCGCTCGCTTCGCTCGCTCGTTCAAAAAAAACCCGTGACGCAATTTTTTCAATATGGCGCAATTTATAAAATTCAATATTTCACGAATAAAGACGCATTTCACATTTTTATTGCTCAAAATAGCCTGAATAAACATTACGAAGTATGTAAAATAAAAACATGACTGTGCGAATTAAAAATTAATAAATTAGAAGGTTTGTCAATATGAACGCAATAGCGTCTAGAGTAACCCCCAGAACTTATTTCCGATCGGTAAATAATAAAAGTATTAATATTGCCACTTCCAACTAGATGGCGCCACTAAGTTCCTACATCGCGGTATGGTTATGTCTACAACACGCCTATAAATTCCCCAGGAATTTCCCCAACTAGTTTTCGAGAATAAAATGTCGTCTTTTACAACAATATCTGAGCTCAGTGTTACTCCAAGTTAAAAGCCACATCACTCACCGTAAAACTACGAATGAATGAATATTGCAATGGATATGGATGGTTCCATCCATCCAGGAAACCATAAAGTTATTCCCATACATTGAGATGGTTCGTGTTTGTTCCATTCCTTATCCATGTATGGGAACATTGAGTCGTCGCATGCCATTATGCATGCGTGCTATTGTTGGGTACGTGGTCGCATTGGGATGAGATGCAACTTTATACGTGTGATGACGAGCCTGGAGACACTTACATGCTGACCTATACTCGACGGCAATGGTGAAAAAAAGGCGACCGTCGCTTTGTATCCGACTTAGAGGCACTTGCCGTCCAGACTTGTCCAATATTGCTACATCAAAGCCTCTGAGAAAACTAAGAGAGATAGGGAGTGGGCTTTAAGAAAATCCGTAGCTTATGTGCAAGAAATATCACCCGAGAAGAAAAAACGGAGGTCTACGTACAAAAAGAAGTGAGATCCCAACAAAAACATAAATGTACAAAAATCCAAGTCTCGCTTCCACCGTAAAAAGTTGTGAGATGACCATGTAAAGCCAAGTCAGTTATTTTACTTAGTATGAAGCACGTATTCGTTTCAGTTAGTGTGAAAACACCTGTTCAACAATTTTGTCATACATTGTTTCCTAATTAGTTACCTACCAACATTTAGTGACTGTATCAATATCAAACATATTTATTTCTAAAATATAAATAGTGACTTGGCAACAGCACAAATCTGTGATAATTATAATTTGATAGATGAATGAATTATTATTAAAGTTATTGCCGTGCTATTGCCAAGTCACTATTTACATTTCAGAAATAAATATGTTTGATATTGATACAGTCACTAAATGTTGGTAGGTAACTAATTAGGAAACAATGTATGACAAAATTGTTGAACAGGTGTTTTCACACTAACTGAAACGAATACGTGCTTCATACTAAGTAAAATAACTGACTTGGCTTTACATGGTCATCTCACAACTTTTTACGGTGGAAGCGAGACTTGGATTTTTGTACATTTATGTTTTTGTTGGGATCTATTTATCTAGCAAGATAAGATGAATGCTAGATATGATACCTACATGTAGAATTTTACCCTGAAAGCGGGATGTTGTGATAGCAGAGCTTCCTTTTACGTTATTTGGTCCCGCCATTGAATAGTTAAACACAGACATCAGTGTGGTCACAAAAGCTTTGTGTTAACATAATATATTTATGTATGTATACTTTTTGACACTGCGCCGGACACACTGCCCCGGAGGTCCGCGTTCCGAGTCCAGAGTTCTCAGATTTGCTTCACGAGAACTCCGCGTTCTGACTGCTTCAGTGTGATTGGAAAGCAACCCTATACATCAGACAGAACGCGGAACACAGAACTCTGAACGCAGAGCTCCGGGCGTTGTGTGCGGCACCTTGCTTCCCACCTCCACGCAACAGTGACAAATACCACTTTAAACGCCACTAGGAGTCCACGGAGTCACAAAGGCTGGCACAGTCTAATCCACTCGCAGATCGTGTGTGGAGGGCGCAAGAATGCAAATGGTAACTGCCGGCGCACACGTAACACCTACTTATCAATCTGAAATACGTGCGGCGAGTTCGAAACACCGTGCGACAGTCGATTGTAAAAGTGCTCTGGCTAATAAATTAAAGCAACGTAATCTTCTTACTCACACACAGCCTAGTTGGACTAGTAATTCTTAATCAATTGGCAAAGTTAAGCAACATCGGCCGCGGTCAGTCCATGGATGGGTGACCGCTAGTGGCAATAATATCTGAGCGCTTCCGTGCTTCGGAAGGCACGTCAAACCGTTGGTCCCGGTCGTTATTGATTAGAGGCCCTATGGGCGGCCTAGAAACTCTAACATCAGGGGTGGCCACTACCTCATACAATTCGGAAGGCAAAGTTTTTGGTTCGAAAGTCCGTTATTGGCTTAATCTTATCTTTAGACAATATTGAGAAACTAATTTAAATATTTTTTATTTTGGTCCAGTAGTTTTGTTTTTATGCGCTAAAATGTTTTGTTCCTATGACCGCCAACAGTATGCAGACCGTCGCGTGACGTCATAAAACCGTATCTTTGAAACGTTGTAAAATCCAAACTACTGAACCAAAATAAAAAATATTGAAATAAGTTTCTCAATATTGTCTAAAGATAAGATCCCATCAAAAACATAAATGTACAAAAACCAAGTCTCGCTTCCACCGTAAAAAGTTGTGAGATATCCATGTAAAGCCAAGTCAGTTATTTTACTTAGTACTGAAGTACGTATTCGTTTCAGTTAGTGTGAAAACACCTGTTCAACAACTTTGTCATACATTTTTCCTAATTAGTTACCTACCAACCTTTACTGACTGTATCAATATTAAACATATTTATTTCTAAAATAGAAATAGTGACTTGGCAACAGCACATAAATCTGTGATAGTTATGATTTGGTAGATGATTAATTATTATTATACTTATTGCTTACTTATTGAAAACACCTTTTCAACAACTTTGTCATACATTTTTCCTATTTAGTTACCTACCAACCTTTACTGACTGTATCAATATTAAACATATTTATTTCTGAAATATAAATAGTGACTTGGCAATAGCACAGCAATAAGTATAATAATAATTAATCATCTACCAAATCATAACTATCACAGATTTATGTGCTGTTGCCAAGTCACTATTTCTATTTTAGAAATAAATATGTTTAATATTGATACAGTCAGTAAAGGTTGGTAGGTAACTAATTAGGAAAAATGTATGACAAAGTTGTTGAACAGGTGTTTTCACACTAACTGAAACGAATACGTACTTCAGTACTAAGTAAAATAACTGACTTGGCTTTACATGGATATCTCACAACTTTTTACGGTGGAAGCGAGACTTGGTTTTTGTACATTTATGTTTTTGATGGGATTTCACTTATTTTTGGTAGGTAGTCCTCCGTTTTTTCTTCTCGGGTGATATTTATTGCACATTAGCTACGGATTTTCTTAAAGCTCACTCCCTATCTCTCTTAGTTTTTCTCAATTGCCTCTAAGTCTGATACAAAGCGGCGGCCGTCATAAGCTCGGATACGGAACCGTAGGTTGTAGTTTTCACCGTTGCCGTTGAGTATAGGTCAGCATTTATGTAAGTGTCTCCACGCTCGTCATCACACTCATAAAGTTGCATCTCATCCCAATATTCCCAATGCGACACCGCGTACGCGTACGCAACAATTAGCACGTCTAATCTCATGGCATGCGACGATTATAATGATAAGGAATGGATCAAACCCGAACCATCTTCAGATGTGGAAAGGAAATAACTTTATGGAGATAAGTACAACATTTCCTGCATGGAACCATCCATATCCGTTCAATCCGTTGCAATATTCATTGTTACACTGTGAGCGATGTGGCTTTTTTTTGCTAACGTAGTGACACCGATGACATAGTGGACCATAGTAGACGAATTTGTTTTTTTCAGAAACTATGGGAAAAAATTCCTGAGACTTATATGCGTGGTGTAAACATATCCATACTGCGATGTAGGAACTTAGTGGCGCCATCTGGTTGGAAGTGGCAATATTAATACTTTTATTATTTACCGATCGGAAATAAGATCTGCGGGGTTACTCTAGACGCTATTGCGTTCATATTGGCAAAGTCTTCTAATTTATTTATTTTTTAATTCGCACAGTCATGCTTTTATTTTCTAAACTTCGTAATGTTTATTCAAAGGTTAGGCTATTTTGAAAAATAAAAATGTAAAATTCGTCTTAATTCGTGAAGTATTGAATTTTATAAATTGCGCCATATTGAAACAATTGCGTCAAGGATTGAGGGGCTGTAAATTTTTTTATTGCATTAATTTAAACACTTTATAATAACAGCACGCTAACTTTACAACTTGTAGCGCCATCTGGTGGTGAAAAGCGATATTAATATATTTTTATTAATTTTGTATGGCAGTATAATTTTATTATTTACCAATCGGAAATCGTCAAGAACATTTTTCATTGCATTAATTAAATAAATACTTTATGCTGACAGCAGGCAAAATTTCAAGTAGTAGCATCATGAAGTAGGAATATTTTTTGTATCGTCTTATATGGGTATTCGAAGGACGGGATAGCCAAATTGATCGCCAACCTCCGATAGGAGACGGCACGCAAAGAAGAAGATGGGTATAGAGGTAGGTATGTTCATAAGTTTCCGATAGTTATAAGTTTTAGCTCACATTTGTCTTTTTAATCTCTAGTGAAAATAAATCTGTTGTGTAAATATATTGTTATTTTGATATCAAGACACAACCCTAGATGGCGCTAGTTGTTGCATAGACTGCTTAAACTATTTTTGAAACTTTTTTATAATATTATAATTTACTAATCGAGAATATGTTCATAGTGCATAATTCACTTAATAATAACCGCATGCAAAATTTCAACTCCGTAGGCCTACTAGAAGTACTTTAAAAATCATGAAGGTGATGAGTATGTCACCCACGTTTTGACCGAACTTTGACTTCCTATATTTCATTATTAAATATAGGTACAAACTTGTAATTTGGAGGTCAAGGTATGTTCGGTGAAAACTCTTAGTAACCGAAATTTCAGCCTTCTAGCTTTACTCACAACGAAGATACAGGGGGGTCAAAAATGCCGCGAGTTGCTTCGAGAAAAGTATGGTACGGGGTGCCTCTGCATAGCTCGACTTGGCGGCGGCACTCCGTGCCGCCAGATTAAGCCAATAACGGACTTTCGAACAAAAAACTTTGCCTTCCGAATTACCTACCTACCTTCTTCTTAGCATTTTTTTATGTAGCCTCTTTGGTGTCCTACTGCTGGTCAAAGTCCTCCTTTTTCACTTTCCACTCATCTCTATCTTGGGCCACCTCTTGCCACCCCGGCAGAAAGGTTGTGAGGTCGTCCCGCCATCTCTGCCGCGGCGCGCCGTCATGTGGGATCTAGTCGGTGGAGATTTTCGCCCATCGATCCGGACCCTTACTTACGGCAAATGTGACCAGCTCGCGTAGCATGAGGCGGTGTTAGGCCTGAAATACACAGAAAAGGCGTAAGGTGAAGGCGCGGCGCAGGCATCTTGCCGCTTCAAAACATTTCAATACAAAATGTATGCAGGCGACACGTTTTGAATTATACTGAAGCGGCGTAAGGCGTAAGGCGCGGCGCTCTCCTCTCTCTTTCTCTCCAATACATACTGGGATGAGTTTATCTGCTCCACGCCTGCTCTGCGCCGTATGCCTTACGCCTTACGCCTTATGCCGTTTCTGTATACTTCACGCCTTAGAGAGGTGTTAGAGTATTAGGACGCTGTCTATCCCGCTCTACTTCAAACAAAAGAGTGAGATACATATAGTGTTAAACCACAGCCTTCTTTATCTCTCAAGCCATGCTGTTAGGTTTGGCAACCTCGCATTTAAGGACTGCGTGAACCGGTTGTCTGTCTTGTAAGACTATCTAATAATTATTTTTCCAGCGACTTAATAAATCGTTATCCCGTGGGAAAGAAAACGTAGATAAAGGTCTTTCTTCTCTCTTTAGACTTGAGTCGTAATTCGACTTACAGCAGGGCACACAACACCAGCGAGGCATTTGAAAATAAATTCATGATTTAATGTTGTGTTACGATTGGTTCTCTAGGGTCAAATTGTGACTACAAATCGTAACTAAAACTATGAAAATACTCTAAAAACATACCTTAAGCTGGCAAGTCAAGTTAGGCTGTTTTAAAGCAATGAATAACTAATAAATTACTTAATTTTCACTCACAATATCAGCCACACAACAAATCAAAACAAATCCTTACGTCAAATGAAGATGACGTATTATCCAGCTAACTTAAAACTACAAGAAAAATGGTATAAAAACAAACAGCATAACTGCCATGTTATTTAGCCGGGTATGTATTATGTGACTAAAATTAATGGTTTCCAGCCAGAGTTGAAGTTAGTGAGGCTCGGATTAGTTTTAATTTGGTCGTACTATCATAATGGCTTCTGACAGACATGCACTGCGTAAACCGGTTCACGGGCGACGTTGCCAGGACTTGCACAGCACGGCTTGAGAGATAAAGAAGGCTGTGGTTAAACCCATAGATAGTCTCTAACACCGCCTCATGCTACGCGAGCAGCCCAGTTCCTCTTCAGATTTGCAGTTGCAGCTCCAACGCTTATTGGATAGTCACTAGCCGCCATAAGATCCTTCTGTTTACAGGGCATGATGCGAGGTGGAGCATGGTGTGGGTATACTGCACAAGACCGTTCAAGTTCGCACAAGACCAACTTGGCCATATGTCACGTACTTATGTATGACAGAACATCAAGTTCCGAAGGGGTAGGACAGGGAAAAGCGCTTTTACTCTGTAATTATAATTATAACTATAAGCATAATAAATTATAACTTACTCAAACATTAGTAAGTTATAATTATGCTATAATTATTATCGGTCTGACGATAATTAATTAGGCAGCAGGTAACATAAAATTGAAAGGAAAGCGAAAGCGAGCCATTTCCTAACAAAAGGATGTTTTCAAAACAATACCTTGAGGCATCTTTTGCAACTCAAACCTATCAGTAAAGGTTTTAGATAACAAAAACATATCAGTAAGGGTTTCAGATAACAATTTAACAAGATAATTTTAAATGCAATTAGCTTTTCTATCTATGTTAACCTCAAGATAAGACTTCTCCACCTAACTGTACCCACTTTCCTTTACAAAAGGAGCGGGAAAGAAATATCTCAAGCTTTTTTGTCTTCGGCTTCTTTTTTATCATCGTCGATTCATCTCGTATATTTGATTTCGCCGGCCCGCCGCCGTGCCGCCTTGTTTGCCAGCCGTTTTAGGAATGGTAATTCCCCTGTGTTTACGCCTGTACTTTTTGAGCCTGTTAGAAAGTACCTACCTACCGAATGTTAAGACTCTACGACTTCCATTTTTCCCATTTTATATTTAGAATAGAATAGAATAATCATTTATTTAAACACCACAACACACATGAATACAATAATTGAAACAGGTCCATATTTAGACCAATCGAATCAGTCTGGATTAATTATAAGATTATTTGCGGTTGAATGCAAATCTACAAGTGACAAGTAGGTAGGTACTGTAGATTGAGCAAATTTTTCGATGTTATAAAAATCTTTATAATTTGCCTATTTTCATATAATACCCATACATTTGGTAATGCAAATAATATCGTAACATCCTTTTCGAAGACAAGATCAACTCCGGTGACAGCCTACGCTAAGCTCAATCACAGATCTAATAAACAAACCCTAGTCGGTATACAAAGATACAGAGACAATGAAAACGAAACTAATGTAAAGTTATTCTGTCAACTCTAGGCCTCCCACACAAATCTTCCAGGACCATTATTTATACTCGGTGTCATTCTAGTGGATTCGAGGCCGCAGGAGTTTGTTGTGCTGGTAAATTGACTCGACTGTTTTGAATGCCGTTTGTTGTGGTTTTGACACTTTATTTAGATTCAAAATACATACAAGATCATAGAGTTCTGCGACGGCCTAAATCATTGATATTTTAACGAATTAGTAGAGCTGGCCGTCCTTTATTGGAGGCAATCGCTTTGGCTATTTCTCCCTTTGAGGCTGCCAAACGGAACAATGAGCTCGTGGATTGCTGGAACCAATGGCGTAAGTTCTCAAGCCAATGGGATATAATTACAATAATGATTTCTCAGGCGCCGAATACACTGCCCCAGAGTTCCGCATTCAGAGTTCTCAGATTTGCTTCACGAGAACTCCGCGTTCTGACGTCTTCAGTGTGAATGGTTCCAAGCAACCCCATACATTAGAAAGAACGCTGAACGCAGAACTCTGAACGCGGGACGCAAAACTCTGGGCGGTATGTGCGGCGCGTTAGGTTTTAAACTTTTCTTCGATTCTGACATTAGAAATAAACAAGATTTCTTAAGAACTAGGATTTCTTAAGAACTATGACATAGAGCTCTTACTTAATAATCTAATATTACGTTAGAAATTTTACTCTATGCTGGATTAATTAATGAGTTTTCCATTTCCGTTCCATTCCAGAAAATTAAAAAATGTCCAAACTATAGTTTAGCCGCAGCTTGTTTACACAGTGTAATAATCTTGACAGAATTAACAGACCAGCAAATGGGGCCAGAATTTACATTATAAGGATCTCGCCATAGATTAAGTACCAAAGAAAGAAATATTCGGGTGTCAACCTCCGCTTTCTTTCAGTATCAGTTAACTAATAATGACGTTACACTACCGAACTAAATCCCATAGAACCCGCATTACGTATAAAATCACAATAAAAACTTGTCCCCACAGAAACAAAATTAAATGATATCAGCAATAGAACAATACGAAACATCATTTCGACCATACGTCTAATATTCGAATGTCAACCTTATTGCATTAGTGTACAGTTTTACTTTAATTGCATAGACTACGAGCAAATAAGCTCCCAAAGGCAGTTGGGCATCTACAACGTGTTACAAAAGATACTAACTCTTTTCACAGGGTGTAACCTGCTGGTCAACATAATGACAAATCTGCAAAAAAAAGTTGAAAAAAACTACTTTTTTTTTATAACCTCAAAATTGTAAAATATTCAAAACTTTTTTGTTTTTCTATTTAGCTCCAATTAAAAAATATGGTTGTTTGCTTAGCTGTATTTTAATAGCTTCAGGCTGTTAAAATATAGTGAAAGTCTATGGAAACAGTATTTTAAAAATAGATTTCTCCCGTCACAGCGCTTACATTTTAATTATTTAAAAATCAACGGAACGTCATAGAGCTAAAAAAATATTTTTGTTGTGATCCCTATCATCAGGTACCATGACCCTGTAAAAATAGTTAGCATCTTTTGTAACACCTTGTATATTTCCAGACACATTTCAGAGTTCTATGTTGTATCTAGTTTTATCCTTGATCGAAGCGTAACACTCGTGATGTCAACACTTCTTAATCCTTTCTCCTCGATTCGAGCTTAGAGAAGTTACGAGTAGCAAGTCTTCTCCATTTAAAACATATCCCAGGCAACAACAGCAAGCAAACCTTTACATTTTTGTTGTTTGCACAACAATTTCGAAAGAAGACAGTTCGTCCATAACGTAACTAAATACTTCGTGTTTTAGATGATTTACACACCTAACCACCATCCTCTCAGTTTAGTCGAAAAATTAACTAAAGCCTTTGCATCTAACATCGTCCAGTGGCACCTTCACTCACACAAGAAGGGTGAAGAGACCACTCGGCGCTGCAGTGCCTGGGACATTGTCTTAGATGGCTTGCCCAGCACCTATACCATCCTGACAGCTCGAAAAATAACAAAGTAGAAAATGACACGGCAACTCTTATACCCTTGTAGACTAACTAAATATAGATGCTTCTGTTACTTAATTTCTTGCCAGTGTCCTATTAATATTCATTAACGAAACTCCCTCTCTTTTACTTATGATCTTATGAAATGTTGCTTAATATAACAGGAGGCGCCTCGGAAGTTACACCGGGACTCTTTTTTAGGGTTCCGTATCTGAAGCGTGCCAAAGAAGACCCTATTACTCTGCCTCCGCTGTCGGTCCTACTCCTAACTTTAAAAGGCTCTATCATTGGAACCGTAATAGTTAGAAAGTTGAAATTCTACATAGTTATGTGTTATTATGTATTTTTTTGGGATTACCAAAAATAAAAATTATATAAGTACCTAATTAAACTTCTTGTCAAGATTCGCGGTTTCCGCCAGATTGGACCATAGCTCCATCCATACCCGTTGTTTAGGAGCCGTACTACGATGCAGGAATCAAACAAAAACTTTAATACAAAATTGAAATTCCTACCCCATTTCCCAAACAAACAGAACAGGTTCTAATGAAATCTTTACGATATACATCCGACTGCAGTGACCTCAGACGGAATGATTAATGAATACCGCACACTGTTTTCTCTCTTTCTATCTTATGTCGATAGGAGGTCTTCCGTCTCGCTCTGTCTTTTATGCATTTTAATTACTACTAGTTGTGCCCGCGACTTCGTATGCGTTTTTACACATTTGACATTTAATTTAAATTCGACTGTGGAGGAAAACTCAAAAGGAAGGTTTTTTTTAACCCCCGACCAAATAAGAGGGGTGTCATAAGTTTGATAGCTTTGTGTGTGTGTCTGTTTATGTGTTTATGAGGATGCGCCTGTATGTGTGTCTGTCTGTGTGTGCCCTAATCTAAACAATACATTCATAATAAAATATGTATTGTTTAGATTAGGTATCGCCCGTGTAAGATACCAGGAAGCTTAGCATAAGAATTGTTTAGGAAGGAAAGGGGTTAATGTGTATCGCCCTCGACGTAGAGTGGGATAGATAAAGTTATAAGCCCATAGATAAGGTCTTAACCATTCTCATGCTAAGCCAGCAAGCAAAGCATAAGGTTGGGTTAGAGCGTATCTACGGCAAATAACTCTGTCTATCCCGCTTTACGGCAAAGTATATATATATATATATTTTTAATTTAAAGTTGGGCTCAGTAGAGTAAATAATTTAAAAAGGCACAAAAAAAAATTCAACCTCGCGGGGTCGAACCTTTCGACCGCGACGCAACAGTACTATATTTCTAACATTGATAAACTTTGTCCGACCTCCACCGAAAACCACTCACAATTCCCTCCGTTAGAGCGTATCTATGGCTCTGTCCATCCCGCTCTACGTCAAACAAAAGAGTGAGATACCTATTGTTTTAAACCCATAGATACGATCTGACCCGGCCTTATGCTACGCTTGTAGAACTAACATTTTCCGCCAAAATAAAATAAAAACAAATGCCGACTTTTCATTTACAATATGGCGCCCCAAATGCCAAAAGTCGTAGCGTGATATTATACAGAGTTTTAAAAGACCCCCAACAAAGTGGGAAACCACGTATAGTCCTCATCATAACGAACATTTTTGCCCAAAGAGCTGTGTCTAGGAAATCAACGGTTTCCGAGATAATAAAGTCGGACTTTTTTTTTTTTTTTTCAGAAATGTGTTCAGTATCACGTTCTTAATATACCTTCTTAAGAAGCCATATCAAAATTATGGATATTTCTCACAAAAAATCTAGTTACAATTGCAACCCGCAATGTAGGTTTCCGAGAGAATGAGGTTCAAAGTGGGACTTTTAATTTTTTTTTTTTGCAGAAATATGTTCAGTATCACGTTCTTAACATATCTTCATAAGAAGCCATATCCAAATTATGAATATTTCTTACAAAAAACGAAGTTAAAATTGCAACCCGCAATGTATTCTAAACATTGGATAGCCTAAGTTACGCTCAGACACGTGAGTTACGACCATGTTAATTTTGGTTGAAAACTATTCAGCGGTGTTCGCGTTTATCGTGTTCATACAGACAGACAGACAGACAGACAGACAGACAGACAGACAGACAGACATAGACCGTTTTTTTTGCATTTTTGGATTCAGTATAGTTTACTTAGTAACCCCTGCTAGTTTTTTTCTAAAAATATTCAATGTACAGAATTGACTTCGCTAGAGTTTTATTATAAGTATAGATAGATTGGCGTAATAATTTTTATAATGGACTTTATAGACGCTTCTAAGGGTCTTGTGAGATTTTTCCTTTTTTATCGCAACATGCTTTTGCTGTCCAGGTTGTTAGTCTCTTTTTATAGTGAGATACAACTTCTACTTAGGGGTCTGATAAACTAAAGAATGCTCTTGCTTCGTAGTTGTTCACAGACAGTAACAGTTGGGTCATCCAAAAGAATAGGATTGAAAACTCCATTCACTTAATATCTATAGGGCAATTTTTAAATAGCTACATTCCCGAAACATTTCATCTTTAGAATGTGATTTCCAACAACTTTTGTTCTACAACTTTGGTGAAAACTCAATTTTATTCCACGCAATTTTAATTATATTTTAACGAAAAAAAAAATCTTTTGTACAAACGTTGTTGGAAATCATATTTAGAAGTTACCATGTTTCAGGGATAAAGCTATTTATAAAGGTACATTGTAAAGTTATGAATAATTAAAGTATAGGGCTACTTATTATATCACATACAGCATGAAACATTTCATTACTGAGCAGTCGTTAAGAAATTGATTATTGATTTAATAATCGAGGATTCAATACCATTATTTCAGTAGCCCAACCAACTATAGCGACTCTATTTCGAAAGTAACTCATAAAAATACCGTAAAAATCTTTATTTCGTTAAGCTGGCTCCATAGTTTTTAAAATTCTGTTGATACTGGCAGGTGTTAGCTATCACTATTTTGACATAGAGGCTGGTTGGTATTAATTAAAAATAATTTGAGGAAGCTCTCTCCTATCAAAATCAGAACCAGTTTGGATGCATCGGGTACGTTCTTTACATTGACGCTTATAATCGAACACGCAATCTGACAAGTTGTAATTAGGAAGGTGTTCGAATATTAGCCTTGAGGTGCCTTTAGAAGTAGGTATTTGTATTAAAATAAGTTACTACAACCTGTACACACCGCTCTAAATCTGATCAATCACTGGCCATTTAAAACGCGGCTGTAAACAACAGCGGAAGAAGTTTTTGAATTTAGAAAAATATCTCGTTCGAATGTCGAATTGTCGAACAAAGCATTATTTTTGAGCTCATCGCGCGCGAATAATGGGAAAGGCTGTCATTCAAACGTGGAACGTCCACGCCCATTCAAAAGGCACCATTCTCTCGCATCTCTAGCTTTCGTAATTACTGACTTACATCTCTGCCATAAGCACGAAATCTGTCAATTCTATGCTTTACTACTTTGAGGTAAGATCTTTGGAAGTGCAAAGGTAAGTTGGCTAGTCTACAGTCGTATTTCCTTCGGTCAGTCGAGGTTCAGTAATTACAGGGTCCGTTCTGATGATGCATTCGGAGTCCGGGCTGCATTTAAGTGCAGGTAGGTAAATGCCGGTAGACTCTTACTTAAGAATGCATTTGTTGTCGAATTGTGGCACTTATTATAAGCGTCGTAAGAGCAAACCGACCACGGAAACGGCAGATCTTTTGAATTCTAAGAAACAAAGAGGTATCGATGGAATGTATCACTGGCCAGGCTCGAAACACCACGCGCCATAAAATCTAAAAAGTACAAACCTACACGGTTCTAAATTATAGACCTAAAAGGTAAAGCAACTTTTCGCGATCAATTGTTACGTTGTTACGTATTATCAAGCCATGGAGGAAAAAAAAGCTTTGTTTTAAGCTTCAAATCAAAGTGGCCAGCATTTTCGTCTGATTGACATCAACGGAACAACACAGGCCACTTATATTTTACTGCGGATGCCATTTTGTTCCAACAAAATTCGAATTAAATGTTGGTTGTGGAAGCGTTCCACAATGCTTGCAAAGCGGACTCTGTGTAGAATTGAATTAATTGAATTAATTGAACACTTTTTATTTTGAGTTCACTGAACTTTCTTTCGACGCATCAAAATTAATCATGGCCGATATTTTATCGTAACCAGTTATTTTGCGTAAGTCATCTTTGAGATTGTTGAAAGTTTTGAGCTGATTGAACCATTACGTACTTTTCAAGTTTTAATTTAAAATATTACTGCAAAACCCTTAGGACCAACTGTTTTTTACGAGAGTCATTTGGTTTAATCGTCTTTTTCATATAAGGCTATTTGAAAACTCGAGAGTACTTTTTCATGCATGACAAAAATTACTGGAAATAAAGGAGGGTGATGTTATAAGCAGATTATTACTATTATTATGATTACGGAAGCATTAAAAAATCGAGGTTATAATGCCAACACGTGTGCATAATATTGGCGCGCGAATCTGTCACCAAAGTCACCATTGTTGACTCTTCCACCCTATTATTACTTTTTACGGTTTAACAAGCTCGTATTTTAACTTTATCTCGTTGTGTGAATTGTTATTGTGTATTTTTGACGAAGGGTAGCAACCCTAACTGTACAAAAAGGAAAAAAAATAAGGGGTCTCTCTGATGCCTATTGCGGTCGTCCACAAGACTACAACAACAGTGTCAAACTTTTTAAAATTGGAAATCAAGTATTTTTTTTCTTTTTCATCATAAAACGCACAGACTGCCAGCGCCAAAAAGAACGATTTATCAACGAGTTTCGAATCGATTCTGATACTTTATTGAATGCATACATTATTGAAGATTTATCGTTCGAAATTGGACGTGTCACTATAAAATTGGAAACAATAGGGTGACCTTTCAAAACAGAATTTCAATATCAGATAACAGAGCGCAACACAGAACCAATTATGCGATCCGTGTTTGGTAGGTACTTTCGGGCATCAAACGTAACATGGGAACTCGATCTCAACTCAATCCAGTTCTAGTTAAATAAGTTGAAAATTCTACCATAAAATAAATGTGACTGCCAATACACTCCTTACAAACAAAGGACGCGTAAACGATTCTGAAATTAAAAGGAAATTTACAATATCGTTCTCTTGCGGCGCGAGCATCGTCTCTCCTTCATGATCATGACTAAGACTTCCGGACGAGGTCGAAACTATTCGGCTAAACCGAAATGAAAACAATGTCAAAATATGTGGAATGCGGAAATTAAAGTTGTAAAATTATTTGATAGCTTTGAAAAGTAAACCAATTTCTAAAACAGCCACTGGTAAAGGCTCACACAAAAAGACCAGAATGGCCGACAACGTTAGGGCAACAATTTACACCGGACAAAGGCCAATTAAAGTGACATGGATCATATGGAACGTCAATCGAAACCCCTACGCGAACTTCTTCCAATGAAAAAGTATTTTTTCATACCGAAAGGTTTAGTTGTTTGTGTAGCGGATTGTTTTTGAAACGGCTACGTCCAGTAGTTAGCGCCATGCTAGGATACTTTTTTTTTAACTCAATACAAAAAGGAGATGAAAAAGACCCGTAGGAATGTTTTCTTTGTGTGTCTCGTCAGATTTTTTTTCTAAGTGAACCGATTTCGATGACATTTTTTTTGTTTGAAAGGAATCATCAAAATCAGTCCACCTAGACACAAGACCTAAAAGGTAACAGACATAAGAAAAAAAAACGTGTCAAATTAAGTACCTCCTCCTCATTTGAATTCGGTTAAAAATTTGACATAATTCCTATGTTGTTGCCTTAGAGATAATGTGATAAAAAGGTTTGGATCGATCGAACATTCAATATCAACAAGTATCAGCATTGCGTGTTAGCAAAACAATATTATTATTTTTAAATCTTTACGAAACTTTACACCCGTGGTGCTCAACACAATCTACGAAACTGTTGCTAAGTAAATCATCATCGTTCCTCCGTACAGTCCCTACTACCAAAAGCATATTATAGGCGAACGAAGCGTCCGAAAAGCCAATCGAAAATCACTTGTTACTTCCCTCTAACTAGATTTCGACTACAGTGCTTGGCCTACATACCACTCTCGACTTTGCCGTCAAAACAAGCGAAAGCGACACTTAGGCTGAATCTCATAAAGGTTATAAAGACAGCAGGGTGAACGTGGTTGGTCCATACGATCTCATTACCGATGATTAGCCAGGCCATCTGTCGATTCATGTGAGTAATCAATCGATACAGAGCATCGGCTCCATCTATTGAATCGGAAGCGTATTTGCAGCAGTTAACTTACTGAACAGATTTACAAAATCGGGTCGTAGAGTTTCCACTTTGGAAATAGGTTTTGTTTCTATGTTTCTGAATTAGCATTTGTTTGCTTTCGTGTCGATGTTTCACATTTAGTTTCTCCCATTTTCTTTGAGTAATTTACTCTGTTCCACCTAAAACCCTTGTACGATTTTTTTTTACACCGATGGATACATTCACTATGGCCCACAAATTACCATAAAATAGAAAATACAAACATAAAAAATAACTAAAGCTTTCCTAAAATGCTATTAACACCATCTAACTTAAAAACCATCTATTCCGCTAAAACCAACAAATCAAACGCCAAGAAAATACCTCCAAAAAGCAAAAAATGTCGCGAGCTCGATTTGGCCCCCCAAATCCGACAGCTGTCTGGTTCCGTCTAGTTATATCTACTTTTATCCGGCCGTATCCAGTTATAGGCGGTTATTGCGCGTCGATCATAAATTTTACGCGGGCCAATAACGCCGGGTCGTTTACGAGAGGGGTGGACGAGTAACGCACTTCGCTTTTGGCCCCAAAGTCGGAGCGAAATGGGGCGAATTCGAGTTGAACTACATCTGAGAACTTTTTCTCTAAATTAACCGTCTCAGCAGGAATGGTACCTCGTTAGTCTTGTTGGTGGAAGAACTGGAAGATGAATACGCTGCTTGTACTTTCCGAAAAACTTTTAAAATACCTTGAACTACATGCTAAAAGCGACAAATTGAGAAACAAACCATTTAGCATGAAGGTTTATATTGAGCTGATAGTGCTCGCTACAGTGCTATAACTCACTCCGTAAGATGCCATAATAATATCGAGCTAATGTTTTATATCGGCAACAAAATTAGTTACCTACTCATAAGAAAAACACCCCATAAAGTTCCCTCCGTCTCGCTTATGTAGAGCACACAACAGGGAGGTACTTATATTTTTCAAAACACGTATTGAAGAGAAAATCTCTATTTCCATGAAACGCGAACAACAATGCGAAACATCAAAGACTGAACGCGTAGCTTTCAAAAGCCTGCCTCTTACTACGCGGAAAACACTTATCCGGAAAAGGCTGTGACACACCGATGTAATTTATTTATTAATTCATTTAGTATTTAGGAAAACTTAATGATGATAGAAAACTTAGTAGTTATTGAAACTCAGTAATGGTGAAGGAAAACGTACAGAGCTCAGAGTAATTAACACACTATCCAGTTTTGAAATCTAACCATCACAGATGAACTTAAGTACTTCAAAAAAAAGTTGCAAAATATCAAGCGTCCGCAAAATATTTCTAACAGTTTGAAGAACGGGCGCCCTAAAACTTCTGGCGTCGATCAGTGCATCCGAGCTTGAGATGAAAGCGCAACATTGGCCATAATAAAAATCTGTCCTTATTATAGATGACAGGAACTGATGATGATTATGATGAAGTTTCAAGTGTGGGAGTAAAAATTGTAGTCAATGTTCAGAAATAATTTAAAAAATAACACAAACTGTTGTTAGTGTAAAGAAACATTGACTGTCGTGTCGATCTTACTGATTTATTTAGGATTCATGGGATTCAATACTTTCAAGGAACAGAAAATATCAACAAGACAAGTAAGAATGACTCCGCGAGTCCTAATTTCCACCCGGTAGGTGTGTCGCTTGCCTATCTGAGAATACAGAGTAAATGGGAATATATAAAATCGCAAGTGCATCCATCTATCGAGTGCTGTTGCGAAAGGTTTGCCTTCGCACCGATTTATGTGGTCCTGTTTATTTTACCTCTCCTCCTATCCCGGGAAGTGGAACATGACTATATTTGCCTCAGACTCAGAGCGTCTTCGAGAAGTTGTGTGTTTCAATGGAATTGTATTTGTTTAGAACGAACACCTAGGACGGTACTCGCAGTTAGGTTACGGGAATAGGACTCGTGAAAATAATCTAAACAACTTCCCAATAGCTACGGGTGTACTTTCAAATCCTACCTCGACAATATAAAACGCCAACAGATTAGAATAATAAAATTATTAGTTGATAAAAAGACAAAACAAAAATGTAAGGCTAACTATGACCAACTATTTGGTGTATGTAAAATCCTGCCCATTCACGAAAAGGTTAAACTTCTCCTACTACTTGAAAATTACGGGAACAGTGAATTTAAAAAGAAAATAAAGCATAAGATATTCACAAGAAAGGCTACTAAAAAGAAACTACAGGCCCCAGATACAGTAAATTACTACGGTGACAGAACAAGAAAGTACTTAGTACCAACAATACTAAACGCCTTACCCACCTCGCTAAGAACTATGGAGGGGGTAACAATAAGTACTTACAAAGAGCGACTTCAGAGCTTTTTGTTGGAGGGTTACGGTTTCAAGTAGTAGGGGTAGTCTAGATGCCCTTCTCTATAATTATATGTCTCTGTGTTGTCACGTCATCGCTAGTTATGACGTCACAAGATAGAAGTGGTTTTTTAGTGTATCATTTATAGTGTTTCATTACATGTATAGTGCTTGAGTAAATTTAAGATAAAATTTTCAAAATTATTTAATTTAGTGTTAGGTTGTTTAACAAAATTTGTTTAATATTAGAATAATAAGCGTGTAATAAGAGCAAAAATCTGCCAACAAACTACTTAGTAGTTTGGCGGAATTACTGTATTATGTTAAGTTTTTTGGCCTAAATAAACATTTACTTACTTACTTACTTACTTAATGGCTAGATGCAGCCTGTACGATTGTAGAGATACGTACAGTCGGCCACAGTCTCAGATACCCCTTTTTGTTCGATTGGCGCCCTTATGCCGCGCGCGGTAAGAGCTGCCATGGGGTATCTGAGATTGTGGCCGACCGTACATGTCCCATTAGCTGGGCAAAGGCCTTCTCTCTCCGTGCCCTCTACGGATTGGCGATTTTCGCGTTTTCCTTCCACACCGAAATCAGTGACTTTCATCTCACTTTAGTTTTATCAACCGAACGTATTGCATTCAGCCAGTTAGCATATTAAAAAGTCAACTAATTTGATGGCTAGCTTTTTCTCGCGACTTCGTCCGCGCTGACATTTATAACGACTTTTTAGTCTATGCGGACGAATTCTCGGGTAAAAACTAGTGTAATAAATACCTAAGCGCTTATCGAAAGTGGAACAGTAATACATTTTGATTTAGATTGGTTTAATTAATTCAACCCTTTTTGTAGAAACTCGTAACTTTTTGTAGAAAGAGTCAGTGATAAGAGTTTACTACTTCTATGTTTCGCTCGAGCCGTAAGATTTAAAAGTAAAAAAGTACATAGATATGTATAGAAAGTACTTTCTTTGAAACCTTTTTACTCACTGGTTTTCATTCAGCGAACCCGTAAATGTGAAAATCTTCGAAACATTGCAAGAAAAAGGTTTAAAGAAAGTTTAAGCTTAAACTCTCACCCCAAAAGCTCCTTTATCACACCTGAAGAAAGTTTCCTCTTCAACACACCTTCTTTACACTATAGCCGAGATAGACTATCCCTCATAAGAAGTACGTCCCTCCTATTCCCAAAGCGATACTTGTTTCTACGGCATAAGAGAGGACCGAAAGTTCCCCCCAACTTTCACAAATTTCGCAAAAAGTGTGAAAAAAACGCAGTAATAAAAATTTCAATTTTCTCCATTCTTGAGAACTCACTCCGACACGACGCAAACTAATGAGTTCTATTTAAAAAAAACAATGATTTCAATATTTTCTTAGGTTTGCACGAGCACTATACATAATTTAAAGACAATTTGAATAAAACGGTACACTCGTTTTATTAACTTTTTACATTTTCCCAACGTTTCGAGACCTTTGCAGATCGTGGTCGCGGTAGACTCAATAAATATTTTTTTAACATCATTATTCTAATGTGTGAGCTATACCGCCCAGTATTATTTTTTCTTTACAAGGAATTTATATCTTATTCTCACTACTTACTGATGACCATCATACATAGATGCAAACGTCAAAGGTCTTCTTTGAAACCGTATCCCCAAACATTACTGGTTCGATTTTCTTTCTCCACTTGGAAGAGGTTGATCTTCTGTATCTTTTAATATCCCGCACGATAAAATGCACCTACACACACTAAGAGGTCTTCAGCAAAATGGAAAATATGTTTGAAGTGTCTAAGAGAACAGTAAAGCTCTTAGCTCTGCCAACAAAGACTTCGCCGACGGTTTACTGTTACTGATAGTCTTGTCAACTCTATGTTTAGTTCTTTACGACCTAGTTTAACTAGGCTAGTTCTCCATTTAACCAGTGATGAATGATGATGGGCAAAATAGAGGGAAAAAGAAGGCCAGGAAGGAGGAAAATGACATGGCTGTGTAATATCAAGGAATGAACCGGCATCACAACCGTGACACAATAAATTATTCAAGACAGCCATGAACAGAGCGCGGCGCAGGGAGCTGACTACCAACCTCCAGTGATGGAGAGGCACTTCAAAAAGAAGAAAGTGAAGAAAAACATCGTGAGGAAACCTAAGCGTCTGAGGCATAATAACCTCAACGACCAAGTCCTCAATCCGCATGTGGGTACGCGTGATGTTCGCGTTGTTTAGCCCAAACCACAAACTGTCGCTTTCGGAAAGAAGGCATATCGTGTACCCTCGCATATCTATAATAGAGCATCTTAGCTTTTTACACTCAGATTCCCTTTGCGTGTTTTTTTTTTATACCAACTTTTCAATGTTTTTAACCATATTCTTTGTTTGTTTTGTTCACAGGTACGTTAGCTATCAATCTGTTCTACGATATGACGCACCGAAAACATGAATAATCTTATCAAATAATGTAAGTACAAATCGTCCGGGAAAGCTAAATATCAGAATCAGATTATCTAAAAAGGAAAAAAAGACATAACAAATTAATGTGTCACTTCATACAATAACAACTCAATGTATCTTAACCCTAACTACATTATTAAATCTCCAACAAATCATGTTTTAAGGTTCAAGTAGCGTGGCGCTAATTCCTAAAATGACTAAAATTCTGAACAAAAATATCTCAGTTTAGCATCAAAATCTTAATACTCGTATATAAAACAAAGTCGTGTTAGTTGCACCATTTATAACTCGAAAACGGGTAGACCGATTTTTATGATTTTTGTTTTGTTGGATTTCTCTCCCTCCGCCCCGAATAGCAGAATAACCACTAAAACAACGGAAAAACTCACGGGAAACAAAATAAGTCTGCGCAGACGAAGTCGCGGGCAAAAGCTAGTAAAAAATTAACTGACAATTTGGGCTTTCCCGCCATTCTACTTTCGTTGAAATCATGGCCATTTCGCCCTTTCATGGTGTACACACGACAGCACGCAGACGCTTACACTTTCGTAGCAAAGTCGCCCGTAACGTAGGTAAGTGAAAGAGTTGACGCGAGTAAGCGTCTACGTGCTGTCGTGTGTACAACACGAAAGCGCGAAATGGCCAAACTGATGATCGCCAAACTTTGACAGTAAACGGCACTAGAAGAAGAAGAAGAAAAATCAAGCAGATGTAGAGTTCAGAAAGAACTAGCTTTTAGATACATTCGACAGAGCTCGCAACTGAGCTAAAACCCCCTACACTACAGAACCGAGAGCGCTAGGAAAATACGTTACGAACACAAATAAAGCTAAGTACACACGGGGCGGGCGACGACACGTACACAACATTATAGGACAGTCGCCCGTAACGGTTTAATTCACATAAAAGGTTACCGGTTCCACTTTTGATATGTTATATAGCACGTGATTCTGGATATAAAATGCGGGCGCGTCAGTCAGGGTTAGCCGACTAACTCAGTTAATTTGACATTTCCATAAAATTATTGCCGTAACTCAGAGTTAGCTGGCTAACCCTGCTTGACGCAAGTGGACCTAAGTCTTGCAGTTCCTAACCCACCGTTTAAATTTTTCTTTTTTTTTTAATTAAACTTATTGTCGTGTTCTACAGCCTCATTCAATTCGGAAGGCAAAGTTTTTTGTTCGAAAGTCCGTTATTGGCTTAATCTTATCTTTAGACAATATTGAGAAACTAATTTCAATATTTTTTATTTTGGTTCAGTAGTTTGGATTTCACAACGTTTCAAAGATACGGTTTTATGACGTCACGCGACGGTCTGCATACTGTTGGCAGTCATAGGAACAAAACATTTTAGCGCATAAAAACAAAACTACTGGACCAAAATAAAAAATATTTAAATTTGTTTCTCAATATTGTCTAAAGATAAGATTAAGCCAATAACGGACTTTCGAACAAAAAACTTTGCCTTCCGAATTGACATACGACGAAAAAATACCATGAAATATGGCTGTTGAAATGACAAAGTGTAACCGTTTTATATCCAGAATTGCGTACTTTTAAACATAATGTATATAAAAGGGAACTATTAACCTTTTTAGGGAACTAAACCGTTGCGGACGACTGTACTACTATCGATAAGCGTTTCGCAACAACGTACCTCACTGTTTGGGTAACATCGTTTCTTATCCACGCTATCGACCGCCCTTATCGGTCGATGCCGATTATGTTGTGAGTGTAACACGTCTATCGCATATCGTAGGCATTATGCCTGTAAGCTGTCAGGATGATAAAGGTGCTGGGCAAGCCTACTCCATCTAAAACAATGTCCCAGGCACTGCAGCGCCGAGTGGCCTCTTCACCCATCTAGTGTGAGTGAAGGTGTAACTGGACGCTGTATAAATCATCTCATTACCTACTTAGATCCAAAGGCCTTAGTAAACCTAAGACTAAACCCTAAACCTTAAACGAATTTGGAAAAACTGTTTGTTCGTAGGTACCACCTTAATAATCCGTCCTTATGATACAAAAATATGCTTACGATTTCTTACGAAAGCATTAATTTGCATGTGTCACATCATTATTTCGTAGGCACTGTCTGCAATATCGTTGTAACATATTATGTCTATAAAATATAAATAGGTACCCTTGTGCTATAACAGCTTTATTATATTTTATATTGACTTGTATCACTGAAATCTACATAATAATCTGTTGAATAGAAAGCAGATTGTGGCGGCTCCTACGCATTCTGTTACCTGCTAGTGCTATCAGTTATAGAGACAAGCGGGTGTTTTGGTTCGCTAACACATTTCCTGAGTTCGATTCTAGTTTCAAGGCGTAGTAGATTAACTAGGCTTGTAAACAACATATAGGTATAGCTGACGGCAAAAATAATCTAATTTCCTTCTTTGGAAATGGTGACATTTTAAAATTGGTTCAAATCGGAAAAAAATACATCCGAACAAATAACCTCCTTTTTAACCCCCGACCAAAAAAGAGGGTGTTAAAACTTTGACAGCTATGTGTGTCTGTCTGAGTCTGACTCAATATGTCTGAAACAACTCTGTTTACCCACTACAGTCCAAAAGCCACATCTACAGTTGTAATATTTATTATGCACTCATAATTGCCAGTTCCGAGGCGCTTAGTGCATTCGGTGACAATTGCCAAGTCGTTTAAAGTGATTCATTGTTATTGGACTTGGTTATTTTTTTGCCGTTTCCGTTTTTGGCTGGAGTGTGCCAATGGAAAAAAAACTTTAGGATCTATTTGATCTAGATGTAGGTTGCTATCCGATACTTGATTTTGTATACGAAGAACGTACTTCGTTAACTTACCTCTACAGAGTAAACAATATCCACATTCATACCTGATATACCTGACTTACATAGGAATATAATTTCACATAAATTTTATTGGTTTCCTAATATAAGTTTCGGCATCACCTTGCTAAGTCTAAAATAACTAAGCTGTTTTGAGAATTATGTGTAAACATAGCCTTAAGTTTGGACAAGTTAACGTGTAAAGTTTGGCTGTGATCAACGAATTCTTCTTTTTAATTTTAAAATACCTAAGCGTGCGTGATTCAACATATCCTAGTCCTATGCTACTTCCTACTTTCCTACTTCCTACTAATATTATATCTGCGAAAGTTTGTGAGTGAGTGAGTGAGTGTGTTCTCGTAACCTCTTGCATACCGTGCAGGCGCTCTACCAATAATGAGCTACCGAGTCAAATACTGTTGATGCGAATTTCCCAACCTCATTGATTGATTGATTGAACCTCATTGTCTTACGGACTAGCACGGGTTAGTGCTAAAGAAAATACAAAAAGAGCTTTATTCCATTTACAAGTGACTCGTGTGAAGCCATACTGAATTTCAGGCATTTTAGGACAAAGGCAAATTGAGATGTAGGCAAACTGAAATTAAGTCACTACGGATTTCAGGCATTACGGGACAAAGGCAAATTGAAATTAAGGCACAGTGAAATCAGGGCGTTTTGAGATGGGAGGGGAAATTATTACTAAGCTATGTTTGTTTGCCAGGTCTGTAGATGAACTAGATCGAAGCCAAGCCAACAATGCAACACTTTTCGAAGCCAAATAAAAGTCAATGTCTGTCAACAAGAGACCCGATTACCAGTCAAGTTGCTTGCCACACCCACTCGGAACCACGGGTATTGAAGCGTCAATGTGCTTAACCGAGCACAAAGAGGTTCAAACATCTTTGCCCAAATACGTGTAAAGTTACCTTGATGAACCGACGAGTCTTAAGTAACAGTAAAAAGCTGGGGACCTGCAATGAGATATTATATATATCACATAATATATTATGTAAACTATGTAAAGGAACACAAAGATGTGAAGTTAAGGGCTCGGAACCCACTCAATTCTTAAAAAAGTTTACGTTTTTCGCAAACGACACGAGACAAGTGACAAGACAAAGCTAACCAATAGGTAACATTAGACAATGCGTTTTTTTAAATTGCTACTGATTTTTAATAACGACTTTTTATGCATGAATAGCATGTAGTTTAATATTTTTATTGACTGTATTATGTGACTGGGTTGATTATTTCATTATATTGTGACATGCATAGGTACCTGTTGAATTTTAATTATTTGTGTGTACTTTAGAAAAACTTACATTACATTAATTTGTACGCCGGAAGGCAAAATGTGGAGAACTAATGAATCACAAGAAACTCCAAGGTTGGAACACTCTACATATAGTTGGAGATCTAAAGTAAGCCAGATCGATTTGTGTTTTTTTTATCTTGAAGGAAGGACGGAAGAAAGAAACCCCTTTGAATATCAAGCATATTTGGCTACAAATATTGTCTAAACTTTGCTCGTCAATGAACCAACTAAAAGAGAGATTTAGCTTTCCAAAGGCTTTAAATTAAAAAAAGCTAAGAGAAGTGTAACCTTAAAACAGCATGGGCAGTAAAGGCACCGTTCGACGACACATTAAAAGTATCGCCTCATAACGTCATATCTTCAAGAACGTCCGAAAATTTATTTTCCCATAAAGATAATATTAACGATTTGGAAATGTGAAAGGTGAAATGCCCAGCATTAATACTGGTAAACGGCATGAAATTTCTCCCAATTAGTGAGGTTTTCTATCAAATTAATAGCCGTCATCATGGTTTACAATGCATCTGAGATGTGACCATCGTTAGTGTGTCGTTTACGTAGGTTTTTCTTTCGCTTAAGGCGAGGAATTGTCGTGTTCGAAATGGGATTTATTTATTGACCTATTGGCCAACACAATGGACTGAAGTTTTAACTTTTTAGGTAATGTGTAAGTAAGTACCATTTGTTTAAAAATAGGTAAGTAATCAATCTGTAAACTAGCCTTCCCTCCCTCTTTGGGGATTCTTTCATAGGGCACATCTATATCCCGAAAGACAAATTGTTTAATACTTTAGTTTTTTTATCTTTAGTGGTTTCAGGCCTTGATATACCTATAATAGGTATAATAGGAATACGGAAGATACTAGATACGTAGTTAGAAACTTCGCCTCAAGACTCGAATTTCGACATAAAATTTGTTATTCCTAGAAAATTACTAGCTTCCGCAAAACAGCCAGCTTCCAGCCATAATTTGATAGGATTTCTGTATGTTTCAATGTTATTCTCCTTAACTCTATTCACAGCTATCTAGCGCTTAATGTCTACGTATTAAGTGACAAGTGACCATTTCGTTAGTGCTTAACCTGACGCCCACTGAGTTTGTTCACCGTTTGTTGCTTATTACTGACTCGTTTACCTATCCTGTTTACCCTGACTAAGATATTCAAGTCAAGTCAAGTCAAAGTGTTTTATTCAATATGCCATAAATAAATTAAAAAATATATTTTACATTCAACGTCAAAATACTATCAAAAGTAAAAAAAAGTATATAAATCAAATATTCAGTGAATGAAAAAACGTTTTTTTCAGTAACTGTTACTATCTATAACCCGTGTAATTAAGAAGGAACGCGGGTAGCCGGCTGCTCCATACAAAAAATACAAAAGGGAGACCTGTTTCCTCCCTGGATAATTATTTTAGAAAAAATATTTTTTTACCTACGTTCCCTCTTAAAGAAAACAATTAGGATGGACTTCAAAACACTCACCCTCTCGCTCTAATTAATACAGTCAAAGCGAGAGAACGCTAGGTTTTTAACTCCGTCCTAAATGTTTTCTTTAATGGCACGGGTTATAATACCTACTAAGTATCTAGCAACTTTTTTTTCTCCAGCTTCACTAGCTCTGATCGTTCTTGGAGAAGAAGCATGGTAAAAACTCCAAGGATCTCGTGCTTAAAATTGGTATTCGTTGTTAACATTCCACATCTCGAAGGAAAAATCTAATTTGGCGGCTAATGTCACATCTCCTATTTTCACGAAGTCATCCTCGACATAGGGCATGAGATTTCTGCGAGATGTTTGTCTTTTACGCTCGACATGACTCTAGTGGTCGGGAGCAGTCGAGGTCGAAATGACATGAGAAATTTTTCCTTCGAGATTATGTCGAATGCAAGATTTCCGAGAATCAGCCACCTGGGCAAAAACGAGCGAGAGTGAATATGACTTTCTTCTCGCTCACTTGCGAATCGAGCCAAGTGTGAGTATAACCGCGCGCTATACAATACTTCCATATCGGCATGCTCATCGAGCACCGTTCGCATGGATGTCACGTTTGGTGGCGCTCCTCAATAAAGATAAGACTTTATTAAGTGTCTCTGATGGTTGTTTGTTGTTCGGCAGAGCTTCGAGTGTGTGCGAGCGCTTGAGACTTGAGTGCAGGCGAAAGTTCAGATAAAATGTGGATGGGTTTGGTAGTATTTATTTAGATACGTCTCTTCAATAATTACCGCAATAGGTAATTCACAAAATTTATACATAAAGTAAATAAATACATTCTTAAAATATGACCCACACCCATCTAACATGAGTGTAGGTGCCACTAGACGCTGTACAGGGCAATTTTGGAATAGCTTTATTCCTCAGACACCCCATTTTCTAAATGTTATTTCAAAAACTTTTGTAGGTAATTATTGCTTTTGGTTTTGAACATTTTAAAATTGACGTGTTTCAGGAATGAAGCTATTTAAAAATATGCCGGATGTAGGATGCCAACGTAAAGGCCAGAGCCCTCGCCCACGGCGACTCTTTGTAGCAATGCGGTCGCGCGTTTCGTAAACGCGCAACTGCATCGCTACTAACGCGCTGTCGCATTTGCAGCGCGCTACAGAAGCGATGCCAACGCGCTATAATCCTAGCGGGATGAGAATGGGATGGAACCTTGTCAAAGTCAATAGAAAACATACTTTATATTACTTTGACAAGGTTGCTGCGACGCGAGTTTGCTTACCGCGCGCGTCTCAGTTCCAAAAGGTCGCATCCTATTCTCATCCCGCGCGCATTATACAGCATCGATGCAAAAGCGCGACCGTGTCGGACGGACAACATCGGGGAGAGAACGGCGGAAGGGTGGCGCGCGAATCGCGTTTGCATCTCGACAGAAGCGACTGAATCGGGGTTACGGTGGGCACACCGATTTCGACCGCATCGCCACTGTATCGATACGAACGCGCGACAGCATCGCTACAAAAAGTCGTTGTGGGCGAGGGCTTATTACTGACTGCACCAACCAAGTTAAAAAACTCAAATACCGTCTGGCTATTTTATTTTGAACCTCTATGCGGCTGCTGCGGTTGGCCGGCATTACCGGAGGTCGATATAAACACAACCCATTGTTCTCGTGAACGGCAATCATCGTGAACAGCCCCTTATTATGTGGTTTTTGTTCACACATTCCGTTTAGGAATTTAATTCGAGTTCTATATTCGAATGGGTACCTAATTGCTGAGTTATTTTTTATTCGTATTGGTAGCGCATTTTTCTTGTCAGCAAGCTGGTGTAGCATGAGCCTAGTAATATTTACATGGTTACGATTAAACGAGTATCTAGCCCACTCTACATCGAGCTATTAAACCTTGTAATGGCAAATCAGCTAGTTTATGCAATTAAATTTCATAAGATTCTCTTGCTTGTTGAGGTTCCGTTCCCGGGAACATTGCCAATCACTGGAAACATTGCCGGCATGTTCCCGCAACTGGGAATTTAACGGGAACTTTGCTCTAAACTTAAGATATTTCAACATTTTGTTCATTGAATTGTATAGTTTTAGATTCTCTATACACCAAAAAATAAGTTACCAAACACATAATTCATACGAATTTGACTGGTAGTGCGGATTGCAGATGAAATACAACCGGTACAATGCAATGCAGTCTCCATAAGGCAACACTGCAAGGACAACCAAGACACTCATGCAAATATGCATGTCACGTGACTAACCAACGCGATACAATAAGAATTAGCATTAATTAACAAAAAAAGGAACGGGGAATTTATGGAAACATTGGGAAACTTTTAGTAACTTTCCGGAAATATTTCCAGTGGTAACATTGGATTTTTTCCGAGCGTAACATTATTAGGCTTGCTTGACCCATCTACAGTGCGTTTCACGAAAGATTTCCCTTGACAAAACGCTTATTACAATGTGATAGGGACTATTTTTGTGCAACCCAAGGGAATTCTTTCTTGAAACGCACTGTAGTGCATGTGGAGGTTTCACGGACTCCCTAACATAAGTCACCTAACATAGATGAAAAGACCTCAGCTACACAAAAAGTCAAAAATGTGCTCCTTTTTGTCAAGTAGAACACGTTTTATCTCCGGTCCGTTATCCGAGCGGGCTCACTCGCCTGTCAGTGCGAATCTTTTCACTTCGCCATATGAAATCTGCGGTGTGGCGGCTGAAATGCGACACTGGGCCAAAGAAGAGGCGGAGATCAGATAGGAACTTGGTGAACGACGGTTGCTACGTTGCCTTTCAAAGACAGGTCCCAAGAAATCAGAATATGCAATGACGATAATGGTCCCCTTTGAGGTTAAGAAAATAAAATAAAAACCAATCCTATGTAATATTTTACAAGTATAACCAAAATCGTATCTACGTACCCGTACGTAATCAAAGAATGGCCCCTGATACTAAACCTTATCTTTTAGGTACACCTACACATTTTCAGAGATCTATGGAACCGGCTATGTAAGTTATTTCTCTCCGAGATTTAGAAATACGGAAATCCGGAGAAGAACGAAACTGATTGACATAGCCAAAGTGATAGCGCACAGAAAGTGAAAGTGGGTAGGCCACATTATGTCGCAGAAAAGACCACAGATGGGGTGAAAAGGTACTGGAATGGAGACCCGAAACAAGGCGTAGAAATGTGAGCAGGCAACCAATGAGATGGACTGACGACCTGGTCAAAGTGGCAGGAAAAGACTGGATGAGAAGGGTAAAGAAGAAAAGTTTTCTTTAATCAATATGTCTGTCTACTCTACTAAATCGCCCTCTTATCCAATCTATGCGCACTATGAGCTTCAATAGGACCCGGCTTGTAACCGGAGTACTTAGGCGCCATCGCATCGCATCAGACCCTCCGTCTCCACATCTGGTGACCTTATCTTAAACACGATTACTGCTGACTCAACGGTCACCAAGTCCTTCGTAAAGGAAATCCTCGTCAGCGCCTATCTTCATGGCCTCCTATTATATCCATAGCTAGCTAGTGAAGCTGGCCAAAAATTGAAGATAGATAATATCGATATTTACTAATCCTTGCGGTGGTGCCTAGTGGTAGAGCATTGGACTCGGAAGCGAGAGACCCAGGTTCGATTCCCGCGAATAGAGTGTGCGCGTGTAAGGCTCTACGCCGTCTACGTGCTGTCTTGTGCACAGTTTTACTGCAAAGATGCCCGGCGTGTAAAGGTCTAAATCCACTAGGTATAATATTTTATTACCATATAGGTAGGTACCTATAATGTCTAAAAATATCCATAAAATATATTGGACAATGAACCAGGTACATTTTCGGAGTAAAATAAAGTCTCTACACATCTTTATTTTGAAGTTGTATTCAACGCCCCAGACTTTATACGCGACTTAACCCTACGGGCGCCTGATACCGTGTAAATACAGTAGCCCTTCTCAAAAAACCCTC
Source organism: Zelleria hepariella (assembly GCA_949319315.1). Classification (NCBI taxonomy): domain Eukaryota; kingdom Metazoa; phylum Arthropoda; class Insecta; order Lepidoptera; family Yponomeutidae; genus Zelleria; species Zelleria hepariella. The sequence continues at coordinate 14,032,188 of OX439383.1, read as the reverse complement.
TCAGCAATGCGAGACCACTATTTCCCTTCACCCTAACACTTAACAGGCCCGTAACCCGTAACCTCTTATGAAACTCGAACCCCTATCCAGCGACGTCTAGTTTCGTTCTAGATCAAAAAGGTAGTCAAAGTCACGCGTAGCGTATACCTATGATATTTGTTTCTCAAACGAGTTGAATGATAAATATTTTTTTAAGGTTAAAAAATTCACTCGGGACAGGACTTCATCCTACAACCTCTTGCATACCGTGCAGACACCGAGCCAAGTAACTGTCGATGCAAATTTTAGAACCTCATTCTTACGGACTATGGGGTTTATAAAAATCTTTATAATGTTCCCCAGCACGCAAGGGTTAGTGCTTTAGAAAATACAAAAAGAGTTGAATCGTGGTTAATTTTGAAGGTTATTACTTATACATTCCGGCATTTCGGCAACATTGCAGCTGCATTGGTCAAGGGTAGACCTCACATCTCTTTGTGACATTTTGAGGCCGCAAACTCGGAGTGGCGGCGCGTGTAGCGGGGCTTTCTAGCGTTGTATTGAAATTTTGAAACGCTTCCTGAAAACGAGGCTATAGACACCGCTTTAAATACTTGACTCGTACGTAAGTCTATACTTTCAGTAGCCCAGAGTGATCCGAATTTTTGTCCGCGGAACTGCAACGGATCAAACTGTTTCGAGTACAATTAAGATTACTTTTATCTGAATAAGGCTTGTAGGTGTCATCTACAGAGACAGAACGATACTTAAGTATTTGATTAGTGAAATTCTCAATTCAGAAATCGGAGGTATTTGTTCTAACTTAGCCATCACTCACTCTTTTAGTAATCACTTAAATAATTACCAATCAATTACCCAGTTATTCGAAGATGCTTCGAAAGGGCCATTGCGGTGGTAGGCGCACTCCAGAAAGCACTACAGTACAGTTCGCTCTCGAATACCCGTTGCGTCCGCTTAAAGCCTCGTTGTAAAGCAGCCTTTCCCAACCTTAAGGTTTGACGATAGCAACGTGGTGGCAAATTCAAATTTTTCAGAGATATTTACATTTTTTAGCTAAACTGAGCTATTTTTGTTCAGCGAATTTTCGTTCGCGGCAATAACATAGTATTCTTTTCATTATCGTAAACCACAGAACAACTATTATGTGTTCTGGTCTACGAAGCAGTGGTATTGCCCAAAAAACTTGTTGATGATGACCAGAACACATAAGCGGCTGAATTATTGTTGTTTTGTTGTTTACAATAATGAAAACAATACTATGTTATTGCCGCGAACGAAAAATCGCTGAACAAAAATAGCTCAGTTTAGCTACAAAATGTAAAATACTGTGAAAATTTTGAATTTCCCGCCGCGTTGCTATCGTCCCACCTTAAGAACGTATTCAGTCGGTCGGCAACAGAGCTAAATGAATGAACTATCAACTAACTGACGCATTCGAATTAAAATTGATAAAAATGTATCGACTACGAATTAATACACAGGTAATTCGAATTAATCTAATACTTACTATCGCGAATCGCTAGCGTATAGCGGTACAGACAAATGATATGGAGCCTATTATAGCAGTACAGACAAATCTGTTGAAAAATCTGTTGCTGTAGCGTGCGCAAATGCTGAGCGAAAGTGACAACCTGGGCCCTTAGCTTGTAATACAATGGTGCCAAAATGGGCTGTCAGGTGACGACTTCAATTACGATTTGCTAACGCTGTCTGTCCTTTTAATGTTTTTGTAGTACAGCAAAGAATATTTTGATTCTAATTCTAGAGGATTAGTACTCTGGTTGTAGGAGAAAAACGAGGAGAGCCCGGTTTTGTCCTTCTGCCAGGACGCCATTGACCCGCCATTGCGTTACAGGCTAAGGGCCCTGAAGAATAACTGCTAAATCGAGGTTTTGTACTCCCCACTTTCCTCTCTGGTCCGATTTGAAAGCACTGCTTAAAGCGAGATGCGAGTAGATATCCGATAGCGGGATGAAACTGTATACACTGTGTAAACTGTAGAGTTACTTACTTATACATACTTACTTATATCGTGACGTTATGCAGGAGTAGAGGACTACTCCGTGCAATTTTAGTGGTTTTAAAGCCGAAGGTATTTTATTGCACTGGTGATTCTGAGCCTAATTACAAAATTTCATTCCAAAACGCGCGAAAAAAAAATTCACTTCTCCATACAATGGTGTCGATTGGGGATAGCGGATAGCCGTTTGTATTGGGAAGTGTTTTTTTTTTTTCGCTCGTTTTGAAGTAAAATTTTGGAATTTGGCTCAGAATCACGAGTGCAACTAAATACCTTCGGCTTTAAAACCACTAAAATTCCACGGTGTATAAGTGTTGCAAAGGGCAAAGCTTTTTTTATCCGGGGGCCCCATGTTGGGAAACGCTGTTAAAGGTCTTGATATGCAGTCCGGCAAATCGATAGAGAATTCGACATCTCAATCGGCGTCCAGTCGAGTGGTGAAACTCTAACTCTAAAGTTGAAGCCTATATGTTTTCCAGTTTGCTGAGCCTATACATGTCCCACTAGCTGGGCAAAGGCCTAATGGTTATAACGCCGAAAAATATTTCGCTGACGATCAAAACGCATTATTATTATGTATCCTGCCTGTGTCCTACTTCTTCTGCTAATTATCGACGAATAATTTGTAAAACAGGTACCTAGGTAATTCTAAGAAAGACCACGGCACAACTCTACGAAATTCAGCGTAAATGAGACACGGCACAACACCCTTCCCTCTTAAGAGCCCATTCAACCCTTGGTCTACCTTCTTAAGAGAGGTAACAGACCAAACGAACGAAGTCTTGCGAACGAACCTAAATATAAAACCTGTCATCATAATATGATAGTTAAGTAGTTGCCCTAGTGTCAGAGTTTTTAAGGCCGCCCAAAGGGCCTCTGACATGGTTTGTTATTCAAGAAGAATCGGGGCCAATGGTTTAATGTGCCTTCTAAAGCACGGAAGCGATCATTATGATAATTATTGCCTTTAACGGTCACCCATCTACAGACTGACATCGGGGACCATTCCATTTTGCCCCACCAGAGATGCCCCACTGGTGGGGCAAAATGGAATCGCACAAAAAATCATTCCATTTTGCCCCACTGGCCACCCCACTGAGTGGCTGGTGGGGCAAAATGGAATTTAAATTCCATTTTGCCCCACCAGCTTTTTATTGATAAGATTATTATTGGCGAGGCTGACTCATTACAATGATGCAGTCACTGTAGCCTAGCCTAATTTTATAATAAATCGGCATAAATAAAACTAATTTGTTTACTTTAATAATTCGTTTATTTGTTTAAAAAAAATAACTTTGTTATATTATTATGACATCTAACATTACAACATTGTTAAAATAGTACAACATAACACAAAGACCGCTTATAATTCTGAATAATTATTTCTATAAAATATGTGTCATTTATGAATAAATATACATAGATTTGTCATTTTAAAATCTTTACAAAACATTAAAATTAAACAATTAATTCAAGTTATTGCTTTCTTGATTTAAATTAAATATCACAAAAAATACCTAAATAAACGTTTGCTTGTTTCCATTGTTGTCCATAGCTTAATCAGTCTTTTATAATACTAAAATATACAGATATGCAAATAGTACAGTCACCCGTAAGGTCTTAAAAGATACAATAAAAGTATTCAAATTGAGGTTTAAATGTTAAAAACTATACTAATTGTACAGGGTGCTTCAAAATGGTTATTACAATTAATGGAGATATTAACCTGAGTGAAATCTCGTCAGTAATACACGCTAGCACTCTACTCGGTTACAATACGGGCGACTTTACAACCAAATTGTACTCTGAGTCGTGGTACCAAGGTAACTCATTTATTTTTAAAACATTTTGTTTGGTCCTTGGTTGATAATGATAAAAGAAACTCGTTACAGCTTGTGTCTGGCGGTTTTATTTTGTAGGTATTTTCAAACATGACTATAAAATAAAATTAAATGAGATTTTTAAATGGAAAGTGGTTTCTTTTGCGCGATCTCATATAAATTAAATAATATTTTTATTTTATAGTCATGTTTGAAAATACCCACAAAATAAAACCGCCAGACACAAGACAGACCAATCAGAATCTTGAGCTGACTTTGACAGCGGGCTTTGTCAAGTACTTACAAGTAAAAAATATATAAATAAAACAAATAAAAGCTAGAAATTGTTTATAAAAAAATAGGCACACTTCTATGTATGCTCTCCCAAATTGACGAATCATTTTTGTAATTTTTTTTTGGCAATTATGGTGCCCAGCACGAAGAAGTTTTTCTTTAGCTTTAGAATTCTTCAAAAAAACTAATGCACTGCATGTACCACTTGAACACGAAGCCATTATTTTCACTCAAACAAACCTAGTCAACGGTTGTAAGCAAACTGATAAGAATCCAGGTAGAAAACTACAACGTGCGCCGGGTCCTTTGAATTACTAGAACAATAGACAGCGCGGCACCAAATAACCAATCAAAAAGTAGCATACCCAAAATGGCATCATGAGCCTCGACCTAGGACGGGTAAAAGGCTCTTTTTCTAAATTTTTGTATTTTATGCAGTAAATTTTACACAAGCAAAGGAGCATCAAAGTAGTCACTCTGTCGAAATGTACTCTGACTTTGAAGACGCAGCTATAATAGATACCAATTGGAGGCTATTAATTCTTAGCCACAGTTTTGTTTTACCACAAGTTTTGTGTTCATTTATTTATTTATTTCTTTATTAAATTAGGAAAGCCAACAGAATCCTTAATAAACATTAAAATTATAATTAGGTACATACATACATTCATACAAAATTGTGATTAAGAATGGAAACAAGCAAATGTTTATTTAGGTATTTTTTGTGATATTTAATTTAAATCAAGAAAGCAATAACTTGAATTAATTGTTTAATTTTAATGTTTTGTAAAAATTTTAATATGACAAATCTATGTATATTTATTCATAAATGACACATATTTTATAGAAATGATTATTCAGAATTATAAGCGGTCTTTGTGTTATGTTGTACTATTTTAACAATGTTGTAATGTTAGTTGCCATAATAATACACCGAAGTTATTTTTTTTAAACAAATAGGTAAATGAATTATTAGTAAAGTTAACAAATTAGTTTTATTTATGCCGATTTATTATAAAATTAGGCTAGGCTACAGTGACTGCATCATTGTAATTAGTCAGCCTCGCCAATAATAATCTTGTCTATAAAAAGCTGGTGGGGCAAAATGGAATTTAAATTCCATTTTGCCCCACCAGCCACTCAGTGGGGTGGCCAGTGGGGCAAAATGGAATAATTTTTTGTGCGATTCCATTTTGCCCCACCAGTGGGGCATCTCTGGTGGGGCAAAATGGAATGGTCCGACATCGGTTGTGGAAAGCTAATCCGATTCTCGTTCACTACGGTCTACGCTCGTCCGGTCTGTCCCCAAAACATTCTGCTCTAGGCCTCGGCCATTCAATTCGCTAAATTAAATTAATAATACACGCGCCTGTACCGCCACCTGACCCGCTGGAGTGTTCTTTCATACTGGAGACCTATTTTAGCGAGTGTGTATGGATGGAGGTAGTTTTTGTTGGCTGCGGTGCAAGTGGAGGTGCTGGGCGATTTTAGGGTCAAGCCTGTATTCTATTATTATTCTGTGGCAAAGTCACTGGAACGGGGCGTGGCGTTGCGTTTACGCTAACGAACGTAAGACTTGTATTGAGGTATCTATAGCACCTTTCAAAGCGTTTAAAGCATTTCAATGCAGGCCCAACACAACGTTACATTAGAACGCTACGCTGCACGTGAGTTGACGTTCAATTTTCAAAATATTTTCAAAATTTTTATATCGATTTAACGATTTCACTTACACAAATATTTTCAAAATGTAAAACACTTATTATCTAATTTAACAAAATAAGGGTAATTCTGCGGCGCCGTGGCAGGCCAAGGCGGAGATGGCTGGACGATCTCCAAACCTTTTTACCGGGATGGCAAGAAGTGGCCCCAGGTAGAATAGAGTGGAAGATACAAGGGGAGGCCTTTGCTCAGCAGTGGGACACAAAACAGGTTACATAAAGAAAGGGTAATCCATTCATATACACAAAAAAAAGAAATGGTTCCCTACGAGAACGTCAAAACGAGCTCAAAGCAACATGTATAATTGGACACTCAATATTGTCCTATTTTCGAACAAAGTATGTTTTCCTTGGACCACACGCGACCTGCTGAATACTGGAACGTTTTATGTGAGTGGCGTCGGCTCTCATAAATGACGGGCATTTTACGTGACGTTTTTCATTTCGTGCAAAGAAACGCCCGGCTTAATGACGTGATCTTTATGTTTTACCTTACTTTACTATGTCAATGGGCTTTTATGTTTCATGTTACTGTAGTATGTGGAGGTTTTTTGGCGTACACTTTTACTAATTAGTGTCTCTTTTTGTTTGCAGGTATCTCCCGTTTTTGGTTGAATGGAGTTGGGTGGTCAAAGGTGGTTTTTTGTCTTATTTTTTACACAGAGCCGTGTCTAAAGGTAGGTTTTCCTCATCAATGCAACATCGAAGTAAAAGTGTTTTTTAGTGAGTGAAACCCGCCTTTACTCGGTCTAAAATTTACTCGCAAGCTTACTCTAAATTACGAAAAAAAAAATTGTTTGTGCATCACTTCTAAACCTAAACTTCTGAACCTAACTACTACTTAGCACTTAAACCTAGTTTTTATTTATTTATTTAATATTTAGGAAAACTAGTGACTAAATAATATAACATAAAACTTAACACGTATAAAAAACATAGTAGTGACTTAACAAAGACTTAAATAACAACAGCCAGTCTTTTAAAGTCTCCACAGATAGCACCGGCATATTTAAAAAACATCAAACAAAAAACATAAAAAGGCATCAAACATAATACGGTGCTTACTAATACGAATTAGGTATATCGTAATGTTTTGCTCTAACCACTCTGAAGCTATCGAAAAGCTACTGTACCTACTGCCTTTTAGATTAAGGGCCCTCGTCTAATTTGTAACCCTTTCAAATGCAAAAAGCAGACCCTTCTTAATATTCCGTCTTCAAAACTGCAAACTCCCTCCATGAATCAAAACTGAGCATAAGTTCGCCCCTTAGCCGTAGGAAGGAACCTTCCCGCGACCCATCATCAGAGCCATTCGTCTCACCCACTTCTGTTTGACGTCACCGTTACGTCATCTGTCACTGGAGAATAAAACAGAAGCTCCACTCAGTCCCTCTTGATGCTGTTATTATAAATTGGGCATAACTGGTTTTCACCGCTGGCAACATTCATCCTCCATGTATTAAGCCGGGCTCGAGTCAGTTTCTCATTCGTGTTTGGCATTCAGACCTGTGAACCTATAATAAAACAACTCCCTTACGATGAGTTAAGGACTTGGTCGAATTTATACCCCTTTTAAATCCACAAAAGTAATTCCAATCTTCAAAACTGCAAACTCCCTCCATGAATCAAAACTGAAGCATAAGTTCGCCCCTTAGCCGAAGGAACCTTCCCGTGACCCATCATCAGAACCATTCATCTCACCCACTTCTGTGTGACGTCACCGTTACGTCATCTGTCAATGGAGAATAAAACAGAAGCTCTACTCAGTCCCTCTTGGTGCTGGTAATATTGGGCAAAATTGATCTTCACCGCTGGCAACATTCATGCTCCATGAATAAACCTGAGTATCGTGTCAGTTGCTCATTCGTGTTTGGCGTTCAGACCTGTGAACCTATAACAAAATCTGGTAAGGAACCTGGTCTAAATTGTGGGGTACAAATTTCATCCCATGTACTCGTACGGAGGTATAAACCTGGGCATCGAGTCAGTTACGCTTTCGTGTTCAGCGTTCAGACCTGTGAACCTATAATAACATTACTCTCTTACAGAGTAAGGGACCTGGTTTAATTTGTACCCCTTTTAAAGTACTCCCAATCTTCAAAACTGCAGGCTCCCCTGCAGGTTCATGAATCAAAACCGGGAGCATAAGTTCGCTCAGTTTCCCGTGAACCATCATCAGAGCCATTTGAATCATCTCACCCACTTCTGTGTGACGTCAACGGTACGTCATCTGTCACTGGAGGATGGAACAGAAGCTCTGCTCTGTACAATTTGCGAAAAATGGTTCAGCGAGATCATCATCAAAACCACATAGTTCCTGTCATCCCTAATCAGGGATATAGGGCTCATATATTACAGTTTTCCAATCTGACCGATTTTGTGCCTTTTGGTTCAGATGGTCTTAGATAAATAAAATAAAAACACCTTGGGGGAGAGACAGATGGTCATAACTAAAAAATAAAAAAAAGCTTTGGGGAGACCGACCAAGAAAATTGCGTAGATACTTTTGTGTCAAGATAGTGTGGGAAAATGCGAAGTTACCTTTTTACCTGATGTAGTTATGACATTGACCTCATATTCTTAAAGAACTGTAGACCTGCTTAAACGTCTTCATAGTTTAAATGATGGCAATATATTTTTGCTGCCAATCGAACCATTCTGATCCCCAGATGAAATATGCGTCTACACACAGGTGATGTTTAACATCAAATTGTACAATTGTGGAGATGCGCTTCTGTCTATCCACAACATCTTTCCCGATGTCATCCGTCACCATCCATCATGGCCAAAGGAAATTATGCCCAAGATTAATAACATAAAGGTCGTTATGTCAGCGGGCTGGTTCGAGTCCCGATTGAAGGTTTGTTTGTAATAATGTACGTGATAGACCGAAGGGTGAGAACGCTAATGATTTTTATGGACCTCCGGAATTCGATCTGGCCTATTTTTTATTCGAAAATAAAAAGTCTGCCACATACCTACTTTCTGTTGGAACTTAGTTTCAGAATTTTGTAGGCCAGCAATTCTACACCAAAACAAAGCACCCGGTGATAGGGATCACAACCTAAATATTTTTGTTTGCTCTAAGACGTTCCGTTGATTTAAGTAGTAATGGTTTTACTAAGGGTCATATCCAGTTGACTTTGATTAGGTTTGTTTGATGGGTATCGGTTGGTTGACCTGGAGTATTTTTTTTGTTGGAAGTACGTTCATTTATCATGCCATGACGGCTGATACTCCTGCTTGTTTGAACAACTCAGTACCTTCTAAATAAAGCTAAAAGTTTTCAAACCAAAGTAAAATTTATGTAAGTACACACGACAGGACGTCGACCCTTACACTGCTCGGCACTCTACTCGGTTACATTACGGGCGACTTTACAACATATATGTATACTCTGACATGCTGTCGTGTGTACGGTCGGCCACAGACACAGATACCCCATATGGCAGCTCTTACCGCGCGCGGCATAAGGGCGCCAATCGAACAAAAAGGGTTATCCTAGCGTGTGGTCGAATGTACCTACCTAATACCTAGCTAGGTAATGTAAGTTTCTACGGTCAGGCAGCGACACCGCGCGCAATAAGAGTTATGACGGTGTAATTCTACGATGAACATTTTATAGAGTAAAATTTCGGCATATAAGCTCAAGGGTTAAGTTTATGTCAACAACCTTTACTAGATACGACCATTGCACGACAAGGCGAGACTATCCCAAAGGGGCAACTAAAGCGACGACGCGCCATATTTTTCGTTTTTCCCACTTTTTCCAGCGGTGGTTCAGGTCCAGCGAAATTAAGTTTTTAACTAAATTCCCAAACACAAATAAACGCCACAAACCTCCCAACAGAATAGACACTAATCAGAGATTTGCATTGAGGCTTAACCAAATAATCCAGCCTGTAGCATTTCGCCAACTTTCACAATCCAACTTTGCCATTAAAACTGGCGAACTCAAAATGCGGCCGAATCAATGCAATTTGAACCGTAACAACAACTTTTTAAGGATGCGTCGGACGGCGCGGTTTGTCTGGTGAAATAAGCTTCCCTTGTTTTGACAAGTCATTATTGGTGCGTTCCTAATTGGGCATTCGTTTTGTAAACCGCGTTCCGAATCGCGGTATCGGTTTGGGCCCGCCGATTTTGTTTGTGTTTGCACAAGACATTTGCGCATTTACTCAACTGATTGCGAGCCTCGAAATGAAGTTGCGTGCGTCGCGCATGCCAAAACAGCTTTTTGGGGGTAAAATTTAGGGTCCGAAAAAGTGTTTTGTTTTTTTACCAGCTTCATAAGGGCACGTTCATAACGAAAAACGGACTGTAACTACGTACAAGTTAGTTTTGCCGTATCTGCAGCTTTTGATAAGTTTGATTCTTTTTATAATACATACCTACCTATTTATTGCAAAAGATTACTTTCTTAAATCCATATTCATGCATTCCTCATTTTCTAAAATATCCATCTCCAAAACCCATGTTTTGTATGGGGCAAATGAGCCTTGCCCTTAATAAGGCAAATTCTTTAAAAAAAGGGTAGTTCCGAAATTAACCCATGCGTCGTTACCGGAATACTAATCACACAAAATAAAAGCCATTTAGCCCGGGTCATTGCGGCCGGTCCAATTTATTATTCCGAATAGCCGAATCGATGTTTTTGTCCTTTAGAATCGAGTCGGTCAATAATCGATTCGGCGCGTGTTTGCTCCCACTGCTGATTGCGAACCGTCAAACTGAATAATGGCCCGTTGAATTGTCGAATTATAGGCGAAAACTCGCAGTGTTTGCCCCATTTGTTAAATATTCACCAGAAATTGGAATTGGTAAGGCCCATTTACCTAAAGGTTTAGTATGGATTGGTCTATGCGGCGTAATTTCTATAAGTACACACGACAGCAAGTCGATCTTTACGCGCTAGCACTCTACTCGGTTACGTTACAGGCGACTTTACAACAAAAGTGTACAGTCTGGCGTGCTGTCGTGTGTACTAGTTATCAAAATTTTGCAACGTTTATCGATATTGATAAAGTTCAGTTGGTTCAATCGTGTTGTTAATTAAACTTAGATTTTGGGATTTCTCTGTGGTCTGTAATCGCTATAAGTTCAGCACACTGCACTTAACGTATGGAGCAAACTGTCTTTTAACGAGCACGGGGAGCCCCTTAACATATTTAGTATAATGTTGAAGAGTGAGGCATCTTTACTCAGGCTGAATGTGTAAAATTTAAATGTTAAAAAGAGTAATTACTGTTAGTACACCAAAAAAAAAACATTTACATCGGTTTTCTTGAAACTATTCCAATGTAGTAACTCCTCTCAGTATGCCTGCCTGATACATAATTTCGATAGTATATGCTTATCTACTCAGTACCTGCCATCCTTTAAATTTTAGTCCGCAGTAAATAGGCCCTACCTATTTCCATTCCTGCCTATTTGCACGCTGGACGATAGAGTTTTGATCGAATCGAAAATCAAGGATTCGGGATTTATTTACAGTTTCATTTTATTCCGTGAATACTTTATGCGTAATTATAAGCAGTGGCTTGGCTATTTGACATCGTTTGACTGCTGAATTTTAACAACTGAGGTGGCAGGAGAGTATTTGTAATGTCGTACAAACACTTTAATATTATGTAGATATGTCCTGAATGGCCCGTTTTCAAAGCACAAATTCAAAGCACTTCATAGATAGCGCTTATAGCCGTGGCCATAGAAGAACCGGGACGTTAATATTATTCTGTGTTAAGCGAAATTTTACAGTCACGTCCCGGTTCTTCTATGGCCACGGGTAGGTTTATGTACCATCTATGAAGTGCTTTGAATGTGTGCTTTGAAAACGGGCCATTGACATAAGTAACTCCGATCTTCTTCGTCGTAGGTACTCACTTCTATTGGAAACCCAGCTTGAAAATCCGTGTCAAATGGAAGAAAACACTCCTATGTTTCACTGGATTAAGGTCTAAGGCCAGCCACATACTATCAGAATGTTCCTTTAGTACGGAATTCCGGTTCGGAGTATAGGATTTTGAAATTAATTATTCCGAAACGGAAATCCGACTGTATATGGCCGGCCTTTTTGAAGGCCTTATCTCCGAGTCTACTGGCGTTCGTATGTATGTATTTGTATGTATGTATGGATGTTCGATCGACGATAACTTGAGTAAATTTAGTCGGATCGTCATGAAATTTGGTAAGCAGATAAATGAGGCAAAGATATTTTTTAAGTTTGAACATGAGCCAAATCGGTAGAGGGGTTGCTGAGATATGGGGTCGCGAGTTCATATTTCGGGGCGAACCACTAGTACTACCTTAAGGCTGGAAGATAGTAGTGTGGCGGGAAATTCAAAATTTTCACAGTTTTTTTACATTTTGTAGCTAAATTGAGCTATTTTTGTTCAGCGATTTTTCGTTCGCGAGAATAAAACCGTATTCTTTTCATTATTGTAAACAACAGAACAACAATAATTCAGCCGATTATGTGTTCTGGTCTACGAAGCAGTGGTACTGCCCAAAAAACTTGTCGTAGACCAGAACACATAATCGGCTGAATTATTGTTGTTCTGTTGTTTACAATAATGAAAAGAATACGGTTTTATTCTCGCGAACGAAAAATCGCTGAACAAAAATAGTTCAGTTTAGCTACAAAATGTAAAAGTATGTGAAAATTTTGAATTTCCCGCCACCTTGCTATCGTCTACCCTTAACCAACGACAACCCAGTCCGTTTAGGCCCATGACCGCGTTATTCACACCAACTTTTCAGCCCAAACGTCCTGCGAGGGCCGTAACTTATCCTCATTTTATGACACTATAGAATATTTTAATGCACTCTAACGGGTCCAGACGGTGGGGGGGGACTAGGGGGAAGGTCCCAAAGGATTGATGGGGTAGATTACATTGAGAGACCAACCCTGTGTTTTGTTAACCCTGGTTTGTCTTGGGATATTTCGCGGTCGATATTTTGAGCCGAGCGGATTTTGGGATTCGGTGCTTAGTTTCGGTCATGCATTGCTCTAGGTACAGTCGGCCACAAGCTAGGATACCCCTTTTATTCGTTTGGCGCCCTTATGCCGCGCGCGGTAAGAGCTGCCATGGGGTATTTGTGACTGTGGCCGACCGTACCTATAGTTAGAAGAGGCAATTAATAAAACCCATCGTGCCAATTTTGGGTAGATCTTAAGCCTGATTTAAGTCTGCTTGATTTATACTTTTACTTTAGGTTCAACTGATAAACTAAGCCATTTTTGTTTCATGACAATAAAATAGTGTTCTTTGTAAAATATTTCTTTCTTCACTGTGTGGCCTTTGAAACCATTAAAATGCCTGCCCGGAAATGTTTTACATACATTTTAGAAGTAGGTGCCTACGGCACAATACATAAAGACCTACGGTTCTTTCTTAAACCTATCTCGTTACAATAGTTGGTATACATACATACAATATTTGGTACTGTATAATCCGCGTGCGATGAGAATGGGATGGAACCCTGTCAAAGTTAATCGAAAAATACTTTATTTTACTTTGACAAGGTAGCTTCGACGCGAGTTTGCTTACCGCGCACGTTCCAAAAGGTCGCACGCATCCCATTCTCATCGCGCACTGATTATACTAAATCTGTAGTAGTTACAGGAAACGTCCATTTTTAGTAATTCAGTATTTTGTCTGTGTTTCCAAGATTCCTCAATTTAATTCTAAGCCCTCTTGGATTTCAAGTGAGATATCCGCCATATTGTCTGTCTTTCTGAGAAGCAGCTTATTCAATTAGGCTGGAAACGAGTAAGTGCTGAGATAAGTGTTAATTCGACTTTCATGGACCACATCCGTTCGCACGTTTTGATTGACAGAAGGAAATCACAATTAGCAGGTTCCTTTGTTTCTTTCAAACTTGGCAAGTGCCAAGCAATAAGCTCTGCAGCTGCGAAATGAATGATTTAGGATCAAAACTATTAATAAGCCTTGCAGCTTTTCTCACAATGTTAACTTCAACTTCATTCATTTCACAGATTTTACGTCTCCTTGATGCCCACAGCACGCGGGATTCTTCAGAATTATTTTGTTCACGGTTTGCAAACAAGAGTTGTGGTAGAGGTACAGGTTGAGTTGAGGAGCCTATACACCGTGGAATTTTAGTGGTTTTAAAGCCGAAGGTATTTAGATGCACTGGTGATTCAGAGCCAAATTACAAAATTTCATTCCAAAACGCGCGAAAAAAAAATTCACTTCTCCATACAAATGGTGTCGATTGGCGATAGCCGTTTGTATTGGGAAGTGTTTTTTTTTTTCGCTCGTTTTGAAGAAAAAATTTTGGAATTTGGCTCAGAATCACGAGTGCATCTAAATACCTTCGGCTTTAAAACCACTAAAATTCCACGGTGTATAGTGGGAAGAGTAATTTTAATAAAATTTTCAACTTTAATAATAAATCATGAACTTAAAATTGCTCCAATTAAAAACAATATCGGACTCCTGCAAATAAAATGGAGGAAGGATTTAAAATGCGAACATGTTTTTAATTCCACGGCTGCAATGCATCGTTCAAACCGTTAATCGGTGAGTACCGACGCAGAATAAATAGAATAGAATAGAATAACCTTTCCATAAAATTGGAATTTGATTTGCAATTATTTAATGAAACAAAACCTTATATAACAATAAATTAAAATGTTCCTTAAAATCTTTCTAAACTCAACAAAAACGACGAGTAAAACGACAGAGATCTACAAAAAAAAAACACAACCAATTGGCTATTTGGAGATTTTTTATTTAAAGAATTTGCCATTTTGAGGATTGGCTATTCTGCGTCTAAACTCCTACAAAATCGTAAGGTAAAATATGACATTGGCAGCTATGACTGACGCACTTACCATATTCTGTATGTTATTATCATCTAATAGGGTAATGCTTAACTAAACCGGTGGCACTAGACTTCTGTTGCATTTTATAAATGCTGCAAAATGCCGAGAGAGATTCCATTTTCAAATTCGAAATATTCGGCCTGACGAGCCTAGCCGATCTTCCACGAGTAACTCCGAATGGGTGCCTTTGAAAATGGAACGCGCTACGCAAGCTGGATTCTAGGATGTGGTTTTGAATTTGGAACCATTTGATAGATCCTGAAAAAAGGTTCATTAAAAGGCCTACATTTTTTTAACTCTATTCGGCTCGTATGTAGGAATATCTCAAAGCTAGGGGTATGTGAGACTTTGAATTTCTAAACTTAGTCAAAGCTTCAGTATCTAGATTGAAATTGTCGAAATTGACATCGAAATTGACCAAAAAAGCTTTAGATCCAGGATGGCTGTATTTACGTAGTAAATTAGGACCCATCAAGTTATCCTCGATCGAATAGCTCATTTGAAAGATTAGTGTTTCGGAAACTCTACATAGCTTGGAAGGCGCAGCATGCATGCATATCTAGCATGAAGGGTCATTTCGAATTTGAAAACGCGTAATAGTACGTACATAGGTCTCTAATTGATTAGAGATTTTCTTTTGCTAACACTTTACTCATCTCTTTTTATCTCAATATGAGGTCGATTCCTAGAGTCGACATTTTTTTCAAACTAGTCACACTGTCTAACCGTAAAAGCCCGGGAATCGAACGGCGGAAGTCCCTATGCTTTGCCATGCCAGTACCGTTGCACCACTGCACCGGCCCTAACGGTACAATCACGTTCATAATTACATAACCACCGGAACATAGAGATTGCTTCAATTGTATTGTAACAATTGCGTAATGGAGTATACCTAACCTTACCGAGGACTTTTGACCTTTGAAGCACCAGGAAATGTAACCAAACCCAGGTCTTTAAGAACTGGTTTTGAAGTGTATGAAAGTCTTTACTAGCCAGAGAAATGTGATCTCCCAAATGAGCGAAAAAGTAAAGGAGGATCCAGTCTCCGGTAGTGGTTTGAAGAATATTAAAACTAACCACTGAACCTTGAGATGTGAATGCTTTGGAAGTTTAAACTGTTAAAGGTCTAAATAAAGTGGTCGGAAGATACTAAAAGGGTAGTAGGTGCAAGTCATCGCTCACACTCTTGCGTCGTCACGACTGGCCGGCTTAATCCAATTTCAAATTTACCCCGCCAAATTAAAGAGTGAGCTTAATTTATTCCACCAGTACCCTTTACGAGAGCCTCTAGAAATCCGCCGCGAAATACTTCCAGTCTCTCGGGATTGCGTGACGTCGCATTGACCGAGTTAATTAAGCGTTCGAATTTTGAATTTCATTCTTTGTAATTTTGTGCTCGTTGAATTTTGCTGTTTTCCGGCCAGGGCGACTACTATGAGCGCCCAAAGAGGTTTTGTTTGTATGAAAACCTTTTTTTGAACGAGCGAGCGAAGCGAGCAAAGTTCTCCGAGTCTACTGGAACAATCCGGCGTTTGTATGTATGTATGTATGTATGTATGTATGTATGTATGTATGTATGTATGTATGTATGTATGTATGTATGTATGTATGAATGTTCGTTCGACGATAACTTGAGTAAATGTAGTCGGATCGTCATGAAATTTGGTAGGCGGGTAAATGAGGCAAAGAGAATTTTTAAGTTCGAACATGAGCCAAATCGGTCGAGGGGTTACTGAGATAGAGGGTCGCGAGTTCAAAGTTCGGGGCGAACCACTAGTTATTGTGGAGTTTAATAGTTTTAATAACCACAAGCGAGTAAAAGAGCCCGTTATCGGTCAGACAGATCGGAGCTTAAAAGCAGGTGGTAAACAAATCGGCAGATATTAGTAAGATTGATGTCGGATACTTAGTGTAATTAAAACCTTCAAAGTTAGCGGTGAAATTCCTTTCGTTTCGTTTCGGAAGAGACGATGAGAGATTTTCAATTCAGAATTTGAATTAAATACGAGAAAATCTTCTAAATTATTTAATTTTGTAGTACTTGGGTATACAAATACTAAGAGGTACGGTCAGCAACACGACAGGTTACCCAATCTTGTTCGATTGACGTACTTATACCGCAAATGATAAAAGTTACCCTACCTAGCTCCTTCAAATTCGACTACGGAAACCTTTAAAAACCTCTTTCAATAATTTATAGACTGACAAAAATCGACTTTGCAACAATTAAACCTTTTTTTGTATTTTCTAAAGCACTAACCCGTGCTAGGGAATTAGTAGAGCGCCTGCACGGTATGCAAGAGGTTACGTGTTCAAATTCTGTCCCGAATGAATTTTTTAACCTCATGAAACTCTTTATAATGAAGTATAAATTGTCTTGAAACATAAATAGCGTAAACAGCCAAGAATTTCCCCAGTGATTATTGGTGCTTTAGATTTTGAACGTAATTAATACTACTCCTAATTGATGGCGTATCGGATTTAAGGATTAAGGTGGAGCTTCACCTGGTATCGGCCGACTCTCATTAACTAAAATAAAATCAGAAATACTGGCTGGCAATTTACGTACACAAGGCCTTGGCAAAAATAGTAAAAATAAAACCTTTAAAACAATAGCAATATTTCACTTTTTGTATTTTATAACGCACTATTCGCGCTAGGGAACACTATACGTATAAAGATTAAGGTTAAAAATTCGCTCGGGACAGGATTTGAACCCTCAACCCCTTGCATACCGTGCAGACGCTCTACCAATAAGGGATTTTCTAACAGCTAAAAAAATAAAAAATAGTTCTAAAAGCTGTGACAGATGGCGTTGATACGACATGTTTTCTATCACAAAGTAAATTAGTGCTTACTACAGCGAAAATACTTCTTCACTTCATTGCTCTGTGACTTCATCTTTCATCGTCGTAGCCGTCATTCCATTTTACAGTACATGAAAAAGTACACGACTTTGTTAATGTTCTTGTATAAGTGAATGGTAAATCCGGAAACACTTCATTTTGCTCCACAACTAATACCTAAATGTGTTTGGACGTATGTACGAAAGCCAACGAGCGCGAACTGGCATAAAAAAATAACATGTCTCGTCAGCGACATCTAGTAACAAATTTGGAACTACAACTTGTGAGCTGTCAGAAAATCCCTTATTGAGCTACCGAGCCAAGTAACCGTCGTTGTATGTATTTTGGAGAATACATACACGGACCTTCTTGTAACACCCTGTAGAAGTGGCACAGTTTGATGACAAGCGATTACTCGGACTTGGTCGTGTGATCACGAAAAACACAAAACGATGTTCAAAATGGACTTTAATGAGCTTTAATCGAGTTTGTGATCGCTTTGTGAGCAAGTCACACTATAAGTGTTATTGTCACTAATGTGTGAAATGCGTGACTTTTGATGCGCGTGAGCACTCAACTGATAGACTGCGATTGTTAAAAATACAGCCTTGTTTACGGGAATTTTACGTTTCATTATTACCTATATAAAGTACCTAAAAAACTAGCTACACACGACAGCACGTCAGAGTGTACACTTTTGTTGTAAAGTCGCTCGTAAGGTAACCGAGTAGAGTGCTATCGTGCAAGCCTCGACGTGCTGTCGTGTGTACCTAGGTACATAAGTAGATTTGGTAAGAATTCAACATCTATCAGATTCCCATTCAAGTTGAAAATCTAAGGATGTTGATAAACTTCATACCGCGATTGTGATTATTATTGAAATCACCACCCGAGATTTAGGGATGTTGAGTTATTAAAATAGCTTTATTTGTCTTGGTCAGCAATATTTTTTTATTTTCGCAATTTCAGGATTTTTTTTCATTTTATAAGTGATGGGTCTGAGTAGGTACAAGCTTTTAAAGTTTCACGATTTTTAGTGTAAACAATTTGGTTGTGGAACTATTTTCACCTTCAACCGTGTTTTACCTAG
The DNA here is from genome assembly GCA_949319315.1 of Zelleria hepariella. Taxonomy (NCBI): domain Eukaryota; kingdom Metazoa; phylum Arthropoda; class Insecta; order Lepidoptera; family Yponomeutidae; genus Zelleria; species Zelleria hepariella. Next base: position 14,013,546 of record OX439383.1, on the reverse strand, counting down.
TCCTTTTAGCGTTATGCCTTGGTAAATGGCGAGGCATAAAAACAAGACCGGGCCCAACCTAAACGATTCAACAAACCCAAAATCATTACCACCAAAATCATAAACCCTGAGAGCTTTGGCGTAAAGGCTCGTCCACATGAAGCATGGATCTTCTTCGTCGTTACACTCTTGTCAGAGCGGTCGTGGTCCACGTGTATCATCATCAGTGGCTGATGTTGCGCGCTTTACTATACCACGCCATTTCTCTCGGTCAGAGGTTTCTCAGGTGCATTCACACAGTGTTTTGCCCACAGTTCTGTTGTCTGGATTTGGTCCAGTCCATCGCATCGGTGGTTTTCCCCGAGTTCTAGAGCCCTTAGAAGCATATATTTATGGTTTTATGTAAATGGGTTTTATTCCACCTGCGTGGAATGAAGGAGGATGAAAATTTCACCATTATCGCGTTGTAATTTTCTACAACCAATGCCGCAATCCTACACATGCATAGCAACTGAATGCATTATCTTAATGCCCTCTCGACCAATTATAATAAAAACTATTAAAAATATTGATTTATTCTTTGACCGATTTGTTTGGCCCCATAGTGACAGTTATTTGCATTGAAAAATATAAGGGTCTTGAAATCTTTCATGTTGACGTTTTTTGGCTTGTGATTGAAAAGTCAGAAAAGTTTTCAACTGACAGTTACCTCTCTTTTCTTTTTGTACAGTTTAACTTGCCTACTTGTGTATTTTTATTCTTAAGTATCATTGTACTGTGTCTATTTGTGAATAAACTTTTTACTTACCGACTAGTTAAAAGCTGAACTCAATGCACTTGATAGATGGTGCTCTTAAGCGTGGCCATAGAAGAACCGGGACATGGCTTTAAAATTTCGCTTACACAAATTAAAATATCTTTAGAAAAAGCGAAATTTCACAGCCGTGAAAATTACTCATTGAAAACAGTTTTTTTACAACTTTGACCCAATTTATTAAAAACCACTGCTGTACAGATATGAGGCCTTGGATTTACTAGCAATTACCCATCACTGTCTGAACGCAGCTTAACATCGGCCATCTTCTGCGTTCGCGTTTACTCCTCTAATAACAGTTTAATGCTCGGGCGCCGTGTAAATACGGCCAAATGACGTAATTTCACACTGTACCACGCCGGGTTGTGTGTACGGACAATTTGTATGGCGCGGCGGCGGGTGGTTCCCAAAGTTTTACTTGTCTTACGGAGCGATTATGATGGGTAATATTGATGGAAATACTCGTAGAAAGAGAAGTGTTGGTAAAAAAAACAAGTCGTTGCTGAGAATCATCAGGGCCCTTAGCCTGTAACGCAACGGTGCCAAAATGGGCTCCCGGTTGACGGTTTTAATTACGATTTATTGATGCTGTCGGTCCAGTGTCGGTCCTTTTAATGTTTTTGTAGTACAGCAAAGAATATTATTAGTCTAATTCTAGAGGATTAGTTCGCTGGTTGTAGGAGAACAACGAATAAATCCCGGTTTTGTCCTTCTACCTGGGACGCCATTGATACGCCATTGTGTTACAGGCTAAGGCCCCTGGTTGTAGACGGTTTTGGCAAATAACTGACGGCTAAATTCTACTACTGGAGAAGCTCGCCAAAAAAAAAGTTTAAAAGTTTACTTGAATTGTAAAAAAACTGTTGTATTTTAAATTATTAGACAGATGTAATGTATAGCGATTGTGATCGCGACTGGTTTTCGAAGCATATTGAGTGAACGTACCAAAAATCATTCACTCAATATGTGCCAATAATATTATGTGCATTGACACGCTTCAAACGCTGTAATCGCTGCTATAGACACCGCATTGAGCCTTTTCAGCACAAATTCACAAAGAATTCCTAGATGGTGTGGCCATAGAAGTACCGGAATACGGCTTTCAAATTTCGCTTAGCACAGACTAATTTTGACAGCCGTATTCCGGTCTATGAAATGAATAAAATGATTTGTGAATTGGTGCTGAAAACGGCTCATACCATCTATACGTTTAGTAGCCCCGCCGCTGCCGCCTGTTCCTTTATGAAAGAGTGGATGGTGTACTAAAATTTGGTAGAGTTGAGCAGTTAAAACTGTTTAGGTACTTACATTGTTTTTTTTTAAACACGCATGTTGTTTTTTTTTTTATTAATTTATTTTGTACTAGTTGTGCCCGCGACTTCGTATGCGTTTTTACACATTTGACATTTAATTTAAATTCGACTGTGGAGGAAAACTCAAAAGGAAGGTTTTTTTTAACCCCCGACCAACAAAGAGGGGTGTCATAAGTTTGATAGCTTTGTGTGTGTGTCTGTTTATGTGTTTATGAGGGTGTGCCTGTCTGTGTGTCTGTCTTTGTGTGCCCTAATCTAAACAATACATTTATGATTAAATATGTTTTGTTTAGATTAGGTATCGCCCGTGTAAGATACCAGGAAGCTTAGCATAAGAATTTCCTGGGAAGTATGGGGGTTTATTATGTATCTCCCTCGACGTAGAGTGGGATGGATAAAGTTATAAGCCCATAGATAAGGTCTTACCCATTCTCATGCTAAGCCAGCAAGCAAAGCATAAGGTTGGTATCTACCGCAAATAACTCTGTCTATCCCGCTCTACGGCAAACAAAATATATTTTTTTAACATCAAGTTGCTCAGTAGAGTAAATATTTAAAAAGAGGCACAAAAAAAAATTTCAACCTCGCGTGGGTTCAAACCCAGAAGATTTCGACCGCGACGCAACAGTACTACATTTCTAACATCGATGAACTTTGTCCGACCTCCACCGAAAACCACTCACAATTCCCTCCAGCAAGCATCATAAGGCTGGGTTAGAGCGTATCTATGGCTCTATCCATCCCGCTCTACGTCAAACAAAAGAGTGAGATACCTATTGTTTTAAACCCATAGATACGCTCTAACCCGGCCTTATGCTACGCTTGTAGAACTAACATTTTCCGCCAAAATAAAATAAAAACAAATGCCGATTTTTCATTTACAATATGCGCCCCAAATGCCAAAAGTCGTAGCGTGCAGAGTACACTCGACGGTCTTTTAACACTCTGTGCGTATTATACAGAGTGTTAAAAGACCGCCAACAAAGCGGGAGACCACGTATACGTACGTATACGTATAGTCCTCATCATAACGAACATTTTTGCCCAAGGAACTATGCCTGGGAAATCAACGGTTTCCGAGATAATAAAGTCAGACTTTTTTTTTTATTTTTTTTCAGAAATGTGTTCAGTATCACGTTCTTAATATACCTTCTTAAGAAGCCATATCAAAATTATGGATATTTCTCACAAAAAATCAAGTTAAAAATTGCAACCCGAATGTAGGTTTTCGAAAGAATGTGGTTCAAAGTCGGACTTTTTTTTTTTTGCAGAAATAAGTTCAGTATCACGTTCTTAACATACCTTCTCAAGAAGCCATATCAAAATTATGAATATTACTTACAAAAAACGAAGTTAAAATTGCAACCCGCAATGTATTCAAAACATCGGATAGCCTAAGTTACTCCCAGAAACGTGAGTTACGACCATGTTAAGTTTGGTTGAAAACTATTCAGCGGTGTTCGCGTTTATCGTGTTCATACAGACAGACAGACAGACAGACAGACAGACAGACAGACATAAACCGTTTTTTTTGCATTTTTGGATTCAGTATAGTTTACTTAGTAACCCCTGCTAGTTTTTTTCTAAAAATATTCAATGTACAGAATTGACTTCGCTAGAGTTTTATTATAAGTATAGAAGAATAGATATAGATTAAAATAATTCAGAAAAGCGTGCCGCCCAACTGCCGAGCAGTACTATACCACTAACTCTAAAGTCTAGACTAGGTATATCCTAAATAATAAGTTTGAGAGCCACAGCCAACGCTGTTTCATCATCATCACAGGCAATCAAGGTCAGATGATTGTGCATTGCCGACTGTAGGTGTTTAGTAATTGAACCGTTTGGGATGAGCCGAGCGATGTAATGGACTTTATTGTCATGCGCATCTTTTATTTGGTTTGTTAGAAAGGTAGGTACCTAGTTAGTATAAAGAAAGGAGAAATAGAGCTAAATATTATTGGAAGAAAACAGTATTCTTACATCTCTCTCTTTCAAGCTTTAATACCGCATACAGGGTGTTAATTAACATCGTTTATTATTAATATTTTTTATTTTTTCAACTTATTATAAATGTTTAAATTATTCCCTAGCACGGGTTAGTGCTTTAGAAAAAACAAAAAGTAGAAATATTCATAATTTTGATATGGCTTCTTGAGAAGGTATGTTAAGAACTAGATACCTACTTAATACATTTGTGCAAAAAAAAAGTTTTGAAATGTCGGTTTTTGAACCTTATTATCTCGGAAACCGTTGATTTCCCAGGCATTCCAGGTTTCCTTGGGCAAAACTATTCATTATGATGAGGACAATAGCTGGTTTCCCGCTTTGTTGGCGGCCTTTTAACACCCTGAAGTGGTGGGATGTATGGGTAAAGAGTCCTTTACTTAGCATCAGCAGTGGTTGTTAACAAGCTAATAATGATGACGGTAGTCTACAACGGTTTTGGCGTTGCAGACAGCATCTTCACAAGTAGAAGAAACAAAATAAATAGAAAGTGATAGTATTTCTTACTTGCTTTGGTGCTTCAACCCCTTTGTGGGTCTTAGGATGGCATTAATAGTCATCGACTCAAGATTGAACTCAAGTAGGTGATCTCAGAAAAGTCAATTGCGAATGTCAAACCTTGGCTAATGTCAATGTCAATATCAAGATAGTGTCTATTAATATGCTGACAGCTAGTCAAGTTTGACAGTAGCCAAGGCTTGACATTAGCATTTGAATTTTCTGAGTTCACCTACTTGAGATCGAGCTCAAGTAGGTGATCTCAGACGACTATTAATGTCTGTTACTATTAGCCTCGTCGAATAGTTTTCCATTTGTCTCTGGCCCTTGTCTATTTGCCCATATTACTAAGGTGCATTTCAGTGCAGCAATCCATTCAATGCGGTTGTGTACGGACGTGGTAGCTCCTATCGCGCGCGGCGTAAGTGCGTCAATCGAACAAAAACGGCTATCCTAGCGTGTCGCTCACTGTACTTCTCTTGGCGCCGACTCTACTCACATAAATAAATTCTCTATCGACTTCGCATAGCATGTCGTCACATCACGTAGGTGGCAGCTGACGGGCTTTAATACGGAATCTTATTACCATAGTATTAGGGTCGTAAATCGTCTAACGAGACAGTTTGCCCGGCGACAGGTAATGGCTGGTAATATTAGGTTTCTTTTATAAGGTAAACGTTTGTTTTTAGTTTCACGTCGGAATTGAAGTTTGAAACTTATATTGGGGTCGTCGGAAGATGTTCACTTATGTATCGAGCTGGTGAAATTGATTTTGTGACTTATGCGGCTTATTAGGGATCAAACTAGCGCCATAATATTCAATTCAATTCAATTTATTTCAGATTTGCGTCCATATTTTGTAAGTAGAGTCTTAAGACACCACGTTAGTATCATAGAACACAATACATAAGTAATAAAAATATGTGTTCTGTGGTTGGTTAATATAGTAAAAAATAGTAAAGCCATAGTTGTTTTTTGTCAAGCGGAGATGTCCAGAGATAGAGCACCCTTAGGGTATCCAAATCACCTCCATGTATGTTCAGCAATTTTTTTTTTTTTCAGAACAAAATATTTTTGAAATTCATCGGTAAACTCTGCCATTTTCTTCGTATTTTTCACCGATTAAAAAGCGTCCGTTAGTTCAGGTGACAGTTATCCCCCCTATGCCATCATCAAACATACAATGCTGATAGTTACCCGAGGTAGGTAGATTATGATTTTTGAACTTCTCTGCAATATTCATTAGACAAAAACATGAATTACTTCGACATTTTTTTTGGGCGGTAGATGCCAAAAAAGATACACCGAAAATTTGTGCTCTTACTAATTTTATTAATTAAAATTAGTTATCGGACTAAATAGTAATAATTTATATGTTTATTTAACATAACAGTGAAGTTATTACCTGCCAGTATCCATCCAGTGTGTGACAGCTACAACACAAAACTATTTGCTCACTCAACCATGGCCAACACTGACAGCCTCAAGGAGACGCTTACGGACATGATGGTGCACTTCAACAGCCGTATATCGGCATTCCAGGAGCAACTTCATGGATCCCCAGCCGCCACCAGCAGTACCGGACTAGGGGCGGAATTCCAAGCCTTCCGCAGCTTCATACTGACGTCACTGGAGCTGCTGCAACATCAGGTGGAGTTCATTGCGCGGGAGACGGACAGTCTTGAGATGCGGAGCCGGCGCAAGATACTCCTACTCCATGGAGTGCCAGAGGAGAAGAAGGAGGACACCGCTGCAGCCGTCGTCAAGGTGGTTGCTACAAAGTTGGGTGCAGCTGACTTCGACAGTCGTGGCATAAGTAGATGTCAGCGACTGGGACGCGCGACGGGGGACAAATCCAGACCAATCCTGGTCAAATTCCGAGATGTTGGTGTCCGCGATGGCCTGTGGTTTAAAAAGACGCAGCTGAAGGGCTCCGGCATTACATTGTCGGAGTTTTTGACTAAACGTCGGCACGAAGCCTTTATGGCGGCGAGGGAGCGCTACGGTCTTGGCAGCTGCTGGACGAGAGAGGGCGTAGTCCATGTGTCGGCGCCGGACGGGTCGCGACACCGGTTCGTCACGCTGGCCGAGCTGAATGCCCTCCCGGGGGCCCCCGCGGAGAAGCCTGCGAAGGCCGCCAGCTCACAGAAGCCCCCCAAGACGAAGGTTGCAGTAGCGGATCGTGCCGCTCGTGCAGCGGCGCGGAAATGAGCCCCAATGGTCCATTTCTTTCACTCCGTCGCATTGTGTTCGCATCTCTTTGCCTGCATCGTTCGTGTAATATTCATGCTAGGTACTGAGGGTAAAATCACCGTTATCTTGTAATAATTTTCCTCGTTTTTGTATTTTTGGTGCAGGTATTTGTATTTGTTTTGTCTGTCACTGTCACTCGTGTGTGAAATGTCAATGTCAATTGATGTCAGCTGTCACTGTGGGTGCGTTCCGAATCTGGAATTATCCAAGTTCGGACGCGTTCACATTATTTTTTCTCTTACTTTTTTTTCCATTCAACTGGCGGGTGGACATTCACTGAAAAGTGATATTTATATTTATTACAGTAGGTAGCTTATTTATTTATACACATATTATCGACATTATTCAGTTTATTATATTATTATTAATTAGTATATCATGCAACAGTTGAACAGCAGTGATGCGAGTGACCAATTCCAATCTTTTTCCTCCTCCGATGGATTGAACAGTACAAGTGATAGTTTCCATAGTATACCCTCTCTAGCTGACACACTAGATTCGAATTTTTCTATTTTTCCAAAAAACTTTAATGTTATTCATGTAAATGCCCAAAGTATTCCGGCGCATTTTCCTGACATGCTAGCATCTTTTGACAGCAAATATATTCACGCCATCCTTGTCTCTGAATCCTGGCTCAAACCGTGTCTCCCCTCTACTTCTTACTCCCTCCCAGGATTCCAGCTCATTAGGAACGACCGTCCCCAGGGTCACGGTGGGGTTGCAATATACCTCCGTGCCCATATCCCCTACTCTATTATAAGCATGTCAGCTCAGCCCCCTCCTTCCGATGCAGGTGAACACTTATTCTTAGAAGTCCTCTCACACCAAAATTTTGCTTGGTGTATACTACAGCCCGTCCAAAGACATTAATTATTTTTCTTCTTTTGAAAACCTCTTAGTAGACTTAACTCCTTCATACAGTCATACCATTATCATGGGTGACTTCAACACTTGTCTCTTAAAAAACGACCATAGGTCCAGGTCTCTTACATCTCTCCTCCGTGGGAGCAACATGCATCTTCTCCCTCTTAGCGCTACTCATCACTTTCCAAATTGTACCCCTTCCCTTCTGGATCTCATATCAGTTTCTTCGACCAACCATGTTGCTCACCATGGCCAGTGCTCGGCTGATGCCCTCTCCTATCACGATTTAATATTCCTCTCTTATAAAATTCGACCCCCTAAAGCGAAGCCGAGAGTTCTTCTGCAGCGTAGCTTTGGTAGCATTAATCTAGATGCACTCCGTGATGATGCCCAAAGTATTAACTGGTCATTAGCCACTGACGCGGATACTGTGGATAAACAAGTTGAAGTATTCAACTCCCTTCTTATCCAGCTTTACGATGTCCATGCCCCTGTCCGAGCTGTAAAGATGAAGCATCATCCAGCGCCGTGGCTAACAGATGACCTGAAATCACTGCTTACGAAAAAATCTGTAGCCAAGTCTAAATATAAATGTCGCCCAACTGACTACAATAAAGAAAGGTATATGGTTATCAGGAATCGCTGCAATAAGATGTGTAGGGATGCACAACGACGCCACATTCACGAATCTGTCGAAAATGGAGATCCAGCTAAAGTCTGGAAATTTCTTCGTTCTCTAGGAGTTGGTAAATCTCGTAAAGATTCTATTCCAAAAGATTTGAACGTTGACTTACTAAATCAACACTTTTCCTCCGTGTCTACCTTTGATGGTACAAAAAAAACTGAAACCCTCAAATTTCTCTCCTCGCTTCCAACTCCTGATTTCTCTTCTTTTAATTTTTGTCAATTTGCTGATTGTGATGTTAAGCGGAATATTTTAACGATTACATCTAACGCAGTCGGTAGTGATGACATCAGCCGTAATATGCTATTACCCATCCTAGACATCATAACTCCCGTCATCACCAAAATCCTGAACCACTCCGTCTCCACTGGTCTGTTCCCCACTTCGTGGAAGACAGCCCAGGTTACACCTATCCCTAAAAAAGCTAATCCCGCCACCTTCTCCGAGTACCGCCCTATATCCATTCTCCCGTTCCTCTCTAAAGTCCTTGAACGTCTGGTCCATTACCAATTAAGCCAATTCCTCACCAAAAATAATCTCCTCAATCCTTTCCAGTCTGGTTTCCGTCCCGCGCATAGCACTGTTACGGCTCTTGTCAAAATTACCGACGATATGCGCCAAGGTATGGAAAGAGGGCAGCTAACTATATTGTCACTGCTTGATTTTAGCAATGCATTTAATGCAGTCGACTTCGACATCTTGTTAGCTTTGCTTCGTTCCCTTAACATATCTCCAACAGTAATTGACTGGTTTCGTAGTTATCTACACGGACGCCGGCAGCGTATTCGTATTGAAGATTCTTTCTCTGGGTGGTGTGGAATATCTGCCGGTGTACCGCAAGGTGGCGTGTTGTCTCCTCTTCTCTTTGCCATTTTTATTAATAGTATTTCCTGTAAGCTCTCTTCTTCCTACCATCTTTATGCAGACGATCTCCAAATATACACACAGGCTACATTAGACGACCTACCTACAGCTATTGCAACCACTAATAGCGACCTCGCACGTATTGCTGACTGGAGTGCCTCGTATGGACTAAGCATAAACCCGAACAAGACGCAAGTTATACTAGTAGGTAGCAGCTGGAACATTGCTAGGGTTGATATGGACTCGCTCCCTCCGGTTCTATTTAATGGAGTAATAATACCTTTTAGTCCTGTCGTAAAAAATCTAGGCATCATGATCGACAGTACTCTTTCTTGGGTACCACAATTAGAATTGACAAGTCGCAAAATGTTTGCGTCCGCAGGCTCATTGAGGAGATTACGTAATTTTCTCCCCACAGCTACCAAAGTTGCATTAGCACAATCACTCCTCCTACCAATTCTCGACTACGCTGACATCTGCTATCTTGACCTCACTGAGGAGCAACTTAATAAGCTTGAGCGTCTTCAAAACTTCTGCATACGTTTCATATTTGGTTTACGCAAATATGACCATGTCTCGGATTTCCGTTCTCAGCTCAAGTGGCTCCCCATTCGTCTCCGCCGGAATGCACATATCCTTTTTCTCTTATACTGTATTTTGTTCAATCCAGCTACCCCCTCCTACCTTAAAGAACGCTTCGAATATCTCCATTCCTCCAACAACCTTAATCTCCGATCATCCCATAACCTACGCCTCAAGATCCCGTCCCACCACACCAAACTTTACGGCTCCTCGTTCACAGTGACGGCAGTCCGATTATGGAATGCCCTCCCGGAGGAGGTGCGAAAGGCCAAATCCCTGCCAATTTTTAAGGCACTTGTAAAAAAGTTCTACCTCACTGGTGAACTGTGATACTGTTGTTATATTTTTATTATGCATGTTCATGTATATGTTATAATGTATCTATGTAGTTCTTATTGTATATATAATATTAGATATATATTTTAGTCAATTATATAAGTAAACCTATTCGGATTTATCTATTAATAAATTATGTATTACTCGTAAGTACTTTATCTACGTAAATATACGTAATTGAAATTAAATTGTTTTCTTATCCTATCAAATATTTCTTATTGTGCATCTGCTGCTACTGTGTTTTCGCTCTCAGTCCTGTCCATCCAAAGGTTGTCTGGAAGAAATCGCTTTTAGCGATAAGACCGCCATTTGTACTGTTATTTTTAAATGTTTATTTGTAAAATGTTTTCGTTTGTGCAATAAAGAGTTACTTACTTACTTACTTACTTACTTACATTTAAAGCAACGTCCAGAATGAAATTCCAAAGTGGCTCGTCCCCATCCCGTATCCTTTAGTGCCTTATTACTAGCCTGTACAGACCCTAATTCGGCTGATTAAAGGCCCGTATCACACTGATTACGAGCATCCGTTGCTGTTAGCGATACGTTGACTCATTTGATTCGTATCTTTAGTTAGGTACTAGCTTTTACTCCCGGCTCCGCTTGATGTAGGTACGATTTACCAGCCCTTGACCCTTGACGCTATATTGTCAATATCGACGAAGAAGTTGTCTCATCATCATCATCAGCCTTTTAACATTTACTGCTGAGTAAAGACCTCTTCATGTTCACGCCACCTCTCGCGATGCTGTGACAGGCGCAACCACTGTTTTCCGGCTTCTTGGGCAATATCGTCAGACCATCTGACTGGTGGTCTGCCAACCGATCTCTTTTCCTCTCGGTTTCGCCATTCCGCAATGTTATGTTATGTTGATATCTATCTGCCATCGGTACGTCTAGCCATGGGTCCTGCCCACTTCCACTTCAAAGAAGTTATGCGTTTCTTTATAACAAGTTGTCTAATAAAATAAAATTTGCACACATTTTCCAGAAGAAAAAAAAACAGTACCTATCAACATCAGCATCAACTTCCTATAAAATAATCAACAATAGGCTTATCCCCCTTATAAATTGACTGTAAATGTTACTGCGTTTCCTCAATATTTTACCCAGTTTTTTAATTAAAACACCGTCGACTATGATATGAATAATTTACTCATAGCAGATACCGAAAAAATGCAGCAGGGGTTGAAAAGGGGAAAATCCCTCCAGGGAAATAAGTGCCAACAAAGGGTACTCAAGTACCTCGAGTGCATAGTTAAGAAGAGAGTGCTAATGAGATCAAATACCTAAAAAAAGTAAGGTATAGCCATACAATACAATGTCGCAATGAGCCGTTTTCAAAGCACAAATTCAAATCAGTTCATAGATGACGCCCACAGGTATGGCCATGGAAGAATACGGCTGTCAAAATTAATCTGTGCTAGGCGAAATTTGGCAGCTGTATTCCGATTTTTCTATGGCCACGCCTGTAAACGCCATCTATGATCTGCTTTGATTTTTTTCTTTGAAAACGGCTCATTGCAGGGCACACGCCTTCTCTCAGAGCGATACACGCGTGCCCACTGTGAATTGTCAATTTTCGCGTTCAGCGTATTTTAAGTACCTACCTCATGTTATGTTTCCTAGAAAAAAACAAAAAAATTGTAGAGTTGCACTAAATTGTGTAATTTTAACTAAGGCCTTTGCATCTACGTAATGAGATGATTTATTTAGTATACTTTAAATTCTCCCTTTCTCGGTTAGCGTACGTTCCCAGAAATGTGATTTGATAATTTTCGCTTGATATATTTTATAATCGAAATCGGTGCCTTTTATCGTCTATTATAATTTTAAAATTTCGTGGGTAAAAGAAAATGTAGCGTTCAGTAATCATCGTTCTGTAATAATTTTATTCAAGTTGATTTGTCAAACAATAAAAACGGGCGGTCCATGAATGCGGGTGGCGAGGGACCATGAGAGGTGGCGTGAGGGGGAAAAGGCCTCTACCAAGCAATGGGCAGAGGTGGGCTGATGATGATGATGATGATGAAAAACGGGCGGGAACTTCTAGCGCGATTTTCGTAAATGCCACATCCGCTGCAGCGCAACATATTTTGAGTGTTATTTCGATTGTGCTTCGGGTGGACACTTCCACTTGCGTGAATGAAGTTGCTAATCAAAATCAAATCCTCGTCTTAGCACGAGCACACTCTGCGCTAGTTAATCAAGGCCCGACTAATCAGAGTCCTATTTGTCCGACACACCGCTGCAAATGCCCAATCCGGGTCCCAGCAAGAGTGACCGGCAGCGGATCAAAGTTTAACTTTATTTACTGATGCCATGGGCCTTCCTTAGCCTGTAACACAATGGCGTATCAATGGAGTCCCAGGTAGAAGGACAAAACCGGGATTTTTTCGTTGTTCTCCTACCACCAGCGAACTAATCCTCTAGAATTAGACTCATAATATTCATTGCTGTACTACAAAAACATTAAAAGGACCGACATTGGACCGATAGCATGAATAAATCGTAATTTGGAACCCAAAGTTTTTTGTTCGAAAGTCCGTTATTGACTTAATCTTATCTTTAGACAATATTGAGAAACTAATTTCTATATTTTTTATTTTGGTTCAGTAGTTTGGATTTTACAACGTTTCAAAGATAAGGTTTTATGACGTCACGCGACGGTCTGCATACTGTTGGCGGTCATAGGAACAAAACATTTTAGCGCATAAAAACAAAACTACTGGACCAAAATAAAAAATATTAAAATTAGTTTCTCAATATTGTCTAAAGATAAGATTAAGCAAATAACGGACTTTCGAACAAAAAACTTTGTGTTCCGAATTGAAACCATCAACCGGGAGCCCATTTTGGCACCATCGCGTTACAGGCTAAGGGCCCTGATGCCTCGTTAGGGGAAAGAACTACCTACTGCAGAGTAATGGGTACGAGTGCCTGAACTCTCTAGTGGCATTCATAGTCGTCGACTCAAGATCGAACTCAAGTAGGTGATCTCAGAAAAGTCAAATGCTAATGTCAAGCCTTGGCTAATTCAACGTCAATCTCAAGATAGTGTATTATTATAAATCGGACGTGGAATTGGTTTTTAAAAAGAAATGGTCTGGATTCTACAGCAAAAGGCTTACAGTTTAATATGAAACAAATACTGTTAAATCAGAAATACAAAAATACAAATAGATCACACGTCCAGCACGATCTGGCGTCCATAATGGAGTCTGTACAGATTAAAAAATAATAGAACAGAGTAGAGCTACACGCTACAGGCTCAACGGCGCATGCGACACCCCACCACACGCGCGTCTATCACCACACGTTCGTGATCACAGACTAAGCTTGGCCAGGTATCTACAACACGGCCTCTCCTGACAGCGAGGCGTCCTCGACCGCATCATACTGAGCAGCACTGCTCAGGAGCAGGCAGTGGCCCGCTGAGAGACAGGCAGTGGCCCGCTGAGAGGCAGGCAGTGCTCCTCTGATAGGCAGGCAGTGGCCTGCTGAGAGGCAGGCAGTGGCCCGCTGAGAGGCAGGCAGTGGCCCACTGAGAGGCAGGCAGTGCTCCTCTGATAGGCAGGCAGTGGCCCGCGGTCAGGCAGGCGGGAGCCTGCTGCTAGGCAGGCAGAGGCCTGCAGCTAGGCAGGCAGAAGCCTGCTGTCAGGCAGGCGGCAGCCTGCAGCTAGACAGGCAGAAGCCTGCTGTCAGGCAGGCGGCAGCCTGCTGCTAGGCAGGCAGAAGCCTGCTGCTAGGCAGGCAGAAGCCTGCCGTCATGCAGGCGGCAGCCTGCAGCTAGGCAGGCGGCAACCCGCAGCTAGACAGGCAGAAGCCTGCTGTCAGGCAGGCGGTAGCCTGCTGCTAGACAGGCAGAAGCCTGCTGTCATGCAGGCGGCAGCCTGCAGCTAGGCAGGCAGAAGCCTGCAGCTAGGCAGGCAGAAGCCTGCTGTCAGGCAGGCGGTAGCCTGCTGCTAGACAGGCAGAAGCCTGCTGTCATGCAGGCGGCAGCCTGCAGCTAGGCAGGCAGAAGCCTGCAGCTAGGCAGGCAGAAGCCTGCTGTTAGGCAGGCGGCAGCCTGCTGCTAGGCAGGCAGAAGCCTGCTGTCATGCAGGCGGCAGCCTGCAGCTAGGCAGGCAGAAGCCTGCTGTCAGGCAGGCGGCAGCCTGCTGCTAGGCAGGCAGAAGCCTGCTGTCATGCAGGCGGCAGCCTGCAGCTAGGCAGGCAGAGGCCTGCTGTTAGCGCCTGCTGCTAGGCAGACAGTAACCTGCGGTCGGGCAGGCGGCAGCCTGCAGCCAGACAGGCAGAGACCTGCTGCTAGATGCGTAACCAGCTATCAGGCCCGATGCTTGTTCCTCAGTCAGATCGTCCTCTGCGAAACTAGAGAAGGAATATTAGTGCATCTGAAGGCAAATACATTTACCTATTCTTGCCCTTGCACTCACTTCATCTAACAAGGCCTTCTTCATTAATCGCACAAACAAACTAGCAGTTTATGCAGTACTAAAATTTCATCTTAGTACCTCATAAAGTTCCGTTCTCACATTTTACCATCGTTAATCATAACATCACGCTACACCCATGGATCCATGTTCATTCGCTGTCATGTAGGGCTTCTATAGCCGATAGGTACGTGAAGTGTCCAATAACAATCAAAAGCCCCGCATCACAACCATAAGCGTGCACTCAAACAGCCGTAATCGACGCTTAAAATTGCTATAAGAACAGTCAGCATATCATCAGAAGTCAGTCAACATCGAGTCAGAAAAACAGTCGGTACAAACAAGTCAAACAACCTGAACTCTGAGTCTCTGTATAGCATTGCAAAAGCATTTGGTTTCTAAATGCAATTACTATGCCCCGTGATATAAACCCGCAGTTCGCATAATACGCTTCCTTGACAAATAACAGAAGCCCGAAGTTAGCTTGTTATGGCCATAATAAATAGAGACCCAAAGTTCACATGATATCCACCGCCGCACTGACAGAAGCTCGAAGTTTGCAAAACAGGTAACAAAGACGCACTGACAGAGGCCCAATGTTCGCATAACAGGCAACGAAGACGCACTGACAGAGGCCCAATGTTTGCATAACAGGCAACGAAGACGCACTGACAGAGGCCCAATGTTCGCATAACAGGCAACAAAGACGCACTGACAGAGGCCCAATGTTCGCATAACAGGCAACAAAGACGCACTGACAGAGGCCCAATGTTCGCATAACAGGCAACAAAGACGCACTGACAGAGGCCCAATGTTCGCATAACAGGCAACAAAGACGCACTGACAGAGGCCCAATGTTCGCATAACAGGCAACAAAGACGCACCACACCAACAGTGAAGGATGCAGCGCTTGACTCAGGACACCAAGCAGCACAGGTCCCACAACACCATGAAGCGAAGGTGTCATCACAGCACTCCCCTTTTCAGGGCACCATACTAAGCAGCAGCTTGCCCGCATTACATATCGCCCACCTGGCGCGCAATTATGCACTGCCCTCGCATGCCATGAACGTGTTTCCAGTGGTCTGCGAAAACATAACAACAAAAACCAAATTATTCACATAAAATTATCTCCATGGTTTTTTCGGTTTAATTACTCGTTGAGACAATACTAGTTTTGTTTTAGTAAGTAAGTCGATTGCACAACCCCGGCTTTACAAATCACCGAGGAGATAATTTTCAATAGTGGTTAAATTAAATCCAAAATCATGGATTTCGTAGAAGATCATATTTTTCTAGTAAACAACTCATAATCAGATTCATAAATGGTCTCATACAGCATAAAGCCTTCAGAAACGTGAATAATAAATACCAACCTCATTTTTGCAAATACCAACTGGTCAGAGATGAGATTTTGGCATACTTTCATCATAATATCCTCATGCCACATCATGATGCTGTCTTTAGATCATTTTCCAAACCATTGGTCACGGTCCAGTCAACTTTGGGAACCACTGCTTTAAATGCTCGGTCATGCTCCACATTGGCTACAACTAAGCTTAGTGTGCAAGTAGCATGAAAGCCTCTCCAATGTAGATGTTGTGGTGATCCATACTCTCTGTACCTTTCATTTTCAGCGCTAAAGTACCCGTAGGTAGGTCACCAAATCAACTCTGCAGCATAAATAAAACCATTAGAAAACCAAATCAACATTGTATGCACTAACACCACAATGATCATTATTGAGTACCCAGGTTACTAAGGCTTTTGCATCTATGTAGTGAGATGATTTATACAGCGTCTAATGGCACCTTCACTCACACTAGATGGGTGAAGAGACCACTACATCTTACGTATCTTTCCTACCGATCCATGAAACCATCATTTTGATAACAATTAACTTCAAATTAAATTTTCTGGGCACTTAACCAATTTCAACCAAATCCAAAACTCAATTCACTTAGTTTCAATTGCAATCCAACAATATTATTAATCAGTGTTAAGTGTTTCAATAGCTTCCAGCCAAACCAGTTTCATACACTGCTTCTGTCATAGATTCCAACTATACAGCACACAGCGTCTCACACACATAGCTCACAGCTACAACTAAGCAACCACGCAAATCAACAATGCCAATACTCAATTACTTTGGCTATTTAACACTTAACTCATCATCACATCACCATAAACTCTTAGTGATCTCACTAACTATCTCAGAACTTTGTGAATTGATTTCTTTTCATTTCATAACCAAAACTTAATTTTCAAAATAAATCTCAAATGATGGGTTTAGGGTCACTTACATTTACATTGTGGAATCTTATATCACTTGGTAAAACTCAGTTGATGAGACTGAGTCTATTTCAGTCTCAAGACAGTTGTTTGCCGCTCTAATCTTTACCTACTGGGTTAGATTTGCTGCTAATTATTCACTTTTCAAAGATTGTCAAGGCCTTTTCACTATTCATTTTTAACATTCTTTACATTACAGGGACTTTATTAACAGGCCTTTACAAAAACAACATGAAACCATCTCACCAATAGGTACTTGCAGTAGAAAGTACTAATAAAATGTTTCCTTTGTCAAACTCCTTTGTTACTTCCTTGTAAACATTTGTCTCTGTTTATTCCATGACTAGTCTTGCCACTTATAGGTCCATAGGCAGTCAGATCCTTGCATGCTTTAGCAATATCGTAGTCGACTATCAAGACAGTCTCAAACGTTACTTGTGAGCTAGTTTACCTAAAAACAAAGGCTTTGTTAGTTCATTTTCACAGGCTCACACCCTACATAGTTACCAGTGCTCATTTTGTCATAGTTTCCACTTCAGGAACCTTGCCAAAAGGTCAAAACACTTCGCTTTTGTGGTTTCCATGTATCCCATTGAAAGTAGGTATTGCAGTGCAGTAGGCCAAAGCACACCAGCATACAACAGGCCTCAGTAACAACCGAGAATCGGTAACTCTTTGATTAGAGTCCTCGCGTTGGTATAGACCTATTTTTCTGCTAGGTAGGACCTAGGACCCCGGTCTCGGCCAATTCTGACCTTGTCTTATACTCCAAACAAGACATTCAATCTCGGTGGTGAGTAAAACATACTCGCGCAAGTTTATCGACAACAGGGTTCTAAGTATACTCCCCGCAACATAATATTCACACGCGATAGATAGATTTTGTATTTGCTAATGCCATAGGTAGCGGCAGCGTATGGCAATCACGTGCTGGAGGTGTTGGTGTCGGTAACGATCAGTTTTTCCCAGCACTCATAGAATCGAGCGATAGTTCCAGATTTAACGGTATTTCACGGAAAACTGAAAGTTTCAGGGAAGCCCTTGAGCGAAGGTCTCGTGGATGATCCCACGCACTGATATTATAAATCGGACGTGGAATTGGTTTTAAAAAAGAAATGGTCTGGATTCTTCAGCAAAAGGCTTACAGTTTAATATGAAACAAATACTGTTAAATCAGAAATACAAAAATACAAATAGATCACACGTCCAGCACGATCTGGCGTCCATAATGGAGTCTGTACAGATTAAAAAATAATAGAACAGAGTAGAGCTACACGCTACAGGCTCAACGGCGCATGCGACACCCCACCACACGCGCGTCTATCACCACACGTTCGTGATCACAGACTAAGCTTGGCCAGGTATCTACAACAGTATATTAATATGCTGACAGCTACTCAAGTTTGACATTAGCCAAGGCTTGATATTTGCATTTGACTTTTTTGTGTTCACCTACTTGAGATCGAGCTCAAGGTGATCTATAGGTGATCTCACTCAGACGACTATTAATACCACCCTTACTCTCTTTCTCTCTCTCTCTCTCTCTCTGAGAGAGTGTCTGCGCCCAGCTTACCTTTGTCGGTAAGTGACCCGTCAATGTCAAGGGAAACGCGGTAGAAATAAATTTCAGCTTACGAATTCTCCATTTTCCTCTCTCAAAACTGGATTTGAAATGCCATCTTGTTTCATCTCTCAAAATTGGACAAATATTGACTGACCTACTATCACAAGAAACCACTTGGTGTTTGCACAAAAAAGCACAGGGACGCTAAAGTACCAGGAGCTCATACATAACCAGGATACGTGGCCGCACACGTCTTCTTTCCACCAAGGAGGTTTGTATTTTGTGCCGGCACGCCTTGTGTCGCGCTCTTGCATAATTTAGTCCAACCACGCTTGTAATTTGCATGTGCTTAAGTAATAACAAATATTATGACAGTAATTACTCGGTGCACTGGTTGTTGTATCGTGTGGCGGGATGCCTTTGTTGGCTTTGTCCTGGACTTGCAACCTAACCTTTGAAGCTTGAATGTGACAACAAGTGAGGTTTAGTTAGAGTAATAATTGTGCGAAACGTCGCTTAGTTGCTACTCAAGGCAAACAAATCTTGATAGCTAGTGGTTCGCCCCGAACTGCGAACTCGCGAACCCAGTTACAGATGTGTAACTTTGCTAACGCCATTCGCGCAGGCGCGCACGCGCTTTGCATAGAAACTGTACAACCCATATCTCAGTAACCCTTTGACCGATTTGGCTCATGTTCAAATTTAAAAATTCTTTTAATTTCATTTACCCGCCTACCAAATTTCATAACGATCCGACCGAATTTACTCAAGTTATCGTTGAACGAACATACATACAAACATACATACATACAAACATACAAACGCCGGATTGTTCTAGTAGACTCGGAGAACTTCGCTCGCTCGTTCAATTATGAAAAGATGCACCCTAATTCCGTTATCACATCACACTCCACATTTTAAGTTTGTTACATATTTCTTTGTTACACTTTCACGCTGAAATTACGGGACAGAATAATACATACGAGCTTGGTCACCAGAATACCACTCGGCGCTGCAGTACCTGAGACCTTATTTTTTAGATGGTGTAGGCTTGCCCAGCACCTATACCATCCAGACAGCTTAGACGGCCCAGCCCACAGGAACGACAAGTCAATACGTGTGGAGCCAACTATTACCCTGTAGATTAGGCTAGCTAGGCTAGTTCTAGGCTAATGGTATGCAACCTTTAGGTCATTCATGCAGTGTTTCGTTCGTGTGCAACGTACTCTAAAGGTTATTATTTTCCTTGGTTGCAGGTGTACAGATATGCCTGCTGACATTGTGTCGAAGATACGCTTCTCTTGGTGAGTTTTATTTTTGAACAGATTTAAGACTATTTGCCAACTGGAATACATCCTGTATTAAAATTAAATGTTGGTTTATTTGGCCTCGCTGAGAGAGGCCTTTGTTGCTCAGTTAGTGGGACCTAGTTCCAGCATTTTTTTTCGATTGGGCTTTTTGCACCACGGAGCTTTAAGGCGCGTAGAGTAGGTAAAGGATAGTAGCATCTGTATTGTTGTAGCACGGTACAGTACTAAACTAAGAACTATATAGGTAGTATAGTAGACAGCACTGGCAGTGTAGATTTGCAGTAGAGTTCAAAATAAAACTGGTAGAGCAGCATGCTAGTTGACTCTACTGTTTAATCTATCCGTGTTTAACCAAGCTATGCCCAAGTTTTAAGTAATACAAATTATAAACACGTAATTGCATTTGTATTCCGAGAATAGCCCTCTTTCATCGTTGCCCGGCGTTTTTCACCGACTATTAGATTTCCTTCCAATTTTTTCGCCGGGACGCAAATCTCGTTTCGCCCGCAGGTACCAGGCTCGCAGGAGTCGATAGCGATCGCTCAATACTTTAATACCAGTAATGGAAGCCAGCACCGGGCCGCGTTCGATTTTCCGAATGGTTTCCTGCGTGCGTGTTTGCGCTCTAAGTGGAAAGTGTCACCGCTTACTGCGTCATGTTATTCACCCCATAATTTTCCTGAAAAA
Organism: Zelleria hepariella; assembly: GCA_949319315.1. Taxonomy (NCBI): domain Eukaryota; kingdom Metazoa; phylum Arthropoda; class Insecta; order Lepidoptera; family Yponomeutidae; genus Zelleria; species Zelleria hepariella. The sequence goes on along the minus strand of OX439383.1, from coordinate 13,993,065 downwards.
GCGTAGGTTGCGAATGAAAGTTTGAATACAATATCGAATAGCCTTTTATCTTTCTTATCCTGGTACATAGATATAATGCGCGCGGTATGAGAATGGGATGCGACCTCTTGAAACTGAGACGCGCGCGGTAAGCAAACCCGCGTCGATGCAATCTTTTCAAAGTAAAATAAAGTATGTTTTCGATTGACTTTGACAAGGTTCCATCCTATTCTCATCGCGCGCGGATTATACCCAACATAATCTGAAGTAGACTAATATAATCTGTCGCATTGGATGACCTATAAGGACAGTGTAAATATGCAATAAATAAATACTTAATAAATAAATTCTTTCGCCATCCCAAATTTAAATCTTCCCCAGGCATTGTTCTCATGCCATTATTACGCAACAAGCTAACCAAGATATTTATCAAGCTCGGAAACAAAACATCCAAACTAAACATAATGCGACAAAACATAGCACAGCGAGGCTATATTTCAGGCAGCCCTCTATTCAGGGCTCAAACAATGAGGCATCGTTGCCTCTTTGACTTTTACTCCGGGGGTTAATTAAAATGTCATCCGTGTCATTAATCATCGAGATTGTCGGCGCGATGACGATGGCGATTTCAGTTACGTAATTAGGCAGGTTGGCGTAATAGTAATCGTAATTCGTAATCTAAAGGTGAACCACCTTTAGATTACGAATTACGATTACGCGTAAGTCGGATTAATCTCGTCGATGCTTATGTAAATTGAAGTTTGTGAAGTAAATATCGAGAACGTATCGACCCAAATCAAATGTACGGTCGATCACAGTCACACATACCCCGTGGCAGCTCTTACCGCACGCGGCATAAGGGCGCCAATCGAACAAAAAGGGGTATCCTAGCGTGTGGGCGACTGTACTTACGTACCACGTAATCAGCTGGGCCAGCGACCACACCTTGATAACTACGTATCTTGCAGTAAATAAAGCTCGTTACATACAGAAACCGAAGGCATGGCGGAGCCGAAGTCATCGAGTGTAAGGGCCTTTCATCGACGTAATGAGCTGATTTATACAGCGTCCAGTGGCAGCTTCACTCACACTAGACGGGTGAAGGGACCACTTGCAAGCTGCAGTGCCCGGGACATTGTTTAGATGGAGTAGGTATGCCCAGCACCTATACCATCCTGACGGCTTAGTTGGCATCGGCATAGTCCACAGGAAAATCAGGAAATACATGTCAATACGTGTGTCAATCCGAGCTATCTTTCAATCGTTCTAAAATCAGCTATTTTATGTCTAAGGAAAACGGGCTATTATTGCACAACGGCACATAATAGAAACTTAGGCGCTGATTGTGTGTGATACAGTTACTGTGGTCCAATATTTGCTTCCGGGGTAGAGAAAGTTAGGTATGCTCACCTCATCCTATGCAAATAAGGCTAATGTTTATGCCAGGTCAGGTATTCCTGTTTCAAACTCAAAGGTGCTTAGATGTCAGTCGGCCAAATGCAGTGGAAACTATTTTGGCTCCCGTCGCTGGGCATAAGGCTCACTTAACATAATCAGCCTATGCAGTATGGCCTGAGTCTACAACGCAATGGTGCCTCGATAGGCTCTTAGTCGTAGGCTTCAATCACGATATTATATTACTACTGTCTGTCCTTTTTATGCTTTTTCAACAGCACGACAGAGTGTACACTTTTGTTGCAAAGCCACCCATAACGTAACCAAGAAGAGTGCTAGCGTGATAGGGTCGACGTGCTGTCGTGTGTACAAAGATTTTTATAAGGTTAAGAAATTCGCTCGAGACAGGACTTGAACCAGCAAACTCTTACATACCGTGCAGGCGCTCTACCAATTGGGCTACCGAGCCAAGTAACTATATCAGCGACATGCTTAGATACCCCTTTTGTTTTATTCACGCGCCTAGTTATGCTGCGTGTGTGGTAAGAGATAGGAACTCATTTCACTTCACTTCATTCACTTCACTTCACTTCGATCACTTCTCTTCTCTTCATTTCATTCACTTCACTTCACTTCACTTTACTTCACTTCCAAAAAAGAAATATCTCAGAGTATTACAATACAGGCAATAGTATAAACCCTAAAACTCATAATAATCCAAACACGGTCACCAACAACAATATTAGACTTATTACGCAGTAATTTTCTTTGGCGAAAAAGTGAAACGCAAGTAAAATTTTCATAACACGGTAGCTTTTACCACAGTCAACATACTTGCGAGTTTCGAGCCAAAAACTACGCGAGAAAATTTTTCACCCCATCGTCGATAGTTGTGTGGGTCCCGTAGCTTTGTCACGTCCCTGATACCAAGGCGCAGTATGCTATGTCGGCCGTGTGCTTCAAATAATTTACCTACGCTTGGTTAATCGGAAAACACGCAATATGGTCGCCATACCAATTGACTAGTTCTCTTTGTTTTCCGATTTTTTGTATGTATTTTTTTCTAAATTAATTTTTACTAGTATTCCGTTTTCTAATGTTATCAATTTTAAAAATTAGAACTCAAAACTAAATTGAACCTATACTACAATCGTAGCTTTTACGATACGCGATAAGACCAGTTAAGTTTTTAACTAAACCATACTCCAATCCCTAGTTAGAAAAGAAATTTCGAAAGCGTGGTTTAATCAGTTTTATGCACCCATAGCTTAACATGTAAAATATCTGCTGCCCCGGTCTCCGGGATCGTCAGTCGCGCAATCAATACTGAGGCAGTGAATAAATTTATCGGAGTTTGTGATACCGCTGTCCGTGTGCGCTGCGACATTAAATTTATTCACTGCCACAGTATTGAATGCGCGAATGATGATCCCGGAGACCGGGGCAGCTTATGAGGCGCGTTTCGGCGTTTGTTTGGAGATATCATCCTGCTCATTATTTCTACCGTGACCCCGGTCTGGAACCAAGAGCACTCAGACTAGACATGACAGCTGTTTACTTAGGTAAACAATAGGCGAGTACGTGACTCTGTTTTCTTTCTGTAAGTGCATTTATGTGCTTCATTGTTGGAAATGGACCGACGATGTCAGGGAAAACACATTCGTAAATAACCGCGTTGTGGATAGATTTTTTAGGTAGGATTTGAAAATTAGCGTGATTGTACACACGACAACAAGTCGACCCATACATGCTAGCACTCTACTCGGTTACATTATGGGCGACTTTACAACAAAAGTGTACAGTCTGACGTGCTGCGTGTGTACTTTTCAAAAGTATTTTACCTCGATCCTGACATCATCTTTGACGAAAAACCCTCAGCGATTCAGACGTGACAAAACTCTAAAACCTTTGGCTGCAAAACTCCGAAACCCTATCATTACATTGCAACAAACTCCTTCGGGCCAAACTTACAGCAGTCCCCTATAATTTGCAGCAGAAAGATCTCTTCAGATATCGATTCACACCCACCACTCCTGATCTGAATGCTCCAGGCCAAAGCATATTGCCGCCATGAGGAAAAAGAACGCAACTGACATTTTTGTCAAAAATTAGTCAAAAATATAAGTAGTTTCTGCGCTCGGACGAGTCAAGGAAAATGACAACTAAGATGCTTCCGTGTGCTTATTCTGCAAAAAAAAAACAGCACAGTTGCTAGTCCTCAAAACTGGTTTATTTGCGGAAAGTTAATATACCTAATTAAAAATCTTTTTTCCGACTAATAATACGTATTATTTGTTGGGAAAAGATATTGTTTATTTCGATAAGAGCTATTAATACTAAATCAAAATGGCAATACGGACAAATAACTTTTTAAAATAAAACTGCTCTCCAACTCTCCACAAGGTCTAATATGCCTTTTCTACCTTGAATTATTGTGTGGCGCAGTCAGAGTGAGTGAAACGTTGTGCCTAGGAGATCTACAGGGTGCACTCTAAGTCGATAGCGAAACTTTAAGTAGGATGTCTACTGATCAATACAAACAACTTGTACTAGGTGGCGACAAAAATGGAGCCAAAAAAATATCAGCAGTTTCATACATTTGGCGCAGTACTGAGGCGACCTTTTGTATGGTACAGCTGATATTTTTTTCACTCCATTTTTTTCGCCACCTTGTACAAGTTGTTTGTATTGATCAGTAGATTGCCTACTTAAAGTTCCGCTATTGACTTAGAATGCACCCTGTAGATCTAAGAATAAATTTTTAGCGAAGCCGAAAAAATGCCACTTTTTACAGAATGCAATTTTTGCAATTTGTGCCCTTTTTGCTTATACCTAACGGCAGCATAGTCATAGAGAGTCGACTCACGTGCCGCCAACTTCTTTCTTGTTCGTATCACCCCGCGCAAAGTTACTTCCCAAGTGCCGCGATACCTACCCGTGTAGAAGGGTGGATGGTACCTACGTTTATCGACACGCTAGCATACCCGTTTTTACTCGATTGATGCACTTGTAAATTGTGTCGAAACGGATCGTGGCATTTTAGTCTGCCCATGACCACGGCTATTGCAACGTGCAAGTCGAGATAAAAAGGGTAATAAAAACAAAATAAAAAAACAAAAATCTAGAGAAAAAAAAAACAACTAAAATAACAAATAAAGAAAATATGTATGAAAATTGCGAATCGTTAAAAGTTACTAACGTATTTATGCGGCGCAAGGTTGGAGCTACCATGTTAGCTTGACTCGTTAGTCATGACCAGTGATCGAATAATCGGATGCATATTTACCTAAAGTAATTTTTTGGCTCAGAAATTATGGAAGCGGCTTCTTAAAACATATTTTTTAAATATAAATCGCGGGATTTCAGAAAATTCGGGAATGCAAAACTAATCGCATACGTAGCATGGAGATCGATACAAAAGTGCATTCCATATTAGCAAACACCTGAACGCAAGTATCTGTATTCACCCGACTTAATTCTATAACCAAAACACTGTATTCGTCGATTCCGGAATCCCGGGATTTTTTCGATACAAAAGTGCATTCCATAACAGCCAACACCTCAACTTTAGGTAAATATGCATCCGATTATTCGATCATTGGTCATGACTGACCGTACACTGAAACCAATTCGATAAGTTGTGCGTCGTAACACTCGAGAAGTCAAAACAGATCCCTCCTTAGGTAGCTAGTTATTTTGTAAGTTGTATCCTGGTGTCAGAATGACAGCTTGTCCTACGGACATGACTGACAGATTATTTTTCATTAGCCAGATATAAAACTGACAACCGTCAACTGTTGGTTAGCAGCTGAAAGCATCCACATCACAACAGGATAGGGTCGGGAACAACGACCTAACATCATCAATGAACCCCATTTGCGTCCTTACAAACCAAACGGAGTCCCATCTTTCATAGAGCCATCGACATTCCAGGGGCCTTAGCCTGTAACGCAATGGCGTATCGATGGCGTCCCAGTAGAACTACAAAACCGGGATTTCCTCGTTTTTCTCCTACAACTAGCGAACAAATCCTCTAGAATTAGAATCAGAATATTCTTTGCTCTACTACAAAAACATTAAAAGGTCCGACAGCATCAATAAATCTTAATTGAAGCCGTCAACCGGGAGCCCATTTTGGCACCATTGCTTTACAGGCAAAGGCCCCTGAAGGGACGTTTGGACAAATTAACATTCTCTTCGCCATGCCAGCTATTCGTCCGATAATTTGTCGAGCGGCCCAAACAATGCTCGTTTTCGGATTCGATATAGGGATACGCGACAATCCAAAAGTGTCGATACCTGTCACGGGTTTATTTTTTTTATCAATCTCAAGAGCCTCAATCTCAAGAATCTCAAGTGTTTTGATTAGTGGCACCCGACTGAGGGACAATAGTTTTAATAACGCATGAAACAAAAAATAAAAATTAGGTTTTTCTAATATTTTTTATGGTTGTAAGTGTGGTATGCCTGACCGATCGGACGCTCTGCAATGCCTATGAAATGTTGGTGAAGTAGGCTTGCCCAGCACAAGAAAGACTAGGCTAGGCAAGCCTAAACAACTACCTTACTCTGTCTGAGAAAATGCATTTCCATAGAGTATCGCACAAACAAAACATCGATAGCCGCAAAGCATCGAGTGCTCATAATCTCAGTATTGCACAGAAAGTAGGTATCAATAGAACAGAATAGTGTATATTTTCGTGTATCCCTAATTCAATCCGGGACAGTCCGGGACTGTGGGACAAAGGCGGCTCCGTGCGTGTCCCATTATCTTTTGCCCGCGAATTTATTCGGCGTAACTTATTTAGGGGACGCTGTCCATATCTCGCTAGGCTCGTCGACGAGTCGAATTGTTTCCGAAATAGTCCCCCCAATTTCCTAATAGAATCGTCTGGGATTTAGGCCGCGTTTACTCTGGTGCTAGCGCAAGTGAAGTGAGGAATGCTGGAATAGCCTAGCTGGCCTAGCATGAAAGGTCTCATCAAGCTTTGTTTGCTCAATACCCAATACCTGTGTTAGTCCCGCTCTTCGTACATTCATACGAAGAATTCAAAATGAGAATATCTGATTCTCAACCAATCTCAACCGTGTGACCTGAAACATTCAAATTTTGCATTATATTCAGTCGTTCCCTTAATGCTGAGGATTGTAACCATCATTGAAGGTGGTGGAGAGTAGAGTTCTCCATTGCGCTATCACTCGCGATGTGGATCAGTTCATGCAGGTGTTTTTGCGTGGCTTTGGTCATAATATCGGTCCATCTAGCGGGTGGTCTGCCTTGAGCTCTCTTGCCCTCCACCTTTCCCGTCATAATTTGTTTTTACAGGCTATCAGGTCCTCTGTGGGCTATGTGTTCAAAGAACGTTGAGATACGTCGTTGACATATTATGATTGAGAGTGGGGTGCGTGTATTCAGCTCAGTGTCGAAAAACGAAAGTTGTACCTGATCCTGAAGTAAATATGTAATAGGTTTTCGTGTGAAGTACCTGACAAAGATTGCGCAGCGCAAGGAGCAGCATGATGGGCCTCGTGTAAACGGGCCCCTGTCGAGTCGTCCGTGATTCAGGAACGCTGGACGGAAGGAAGCAGTCACTGGTGTGCGTGCGATGATATTTCGCATTGGGCGCTCTGTGCCTGTGTGTGTGTGCGGTGAATTTATTGTTTTTATTATATCGTCTACGAGAAAGGAAGATTGCGTTAGTTGTTGATTCAAGCAGTTTCTTTTTGGCTGCGGCTCAATCCCGGTAGGCCGGGATCCGCAGGGAGAAAATTGGGTGAGATCGGATAACTTGAGTAGGAGATAACGCTACTAGGAATAGCTGCTTGGGGATGCCTACCTAACACAATCATGAGTAGTTTTAAAAATAAGGCGAGCTCTCTCATAGTTTTAAAAAATATACTGGCCGATGGCACCGATGGCAGATGGAGGAAGTCCATTGCGGAATGGTGACCTTGAGAGGGGCAGAGATCGGTTGGCAGACCACCAGTCAGATGGTCCCATGAAATGGCCCATGTAGCCGGAAAAAATTGGGTACGTCCGGCACAGGATGGCTTTAGCATGATACTCGGCAGTGGGTCTTAACAGGCTGATGATGATGATGATGAACTATAGGAAGGTAGTTATTGAGAAAATCATGGTGTAGTTTACTTTTATTTAAGTAATTTTAATTAGTACGTATCTATTTCATATAGGTACTTAAGACTTTTTAACACAGTTAAACAATAGAGGTGCAATCTGGTTGGTTTACTTGATGTTACCTAAGCACCACTAATTCTGGATCTCTGTCTTTCCAGTAAACAGCAGGGAATAGGTACTGTTATACATAGTCTCATCCTATTATGCACTTTCATAACATAACTGGTGCTATCTAATAAAAACAGCGCTTTCATGAAATGCCAAAGCTAGGCTCTGTATTTTGATGCAGTGTTTACACTCCTCATATTTGCACATTTAACGTGGTTATGGAATCCAGGTTACGAATGAGGAAGTCCTAAGAAGACGTGTCAAGAAGAAGCAAGAGCTATGGAACACCATTAACTTAAAAATTTCCCAGATCTAATCTGACCGGAAAACGGCAAAATCTTGCCAAGTTCGGCTGATAAGTGATATGATTTTGATAACACGCTATGAAGCATGCGTGTCGAAAATGCGTCACCGTGTGAAATGCCACATACCTATTGCCGAAAAAGATTGCCCGTTTAGAAACACCATAAGATAGACAATATGTATTGTGAATTTTTTGCCTCTGTTTATTCCTCCCATGATACGGATGTGACAGCAATACAGCATATTATTATATCATGTTATTTATATTCTGCTCGCTAACCCGCGCTAGAAAACCGATCAATTACGCAACTTCCACACACAGAGCCCAAAATAGCCCTTTACAACTTTGTCACACACAACATAATATGGCCGAATGAAAATAAAAATAAGTAGGTACCTAAGTACCAAAACACCGTCCAAGAGCAAAAAGGGCTCTGCTTGTGCTTAGTTTAGGGTTCCGTAGCTGTGACTTACAACGTATTTTTACAGGTTTTCTTGAAGGGTTGCACTGATGCAGAGCCACATTCTGAAATAAACTCAGCGCACATAGGACGCAACGACGCAACCGAATGGAAAGTAATCTAATCTTATAATAACATTTTTTTTATAGTTTTCATAAATTTAATTTTTTATCGCGCATTCAGAATTATTTAACTTTTTCCAAAACTGCGGTTTAAACGGTCAACCGGTCAAACAGACATGGTGAAACTGGCAGAGTGCCTAGTAGACTACGGTACGCTAATAAAATAAAAAATGGCGTGTCTCACAGAACCGATTCGTCACAGGCGATGATTTATGTCGGAGGCGGCGCGGGCGTCGCGTGCCGCGGCACAATCTGCGCGATCAACCTTTCGAACCTTTTGTTCGTACACGCAATGCACAATGCTGCTAAGCAAACACGACGAGCTTTCTGCGAAGCGTGTGAAAAGAGTCACTGTAGCCTCTCAGCACATCTTCAATCCAATCCAATCAATCAAATCCATTCAATCTTTAGGAGGAGCGGGTGATCATGCTCCTCTTCTATAAAGGGAAATTTCCCACCAAGCAGATAATTATCATATTTGGGGCCCAGCCGGGTCCAACTGAACATTGTTGGTTGTGTGTGAGTGAGTGTGTTTGTTTGTTACTCTTTCACGCTGAAACGGCTGCAAGGACTTTGAAAAATTTGGAACGGAGATAGCTTAGACATCAGAATAACACACAAGCTACAAATTACTAGCTTTTAACTGCGACTTCGTCCTAAAAATAAGAGTCCTAGTCGGAGGCCTTCACATTGGCTAGTATCTACAGTAAAAAAACTTGTCTCGTCTCTACAAAAAACTATACCAGAAGGTGTTTGAAGGCCTTACGAAGCAAGTCACGAGATTTATGGCCGATTCTTTGTGATGGGCGATGAAAAAATAGCTGTAACCGTTAAGACGACGTACGTCTCACAACTAGCGCCGCCAATGGAAAAATAATCATATCTTTTTTTTTGATGCGTTTTTAGCAAAAAACGCTTCTGCGATTTCTCAACGCGAGGCTTAACTATTTTTAGGACCTAAGGTTTGGATTCCAGATCCTAGAACTTAAGAATGCAATCGATTATCGCCAAAAGTGGCCACTTTTGGCGAGAATCGATTGCATTCTTAAGTTAAAAAAAAAACGCATCCAAAAAAAATATATTATTTTTTTCCATTGGCGGCGCTAGTTGTGAGACGTACGTCGTCTTAATCAGACAATGGCCTGTTATTATTGGTTCGGATATTTAATTTTGTATAACTTGACCTTATTTTGTTAGTGTTGTTGTTGTAATCGTTCTATGAACTCAACAAATGAAATGAAGATGATCAGTATAAAATTCTAATGTAAATAAAATTAAACTATTTTGTTAATATCTTAATCAGGATACCTACTGTATCCCGTTTTAGGGAAAAGACAGGGAATCCTGTTGGAGGAGGGAGAGAACTTTCTTGTATTGTAAAACTTGTTTTTTCGTTTCGATATAATTATATTCTTATTTATTTAATACTGTCATTCTACCTTTTTCTAATTCTAATAATTTGGGTCCACAGAGTTTTAACGTATATTGTGTGACAGGAAATAATTTCCAGACATGGTTAGTTCAAACTGAGGTACCTCAGTATAATATCATTAGCATCCATTTTTTTAATTCAAGATGATAATTCCTATGGGAGATTATTTTATAGTTAGTATCATATAGCATCAAAATGACAGATCATTCATAAAAAATGCCAAATCCAATCTTCAAAGAAATATCTTGTACCGAATTGTGATGGTATCTCTTCTAAAACATGACTTTACTTTCAAAAGAAACTTGTAAACATCATCATCAACAACCAATGTATTATGTAACAGATAGTAAGTAATGGTCAATGAGTTAACAGTTTACAATGATGGTGCATCGAGTTTTTATTCGATGGCAATCGACGACGACATTTCATTCGTAGGTAGGTATCGATGTGTTCACAGATAAAGATCTTCTTTACGAGTTGCTTCATGGAACGAAACAAGTTGGCGATTGTTTTATTCTTATTTAACAACAGCGAACATAAAATTCAACATTGACAGTTGACAGTCTCTGTCGCATAATCATGCTATGTAACTTTTTTTTTTTCGCCAAATTAAGATATATTTTTTTACATGAGTATTTGAGTAAAGGCTCCCACCACACAGGTGCGTTTTATCGGTCGGTAAGATCGGATGCGTTTTTGCGATATCTGTTTTCAGTACATTTTGAATTAGGAATGGCATTGCGTTCTTACCGCAGCAGTGTGTAACTCCAAGGCGATCCTAATACGAAATGTACTGAAAACAGATATCGCAAGAACGCATCCGATTTTACCGACCGATAAAACGCACCAACGCAAACGCAATAACGCAAACGCAGAAACGCGGCGTGTGGTTGGAGTTTTAAAGGTATCTTCTTAAAACCGCAAAATACTGGCCACTGAATGAAAAGCCAAAGCCACGTCACGCTCTTAAAAAAAAACCCCAAACTTTAGCCGAAACTGCACACATCACGTAACATTTTTTCCTATCAATCCTGCAAATCTTCCGACGACGCCTTTCAGATGTCGCACGGCTCACACGTCCATCCCTTAATAGCTCGGTAGTAGGTTATTCACATCAACCCCGCGCTTGAACCCTATCTATTTACGTTACGGGTGAATTTGCCACAGCGCAAACGTCGATCCAGCTGTCTCGAATACACCCATCCATCCAGGGAATTGAATGGGGTCGGACGGGAGTGAAACAGGAATGGCAATGGCAAGGACGAGATTCCATCCTGACACGTGCCTATTGCAAAAAGGTGCCTTTAATAAGCTTTTGAGATGCGTTAATGTGTTGAAATGTTGGTTGAGTGGTTTGTAAGAAAGGTAGCGTTTTTCTGGAGCTTTGCTCAATGCTGTGGAGTGGAGTGCACTTTTATTAAGAGGCACCTTCAGGACCGTGGGAACTCAGTGACGGCCAAGCGCGTGAAACACTGTTTCTATAGCTGTTTCACCCAGAGCGAGACGGAGCGCGGGAAAAGTGAGAGGCAATGCGGCTGTATGAGTCTACGTGTGTTCGTGTCCTTTCACGAGTATCTAGTTGTAGTTGTAATGTAATAGGTCTATTTTCCCAAAATTTTTCGTAGTTCAGCTGCCATTTCTACATTTTATTAGGTATTTCAATTTTTTTTTCTGACAAGTACAACACATTATTAATGTTCCCAAGATACTTAGACTACAATAGACAGTGCACAGTGGTCGATTTGTACGATTTAGGCGGCCAAAACTATTTTATGCTTTATTTCAGTAATAAATACGACAACAAATGCTAATCTGGTATTTTAGAGTGAATATATATGTTTATCCCTATTCGTTTCATTGAAAGCGTATTTTTCTATACAAAAAAACATTTCTGTGAAAATATTTTTGTAAATAGCGCCAATGTTTTTAAATTTTCTTTAAATCTTCCTTTGGTGTAAAATATATATTTTGAGTTCATTTGAATTATCGAAATCGGCTTAGTAGTTTTTGATATTTGGGTTAAGAATTATCACAATTTGTTAAGTAAAAGACGGCCGTACATAAAAAAAAATGTTTATTCTCTACAGTCTGCATGCCTATTTAAATTGAAAATAAAATATGGATGACAAAAAAATACAGTATACACTAAAATTAAATGATCAACAGTTATTACCACATTATTATACTAAATGTTACTTACAATGTTAGGTACCGAATCATAAACAATAAGACAATATTTTATGAAAGTTTAACATACAAATTGTTATGTTACTCTTTAAAAGACAATTCTTCCTCACCGTCACTTTCCATGCATTTATCACAAGTGCCTTTTGTATTTGGCTCTGCAGGAAGCAAAAGCTCCAAAGTTTCCTGCAAAAATGGTTTTGATCGGATCTTCTTTTTTTTTCTCATTGAACTGATGAGTGCTTATTACGAGCTTCTGCAGCTTCCTCCGAAAGTTGACCAATAGGCACTAGAGAATTTTCTATAACTTTTCCACCATGTACCAAAATTTTATGCATGGTAGGAGTCATAGAATGCCAACCATATAACTCTACATACAGTTTTGCTGTCTCCATGGCGTATTCATCAAATTTCGGGACATCTATTTTGTGACCGCTTGATATGGCTTCCAAAATAACTTTAATTCTATAAATAAAATTAAAGTCTATTCCCGTTATTTCAGCAGCCAGATGTGGGTTTTCAAAAAATCTTCTACTAGTATTGCCGTCATTTGTGTTACCAAAATTACATTTTGGCATATCTACCAAGATACCTACTTCTTCTCTGAATCTTTGCTGAATCTCTTTTTTTTTTTTGTTGTTCTAGCATCTTTTCTGCTTTGGTTCTTTTTTCACGGTATTTCCCAACGGGCAATTTATAAGCTAAATGTAAAATACTCTCGAATAATCGAATTCTGGCATGTAAAGTTGATAGGCCAAATTCAAGCGATTCTGGGTGAATTTAGTTTTTTTTACTTAAGTCATTAAAGTTTTTTGAAGTGGCTCCGCATATGTAGCATCTACTCGTTGATTTGGTGTCAGTCGCCGCATTGCAAACTTTGCCGTCCACCATGGTCATTTTAAGACTGTGGCTAACCGAGAATTTTTGCCCATTCAGTTCCAATTCCGTGGCTTTTAGGGACTTCACACTGTCCCGAACGTAATTTATTTCATCTTTTGTAATGTCTGTAGACTCTTTTATAAATCTGAATCGTATCGGGCGGCAATATCGTGGTGAAGAAGGAGTCGGGTTTTGCCAAACCATTTTTGTTTTGTCTTCGCCGCAAACAATTTGTAGAGGCACGAATGAGCTCAAAAATATATTTGCATCCGAGTCGGCGTCATTCATTAACTTTTGTTTGTATTGAGCTTGTTGTGAACCATCACAACCCCATTTGCAGATAATCTGCAAGGAATTTCTCTCAGTTTCTGTAAGAGTCATTAGTACTTCTTCGAGGAAAATTGATAATCGCGTGACGGTGTGATCTAACAAAGAATGTAGATCACTTTCAGCACAGGAAGCGGTCACTCGTAGCGTCTCTTTGGGTGGGTAACATTCCTGTTTAGCCTTCAACACTAATTCGTAGCACGGGTAAAAGCTTCTGTTGGTTGCTCGCACAATTTCATATTGACTTCGTGTCAATTCAGCGTCCACGCACATTCGCAGTGCCTCCCGAGGCGTAAGGGGATCTTGTGCCTTTGATTTGGAATGTCTTTTTTTACATTCGTTTGCGGCTGCAGGCGAATTTGTAATATCTTTTAGGACTTGCGAGGCGTTTCTTTTTCCTTCTTTTTGTAAAATTACTTGCGCTGCGTGAACTATCACTTCTTTGCCTACAGAGGAGCGAACTTCTTCTGTTTTCCTCCTTTTAGTTCTTTCACTACATTCACTGAATGTTTTGCTAGGTCGTCCTGACTTATTATGCGTTTTTATGGGCATCTCGAACGTTCCTGCTAACCATGCATCATTGCTTATAAGAAATTTTTCTAGCGTGTTGCGTGCTTTGGACCATCTCTTTTTTATTTCTGTTTTAAAATATGAAAATTTATGATTTATATACTTTTTGTCTTCGTCGGAGTCCCCGTAAGACACTAACAAATAATTTTATAAGTATTCCAATTTGTCGTTTATTGATGGAGAGTTTTCCTCAATCATCTTATCAAAAAGATATCTGCGAGTTACTACCTCCATGCCCGAGTAACTTGATGAACCTAGAACAACGAAAAGGAATTTTAACGCAAAAGAAACAAAAAAGGAATTTTTCTCACTTTCTGCCTAAGTTAATGAATTATTATTTTTCTCGCGAAGTGGTCAAAGGTGGTGGCTATTTTTTTTGTGGTTATCTGCTCAAAGAGCTATACTATTAGAAACCATAAGGAATTTAACTCGGACGGTCTCGGAAGTACAACATTTTTACTATTGAAAATAAAAAAATGATAATATTTTCTATGAAAAAGGGCGATCTTTGATACGTTGTAACTGCACTAAATATTGATATTCCTTATCTTAATTTAAATTATATTTGAAGGAGCTTACCTGAATTTTCGACTTCCATCACTTTCACTTGTAACTGAATAATATCCAATGAAATATTCACTTTAGAATATCGGTTGCGCTAAGAGTGTCGAGAACGAACGCGTAGGTACAGCTTGCGCGACGATCAAGTTCCGACTACCTGTGGGGGCGCGCACGCAGTTCTAGGAACTGGGGAGGGGTGGGGTTTGGGCAGTCGGGGTGTCTATTTTTCCGGGAATCAATTAGTTTTGTTATAAGTTAACTTTGAGAAATGGACTTTTGGCCGCCTAAATCGTACAAATCGACCACTGGTGTAAGTAAATAACAGCTGAAAGCAACCCCTTTTTCGGCGCGAAAATCGCAACGCTCTAATTTCTTTCAGGCTATTTTTTTAATTATAAAAACTATTTGCAAACCTCCATATTGGTCATCTACTGCTATAAACCAAGTTTCAGCAAAATCCAGCCTGTAGTTTAGAAATTAAACCGGAACTTCGTTTGTATGGGAAAATGGTGCTCTAAAGCCCTCTTAACTTCCGACACGTATCTGTCTGTGGCACTGTAGGTAGCTCTTAAACGGGTGAACCGATTTGGATGCGGTTTTGTTTTTATTTGAACGCAGGTTTTCTTGCAAGTGTTCTTAGAGAAGTTTTATCAAAATTGGTTTAGCCGCTTATGACATATGCTTATTTGAAGCTAAAATGTCGGGGGTAAGTAATTTTGTTTTATTGAACGAGCGAGCGAAGCGAGCGAAGCGAGCGAAGTTCTCCGAGTCTACTGGAACAATCCGGCGTTTGTATGTATGTATATATGTATGTTTGTATGTATGAATGTTCGTTCGACGATAATTTGAGTAAACTTAGTCGGAACGTTATGAAATTTGGTAGGCGGGTAAATCAGGCAAAGAGAATTTTTAAGTTCAAAGATGAGCCAAATCGGTCGAGGGGTTGCTGAGATATGGGGTCGCGAATTCATAGTTCGGGGCAAACCACTAGTTTAGTAGTTTTGTAGAGCTCTATATTTGTGGTCCAATCACTAAAAATATTTAAGCAAACATTTGGGCGAATCATTCAACGACGGACGATAATTTCCACACTTTTCTCGTAGACAGCTTGTAGCTTCTTGCAAGATGAGACTTGACCGTGCCTCCCGCAAACCTCGATGACGCCCGGTCCCTTCCATTCAAACCTCATTCCCTGTCAAGTCTGCGACGTGCGCAAGCACCGAAACGCAGCCCTACTCTTCTTCAACACATCCGTCAGGTCAAACACAACAAAACGGCCAATTTACAGCCCCTGTAAAACTCCGGCCACGTCCCTAAAAGTGTCGGGCCTTAAAATACAGGCAGTAAACAAACCGGGGTCGGAGGGACCGTGCATAGCGCGATGAGTTGTTGCCGCGTCGCACGCGATTGTAACACGAATCGATTTGGCATCGTGGGTTTATTATTGAGAAGGTGTGTTTAACGATTGAGTAGGTACAGTCGGCCACACGCTAGGATACCCCTTTTTGTTCGATTGGCGCCCTTATGACGCACGCGGTAAGAGCTGCCGTGGGGTATCCTAGACTATGGCCGACCGTACAGCTATCCGGCCACATGCAGACTGATTTCCGGACAGTAAAAAAGGAATCGGGATTCCGAACGCAGTGACTGCATACTACAAGTCTATGGACCTACCAGCCACGCACATACGGTTTTTTCCGTCCGGAATTTTCATAGATTTGTATGCAGTTGCTGCGTCCGGAATCCCCATTAGTTTTTCCGTTACGGGAAAATTCCGTCTGTATGTGGCCGGCCTAAAGGCTCATTTTTGTACCCCCGTCGAGTAGTATAGTATGACGCGAAAACGCTGTTATGTGGGATATTCGCAGGCAATAAGAGCTCTAAGAAGCGAGAATGAATAAGATGCAATTATAACTTTTATCCGATGTTATTCAACGTAGTCACTTTTTAAGCCTAAACACTTTATATGTGATGTCCAAGCAATTAAAACGATTTAAAGCTTGAAAAGCTCGACAAAGCTGGTCTTTTAGTTTTATTCTATTTGGCAATTTGTAGTAAATTATTCATTAGGTGGCCATATCAAGAAGGTTCTTGCAGGTGATCTTCCCTTGGGATTCTAGACAACTCCTTCTGCAAAAACGCACAACAATATTTCACAAACCACTTCTTGTTTTTTCTAAAGCACTAACCCGTGCTAGGGATTTTATTCACCTTTTTATAAATATTTAAAATATTTCACAACGTGGAGGTTCTAACTTCGAACCAACCCCCACACATTTTGCAAGTCTGCCAAACTCACATAGGTAACCCTCAATCCTCATCAAACAGTGGAATGCCCACGCAGCTAGGTATCAGATGACTGTAACATACCACAGGGGTCTAATTGTGTAACTTCGACATCAATCACGAGTCACGATCCCTTTCACCGTCAAAGGTATAGTGATTATGTTCTTGATCGATTCGAACGGAATCCGAAGATTTATATCACAATCACCATACAACGTAAAGTATATTGAGTGAACGAATTTACGATATCGTTTATTCCATATTCTTAAAAAACGAGGGGTTATCATGGTCAGCTTTGAATGACAGCCTCGTGTCAAGTAAATGTTAATATGACTTCAATAAGACTGCACGAAACTATGGCTCTTGCCGTTATTTAATAATTCTATTAAAAAGGTCGATGAAAATAAAAAACCGCCATGTACCCAAAAAAGTTTTTTTTTCTACTGAAAGCACCTCATCGAAGGCATCGTGATTGCTATGGAAGTTAGACAATGAGACCCCCGCCTAGCATAAAACAGCACGTCATAATGTAAACAGAGCCAGGTGGTGCCGCGGTGATGTCACTGGCGGAGCGTTTTTACTGGTTATGGTCCGACGGTTTGTGATTCTTTTTAAACATTATACTATTATTATTATGCTTTATGGACAATCTTTTGCTTGAATAGCATGTCTGTCCAAAATATTAATGAAAAAAAGTTTGAAATCGGATAAATAGTACTGGAGATAACCTCCTACATCCAAACTTATCAACTACTAGATTGTAATATTAGGATATAATGTAGATTGTTTTTTGTTCTTGGGACGATCGTAAACTGTGACAAAAAATCTAATTGTGAAACCTAAAATGAGAGTTATTATATTGACTCAGCGAACGCTGTATTGACTCTTCTGTCAGTTGCATGAAAATTATATGTTATTTTATTATTCTTGTAAAATTTACTTATTTAAGGTGTATTATTTAACCAAATTATCTGTTTTATTTCAGGTAAGCACCAAACGGTTTTGCTTCATAGTGCAGTCGTATCAAGACTACGTAAGTTAACGAAGTTACTTTTCATCTGGATTTTCCAAACTGACAAACTCTCAATTACAAAACCTCCAAGATGAAACCCATCAACGCAGCGAAAAAGTCTAAACAAAGACCAGGGGGTCTACCGGCTAAGACGAAGAAGATTACCATTGGCGAAAATCGAAGTTCGATTTATGAAAAATTAACTGGGTGGCAGTAAAATGAACTGGTTGGCAGTACATTTTTCAAAAATCGAACTTCGATTTTCACCAATGGTAATCGGCTTCGTCTTAGCCGGTAGAGCCCCCGGGGCCTAATGGTCTAACTTTTAATCTATCGCGATGATTGTGACTTTAGAATAGAATATCTATGTTTTAAATCACTATCGCTAACAGAACGGATGAGTAAAAACGCCATACAAAATGAATTCAAATTCAAATTTCAGATTGAAATTCTAAACACTATGAATGATATTAAGTGAACGATTTTGCCACTTTTTCACTCAATATCCTTCAAAATCGAGTCGCATACCCTATCCCCATTCCAATCGCTTTCAATCACAGTTTGTGTCAAATAAATGCAGTCAAACGTCAATTTGAAAGGCGGTATTCGCGATAGATTCAAAAGTTAGACAATAGTACCCCCCAGGTAGCAGCATTTCGAACAAAACTTGCTAGCGGTTGACGTTTGAATGAAACAAACAAACAAACAAACAATAACAGAACTCGCCGGGGATCGTCTCGCCGCGTTATCCGGGCACGAAACAATCGTCGTGTCTCAACTTCCTTCCGGGGCCTTTCTTCGCCGTTTTGTCCCTCCTCCGATGCTGGGGTCAGTCGGGTGAACGGGGGTGCGGTTGACCTCAAAAGGCATTCAGAGGTACTGGTGGAACGTCCAATCACGGTTTCCTTCCTGTTGAATGATGTTTCGGAATAAAGCATCTCTACTCAGATCTGTAACAACCCAAAACTACTATAAGGGCTTTGCATCTACGTGGCAGTAGAATTCGATAGCCGAACGTTAAGCAATCAATACTAGTAAAAGTTATTTGATCACTAGAAAGACTTCGTCGACCGCTACGAAGTCTTTCTAGTGATCTATCGAACTCAATTGCTCTCTGTAGTTAGATGATTTATAGTAACACTTCCACTCACACCGCATAGCGTTCTGTAGCTATGTGATGTCAGCGTCCATCAGTGGCAACAACACTCACACTAGATGGATAAAGTGACCACTTGGAAGCTGCACTGCTGGGGCCATGAGTTTAGTGGATGATCGGGTAGGCTTTCTCGGCACCCACTCAGCTTAGTCTGCCTAGTAAAAAAAGGCTACTTAGAAAGAAAACCGACACTCAAAGGTTCTGTTGCACAGTGATTAATAAGACTATCCCCCTGCCCGCGATGCGGAAGATTGCTTGCAGGCAGTCCCCGAAATAACGTGATTAAGCACGTGAAAGAGGAGAAACGAACAAAAGTAAATGTGATTACGCGAGCGCCGTACACCAAAATATAAGTTATACGACGGGCGTTTATCCACCGCGCTGTAACGACGGTGATGATGGCGCCGTAGTAGCGGTACATGTTACCGGCCAAACCCGATTTCAGCACTAACTAGTATCGCCTAGGCCAAACCAGTCTAGCCTAAGCTCGTAGGGATAAACCGGTAGAGCCTAGACAAAACTATTCTCGCCTAAGCTCGTATGGATAAACTGGTAGAGCCTAGGCAGAACTAGTTTGTCCTGGTAAGAATATGTACGCTCCACATCGAACTAAATCCCATAGAATCCTTGTTACGTATTAAATCACAATCAAAACTTGTCCCCGTAGAAACAAATGGTAGCAAGCAGCAATGGAAAATACGAAACATAATTTCGACCATACGTCTTATATTTGAAAATGTGTACAGTTTAAAATTGAATAAGTGTACAGTTAAAAAAAGTATCCGCCCATAATCTCGCTCTCGTTTATGTTCGACAACTACCCTTGTACACTACTCCGGCGCTGACTCCGGCGCTGACATCACTGACGTGACGTGACGTCACGCGGCGGTGCAATGGACAAACGCCTTTATACGTCTTGTTAGGAGCAACGCTGCTCCTCGACTCTTTGGTTCTTTTCAATTTCCGTGTAGTTTTCCTCCGCTTCGGTTGTCCGAAGCAAGGGTGAAATTAATGGCCATTGTTGCTGAGCAGGACGTGTCTTTTCTTCGTAGGAGAGGGAGATGTGTTTAATTTTGCTGTGATAAAACGGAAAAAACTCGTATCGGTCGGACAAGGATTGTTTAAGATAGAAAAATTCTGCGTGCCCTGGATGAGTAATTTTTGCATTTAGACATGAAACATTTTTGGTTGAAAGGGCCTTTAACAGTCGAGTCTACTACATAGATGAATGTTTGCTGACGGGTTATAATTATTCCTGACATAGCATTCTAGCATCAGCATTGACCAACGTCTCTTCTCTTCATCTTGAAAGGCCAATATTCTTCCACCTTCTTGATATTTTTCATAGGGTGCTCCTCCAATAATATAGAGTTTGTTTGTCAGCTCTCCATACCTACTCTTTTTGCCAAGCAAAAGAGGTTTTTAACGCTGTACCTAGGCCTCTTTAATCCTCTCTTGTTCTCCGATACTTAATTAACATTTCTACAAATGAAAACTCGATGAATCAAAGCCTTTAAAGCCACCAAAAGTTGTCGCTCCAAGGCTCAGCCAGGGCGTGATAATTCCGAAACAAAAGAGGTAGGTATCGGACGAGCAAAGTAACGAAGTCCGAAGCGCGGAAAACTGACAAATTGTCGTCTAGGAAGTTCTCACCGCGGTCCTCCCCGATATTGCCTTCGTGGACTGTTCCTAAAACATCCTATCTTGTGAGGTTAACAAAAATTTGCAATAAATCTGGCGACCCTCCACCCCTTGAAGCTGCCATACAAAACAAGGAACACGTAGAGACATCATACTCCAAGCACTAATTAGAGGCGATATTTCGATATTTTTGATCTGGAATCTAGTGGAATGTATTTGAAGCGCCACAGATATAAAAATGCAGCCGCAATTTCATCCCTCTTTTCCTGATTGGAGTATAGATGGAGTATAGTATAGAAGTGACCACTCAGATTTGGCCAGGGCCTGTAAAAAGTTTAATAGAGTACGCGATCGGTTCATTGACATTCATGACAACTGACTACCGCGACCACGAGCCCTGCAAAGGTCTCGAAACGTTGGGAAAATGTAAAAAGTAAATATAACGACTGTAAAATCCGTCAAAATTGTGTTTGAATTAGAGTAGGCCTGCTTGGCACATTCTATATAATCTTCTTTACATAGTCGGCCTTTTCCACGCAAAATAAAATCCACGGCCTCGATCAATGCCTGCGGAGACAACTAATGCTGCACGTTTCTTCGCGATCGTTCATTAAAGGCATTAGGAAGTATGCCCCCTATGCCGATCCTACTCGCGTCGGTGTGTAGCTCTATTTCCGCCGCAGGATAGTAAACAACCAAAATTAACCTGTTGTTTCATTGTATGAAGTTAGATATGAAAATAAAAACAGCATTGTTGTGTTCAGGAAGGAATCGCCCACCCCTGGCTACTTAGGACAAAAATCCCGGAGGAAACTTTTCATTTAATCCGAAACAACTTTCGCCGCCCCCCGAAGCAAAAACTGCTTATTTCGTTACGGGAATTTAACTTCCATCACGATGTTGCCCACTAGCATAGTTCGGTTGGGCAAACAACCTCCAAACAACAACAACAGGAAACGTACGTCTTTGGCTACTTCGTGGTTTTTTAATAAGTAGAACTTTAAAAATACATACAAACAGTTCCGGATTCTACACATGATGTTTCAAGCGACTGACTAATTTCAACGTCATCCGGAAGTCGTATTCGCTGAGGAAAGATGAAGGATTATGACTGTTCATCTACATGGTGTACGGATTACGCCATGTGGATACGGCGCTCACGCTTAGCCAGCTGTAGGCAGTAAATTGTGGTTTCTGCTAAACAAGTCTAGGATATCGGCGTGGGGGTATGTTGTGACGTTGCAAACGGTAAATTTCGAAGGAAAACATCGTGAGGAAACGTAGCGCGTGTCCAGAAATCTTCGAGATCCGCTGGCAAGGCACACAGGCTAAATGTTCTAGTCCGTACACATTATGTAACAAATGACCAACTAACCAAGACCGTTTGCAAACTGAGGCGTCTCCACCGCAAAATATGTTAAGAACAGAGTTACGTCTAATAATATCAGAGGATGTGTAGGTTCTTAGGGAGCTGGGCAAGCTTACTCCATCTATACAAGGTGTTACAAAAGGTCCTAACTCTTGTTACAGTGTAATAGTACCCAATGATATCCCTATACCAAATTGCTTTTATTGCTCTATGACTTTCCATTGATTTTTAAATAATAAAAGTAATAAGTGGCGGTCCAAAAACATTTTTTAAATATGGTTATCATTGATTTTCACAATATTTTCTCAAACAATGCCAATGTACCTACCTACGCACCATCCACGTATGAAACCTTGATGTCAAGCCAGGTTTCATACGAGTAGGTCATAAGGATAACATAACATAGTCTCGTCCGATCGCTCCGCCCGTGCGGGCGCCCACTCACGCGCGCGCGTAACCGTCCGTCAACCGGTTTCTTGTGCGGTACCCAGTTAAAAAAGCGATCGATCGATGATTGCAAAATAATTCGTGTGTGCACCCATACATATCAGGATGTCAAAGTGCGACTCATGCAACCTCATTATAAATGAGTTACTTGCGTTTATACAATGCAAATTAGATGTTATGGATGAAAAAAGCATAATTGATATATGCGACAGCAACAACACAGAGGAAGAGATAAGCTCCGCCAAACAACTGCTGTTCGAAAACGTCACTACCACTAGACGAAATATAACTAGAAAACAGGAAGGCAAAACACGCCGAGCCCTTCAGGATATAGTGACCATACTTAAAGAAACCGACCCTTCGGATACACCCATATTCGTTGCGAGACACCTAGATAGGCTTCCGCCAGTAAACTTCGATCATGTGGACGTCACGCGCCTATTAAAAGACATAGTTAAGCTGAATAGCGAAATAAAGTTAATAAAATCTACATACTCCACAATGGAGGAGGTAAAACAAGTTCGCCAACAGATAGAAGAGCTAAAATCGACTCGGTCAAAGCCGACCTACGTCAACATATGCAGTAAGGCGGACCCCCACCGTAAAACGGATATACAGGATAAATTTTCCACACCATCCACCCGTCAACATGGGATCTTCAGAGATCTTCGCACCCCATCTCCGCAGATAAGCGGTCCAATGGGCTTGATTCATACACCACAGGTGAGCTTCTGTGAACCACCCGAAAACCAAATACCTGTGAATAGTGAGCCACCCACGACGAGTCCCACTGGCCCAATAAACAATACAAACATAAATAAACCAGATGACGGGTTCATTACGGTCCAAAGAAAAAAGAAAAAGCGAAGTAATGTTCGTGGCTCGGCCGCAAATGCAAACTGTAAACTAAAGGTAGCTATCCCCACGGCCGACGTCTACATATCAGGCTTTGATAGGTCTGTCAAATCAAAAGACATAGCAGAACATATACGTGATAATGGCGAACAAGCAATTAAAATAATTCTACTCCCTGAAAGAGAAGGAATACATCATAACGCCTTCAAGATTACAATACCGCGCGATAAATTCGATACATTTGTACGCGAAGGTCTATGGCCCTCTGGAATAACGGTGGGTAGATTTAAAAAACACATATTCAACGCCTACAATAGGCCCAGTCAAAAAACCAAAGATGGACAATAACAAACTAAAGATATCTAGTATAAACTGCAAATCACTCAGAAGAACGACTAATTTCATAACCAATCTCTGCGAGCAAAATCATATCGTATGTCTGCAAGAAACTTGGCTTTTGCCCACTGACCTACATATATTGGACAATATACACCCTGACTGTAACGCAATAGGTACATCTGCCGTAGACACATCCTCGGGCATACTCATTGGACGACCGTACGGAGGCACCGCAATAATATATAAGAAATCAATAAAAACACTAAGAAATATACAATGCAAAACACCGCGCCTCTCAGCAATTGAGTTTGCGTTGGCAGACAACATGTCCCTTCTAGTGATCTGTGTCTACATGCCTGTATCCAAAACACAGAACTTCCCAGAGTTTATTGAATGCCTGGGAGAAATCCATAGCATTATAGAGGACAGCACTTGTAACGACTACCTAATAGTGGGAGACTTCAACGCGGATCCGAAATCTATATTTGGTCGTGAACTAATGACATTTACCCAAGAATATAAATACGAATTTACAGACAAAGCGCTGCTACCGGCGGATACCTACACATACGTCAGCGACGCTAAACACAGCTCCACGTCATGGGTTGACCACTGCCTATCGAGCGAATCAATAAAAAAGTGCATAGAAAAAATATCCATAGACTATAGCGTCGTATGGACAGACCACCGGACAATGGATATAGAACTGAACATTGCTGGCCTAACAAAAATAACCACTGCGAATTCCTCCATACCTACTAACGAGGGAGCATGGAAACCACGAAATATAAAACAAATTGATCACTACAGGGACGAAATTGTTACACTATTCCGCCACTACCCGTTCAACAACTCACTTGAGTCCACTGAAAACATAGACGAAGCCTACGACACGATCGTGTCAAATATGCAAGAGTCCGCCAAACGAGCCTTCAAAAGGGGGAAAAACCCCAAAAAACACAAAACAGTGCCAGGCTGGAATGATCACGTCGCCGAACACTATGCCGCCTCGCGCCGCGCACTCGCTCTATGGCACCAAACCGGTCGGCCACGGGACGGAGATATAGCGCTGGAACGTAAACAAACACGAGCACGATTTAAACGAGCCCTTCGTGAATGCCAAAACAATGAGGAAAGGCAAAAAATGGACAGCATTGCGTGTCAACTCAGCGAAGGCAACTTTGTTAAATTTTGGCAAAAAACTAACACAGTTTGTAAAGCCCGCGGGTCCCTTCCCGCTCACATAGATGGCGAAACAGACAGCAAAATTATTGCCGACAAACTAATTACGAAATTTACCCATCCGGCGCCCGCTAGCATGCGCTCTCTGCAGCCTACCCCTACGACGGCGCCTGACACCGATGACTCACCACTGGACATATCTCCGGAACGGATCTGCGTCATAGTACGCAATATGAAGCGCGGCAAGTCGGCTGGACACGATGGCCTATCAATCGAACACTTGCAATCAGCAGGTGCGCCAATTTACCTGGCACTCTCTCACCTATTTGTCGCAATTATCAAGAATGGCCACATGCCACAAAATATGACCAAAACAGTTATCGTGCCCATTTGCAAAAACAGGCAAAAAGACGTAGCTAGCTCGAGCAATTACAGACCCATAGCTTTGGCTTCTATACTGGCGAGAGTACTAGAAAAGGTGATACATGCACTTATAGAACCGCACCTAGCCAGTTGTGATCACCAAATGGGCTTCAAGAACAGCTCATCCACCGCCACAGCTATCTATGTAGTCAAACAAGTGGCCAGCTACTACAAATCCCGTCGAACCTCAACATACGCATGCTTCCTAGACCTGAGCAAAGCTTTCGACCGTGTCTCGCACGACTTATTATGGGATAAGCTTAGACGACGTAAAGTACCAGAGCCCTTCGTGAACATCTTACGTAAGTGGCACATACAGCAAAGCAATATGGTGCGATGGAACGGGATATACTCGGAACCGGCGGGGCTGCACTGCGGGGTGAGGCAGGGGGGAAGTGCCTCGCCCGTACTCTTCAACTTATACATGGACGAGCTGGGGCTGCAGCTGGCGCGGGCCGGGGTCGGCTGCTCCATGAACGGTGTTTGCGTAAACAACGTAAGCTACGCGGACGACATGGTCCTACTGGCGCCCTCTATCTCGGCCATGAGACATCTACTGAGCATTTGTGAAAAATACGCCGCAGATCACAACATGGAATACAACGCCTCAAAGTCCGTGTACATGGTGTTCAAGTCACACAATACCCCTATGACGTCGCCGCCGCTCTCTCTTTCCAACCAGAGGTTAGAGCAAGTAAGCGAGGTCAAATACCTTGGCCACATCATCAACGACGACCTACACGATGACGCCGACATGGAGAGGCAGCGCAGAGCAATCAGTGTAAAGGCCAACATGCTAGCCAGACGGTTCCACCGATGCAGTAAGCCTGTCAAGAGACTCCTCTTCACCACGTACTGCACCAACCTGTACACCGCCGAACTATGGTGCAAAAACACCGTTGCTGCCCATGACGAGATACGAGTGCAGTACAACAACGGCTGGCGCGCGCTGCACGGACTGCCACGGTGCTGCAGTGTATCGCAGATGTTCACCGAGGGTCGCGTGGCCAGCTGGGATGGGCTGCTGCGTCACGTGACCGCGGGCGCTGCCGAGCGCTTGCGCCTCTCCACCAACACTCTAGTCAGGGCGGTCTACGACTGGCCGGGGAGTCCCATACACGCGAGGTGGGCCCGACTACAGCTACCTCCGAAATAAACAATTGTGTATGTGTGTGTGTGTGTGTTTGTGTGTTCGCCTACATATCAATTCAATTTTAAATTTTATATTTTAACTTAATTTATTGTAATTTATTTATTGATTTTTCTGTTATTATCCTCATTGCAATTAATTAATGTTATTTTAATTTCACTTTAAACATGGACTATTGATTTAATTTTTTACCTCAATGAATTGAATTAAATTTAACTTTTACATAATGGATTGAAGTAGATTAAATTGTAACTTGAGTGACCAAAAATTTTAATTTATACTTAAGTGATTTAGTTTTTAAACATTGCCTTTCAATTTAATTTTTAATTTTATATTACTTAGTGAATCGAATTTAAATTTATCTTATCTTTTACATAATGAACTGAAATGGATTGAATTGTAAGTGAACATGTATTACCAAAAATTTCTAACTTAACTTAATTAACATGTACCTATTAACAAAATATGGCCTAGAGCTGGAATAAAAGAATTTATTATTATTATTATTATTATAACATAGTCTTCTCCACCAATCTCCACTTTGGTGACTTATTGTGCTTAAAGTTAACCCTCTGTACCTAATATCCGTGCTACTACTCTACGACACTACGACAATAAATAGCAAACTATGTATAACGTATCGCGGGTTACGGCATGCATTTCGTGCGGCCCATAACCGCGTACCCGAAACTACGCTAACTGCTTTAAGGGGTACGTGCTTAGCGATACCGCACGGTGGAAGCGGATACGGTAGACTCTTCCGAGAGATCGTCTTCTTTATTGTAAAGTCTGTTTGCTATCATAGTGTCACTTGGATATTTGCCGCATTGGCGCGCGGCGGCTTTCCACAAAAGAAAGTAAAGGAAGCCGACGCGGCGCAAACACGCCAGTGAATTTGGCTCGCCGCTCGTCATTCTATAAAGAAGCGTCGTCGTATTGAGAGGTTGTGCTTGAGACTTTTGACTTAGTATTTTGTATTGAGTGTCGATCGCTGCGTGCATATAAAATGTTTTTTCGTCCGTGGGAGGATAGCGAGGTGCCTCTAGACGAAACTTCGAATGATCCAAAAATTAAAAGACGAAGGTTTTGTAAAACATTTTAGTAAACTCTATTTAATGTCCATCAGCATTGTGTTGAAATGAATTTGTCTGCGCCCATCACAGATACTTCAAAATTAGTTGGTATCCCAAGAACCAAGATTGCCGTCGTGTGTACCGACACTATCTAAGCGAACCGACTTTACTATTCTTCTAGTGTCGAAAGCGTCGAAATCGATCCTCTATTTCTCGTGTCATCCCTGTAGGAGGGTTACTGCCGATATCTGAATTAAGAAATTCACTAAGCAAATACGTAAGTATCGTTCTGTCTCTGCACATTTCTCACAAAAGAGCGTGACAAACAGAACGATAGTAAATTTCTCAATTCAGAAACCGAGCCCTAGAGATTTCCACGCACTCCAATCTTTAGTTTCTACTGGCGGTAGTTTCTCTCTTAGCTTGTTGAAGTCCCATAGGTACCTATTGCTCCTTTTTATCGTGGTGAACCTGTTATTAAGAAGGAACGCGGGTAACTTCAACTCCATACAAAAGGGGTGACCTGTTTCCTCCCTGGATAATTGTTTTAGAAAAAATATGTTTATGCCATTCAATCTATATTTACCTCTGCCATGTCCCTATGTTTTCCTTTTTTTAATATTTATATTATTTAAATAAATTTTATTAAATTATTTAAAATAATAAAAAAGGTAAACACAGGGACATGGCAGAGGTACATATAAATTGAATGGCATAAACATATTTTTTCTAAAATAATTATCCAGGGAGGAAACAGGTCTCCCTTTTTGTATTTTTTGTATGGAGCAGCCGGCTACCCGAGTTCAGTCTTAAGTGACACTTTCGGAATAAAATGCTTCGTTTGTTGCCCCCTTGCAATACCACAGTCTCCTACGTGATGCAAATCCGCTTTTAAGAGCGCTAATTATTTTTAAGCGTCACTGCGGAGTAAACTGGGTTAGCTACACATATTGTTATTATTCAGGGTTCTAAAGGATAATAATAATTATTATGCTGAGGCTCTACCACGAGTTACGTCCGGCAGACTTACGGCATCGGCAAAGCAAGTTTCACTAATGCCGTAGGTCTGCTGGACGTAACTCGTAGTAGAGCCACTGCACTTTTGAATGTTTACTTTGCTTGCCCCGCGACACACACGCACACACCCTCACACACATAGCGGTCAAACTTATAATAACACCCCTCTTTTTGGTTGGGGGGGATAAAAAATAATCTCTTGCACGATGTACGATGCTTTCATGCTATAATAGAGACATCTAATTCCTTAGCACGCCAAAACGGACAGCGACACGATAGGATACCCCATGGTAGCTCTTATCGCGCGCGGCATAAGTCCGTTAATAGAACAAAAAGGTGATAGTACCGGCACAGGGGGCTAATTCTCGGGAATCTTGCATTCGATACATCTCGAAGGAAACATCTCACTTTGCGGCAAATGTCACATAACCTATTCTCACGAAGTCATCCTCGACATAAAGCACGAGATTTCTGCGAGATATTTGCCTTTTTCGCTCGACATGACTCGAGTGGACGGGAGCAGTCGAGATCGAAGTGACATGAGATTTTTTCCTTCGAGATGTGACGAATGCGAGATTCCCGAGAATTAGCCCCTAGCAGGCAGTAGCACGATCGCCACGCGAAGAGTTCAGGAAAAATATTATTACATTTTAGCGAAGAACAAATAATAAGGAGAGAGGGGCGAAATTCACGAGCGCATTTCATTATGAATTGTTTTATTATTCCCTTGGCTCTGCGCGGGTTGTTACTCGCCGGGCCTGCGAGAATGGCCTATACACACGCCAAGCTGTAGTACCTATAGCTGTAGCTCCTTTTTAAACTTATCATCAAATCTTTTTGTTTTTGACTAGACCACTGAGGCCTAATTTGTTCGGTCCAAACCGTACATAGGTCGCGTGTTGCTGACATTGCATTTGTGCATCACACGCACACCTAAATTTCTCTCAACAGTCGGCTCTAGCCACTCGCCCGAATCACTACAAACTAACTAAAATGTAACTAAACGTGTAACTTCAGTAAAATATACAACATGAACTTATAACTTCTTCTTCGTCCACCACCCCGTCCACCAACTACAACTACAAGTGCTGTAAGACATGGTGGGGTCGCACTCGTCCTGCCTTGCACTTAAATAATTGGTCTTACGATCATGCGATGCGATTTCGACGCGCAATGGACAAGGGCATGGTGGTCGTGCGTCGACTTGCGAGCTTCAAAGAGCCGTTTTCAGCACAAATTCATAAAGCATTTCATAGATGGCACCGCCTACAGGTCATAGAAGACCCGGAATACGGCAGTCAAAATTAATCTGTGCCAAGCGAAGTTTGACAGCCGTATTCCGGTCTTCTATGGCCACGCATGTAGGCGCCATCTATGAAATCATTTGTGAATTTGTGCTGAAAACGGCTCATTAGCACACTCTAAAGAGAAATTGTGTATTTATATCGATCTTTCGCGCGACGTAATTGCATCTCATGATCGTACAACCATTGACTAATTAGGACGAGGTCTAATCCTTGCTCAGAGTGCCACAGGATGACTTTGAATCAATTAGCCAAGCGATGAGAGGTCTTTTTCTCATCTTTACTAATAACTTTTACTATGGACTATGAAGCAAACAAATCAGGGTGAAAAATAAACCGGCTATTTAATCTATTTAATGGCAGTAATAGAACAAATTTTAGGCCTTTGCATCTACGAAATGAGATGATTTATACAGCGTCCAGTGGCACCTTCACTCACACTAGATGGATGAAGAGACTACTCGACGTTACAGTGCCTGGGACATTGCTTAGAATTTTAGATGGAGTGGCAGTAATAGTAATGCAGTAAATTTTTGATTTTTTGCCCCACGTTGTTTTTTTGTTTCCATTTAATTTTGTAAAGTAACCTTCATCGTTTGGCTTCCTAACTCAGTTATGTTGGGTCAAAATAAAATGATCCAGTTGGTAACAATCCCGGTCGTGGAATAGAATTGAAATTCTTAACGCCGCTCGATGGAGCGTTGCGAGATTGTGCTTATTAAAAAGGTCGTCTAGTATGGATGCTCTACGAAATTCATTCCAAATGCTACATAAGTACAGTAGATAAAGAACACTCAATTACATCGAGATAAACCTCGAGAAATTCCGAAAAGGAATAGAAATACCGAAAAGGACAGTACAAAATGTTTTTTGCTTTTAACAGCTACTAGCTGCTCGCTAACTAACACTCATCCGCAGGTGGATGCAGTGAATGAAAACGTCGTGAGGAAATCCGCGACTTAGTTGGCTCCGCAGTTACTTTGTCTTTTCTATGGGCTAGTTAGGCCGACGAAGCTGTGGCGATGGTACGGGTGCTGGGCAAGCCTAATCCATCTAAACAATGTCCCAGGCAATGCAGCGACCGAGTGGTCACTTCACCCATGTAGTGTGAGCGAAGGTGCCACTAGACTATGCATAAGTAAGTAATCTTATTACATAGAATCTGATGCAAAGGGCCAAGATCCTCATAGTCCGCGGCGCACTGGCTCTAACGAAAGACTACGCCATTAAATTAACTCGAAGCTCTACAATTTTCCAGTCGTTTTTCCAGCAAAGAGTTTAGTTGAGGTCTCGCCTCGCGGAATAAATCCGACCCGCCATTATTCTCAGATTAACGGCAGACCGCTGATGCGACCACGGAGTGGGAAGCCTCAGCCTTTTTACTCGACCAAAGATTCATAACCTTATATTTTTCACTGTATGTTTCCTCTTTATGAACGAGGCTAAACGGCTGAACCGATGTTGACGAGAGAAGTCAAAAAGATTTTGAAAGAAAGATTTTGGCGTCAAGAGTGTCAATTGGTATGTGATGTCATTGAAAATAAAAATGCGGACGCTAACTGTACACATTGAGTTTTAGCGACGTTGTGGTTTTTATGGAGATAAAGGAAATATATTCTTATTCCTATTACTCAAAGCAAAACTTGCTCTCGCCACAAAAATGCTTGGCACCCCTCTTTTGACCCAGGCCGTCGAGTAAAAACCCCGTGATTGACACGCGCCAATCGGGTGAATGTAATTAAAAGTTCCCCAACTATACTCGGCTCTTACCTTGGAATACATAAACTTATACTAATTAGTGAGGAATTCTTTCGCGAGTGCCGCCGCCAAGATTTTGGGAAGATGGAGTAAGTCGAGGCAGAAGGCTCACTTCTGACACAACAAACATACACAACACACCTTTATCACCTAAGGAATAAGCTAAGGTAAGAACCTTGCAAGATATGAGTGGCAACTTGGCAAGTAGTTCAGACACAAATAAAAAATCACACAATGCTTCGTCAAAACTAAGAGGGGGTCAGTCAGCTAAGTCAGACAAAAAAACACTCAAAAACAAATCACGAATACCGCCCCGCGACACACCCGACACAAAGGTTCCTATGACGCTTGCAACGTTCCCCCGCTGCACCGTCAGGGAAATCCTCTGCGCAAGGTAGGTATGCCCCGGAACTGTAGTCATAGGATCAACGGTTTAACGTGCCCAGAAACGCTCAGATATGATTACCAATAGCGGTCACCCATCCATAGAATGACCGCGCCCGATGTTGCTTAAATTCGCCAATCGATTAAGAATAGCTAGTCCAACTAGGATGTGAGCGCTTTAGCAAATCAAGACGGCGAAAGATAAAACCTTTAGTCTCGGCGTCGTGCCATCGGAGCCGGTCTTCTGTCCCTCTCCCTCGCATGCATCTTGTCGTCGCTCGTCGCGCAACTTCGTCGGCAGAGTGTCGCGGCTTTAATTGGGAATCTTACGGAATTCGCTTTGTCAAGAAATTCGTTTCGCCCCTGAACAAACGGAGACTGTCTTGAACGTGGTAACATGGCGGGTAGGGGAAGAAGGGCGACGTTCTTCCCGGCCAAGGTAGCAAATTAGTGGCTTTGCAGCCTGCTACAGAGAGGCTTTCAGAGGTTGTGTCAAACTTTGGGGAGTGTTTCTACGCATCGATACAAAAATATTTAGGAACGATATTTGTGAATTTGTAGTTGCAATACCGTTCGCGAACTGTGAAGGAAAAGATCGTAAGGAAACCGGAGCGTATGAGGTATACCCTTGAACGCGAAAATCGCCAATCCGCCCTGAGCACGCGTAGTGATCAAGCTCTCTCTATCTCTCTCAGAAAAGGCCTTTGCCCATCTAGTGGGTCATGCATGTATAAATAACAGTGAAAATATAGAAAAACAGAGTCTGCGAACGCATCTTAGCCCAGCAAGATTGAATTTAGGGTGACCTTTGTATAATTTTTCATCGATTTTTCCGACAGCATCGACAAATAGCAACCTTGTTTTGAATCCGGAAAATGGCAACGAGCAATTCACTGAATTGGGTCGGTTAAACATTTTCCTGGAATGCCATTAGAACTCCAACAAGCTGCAAGCGAATAGAGTAGCGTACCTATTTTATGTCTACCACACGTGACGATACCAGGGGAGCACTAGAGCATTGTCGTCGGTACAGCCAACATGGGACACTGGCTTTTGCGGTGCTAGGGGGCAATTCTTGGGAATCTCGCATTCGACACATATCGAAGGAAAAATCTCATTTTGCGGCAAATTTCACATCTTACGATGTCACTCTCGACATAAAGCACGATATGAATCGAGTGGTCGAGATCGAAATGACATGAGATTTTTTTCTTCGAGATGTGTCGAATGCGATATTTCCGAGAATTAGCCCCCAGGGGAGCACTACTGCCTTGTCGTCGGTACAGCCAACATGGCACACTGGCTTTTGCGGTGCAGACTGAAGCTTTGGTTCGAATTATTAAAACCTTCAGTGCATTCCATGTATGTGGGGTAGCAATAGATAAGTATTTTGAGGTGACTGGCGATGCCAGATTCTTTGGTATTGGACTGTTAGCAAAATAACGTATTTTGTTTTCCTTTTGTCTCTTTGTTTTGTATCTGAGGGCCAATTCTCGGGAAATTCGCATTCGACATTCTGCGAAGAAAACTTTAGAATATCTTTATTGTCTTTTTTTTAAGCCTTTATTGTATTGTGATGTCCCACTACATTACTAGCGCCCTCTTCTTAGCCCAGATTTATCGGCCCTAAGCCACCTCTGACCACTTAGGCAAATATTTATCGAGATCGTCTCGCATCTCTTGTATCTTTTATCTTTTTAATAAAATATATATTAATAATTTTGTATCGATGGGTTGCAGTGGGGGAAAAAGTGCTATACCCAAAAGTAGCACTAACTTTTGTTATTTATCTAAACTTGTAGGTTTTAAAACAAAAATAACAAAATTATATTTAATATTTATAGTAGATACGAAAAAATAAATAAAAAATGTTCCTAGGTATTAATTACCAGCCTAGTTTGAAGATAAGAGATCTCAAATAGGTAACTATCTAATTTTAAAATATTTCTTTTACCTAGCTTTTAAGTTTTGCTGTGCCCGACAGGGTCCATAGAGTTCCTCACATGTTACAATGTTATTTAAGATCTTTTACACTTATGGTTGCAATAAAGTATTGAGTATTGAGGTGGGCTGATGATGATGACGATGATGGGTTGCAAAAATTGCAACCTTTGTGTTATACAGGCGTTATGCCTCTACACTTTTCCAAATGACATAAACTTGCCCTTTCACAGGGCTTCACAGCATGAATTTGTAGATAGATTTGTTAAAACGAGTCTCACCCATCCAAACTAACGACGTCATGTAATGTCTGACTTTGACATTACACAGGTACATAATGTAGGTAAGTTGATACCATTTCTTTTACCACACTCGAGTAATTAAACACAATTCTACTCGTACTCAATCGACGACAAAGTTGTTCAACATTCAAGTTTTAACCGTCTCGAAGGTGTATTCAGGCTCGTTCGATAACGTGGTTAAAAACTTAGGCTTTTTCATCTAAGCCAGATGGTCAAATGCTTCGGAAAGCACTGGTTGCGTCTGGCACAGGATCGAAATAAGGGGGCGTGAGCATAAAGAGGCCTTTACTTTGGATTGGGTGTTAACAGCTGATGCTGATGATGATGATTGAAACACTATAAGCTAGTAGGTATCTATGGGAAGTTACACCGTAGATCAGATATGGCTAAAAGTGCAATGACTAACCTCGACAAAATATGGAAGAACCGAAGTATTAGTCGCAACACTAAAGTGCGGTAGGTTCGAGCCCTTATCTTCTCGATATTCGTTTATGGTGCAGTGACGTGGTGTCTTAAAAGACAAGACATCAAAAAAATAGACGCCTTCGAGATGTGGTGCTGGAGGAGGCTGCTTAGAATACTTTGGACAGCAAAACGTAGTAACGAATCCATGATTAAAGAACTCAAAATCCAAAAACGCTTATCTACTATTGCCAAGAATAGACCCTCAGCTTCTTTTGACACATAATTCAGTCTCCCAGGCATAGTCTAAAGAAGCTCATAATATTGGGCCAGGTGATTGGCAAACGCGCCAGGGGAAGGGCACCAACCAGATGGACTGAAGCGACTGGAGGAAGCATTCAAGCGGCTGGAGGAAGCATTCAAGCGGCTGGAGGAAGCATTCAAGCGAGTACGACATGGTCACGATCCTCAGCCATGAGGATTCGATTATGAAGAAAATGGGAAATGGGAAGATTAGTGATTGATGGGCAAGTGTGAAATAAAGAGATCTATCTAACTATATAGGTATCCCACTCACAACGACAAAGCGGTATTCCCTCGGCAACTGAAACTTCGTGAATAGGGAGCCGAAACTTGGCTTCCAATTTTGTTTTCGAATCAACTACGTTTGGAGCGGATCTTCATTAATTAAACGAGTCGAAAACTTATTACGTATGTTTGACTAGGGGAACATTAGTGCTGCGGTCTCGCCAAATCCGCCTAACGTACCAATTTGGGCTAATTTCGACGCTTATAAGGCTCGAATTACGCTGCCTACACCAGGGGCGTATCGAGTCTTTATACCTATTTTCATCCTATACCTAACAAAACTATTAATAATGTAGCGATCGATGTCGGTCCTACTACCGCTACTACTGCCTACCCCTCCCAATCCTGCATCGCGCCAGCAAAACTTCTTAGGTACCTCATCTAGCGTAGCTGGATTAGAGCGTATCCATGGGTTTATAACTCTAGCTTTCCCGCTCTACGTCAAACAAAAGAGCAAGATACATAGTTGAAACCCCCATAAGTACTGCCTAACCTGGGTTAGGCAGTACTTATGGGCAGTACTTATGCAAGCGTAGCATAAGGCTGAGCCTTATGCTACGCTTGCAGTACATTAGAACATCCAACCTTGGCCAGTTGGGTCCGGCCGGTCCCCAAGAACCATTTCTTCCGAAAATCGAAAACACCAAAAATTGTTCCATTTTGTTTTTTCTGCGCTTATTAATGCGTCACTAGGGAAGCATTAATAGTCGTCAGCTCAAGCTCGAGCTCAAGTAGGTGAACTCAGAAAACAAAATTACTGACTTGAGACCTTGGCTAATGTCAATGTCAAACTCAAGCTAGTACTGACCGCTACTCAAGCTTGACATTAGCCAAGGTCTCAAATCGGTGATATCGTTTTCTGAGATCACCTACTTGAGCTCGAGCTTGAGCTGACGACTATAAATGCCACCCTGAAACATCTCAAAACTGTCACTGAAATGTCACAAACTTACCCGAGTTAAATTTCAAAGCGCTTCCGGTCTTCGCAAGCCCTGCATCCACTCCTGTAGGGTCCGCGCACCAAATTTGGACCAATTAGATGAATCAACGAGCTGTGTCGCGCGAGGGAGCAGTTTCGCCGGCAATATAATTTATTAGGGAGGCCCAACTTTGAGCCTCAACCCTTAAAGACTCGAGTGAAATTTGATTACGAACGCTTTAAACGTGTCCCGTCCTTTTGGCCGACCGTGGCGAAGTTTTAAATGGATGAGGCTGTCGGTGGATGCGGGTAGAGTGGATTTTGGATTAGGACAAATGAGCGGGCCCGAATACTCGTACGTCGGGCGTGTGCACAAGCCTTGAAGTGGAGAGTGGATTGAAGCATATCACTGCACTCTCAAAATGCACGAAAAAGCTACGATCTACTAGAAGTTTCTGCCTGCGGCGTCAATACTCCAAGCGAGAATTAGCGACTAAAGACAGCGTTTTTTTATCCACAGATTCCACAGATTAGTAATGTAAAATAACTTTAAAATTATACAGAATAACAAAATAAAAAATTTAAACTACTTCACGGGTGAAAAGCTATTGCACTGATTCCGAGTGATTTTCTGCTGTCCGTTGAGGACTTCCGTTCTCCATCTACTAAGTTCTTCATAAAATCTTCACCATTTTTATAGGATCACATGGGAAGAATACCCTTATTGTATGCAGGATGCTAAGCAAACGTACGGTTAAATCCCATCGACCCGTAGGTTATTGGGTCGCATTAACAAATCATTTGTCTCTATTTGACCTTCAGTATGAAAAATTATCACATCCGTCAACGACATTTTTATTTAAAAACCCCTGGAATGTGGGAATTTCTGAACATCTTGATAACCGTAAGTAAAGCTCCTCTGGTGGCAAAACGAGCAAATTTGGGTTAGGTTACGGGATAACCTAACCTAACCCGATACCGTATAGAAAAAATAAAATAAAAATGCGTCATGGGTAGAGGGGCTGGTCTGTGCCGCATCTGTGTGAACGGAGTGAAAATTCTAAATAGGTACTTCCATTATTCTGGATGAAACGTCCTTAATGCCCGATAAAGGCTTCAGGCCAACATGTTAATTTCCCAGCTGAATAGGGATATTATTTTCACATAAATCAAATACTTGCCAACGGCTGAACTCGCCTGAACCCGTACGCAGTAACTAAATCTCAAGTGATTAATTAATTTATCAGAGTTTACAGTTTTGCTTGCACACTTAATTTTAATGATTTATTACTTTAGCGCCCTCGGGGAGGGGCGGCCATTTTGTTCCTTTATTAGGACACCTTTTCCTAACTTTTTTGGAAATGAATCAGAGGTAAACTTTGCAGGAGTGACGTCATAGATTTTCGAAGTCAAACAACTCTTAGTTAGGTCGGTTCTGGGTTTGTTACTGAAATTAACAACATATTATTTTAAGCAAATTTTTAGAGGGCCGATCATGGACAATTTTACCTATTGTTGGTTTTTTTTTTTTTTAATATTTTTGAGTCCCCAAAGAAATCGCACCAAAGACTTCGGAGTAAGCAAGCAAACAACTAACTTACCGACCGACGTGGCAACTAAATTTACATTCGCAGGAGAAATTTCCCTTTATTGAAATTATATCGCCTGAAGAAAAGCCTACAACATAAAGAATAAAGGCGGGAGTTGAGCGAAATGTATTGTCTACCAAATGAGATTCCAACAAACATGTGACAGAATGGAAATAAATCACTCTACAAAAGAAAAGGAAGAGAAAAATCACATCAAACATGATCTGACAAAAGTGATAGCGGGAGTCAATGGAGGCTTTGGAATAAAAGTTAAGAGAAAATAAAATAACCCGCCTTCTCAAACGAAATTAAAAGACTAACCAACGCATCGATTTCTGAATTTAAAAAGTCATTAAGTAATACTAACGTCTTAAATCTTGATGTTGATACGGTACCTATTCGGTGCTTTATTGTAGTTACCATCAAAAGTTAGCTTGATTTTATGCAGGCCTTGTTTAATTTCATATCGTTCATGTAGTCTCGCTGACTCAGCGACCCACAGATAATAATTATGACGGCTTATAATAGAATGTCAGATGTTTCGGCACCACCTCTTGCTCTATCAGATGAACCACAATCAGCCATTGGTCTTGAAACTTAACTAGTAATAAGTAATAATACATACACATATCTACATACAAACACCTATAAAAACAGAGCCGGTACAGAGCCAAAAAAAGAAGAAAACAGGTAAGGTGATGTTCGATGAATCAGTTTCAAAAACATTTAATTGGCCCTTGTCGACTTGAAGGTAAGGCTATTGAAACGCGGGCCTTTTGATGTCACCCCCTAAACCTCCCCCCTTCACCCCTAGGGACCGCCTTAGGAAAATAATCACGGCTCGGGGGAAAAAGTACGACAAAAGAATTTAATTGATTCGAAGTAAGAATGTCGTTTCAGGAAGGAATTTCCGAACGGTATGCTGCCGCGCTTTGCTTACATTCGCTCTGCTGAAATGAATTTGGACGGGCGCTGTCTCGAATGAAATGATGATGTATTTTTGAATGAAACGATACAATTAAGTGGGCATCCGGGCTGAATGATATTGTTGTTGGATTCCGACGGGCTTAATATTTTATTATTATTTTTCTTACAAATAGTCCAATTTGCACCGTAATTAACATCTTAGTAACCACTTTTTGTTTATTCTAAAGCACTGCAGTGCCTGGGACATTGTCAAGATTGGGTAGGCTTGCCCAGCACCCATACCTTCCTGACAGCTTAGTCGGCTTAGCCCATAGGGAAGACAAGGTAATACGTCGAGCCAACTAATGCGCGGGTTTCCTCACGATGTTTTGTCACACTGTCAGAATCAGTACTTCTTTTCCAGGCCAAAATTGTCTCAACTTTGAATACAGCCGAGCAACCTTGATACAGCAAATTACTTTTTGTACTCGTTGCCAAGCGGAATTGGCTCTTAACGACCGCATATTTTGTTGTTATGCTGATATTAGAAGTTCTCTAATGCCAAGTCACAGAAGATCCTCTCCATAGGCTCTTCACCAACACCTGGGGCTACCACCAACATCTGAGGCTACCACTAACATCTGAAGCTAGCACTAGATGCACCACATACAAATACAAATAAAAATTCATTTATTGAATTAATAGCGGTACAAACCAAATAAATTCTTATCCTAAAGTAGGTATGTTGGCAACTACCACCTGCACTGGCCATCTTTAAAAGCACCGGTCGTTCACTATCCAGCTTGGGTTCTAAGAATAAGAATAAAATAATAAAAAATAATAGAATAAAAGAATAAAAAAGTTTATTACCAAAAATATTTTAATTAAACTTAAAAGCTAAGTCGATTAATTGAGTAGGCGACATCTCGGACAAAATATTTTCGGACACTTTGTCCGAAATGTCGCTTTGTATTTTTAATATTTTTGAGGCGACATCTTGGACACTTTCAAAATATTGAACCTGTATCGTACAGTCAGATACTAAAGTATTCAAATATAATACACAGAGAAAGAATGTTACCACAGCTGCCTATTTTAGGATAGCTAAAGCGGCTTAAATAAGCCGTGTTCCTTGACAGTTAAAGCCTGAATTTAAGCACTCAGATCGCGTACGGCTCGTTTTTGATACTAGGCTTTCATAAGGTGCTAGGAGTATCATCACCTCAGTTCTCACATCATTTTGTTCCTAACCAAACCCGCGTAATGATGTGAGAACTGAGTTGGTGATCCTCCTACCACCTTCCCGTAAGTAAGCCTAATACTTATTCATCAAAAATGATTTGATTTAACGCTACCCTACGCTACGTCTTGATAAAACACTATGGCCCGGTTTCTGAGTTGAGAATTTTACAAAGCACATACTTACGTATCGCTTTGTCACGCTCTTTTGTGAGAAATATACAGAGACAGGACGATACTTACCCATTTGCTTAGCAAAATTCTCAACTCAGAAACCGGGCCTATAACTAGTGGGACTTATTGGCTGTGCTGAGCCTTTGTTACCTGCGCAGTGACCTGAGACGCGGGGGCAGATTGCCAAACGTCGGTACACGAGGCAAATATTCAAATATGGTCAACATAATATAGTTAAGGTAAGCATAAAATTATAAGCATAAGCATAAATATATAAAATTAATGAAATAAAATGTGTGTCGCGAGCGACACACTTGCGTGGGAGAGCAACAATTGAAGACTGCATAAATAAGTACAAGGGATATTATTTTCATGTGAGTTTGTAACATTTTTATTAGTTTTTTTTGTTTTTTTCTAAAGCACTAACCCGTGCTAGGGAATAATTTAAACATTTATAATAAGTTGAAAAAATCAAGTTCAAGTCCTGTCCCGAGTGAATTTTTTCAACTTATTATAAATGTTTAAATTTTTATTAGTCTCCTCATAAATAAGATCGATGGGAGTTTTTTATCCGACAGTACAAAAACAGCTTTATTTGTAAGTGACCGAGATGTCGCCTCAAAAATATTAAAATAATAAAGCGACATTTCGGACAAAGTGTCCGAAAATATTTTGTCCGAGATGTCGCCTACTCGATTAATTACAGACAGTTAATTAATTAATTTCTACAGTGGCTATACGGTTAGTTAGTAGTGACCCCTAGGGTTCTGTAGTGGCACCTAAGGTTCTATAGTGACACCTGGGGTTCTATAGATGCGCCTAGGTCCTTGACTATCTGTTCCTTGTGTGTATTATATCCCCTGTTTTTTCAATGATCCTCCTAAGAAAGAAATTAGGTTAACGCGTCCGTATTTTAGCAAGTTTTCGCCATGGCATGTGGATTTTGTTATTCTTAATGCCGTAATGGGCAATTCGGTCCTAAGTTATGACCTCTCGCATAACCGTAGAGGGTTTAGGCCGTTTCGAATTTGGCCTCCTACGATAAGAGGCTAAACACATCGCAAATAACTCTTCGTTATCTCGTGCGACCGTTTTTCCGCGATGTTAGAGCAACACGCTAGGATACACCTTTTATTATTCAATTTACGTACTTCCACCGCACGCTATAAGAGCTACAACTAGAATAGAATAGAAGATGTTTATTCATTTCCACAAATAAAATTTACATTTTCACTTCTAGTAAACTCGAACATAGTACTCAAAAACAACATAGTAATATTGTATGTAGGAAACAAAAGGGCATATGTCTCGGCTTGGTTTTCGGACATAGCCTGAGTGTCAACTGGGTATCTTAGCATGTCGCTTAGCGACTGCAAACAGAACAAACAGTACAGAGTACAATATTCAATAATTTTATTATCGACTCTTGTCTTTTGAAGTCTTTAAACTCGAACAAAAATGCCGTTTGAAAAAATACAATCATTTGATTTACATCGAATGTATGCAGAATTGAATAGAAAATGGTTTTATAAATGAAGCTTGATTTGATCTTGACCTTTGAGCTAACTTTGTCTTAGATTTACTTTGCTAATTTAACATTTCTTTTGTTCACAGGTAAGCCATCTTTTCAAACTATCTTACAGAACAGCACAAAAGCGTAAGTGAAGTCTTGAAAGTCTAGTTTTATGTGCGCTATGCTTTTCTGCAGTGTACAATGTACATCTTTACCTAATACCTACTCTAAGCAGCCCCTCTACCCTTGACGCTATTTTTTCAGGCGCAATTTTCAAAATTCAATATTTCACGAATTAAGACTTTTTTTTAAATTGTTCATTACAAGCGTTACGAAGTATATAAAATCAAAGCATGACAATGCGAATTCAAAAAGAGAAATTAATTAAATCACTTTGTCAATATGAACGCAATAGCGTCAAGGGTAAACCCCTGGAATTAGAGACGACTTTGGCAGCATTTTGGTTGTGGCGCGTCATATCTCATACATTCCACTTAATTTTTTAGATTAAACATGTAAAATAACTGTACAATTTTCATCTCTGCTCAGCAAATACCTAGTTACAATTTAACCAAACTTATTCAAAATACCCTTCAACCGTCTATAATTTCCAACATAAACATCCAACCAGTAACCACTGCGCCGCAGATTCCCGGTGTCAGTAACACATTGAGTGGTAACGGAAACGCCAATCAAAGCACAACACAGCGACTGCGTTATTAAATCAAATCTCCCTAGTAAAGCGTTTTTCTACGTTCAACTAACATGTTTGTCGATTCTCGATTTTAGTCCGTACAGAGCATGGAATAAAAACTGCTGGGATGCATTTCTTTGCCTTGAATTATTGTATCTCAATCAACTGGCTAATGGCGAGTACCTTTGACCACTGTATTTTTTTATTGTATTGTTGTATCTGTATTTC
This sequence comes from Zelleria hepariella, assembly GCA_949319315.1. Taxonomy (NCBI): domain Eukaryota; kingdom Metazoa; phylum Arthropoda; class Insecta; order Lepidoptera; family Yponomeutidae; genus Zelleria; species Zelleria hepariella. The sequence goes on along the minus strand of OX439383.1, from coordinate 13,950,717 downwards.
CTATTATGTTAGGTCATTTATAAAGCGTGTAGTGATTTCTGGCTAGGTGGACTAGGGCAGTCACGGAAAGGTGGCCTAGAATGGGTCGACACCAATACCAATGCGCTGGTCCGATGCCAGGGCAGCAGCTGGATCCATCCAGCACGCATCCCATCGCGCCCATAACCGTGATGAGTAGAGAACCATTGTATGTGATCACAATCCTCAGGAGGAACCGATCCAGAAGAAGAAAGACAATGTGCAGAGCCAACTGCGCGATTGCGCGTTTTCGTACTCAGAGTGCGATCTCAGATAAGTTGATATCACCAAGAGCTCTAAGCCATTTTCCAATTGTCTTAAAACCCGTTTTCGCCTGGCAGCACCTCCCATCGAGGTGTCTCGCTCAGAAGTTTGCTCCCCATCATATAATCCTCAGCTTACGAGTCTTAGAAGAGAGTTAGGTTTGTTGGAGCCTCGCTTCGCGCTACAACGCGCATCAGTCGGCAAGTTACTGTAATGTTAACCGAGATAAAAGGGATGCATTTAGAGGCAAAACACACTGGGCGTATCTTGTGTCGCGTAACGCGGCGCTCGGCGATAGTAGTGAGGCCGCGTAGGAGAATTTGTGTAGCACGATGTGTACGCGTAACACGCCGTAAACTGAGTCGCGAAAGATACGCTCAGTGTATTTGGGCCTTCTTCTTTCAGTATCCTCATTTAAGAAGCCCATTTTTTTGCGTATGCACATTATGCAACGAACATTAAAGAATAACGGGAAGGCCATTGATCCAATCTGTCTGTGATATTTTGGATCCCTCCTTCTATTGACCACTGCGGACAATGGTCCGTGATAATAGAATTATGAAAGACCATGAGCTACCTCGAAAATTCTGGACTCAAATAAACAGGTGCTCTTGCGGGGAGGTGCAGACCATAATATGGTCTGCACCTACCCGCAAGTAGGGTTGCCAGGCGTCCGGCTAAAGCCGGACATAGGTAGGCTTTTTGATCGAGTGTCCGGCCAAATTAAACGGTGTCCGGCCTGTCCGGCTTTTGTTAGGCTTTACCTCGCACCTCGGTAGTGTTTTTTGAAATCCGATTTTCGTAAAATGGGCCTGGCAACACTGCGCTAGATTATTGCGTATGCGTATGTATATAATGTATGTATGTACGTATGTATATATTTATTTATATAAGCGTTATTCAATTTTATTTTATTTCATTAGAATTTAAGAAGTTTTATGGTAAATGATCAAGAAAATCATAGTTTACGTAAAAAAAAATTGTCTTATTATTGCTAAGACAAAAAATCCTTAATAATTTAGGGTGTCCGGCTTTTTTACCCAAATGTCCGGCTAAACTGGCTGGTCTGTCCGGCTATTAGGTTAGACGACCTGGCAACCCTACCCGCAAGAGCAGTGCGGGTCCGTCCCAAACTTCCATCTGTACATCAGCTCGGCACATCTACCCTGCGAAGTTCGGCACCTGTTTATTTGAGTCCAGTATTTTCGAGGTAGCTCATGGTCTTTCATCACGAGCATTCTTTATCGTACGATACGTCATCGTGTGGTCGTCAGTTATCTGCGGCGAAATGTAGACTGTGGAGTTGAGTTAATTTCGGAATATATTTTCGTGTAGTATTTGATATTTCAGAACAATGGAAACGTCATGCATAATGGAGATGAAATATCAAAGTTGATTGAATAAATATAACGAAATACAATTCAATAAAGTATAAGCGGTACAGAATAATAAACGATATTATATTTGTAGAGACAAAACTTAATACATTTAAATTCAAATATTGAGCATATTGAAAACATATTGAGCTTAAAACTAGTAAATTAAGCTAATTGAACGAGCGAGCGAAGCGAGCGAAGTTCTCCGAGTCTACTGGAACAATCCGGCGTTTGTATGTATGTATGTATGTATGTATGTATGTATGTATGTATGTATGTATGTATGTATGTATGTATGTATGTATGTATGTATGTATGAATGTTCGTTCGACGATAACTTGAGTAAATTTAGTCGGATCGTCATGAAATTTGGTAGGCTGGTAAATGAGGACAAGAGAATTTTTAAGTTCGAACATGAGCCAAATCGGTCGAGGGGTTACTGAGATATGGGGTCGCGAGTTCATAGTTCGGGGCGAACCACTAGTAAATAGCCTTGTGATAAGATATTGTGTTTGATATGTCCTCTTATTATTATTCACACAGACTTAATTACCACGAGCTTAGTAATTAAATTATAAGAGACACATTATAACAAGCATGTCCTTTTATTTTAATTAACACTGTTATGTTTATTAAAATAAAGGCCTTTAACATCTACGTAATGAGATGATTTATACAGGCGGCGGGTTGACAGAAAAACATGAAAAATGATAACTGTCACAGTACAAAATATGATGCAATGCAAATATAAAGAAACATAAACAGCAGAAATTCCGTACTCCGAAAACTAAATTTCCCTGCAGACCGGAACCGAGAACCGTGTCCCGAATCGATTCTAACTCGAAAGAATCGAGAATGAAATGCACCGATGTGAAACTATACGAGCAATTTCCGATTGCGCTACGGACAAGCGAAGAGATTGCATCTACCTATTTGGAGTTTTATTTAAAAACAAAAACACACTCGATTCGAACTAACTCTCTGCAGGAACAAAAGTTTTGCTTCACGTTTTTAAACCCCGACCCAAAAAGAGGGGTTGTTGGGACTAGGGCAGTGGTTCCTAACCTTTTCAATCTTGCCACCCCTTTGACCTCCGAGGAAAGCTGATCTTACCCCCTTCAAAATATTATCCAAGTAAACAATAGTATAGTTAATTATTTTCTTACATTTTTACGCAACATTTTTTTTAAATTATGTGAGTATTGTTGATTGATTTGAAGGCTGGTTTCTATTGCTTTGTATTCTAAAGTTTTCTTCTTTATGTTCGCTCTGAAACGACCACGTGGAAACGACAATATATTTTTACTCAAAAAAGCTCGTAATGTGGACATTAATTCGACAACCTTCTTTGAGCAAAGTCGGACTTGCGGGCTACTTGGATTAGGCGCCAGAAAAGTTGTATGGAATTTCATTAATGTCTTGTATTTTGCGGCCAGAAAAACATTAATGTCGAGTTTTGTTTCATAAATATAACTCAAACATCAGGTGCAAAAAGTATTTATTTAGAATTAGGCTGTATGGGTACTGGCAGTCGACACATTGCACAGAAAAAAAAAGCGCGGCCATATTGTTTTCGACTTTTCGCGCGTTGTTCGAAGTGATTTTTTTCTGTGTTTTTGTTGAAAAAGTGAACTCTCAAAGCGACGAATCCTCGGATTTAATGTGTTTAACACCGCCGGACATTCAAAATCAAGCGAAATTAGTAATTGGAAATTTATTGCCACCGAAGTCAAAAGAAAAATACAAGCAAGCTTACCAACAAAAAGTTTGCGGAATGGAAAATCGACAAAAAGTACTTAATCTACGACAAATGGTAAGCTAATTAAATTACTATGTTAATTACTATTCTAATTAATATTTTAATTACTCGCATTGTTTGAGTAAAGCACTATACAAGCCTTGGTCTGCAATGAGCGCGCTTCTGGCCACGCTATGATTGCCTCGAGCTTAGCTTAGCTACGCTCTCGGCCCTCAAGTTTGGTCATCATTGCAGCCCTTGCTGGCCGCGCTATAAAGGCCTCGACCTTCGGTCTCGGCCTTCATTTCAGCTTGTCCATCAAGGGCTGCAATGCTGACCGCACTGTGAGGGCCTTGAGCTGCGCTACGCTGCGCTCTGTCGGCCATCAAAAGCGCGCCAGAAACGCACTCATTACAGATCGCGGCAGTAATGTACTATTGTTGTTGTTTGTCAAATAAAAGAGAGACCGAAAAATCACCTGCTTCATTCTTAAAGAATCTCAAAAAAGGCGGACACCTTGCGCTGCCACTCGCGGTAGGAGTGCTACTTTGCGTAATACTCCGGCAGAAAAGCTCTTTTATTCCTACGGGGGTAATTACCCCCAGGTTAGGAACCACTGGACCAGGGAGACTGAAGCTTTACGTAGAAATGAAAGTCTGTTTCTGTTGAAATAAGTCCGCCCTTGTACGTAATTTCCCACCTTTGTTGAACGAGCGAGCGAAGCGAGCGAAGTTCTCCGAGTCTACTTGAACAATCCGGCGTTTGTATGTATGTATGTATGTATGTATGTTTGTATGTTTGTATGTTTGTATGTTTGTATGTTTGTATGTATGAATGTTCGTTCGACGATAACTTGAGTAAATTTAGTCGGATCGTCATGAAATTTGGTAGGTGGGTAAATGAGGCAAAGAGAATTTTTAAGTTCGAACATGAGCCAAATCGGTCGAGGGGTTGCTGAGATTTGGGGTCGCGAGTTCGTCGTTCGGAGCGAACCACTAGTTATTTAAGTTTTTATTTTGTGCAATAAAGCGTAATATGAAGTCAAATAAACCGAAAGCTTATTAACGAATCCATTTTAAAAAATCTTTAATATTATACAAAAAAGTAACATCACACATAGTACCATATCGGACACGTCCAATGAAAAGGACCAATCGGGTTAGCTCTAGGACATTAATGAATTTTATTTGGTATTATAATGCACATGATATTATAAGTTTGAAGTGTTTATCTGTGTGTCTGTGGCATCTTCGTAGATTCGTAGCTCCCTAACGGGGAAACCGATTTTGATTAAGTTTCTTTTAAAAGATTTTCATAAAATTTTAATCAAAATCTGTTTAGCCGTTTATGAGATATTCCAATTTGAAAGATCTTATGCCACAATTTAGTGTGTTATCCTGGAAAGTTTTATGTGTAGGCACCTAATTGAACGAGCGAGCGAAGCGAGCGAAGTTCTCCGAGTCTACTGGAACAATCCGGCGTTTGTATGTATGTATGTATGTATGTATGTATGTATGAATGTTCGTTCGACGATAACTTGAGTAAATTTAGTCGGATCGTCATGAAATTTGGTAGGCAGGTAAATGAGGCAAAGAGAATTTTTAAGTTCGAAGATGAGCCAAATCGGTCGAGGGGTTGCTGAGTTATGGGGTCGCGAGTTCATAGTTCGGGGCGAACCACTAGTTATGTATGTGTCGACCTTAGTTGAACGAGCGAGCGAAGCGAGCGAAGTTTTCCGAGTCTACTGGAACAATCCGGCGTTTGTATGTATGTATGTATGTATGTATGTATGTATGTATGTATGTATGTATGTATGTATGAATGTTCGTTCGACGATAACTTGAGTAAATTTAGTCGGATCGTCACGAAATTTGGTAGGCAGGTAAATAAGGTAAAGAGAATTTTTAAGTTCGAACATGAGCCAAATCTGTCGAGGGGTTGCCGAGATATGGGGTCGCGAGTTCAAAGTTCGGGGCGAACCACTAGTAATATCAAAATAAAACTTTTAACAAGCATTTAATAAAATTAAATCTAAATTTAAAAAAAAAACGTTGTGCGTCGATGGTTTTTTATATTTATTCGAATGTAAATCGGAGATCCTCTCAGTTTGAGTTTGCATGTTCAAAAGGTTCGATCGTCAAAGCGAATAAACTTTTTTACGACGGATTAAATGAAGAGGGCTGGTGATCGGTTTCGAACGCTGGCCACTCCGAAGACAAATCTAAAACCGAGGTCCAAATGAAATTGCCTTTTTAGCATTGTATTGATGAAATATCTCGAAAATCTCACAACCGTTTCCTTGCTGGCCTAATCATAATAAATGTGGGAAACGGAAAATTCGCGCGATTTGCCACAACTTGGGCACAATCTGTACTTAGAAAAAACAATGTCTCAAGGACTGCAGTGTCCGAATGATCACTTTCCCCATGTGTGAGTATAAATGTGCCACTGGACGCTGTATATAATAGATGCAATGTCCTAACTTACATTACTCATGTCATTGGCATGCCTTCTTACTCTCAAAAATAATAATGGTTGAGACTTTTTTTAGAAGACAACGTTTTTCGTCCTCGGACCGTCACGATCCCTGCCACTCGTGCCCAAGCAACAATTCCTACTTTTTCACAAGACAAAAAGTTCCCAGGAGTCATCGCAGAAATCTCCGTAAATAATGCAATAGGAGGAAAAACGAGGCCCGTGAAAATAACAAACAATAATTTGAGACGTGGCGGCGGCGTGACGGGCGGTTGAAGGTAACGAGGAAATATGCCTGCCGGTCGGCTCAGCATGTCTAGCATGAGAGTCCAGGGGCCTTATCCTGTAACGCAATGGTGCCAAAATGGGCTCTCAGTTGACGGCTTCAATTACGATTTATTAATGCTGTCGGTCCTTTTAATGTTTTTGTAGTACTTATAGCAAAGAATATTCTAAAAAAAAAAAAAAAATTCTAGACGATTAGTTCCCTGGTTGTAGGAGAAAAACGAGGAAACCCCGATTTGGTCCTTCTGATGGAATGCCATCCACACGCCATTGCGTTACAGGCTAAGGCCCCAGGAGATGTACCTACCCTGTTAAAATGTACATGCCCCACTAGCTCGGCAGAGGCCTTACTCTCAGAGATATTTTCGCGTTGAGGGTTTTATGCCACAGACGTTCAGGTTTCCTCACGATGTTTCAGTCTCAATTATTTAGCGAGCGGTATCGCTACTAGAAATCCACAACTTTGAAAATAAACAAAGTCATATGTACATCCCTGTACCCGGATTTGAATCGAGGAACACTTGTGGCTAACGTTCTAACGACAGTTTCCTCACGATATTTTCCTTCACAGTTAGTGACTAAATCGAACCAGAAAATATGCAATACATTCTCACTTGAGTTGAGTTGGAGTAATACCCCCGAGGGTTTGACAGTGATGAAATAAGCATAAAGTTCCTGGAATACATACTTATTATTTATGTTTGCCTGACTTGTGAACACCAATAAAATAAACAGCCAAATGATCTCCTTTTATTAGACACAAGAAAAAGGATTGTTTTTCCTTAAACGAGAAACATTTTCATCTAATTGTCCGGAAATTTTCCTGTAAAAAACCCGATTGACCCTTTTTTGTCCGAAATAAAAAGAGGCGGAAAGCAATTTGTCAGTCCGACTCAAAACATTTTTTTCTTTTTTATGTCATTCGCAGATTGCTTCTCCAAACGGCTCAGTTTGTTTTGAAACTAACATATTTTTTCATTAAATTCTAAGTGGCCTGATAGGTTTTCAGCTATTATTAGATTTTCTTTTATTTTTGTAGGTTTGATCATCCGTGATATTGGATTTATTTTTGGGATTGTTATTGAAATTCATCTTCATCATCATCATCAGCCTGTTAACACCCACTGCTGAATAAAGGTATCTTCATGCTCACGCCACCTCTCACGATCCTGTGCCAGGCGCAACCACTGTTTTCCGGCTACTTGGGCTATGTTGGACCAAGTAAAAGTTGAAGTTATTTTTGGGTAAAAGGTAATTTAACTAAACCAACCGCGGTTCGACCCGTTTAGAACCAAATATTTTTTGAGTTATTTCAAACTCTAGCGAGTTATATGAAAATAATAACATGTTCTTACTACGAGGTAACCTTTTGTCAACTTATTCATAAAATGAAAATCTGAAACTTTCATCTTTCCCTCATTCCTCTGTTTGCCATAACTAAAGAAAAACGAAATTTAACGCGAGATTAGATCCGCAGAAAATTCAGCCCCGCGACATATTATTATTATGTCTGGGCCACCTTAAGGCATTCAGTTTGTCAGACCAAAATCAACCTTATCACAGGTGGTTAGAGTGTACGTGCTCGGTGGTCACGGAGACGTGTCGCGGCATCTTCGGTTCGGCCATAATCGACGATGACAGGCGTCAAAACTGAGCGAAAGGAGCGACGGAATTTTCGTCCCGATTTTTAGGGTTCCTTGGGGCAAGAGGGGAACCGATGGTAAAAAGTTTGCGAATGGGACAGAATGTGGATAAAAAAACGGTCAAGCGCAACTCGAAGTCCCGCACCGTGGGTCCGGACAACCAGTTTTTTTGAACGAGCGAGCGAAGCGAGCGAAGTTCTCCGAGTCTACTTGAACAATCCGGCGTTTGTATGTATGTATGTATGTATGTATGTATGTATGTATGTATGTATGTATGTATGTATGTATGTATGTATGTATGAATGTTCGTTCGACGATAACTTGAGTAAATTAAGTCGGATCGTCATAAAATTCGGTAGGCAGGTAAATGAGGCAAAGAGAATTTTTAAGTTCGAACATGAGCCAAATCGGTCGAGGTGTTGCCGAGATATGGGGTTGTTAAGGTTATATGGGATGAGAGAGGGCGCCACTGCGGCCTCTCAGTAACATTAAAATAGTGCTAATAAGTGATTTTAAAAGTGATAAAAACGTAAATCTAATCAGTAAACAGTGAAACCAGTGATAAAAAGTAACAAAAGTGAACTATAAATACAAATTCTGATTGGAAACAATATTGTGGGACGTAAAACTCAGTGGAAACAATAAAAATAAACTTTTACGGGTCGCGAAATAATCCGTAACAAGAACTCTATTTTAATCCAATAAATCCAAAATTAACCAAAAATTTTGCTAATTGCTAAGGTCCAAAGTACACCAGATTAGAAAATTCAAAACAGCGCCATCTATTTAAAAAAAATATAAATATATTGTTATTCTACTTCCTAACAGAGGGCGTGACTAAAGTTTGTTTATCAGAGCCATCTAGTGTTCAAAATTATAAACCAAAAAGTCCTTCTATGCAACAATAGAGGTCGCTTTACTTCAAAATTACAAGAGAGTCCTATAAATATCCTATATTAAAATGGAAGAAATACTAGATAAACTACAAAAATATCCAAAATGATCTAGAGGCACAAAAACTTGAAATAAGATAAAGCGGCGAACTAGTTACAGAAAACATTCAATATGAAATGAAACAAAATGAAAAAATAATTTAATATCACATTCATTGGATCTAAATCTAGGCGTTTCACCCTTGACCACATTTTTTCTTCCTGTTCAGTTTTCGAGACAGGAGAATATCGAGTTTCATTAAGTGACAGACGAGACAGTTTTTTTACTTCGCAAAGAATAACATTGATGGCCTATTACGAACTACCGCAATAATCAAGATACGAAAACTTTGACTCTACATTGCTTGAATTTTTCCACTCTTTTTTTTATAGGGTCACTTTTACATTTGCCCCAGTAAACTTTTTTAAATATGCTCATTTTGGGGAAATTGTAAACACAATTCTGTGACATGTATAACATCTCACAATCTTTATATCTTATATAAGAGGTAAAAGGAAACAAACTAAAATGTCCTAAAACCTCCTTGTGTTACATCAGGGGTAAATGGGTTTTTGATGTCTGACAATGACACTTCAAAATTGCCGCCATAAACCATAGACAATAGTTGCGTTTCGATATACGCAAAATTTTTTAAGAGCAAAATTGACGTAGTCATTGGGCGTGTCTCCATTTACCTCTGTTTACATTTACCCACACTGACTATATTATTAGACTGGCAGTAGCCATCCATGTCTGCCACATCAAATCAGCTGTTCATAGATAAGACAGTGGCAGTATTGCGTGTAAGAATGTAAGGATCTTCTTTTGTGTCATTTACATCAGAGAAATATTACCTATTTCTAGAGGCATTTTTTATTTATGGTTTCTAGCTAAGTTGATGTTCTTGCTGTGAACAGTTACCTTTGTAGTAGGGTAATCAACACGTAACTTTTGCTATGAAAACCCACAAATAAAAGGTGCCACCAAAATTAGGTAATAATTTCTCTGATAAAAATTGCCCTTTTGAGGTTTCAAGATTTTTGACAGACACTGCCACGCGTGATAGTAAAATGTTGGAAGCTCTTTTTATTTGACAGAATTTTCTGATCCCATATTAAAAGTTGTTCGTTTTCCAACGGCATAAACCGAGTATAATCCCGTCATGGGGTCATGCGATATTTACCCCAAAACAACCCGCTATCTTTTGGCCAACAAGCGGCTCCCATAAGCTCGTAACTCACATAAAAAGGGTCAGGGGTGTAATTGCAGGCCGCCTATAATTATCGCTTAACGTCTTGCGTGGGACCGCGCGGCCAAAGCGGATTAGGCCGGTTTCAGCCAGTTATCGCCGGTACACCTCCAGAAAGTCTTTAGGAAGTTAAAAAGATGAATTTATTGTTATTCTTGTAGTTTGATAGATAGATAAAAAGTTTATTGTATTACCATAACACAGAAAATGAAAGAAAACAAAACAATGGAGTTACATATAAAACTTTAACTAACTTAAATTAACAAAACAGACCAATTCAGATATAGGGCACTCTGCCAGATGCTGTGTCAACCAACTTCATCTACAGGTTTCCAGTTTTCTACTCCCTCAGCTTAAGTCCACGCCGACCTTGAATAAGATCTCCCGATGAGAAACTGAAAAAAGTCGGCTACAGTGTTTGTGAAACTATTTTATGAATACCAAATGTTCCCATGCATCATCAGCCCACCTCTGCCCACGCCACCTCTCACGGTTCCTCGCCATCCGCAACCATGGACCCTCCGCCGACACAACGATGTCATCCGACCAATGGGCTGCTGGTCTACCCAACCAACCAACCGTCGTCCAGCTCTTGGACGCCACTCTATTCTCATACAAATAGTTGATACTGTTATGTCTACCCAGAAACATCCAGGTTACTAAATATTTGTCACTGTACCCTATTGTATGCTGGATTTCTGTGATATTCTATCCATGTTTAGGGACGCCACGAGGGAGAATTCGTCATAAATAAAATTTGATTTGACGCGCGAAAACGCGGAGCTTTAACAATTTGCGGCCGAATATAATGAAAATTTTCACTTGTTCCCCGCGTTAACCTTTTTAAGCTGTTTAAGCTTCTATTTATTATTTTCACACTCGCACTTTTGCTGAAATGTCAATAAACTGTTAACATTGAGCTGAATAGGGGGCGGCGGGAGCGTAATCAGACCCGAAATTAATAGAAAAACGCCCAAAAAGGATACAGAGAGAAATATTTAACATCGAACTTATGTTTTTAACACCATCTTTTTTATAAATTTTGTCTTACTAAAGCAAGGAAGTGTTTCAGTCTCTTTACTTATCTTGCATCATAAAAGTCATGTCAAGTCCCGCAAACTCATACCTCCGATTTCCGATTGAGAATACCTAAGTAGGTATTAACTTAGTGAATTTGTCGATTCAGAAAGCCTTGGAATAATTTCCTCGTTCGTTGCCACCGAAAACATCAGTGCCAAACGAGTAGTAACTTCTGCTCCCCATAACAGAATCAGAATCAGAATCAATTTGTTTTATTCAATATTCCATAAATAAATTATTTACATTGAACGTCAAAATATTATCTAAAGTAAAAAAAAAAGGTATATAAATCAGATACTTATTACTATCTAATACTAAGTATCTAGCTACTTTTTTTTCTCCAGCTTCACTAGCTCTGATCGTTCTTGGAGAAGAAGCATGGTAAAGAAACTCCAAGTATCTCGTGCTTAAAAAATAATACATTTGTAATGCAGGTAGGAACTTAAAAAATAACACATTGGTAAGTGTGGTGATCGTGCGTTGAACTGGTTTAGTGCCAGACTTCTTTGTCATTTAGATAACTAGTGGTTCGCCCCGAACTATGAACTCGCGACCCCATATAAACCTAATAACCAACCCTTTGCTCTTGATTTTCCACTCGTTTTTCAAGATTTTCAGATTTTTCTTCTAGCATTTTTAGTTTTTCTCCAAACATTCTTTGAATGTTTTCTGTAACTTGTTCGCCGCTTTTTCTTATTTCAAGTTTTTGTGCCTCTAGATCATTTTGGATTTTTTGTAGTTTATCTGGTATTTCTTCCATTTTAAGTTTTGTATAGGACTTTCTTGTAGTTTTGAAGTAAAGCGACCTCTATTGTTGAGCATAAGGGTTTATAATTTTGAACACTAGATGGCTCTGATAAAAAATGTTTTGTCACGCCCTCTGTTAGGAAGTAGAATAACAATTTTTTTTTAAATAGATGGCCCTGTTTTGTATTTTCTAATCTGGTGTACGAGTATTTTGGACCTTAGCAATTAGCATTTTTTTTGGATTTATTGGATTAAAATAGAGTTCTTGTTACGGATTATTTCGCGACCCTTAAAAGTTTATTTTTATTGTTTCCACTGAGTTTTACGTCCGATATCCACAATATTGTTTCCAAACAGAATTTGTATTTATAGTTCACTTTTGTTAGTTTTTATCACTGCTCTCACTGTTTACTGATTAGATTTACGTTTTTATCACTTTTAAAATCACTTTTTAGCACTATTTTATTGTTACTAAGAGGCAGCAGTGGCGCCCTCTCTCATCCCATATAAACTTAACAACCCCATATCTCGGCAACCCCTCGACCGTTTTGGCTCATGTTCGAACTTAAAAATTCTTTTAATTTCATTTACCTGCCTACCAAATTTCATGACAATCCGACAAAAATTACTCAAGTTATCGTCGAACGAACATTCATACATACAAACATACAAACATACAAACATACAAACATACAAACATACATACATACATACATACAAACGCCGGATTGTTCCAGTAGACTCGGAGAACTTCGCTCGCTTCGCTCGCTCGTTCAATCATCTATTCTGTAATAGGCCTTTTGGCACAACGTGTGCCTTACACATTTTTTGAATCGGGCCTCTGGTAAACTTAGGATATCTGTTGGGATCTTATTATAGAAGCGTATACAGTTGCCGAGAAATGAGCTCCTAGCCTTCTTAAGCCTAAGAGTTGGAATTGTAGGCTTGTGCTTATTCCTAGTATTTATATTATGATGGCTACCTAATGTATCGAACTCTGCAATATGTTTTTTAGCATAAACAATGTTGGCGTAGATATATTGACTTGCAACTGTTAACAGTTCCAATCACTCGCCGCCGCAATATCTAGACTGCGAACAATACCATTACCGGAGCCAACCAACCTGCCACCAAAATTACCAGCCCCCAGCGTCAAGTCGACGGGCCGCGTAGTATAAATAAACCAACTTATTGCCCTAACATAACATAAACATAACAAAGGAGTTTGGAGGCTCGGTCGCCAGGAAGTAAGGCTACAGAAAGTCTGATTCAGGAAAGATAATAAAGACCTGCTAAAATATGACTCGGAGTCAAGGAACGGATGGAGGTAGCTGGCTTGGATGGCCTATTTCACCTGGCATAAAATAGAGAAGACAATATAGGCCTGGTGGCCAACTTCTATTAGTGGAGAGCCATGCCCACAGGCCATGCCAAGATGAATGACCAACAATACAACAATACCATGCAGAATCCTGAGGATGACCAACCTCTGCACTCAGAAGAGAATACCTATGACTGCTACCAATATGACAATACAGATAATAAAGAGTTATCCATCTATGTATCTACAGTTAGCGTCTCTAAATTCTGGGTTGGATCGATCGAAGTATTGACTGTCGCCGTGGCTCAGAAATATGGGCAATGGAAGCATTTAGTATGTTGCTTGGCAAGAAAAATCTAGGAGCATAAAGAGCTGACAGCAAACTTTCATTACTGAAAAAATAAGTCGGAAGTCTTGTGGTACACTCTAAACACATCTTAGGTGCAGACTTTTAATTTTGGAGTTTGGATAGACAGCCTTAAGTCTGGAAGATAGTAGTGTGGCGGGAAATTCAAAATTTTCACAGTTTTTTACATTTTGTAGCTAAACTGAGCTATTTTTGTTCAGCGATTTTTCGTTCGCGAGAATAAAACCGTATTCTTTTCATTATTGTAAACAACAGAACAACAATAATTCAGCCGATTATGTGTTCTGGTCTACGAAGCAGTGGTACTGCCCAATCGGCTGAATTATTGTTGTTCTGTTGTTTACAATAATGAAAAGAATACGGTTTTATTCTCGCGAACGAAAAATCGCTGAACAAAAATAGTTCAGTTTAGCTACAAAATGTAAAAGTCTGTGAAAATTTTGAATTTCCCGCCACCTTGCTATCGTCCACCCTTAAGTGGGCCTTCTTTATCTTCCCATTTGGTGTCCGCTGAAGGCTCTACGGAGTGCCGTCTAATCCTGGAGAAGCCGCTGGAAGGTCGCACTGGAATTGCCCGATCTTCATAAAGAGTATCGTTAGTAAGATCTAAGTCTTCGCTTGGAAACAACAGCTGCTTTGCTGAAGGAAAGTTTGTTGAAAACTTCGATTGTTCTTTTATTGTTCTCTCTCTCATGTTCTACCTAGCGAACCCTATTGTTGATATCAACCATAAACTATATGGTTTCTTAAATCCCGGAATCAATGATATCCTAGGATTTTTTTTTTCGCATAGTGTTGCCACCTTAGTGGTATCACCACTGGATCTGGGGGTCTACCGGCCGAAAAACGAAGTTCGATTTTTAAAAAATGTACTGCCTCCCAGTTTATTTTACTGCCACCCAGTTATTTTTTCATAAATCGAACTTCGATTTTCGCCAATGGTAATCGGCTTCGTTTTAGCCGGTAGACCCCCTGGTGGTTCCCCCTGTCCTGTGGGCAAAAAATCAATCTTGTGGCACGTGGAATTTCTAGTGGAATTTGAGAGGAACTATGCCACACAAAATATACATAAATATTAATTAAGGTTTCCCGCAAAAAAAAAGTATTTTTAGTGGAATTCTGGTGGTTTGGGGGTTCCATTTAGTGTTCGCAGAAAAAAATAGTTGGAAACACCATAAGCAAAGGCTTTCAATTTAACCTTAACAAGGAAAGAAGGCACGAGCTCCCATAAAATTCACTTTTTTATTTTTATTTATCTACACCAAGGTGGCTTAGGACCAACAATCTGGGCTGAGATGGGGGAGGCCTTTGTCTTGCAGCGGGATACTTTCAGTGGAATTTCAGTTTTATTTGGACCAGTCTTCTCTAAGGTAAAGAGCTGTTCTTCCCAACACGACGAGATCCAGCTTTGCGAAATTATCCGCGAGGACGTATTTTATTCGGTTTCATTGCGAACGTTTGTCCGATGCTATTGGCAATGAGTTGTGTTATTGGCTGAGTAGAAGTAACTATTGGGCCAAATACTGGACGCTATGGGCCGTATGTGGGTCATTTTCTTATTGAATCCTGACTTGTTTGTGCGAGAGTATTATGCAAATTGGCGGTTCATCTTTCCATCTTCTTGTCATAGTACCGTCTCCTATCGAAGGTTAACAATCAGGTTGGCTATTTCGCCCTTCGAAGCTGTCAAACAAAACAAGAAACTCGTAGTTTATTGAAACCACTTGCGTAGGTTTTCAAGCCATGATATTTTGAGACTTCCAGGTCTCCTTCTGGGTAACTAACTTCCCTTGAAGTTGAAGTATTTTTTTATGGATAGGAATATCATTCGTAAATTGAGGATTCCCTTTTGACTTTCAAGTAGAAATTTCATCCCTATTATAATTATCCCACATTCATAAACATCAGTCTCACTCTGTTGTTAGTTGATCCAACCGACCCATGATACACCAGATTCTTTCAATAGCTTTAATAAAAATGCTTTCTAATTCACAAGAGGCCTTTATTAAAGCAGTATAATTTCATAGCACCATTTCAATAGACTCTCGAAACTCTATTGGAATTATAGTACAAATAATAACACTTAAGTGTACCGACGGGCCAAACTGGGGCATGACGTGCTATAAAGGGTTAACTTCACGTAATTAAACTAATAAATAGTGATAGTGTGAGCTGAGCTTCATCACAAAATGCAGCGTTTTGTTCGATACTCGCACCTAAGTCAAACGCGATAAAAGCTGCCTTGCGGTTACGTTTTATAATTTATCGGCTGTCCTATAAAGTACTATTATACTTTTAAATTGTTGCTAAAATGTTCTCACGATGCTCTATGAGAAAATTTATTTCTTTGCAGTCGTATGAATCGGTTTTGTATGCCATATTGGATTGAGACGTATTGGGCATTGGCAATTCTTTGCGGTTATAAATGTTAAATACAGGATGTTACACAACGTAACTGCTCATCAACAGAACTAAACAAAAAATAATCAATCAATTACGAACCCAATCTTTGTTATAATGTACACTCGGCCACACGCTAGGATACCCTTTTTTGTTCGATTGGCGCCCTTATGCCGCGCGCGGTAAGAGCTGCCATAGGGTATCTGTGACTGTCAAGTGACCGACTGTACCAATTGCAATGTAATTTATCGGTTTTTTAATGGCATCTAGTCACCAAATCGCTTCCTAGATGTAAAAGGCCTGCGTTGCCTGCATACCTTGTTGACTGATTCATAACGTATTCCAAATTCGAATTAAGTAGGAAGGCTAATTTATAATTTATGGCATCCAGCCTAATCACACGTTCGAAATCTAACTTCTATGTCTAAATATATACGTGCGGGATTCTAATCGGCATCGACACAAATGGAGACCCAGATAAGTGGCCAGTTGGCGTCAGGACGCAAGGCATTCTCTTGCAGCAATGGTATTTATCAAAGACTCTGCTACTTCTAATTAGTGCCTTACTACACTGAAGCTACTAAATCATGCATTGCGCCAGCAAAGTTTTTTTTTTTTCAGTCATAGTTTCATTTGGAACGTGGGTACAGCAGTCTTTAAGATTTGGGCTTTTAATCTGTGAGGTCTCTTTCGATTCAAGTATCTGGGGGCACGGCAGTGCCCCCGCCAGGTCGAGCGCGAAGCAAACACTGCCGTACCATCCTTTACTGGAACCATTTCGCCGCATTTTCAGGCCCCTATTTGAGAACCTCTGGATAAGACCAGAACGCAGAAATTTTCGTCATCTAGTAAGCTATAATCACATACTTAAAATCCAAAATTTCAAGTCTGTAGGTCATTTAGTTCCGAAGTTAAGCGAAAGCAAAGTTTCGCATTTATGACACACACTCTCTCACTCACTCACTCACTCACTCACTCACTCATGATCATCATAATAGAACTAGTACTTCCCATAAACTCAGAGAGCTGAAATTTGGTACATAGTTAGGGTTGAATGGCCACATAAAGGGAAAACTATAAAAACTAGGATAATCGAAGATCTGGAGTACCTGGTGACCCTGATTAGAAAACACAAGAGCCCTAATAGAACTAGTACTTCCCATAAACTCAGAGAGCTGAAATTTGGTACAGAGTTAGGGTTTAATGGGCACATAAAGGGAAAACTATAAAAACTAGGATAATCGAAGATCTGGAGTACCTGGTGACCCTGATTAGAAAACACAAGAGCCCTAATAGAACTAGTACTTCCCATAAACTCAGAGATCTGAAATTTAGTACAGAGTTAGGGTTTAATGGGCACATAAAGGGACAACTATAAAAACTAGGATAATCGAAGATCTGGAGTACCTGGTGACCCTGATTAGAAAACACAAGAGCCCTAATAGAACTAGTACTTCCCATAAACTCAGACAGCTGAAATTTGGTACAGAGTTAGGGTTGAATGGCCAAAAAAGGGAAAACTATAAAAACTAGGATAATCGAAGATCTGGAGTACCTGGTGACCCTGATTAGAAAACACAAGAGCCCTAATAGAACTAGTACTTCCCATAAACTCAGAGAGCTGAAATTTGGTACAGAGTTAGGGTTTAATGGGCACATAAAGGGAAAACTATAAAAACTAGGATAATCGAGGATCTGGAGTACCTGGTGACCCTGATTAGAAAACACAAAAAGCCCTGATAGAACTAGTACTTCCCATAAACTCAGAGAGCTGAAATTTGGTACAGAGTTAGGGTTTAATGGGCACATAAAGGGACAACTATAAAAACTAGGATAATCGAAGATCTGGAGTACCTGGTGACTTAGAAAACACAAGAGCCCTAATAGAACTAGTACTTCCCATAAACTCAGAGAGCTGAAATTTGGTACAGAGTTAGGGTTTAATGGGCACATAAAGGGACAACTATAAAAACTAGGATAATCGAAGATCTGGAGTACCTGGTGACCCTGATTAGAAAACACAAGAGCCCAACCAAACTATTATAGATCGACATATACCGCCCTTACAAAAAATATTCAACTTGGTGGGCCGCTTTATTTGATGTCAAAAATCTAAGGTCTGAAGTATCTGATGAAGTACCCTCAGCTGGTATCAGCTTTATTAGAGATGTTATGGTAATGCCCCTTCTACTATTGGTACATAAAAAAATCGACTGTCATTGCAAAAATCCAGCGTAGTGGGACACATCTTCATTTAATCTAGCCTATAGCGTCCCACTAGTGGTTCGCTCCGAACTATGAACTCGTGACCTCAGTTACAGATGTATAACTTTGCTAACGCCATTCGCGCAGGCGCGCGCGCGCTTTGCATTTAAACTATACAACCCCATATCTCGGCAACCCATCGACCGATTTGGCTCATGTTCGAATTTAAAAATTCTTTTAATTTAGTTTACCCGCCTATCAAATTTCATAACGATCCGACCAAATTTACTCAAGTTATCGTCGAACAAACATTCATACATACAAACATACATACATACAAACGCCGGATTGTTCCAGCAGACTCGGAGGACTTCGCTCGCTCGTTCAACAAGAAATAGTCGGACGATTAACTTTATTCTACTCGAACATTACACAAATTTAAAAACTGTGTCAAATAAGAAAATCTAATAAAATTAATCAATATGCCCTCGTTTCTACAAAAAGAAGTGAAATCCCACCAAAAACATTCTGTAAAAACTAGCCAGGTCTCGATGGATCTGCTTGTTTATCTGTAAAAAAGTAATGAAATCTAGACAAAGTCGTGCCAAGTCTAAGGTTCCTTACTGCGATTTCTTCATTATTATAGTTAATGTTGTGAGACTTGGCTGTTGAAGGGTACACAAGGGTACAAAACCAGGTGCTCCATGACACCATTGCACCAATCTGTCGCCAGAACCGCTTGTGTACCCTTCAACGCCAAGTCTCACAACATTAACTATAATAATAAAGAAATCGCAGTAAGGAACCTTAGACTTGGCACGACTTTGTCTAGATTTCATTACTTTTTTACAGATAAACAAGCAGATCCATCGAGACCTGGCTAGTTTTTACAGAATGTTTTTGGTGGGATAAGTTTTACAGAATTTCATCCTTGTTCCATCATAAGGTTGGTGTGGTGGCCAAGTTAGCACAAAAGTTGTGCCAAGCCATTAGACTATATTTTAGTAGTTAAGGTCTCAAAAGTTGTAGAATACAAAGTTTCCGGAGACGATACCAAAACAGGACGACTTCGTCCTGTTTTGGTATCGTGGAGGGCAAAAGATCTGGTAGGCTGACACAACCACTATGTGGTATTAAAGCTTGGAAGAGAGATATAGATACATATCAACCTAGGATATATCTTGAGAGTATATTTTCTTCGAAAAGAATACCCCTTTCGATACAACAAAACTGACCGCAAATAGCAGCAAGTGAACCAAGAATAGCTCCAAAGTGGTCAAACTAGCTGCGCGAGCGCCGGTGCGTCTGTGCCGCCATCTTGGGCTGGATGTCAACTTATCATCTGTCAAGTGGATCTGAGATAATGGTGCTAGGATGATTTGTTTATCCTCACTCCTTGGGTTGAGTGTTTGGTGTTTTTCTGCCGGTTAGCCGGGGTTTCGGATTTCTTTAGGTTTTTGCTTATGTTTTGTTACTGCTTGGCAGCTGTCCTCAAAGTTTTAAGATGTTCTGATGTATTTTAGCAAGATGGAACCAATCGGCAACTGGATACTCTGCCAACTATAACTGCTCTAGCTAGGTAAAGTAGCAGTGTAAGAGAAAGAAGAAAGATAGAGAGAGCTATAAAGCTTTGAACCTTACTATTGGTATTTTTGTAAACATTCGTTTCCATAATATCAGCTGATCTATGAAGAAAAATCTACTGTGATAAGAAACCCGCCAAACCGTACCTACAATAACTTGGTGGCACCTTTTATTTTTTTAGGTAAATGTCAAAGTCCACTTCATGACATTACAAAAGTTATGAATTGACTGGTTATCTTTTTGGTAGTGTCTGGTTTCCATAGTAGCTGGTTAATTGCAAGTGATGTAGATATTATTAATTAAACCGTCAAAGACCTAAAGAATACGAGCATAAATTCAATGTTTTTTTTTACTGATAGTGAAGTGATGCAATAACTTGAACTTAGTCACAAAGGCAGGTTGGACGGTGATCTAATAGTTTATTTATAGAAGGAAGTAATTGCGAATGCAAATCAAGTACGAACCAATGATTACCGATGCAATTTATTTTTATGGAAAATTCTTGCTCTGGTGTGCAATACACATATCAAAGTATTAAGGACGGAAAGCCTTTAAGATTTTACTGATATTTTTTCAATAATAAACTTCGAAACATACTACAGACACCTGAGGATATAACCAACGAACGCCACATGCAATGTACTGTCGGCCACAGTCACAGATACCCCATGTCAGCTTTACCGCGCGCGGCATAAAGGCGCCAATCGAAAAAAAGGGGTAACTAGCGTGTGGCCGACTGTACCTACTTACATTTTGTATGCGGCTTGGGAGTGCGGCGGATGTCGATAGTGTGGTTCTGGCCATAGGTAGAACGATTTGACACAACATTTTAATGTGTGTAATGTAGGTATGTTTGATGATGAGCCACAAACTGCATTGCATCTGTAAATGTCACTTAGGAAACGTTTATTTAGTTGTTGGTATAATATAAATATAGCTCAACAATAATAGTTATTTGCTGGGCAATGATGCAAAACAATTGTTTGCACCGAGTACTTGTATTCAGAAGCACGAGGCGGAAATAATATTACATCCGTGCGAAACACACAACTTTTTATCTCACAGAGCGAGGAAATGATTATGTTAGATACACCAAAAAATTATAGACAACTAGGTACCTACATGGAGGTTAATGAAATGAGTTTCCTTCTTTGCAAGTGACAGATGGGTCAAGTGAGTATTATTTCTATTTGTCGCGTTCAAATTTCGAAGTCCACAAAAATGACTTTTGACTCATCGTATGATACCTACTAGAAACAGCATACTTTCTGAGCCTGAGGGATGACCAATCTTATTTTTATAATGCTTTTCTTCGCTTCATGTTAACTGGTGCTTGCATTGTGAATGTTTCCTCTGCTGTTTGATCTTGCACATTTTTCTTCTACTATTTTCTCTGTTATCCTTCCCATCTTTCAATTAACATGTATTTAATCATCGTCAAGAGGGTTTGTCGAGCAACCAAGTGTATTAATTAATCAATCAGAGGTATCACTTCCGTGCCATTGATAACAAAGTGTATTAGTATTAATTAAATTCAATTATGTCGCATTCACTCATCTCACTCTCCATTACCGACTGAATACCCATTACCGAGCGATTCGGAATTATAATCATACGCTTAGTTGATTCAGATTGTAACCTGTGAACTAAGTTTTGCTACTCTGTGGCTGTAGGTACCTGTAGATAAGTGTAACTATGTTTCATGAAAGAGCTAACAAAAAGTTATTTAAAAGAAGAGCAAGTGGGCAGGACACCTGGCCAGACGCAATGATGGTCGATGGACGAAGTCCATTGTGGAATGGCAACCTCGAGACGGAAGAGATTGGTTGGGAGACCACCAGCCAGATGGTTCGATGAAATAGCCCAACATAAATTTTTATTTAAGATATAATAAAATTATAATGTGTCCACATGTGTCCTAAAACTTGTAAAATTCTGACTTTCTGGTAGCGTAAGAGTTACGGTAATGGAGTGATTTGGTGTCTTACTGTTATATTACACTACTTGGAAAATAAATAAAAATATCTAGCCGGAAAGCAGTGGTTGCGTTTAGCACAGAATCGAGACGAGAACGGTGGCGTGGGCATGAAGAGGGCTTTACTTAGCAGTAGGTGTCAACATGCCGATGATGATGTTTAAAGGAGACTGAGAAGGCTCTAAGAGGAAAAAGCTTTTACCCAGCAGTCGGCAAATGTGGGCAAAAAACGATGAAGACATCTTCCTCACTTACCGCCCGGAGTTCTGCGTTCCACGTTCTTTCTAATGTATTTGGTTGCTTGGAACCGTTCACACTGAAGCGGTCAGAAAACGCGAAGTTCTCGTGAAGCAAATCTGAGAACTCTGAACTCGGAACGCGAAACTTCGGGGCAGTGTGTCCGGCGTCTTATATGCCCGTTTCATGTAGTGTTCGTTCGTAGCATCTCCACTCATTCAAGATAGCTGCAATGAAATTTAAACGGAATTCTAAGAAATCTTTCCCAGGGTAATCTTTTAGTGAATAGACAATAAGGAAAAACATTTCAAATACGACACACATTTCCTTCCTGGGGCTTAAGGGTAGACGATAGCAACGTGGCGGGAAATTCAAAATTTTCACAGTTTTTTACATTTTGTAGCTAAACTGAGCTTTTTTTGTTCAGCGATTTTTCGTTCGCGGAAATAACAAAGTATTCTTTTCATTATGTTTTTTTTTTTTGTGTTAGATATTTATTTATTAGAAAAATTAAAAGTTACAGAAATGTCAAAACTTTTCATTATTGTAAACAATGGAACAACAATAATTCAGCCGATTATGTGTTCTGGTCTACGACAAGTTTTTTGGACAGTGCCACTGCTTCGTAGACCAGAACACATAATCGGCTGAATTATTGTTGTTCTGTTGTTTACAATAATTAAAAGCGTACTTTGTTGTTTCCGCGAACGAAAAATCGCTGAACAAAAATAGCTTAGTTTAGCTACAAAATGTAAAAAACTGCGAAAAATTTGAATTTCCCGCCACGTTGCTATCTTCCAGCCTTAAGTCTGTAACGCTATGGCGTGTCGAGGGCGTCCTAGTAGAAGAACAACCAGCGTTTTTCTCCTCGTTTTTCTCCTACAACCAGCGAACTAATCCTCTAGAATTTGAATCAGAATATTATTTGCTAAACTTCCTACAAAAACATTAAAAGGACCGACAGCAGCAGCAACTAGGCGCCTATTTTGGCACCATTTTGTCACAGATTCGGGCTCCTGGTTTGAAATAAAACCTTCCTATTAGGAAAAAATATTTAGGAACTTCACAAGCAAAACAAAAAACACAAAAATGCTCATAAAAATATAAACACGGTCCTGTTTTGGAGTAGGAAATGGTGGAACGAAAACCTAAATTTCTTCATATTAGGGTTCTACAAGGAATATCACAGTTTGGTCTTTAAGGTCTTTAAGGACACCGAATGCCACAAAATAATTTAGAAATTCCTAGTTGGTTTCAGATTCTTTAAAACAAAACATCGCTAATCTTCTTCCCTACAAACTATTCCCCCAAAATCGCTCTATCATTGGATCCAACCCTTCGGGTTAAAGTTCTGCTAAGTACCAACAGAAATGTTCAAAAACTCTTCAGGGTCTAATGCCTTCGCTAACTGCTTGCGCCATTGTAGGGTTAGGAATTTATGGTGAGAACTTGGAAGGGTTAACTTGAGGCGAGAATGTTGTGGCGACCCTGGTGGAACGCCATTACAGCTAGTCGTAGGCTTAATAAGTGTGCGATTTTACTTCTGAAGGGCACATTCGCACGTGGTTTGGGTATTCCATAACCAGCCAAGTGTAAACTTTGTACACAAATTAAGAGGATATCAGTGATATCCTCTTATTTTATCACAGTAGTGTTTTCTCAATACAAACGAAGTCGATTTCCTCCCTGGATAATAAATAGCACTAGAGCAAACATTTTTGGTATGCTGGGACAATACTGAATGAGGAAATAAAAATCGTCTGAGATCTCGAAAGCTTCAAGAAGCTTTGAGCTTGAATGCCAATTAAGGCCGAAGCTCTACAGTGTATGGGTTAAATCAATCCAACAATAAATAGTAGTAAGTAGCCCATTGAATCCACGAAAACTACTCAAGAAACGTAAAAGCTAGAACCAATGGAACATGCTTTCGGTAGCCTCACGAAAAAATACTCATTTCTTTCAGCAGGCTTTCAATACGGCGTAGGGGTTGGGCCAGGGGTTCTCAAACTATTTTAGCGGCCCCCAACAAGGTCTGAGTTATCATGAAATACCTCTATAAAAACTATTAAAAACTCTTGACTAATACAATTCCATTTTTTACAATGATATCTTGACTTCTACTCATGTAAAACAACTAAACCTAAATACAATAGGTAACCCACCTGGCAAGTAAAGCAATCAAACATGGTCGTCTCTTGAGTTGATAAACCCAACAAATTCCCAAATAGTTTCTTTAGTCGGATGCTCTTTTACTGTTATTGAGAAATTGTCACGTTTCTTTAATAACACTAGTCATTGGACATTTAATTTCATGAAACGGTCCAATGAAGTGTGAAAATGAATGATGTCGATTGAAATGCGAAAATCAACGAATAGTAATTAATGATCTGATAACCGGAGGCCCTAACATAATATCAGCTATCGATTTTGTCTTAATCTGAGCTTTCTGTAAACATAATGTATGGAAATGAAGCCAAAAATTAAAATTCAAATTCTAATTCTAATTCATTTATTGGATAAAAAGCGGTACATTAAAACAAAAGAAATACTTATCGTAAAGTAGATACGGTATGTCTTAATGGAAAAGTTTGCAACTACCACCTGCACTGGCCTTAGCGGCCGTATTGCAGAATGGCAGTTGTGTAGAGAGGTGGCCCAATGCACTTGGGATAGATATCCTTGAGAGTTGATTAAATAACATTGCGTAATAATTAAGTGACTAAGTACATTAAACATTTTAATTTACATTAAGAGTTTTTTTAATTTTTTTATTACTATTAAAGTGGAGAGAGAAAATGCAAAATAATAATAACAATAATGGTTTGGTTTAGAAAATGAAGACACGAGTCCTGGGCACCTCCTTGGGAACCCCTGCCCAAGGCCATTAGTGGCCCGGCCAGCTCATTAGCGCGGGCCAAAATAAACCTGGCAATATAAAAGAATGACGAAGCAAGGGAAGCCTATTCATCATCGGGTCTAATATTGCACAAGCGACTGGGAGGTAGGAGTAGGCACTTGAGATATGGAAAGGGTTAAACCTAGAAGAAGGGTAAGCTATGTATGGTGGCTTTCAATCTAGATTTCGTGAGTTTCACGATGATATGAGTATTTATCAGTTTCGTTATTATAGTTGGCAACAGGATGAACATTTTTATTCGGTCGACACCTTAAGCTGCGCGCGATAAGAGTTACTGTGGGATATCATAAAACTTGTATGCGAGTGTCATACATTTATCTTCTCCATGATTTTTGGTCGAGATCGAAACTAGTCGGCTATCACGCTAATAATGCCATTAACGTTTAGATTTGAAGACTGTAGAGTGATGATGTTTGTCCCTCCTTTGGATTGTGGGGGACAACCTTTTTGGGTGTCTCGATGGGCTGTTTGTGACGCAAACCAGAAAACTATGCAATAATTAGGTTGTAAAATGTATTGTGGAGACCAAGAATAAATCATTCCTGTACTGTGTAACATTAAGTGCCGTAAGATCAATCACAGTTTAAACTCAGACCTAAGATATTTTTCATTTTACACCTTTTATATTTTTCGACATCCAAAAGGGTAACTACCTAAACAGTGAAACTCCTCCACTTCCAATAACGCAGACTGTGAGACTAGTGACTAACAATACGCTCGTTCATTCCAGATCTGGCACGGAGCAGCAATGTCACCGATACAGCCCGCCGCACGTGAGGTGAGTTTTTGAGCAGTACCCGAGGCTTGCTATTATTATGCTGGGAAGAGACGTTACTATTGGCTCCACCCATCCAGTCGTTCCCTCACTGCTGAAGATCGTGACCTCTGAGTTCTCCCGTTGTCTGGCTGAGATCGCTGTTTGTAAAAAGACCGCCAATCGTATACGTTCTCATTCGTTTTAAGGTGAATATAATAAAGGCACAACTAGCGCCGCCAATGAAAAAAAATATCGTAATATCTTCTTTTTGGATGCGTTTTTTGATAAAAACGATACATTAAATGATAATCCCGAGGCTTAGGACCTAAGGTTTAGATTCCAGATCCTAGAACCACCAAAAGTGGCCATTTCTGGGCCTTAAGAAAGAAATGTATTTATCTAAGTAGTATACAATGAAGACTTATCTATCTTCTCCATTGAGATCTATCACTCGCGATGCACATCAGTTCGTGCAGGTATTTTTTGCGTGGTTTTTGTGATAATATCCGTTCATACTATTGGATACTAAGAATTTTACTAGGTAGGTAGGTAATCGTATGAGGTAGTGGCCACCCCTGGTGTCAGAGTTTTTAGGACACCCAAAGGGTCTCTGACATGGCTTAACGATTGTTATTAATCAACAACAACCGGGACCAACGGTTTAACGTGCCTTCCGATATTATTGCCACTAGCGGTCACCCATCCATGGACTGACCGCGGCCGTATAATAAAAAGAATTTTACTTATCAGCATAAGTTGTGTCGAACTGCGGGCCACTTGCCGCCTTTACCGTTTTTCACGCCTCTTTCCGTATCCTCAAAACTTTTGTGACAAAATCTCCATTATTATATTCGGAACGGGTCGAATCGCGGTTGGTTTTAGTCTATCCGCGACTGCCGTAACATCGGGATAAATATGGTACATAATTAATTTTCCCAAAACCAACCGTGATTCGACCCGTTTCGAATACAAAACTGTTTGAATATCGCGAGTCATTAATTAAAAGTGAATACAACCCATCTTCCTCTCAACATTAGCTCTCTGCGCAAGTTATAGAGATAGAAATGAAAACATCTCTCTTCGAGTTGTTTACCGCCGCCGGATTGTCTGATTGCCCCGCGCTACTCTGCAGTCTGATTATTTGTCGACTTTTATTTCATCGATAAATTGTGCAAGCCTCTCTTTAGGGTGGCATTAAAAGTTCGAACTCAAGTAGGTGATCTCAGAAAAGTCAAATGCTAATGTCAATCTCAGGATAGTGTCTATTAATATGCTGACAGCTACTCAAGTTTGACATTAGCCAAGGCTTGACATTAGCATTTGACTTTTCTGAGTTCACCTGCTTGAGATCGATCTCAAGTAGGTGATCTCAGACGACTGTTAATACCACCATTACATAAGATAGGCTTTATCGCGAACTGGGTGTTCAGTCATCAGACATCTCACACGCTTAATAAAATAGTGACGAATTAAGATAAGATAAAGATTTAAAATTTTTTTATATACTTACGCCAAAAATGAGGTAAGGGAGGCCACAATTTAATGATTTTCGGGTATTATTCAGAGTTTTTTTTTTTGCTTTATTTTTGTGTAAATAATCACCCCTGAGTCGGGTGTCATTTTACGAAACAACACCTTATATCTTGTGTTTGAGGAACATAAGATATAAAAGTCTAAAAGTAATAAAATGCCAAAGCTTAAACTATCCCCCATCTCACCTGCATTTGTGATATAAAAAACAACGTTCAAGCGCATTGAAATTCCAAACAAAACCTTTAAAGTCGATATAAAACTTGAAATAAAACTAAACAGCCACATCAATGAAAGCTTTAGACACAAACTTACAACTTTTACAACTGCATAATATAAAGGTACATCCATATTGAGCAGGAACGAATGTATGCTAATCGTATTCAGTGTGAACGGACCACCTCGCATTATGCCAAGTGTTTCTCGAAATGGATTTTTAAAATACACTCCTTTCAAAGTGAATAGGAATGTATCTTTGTTTCGGGCTCTACTTTATCCTTTCTGAGGTTAATATAACATTTGAAATGCAGTATTTTTTTGTTGCTTTAAAGTTAGTACCGAAAATGAAATAAGCAAAGAAGCTAACGGTGTTTTATTTTGGAGTAACAAATATAGGTATTGTCTTTGGTTTAAGATTTTGGGTCCTACTAATAATTAGTAATTCCCTTCTTTATAACCCGACTGCCCAAAAGGAGGGCTATGTTTTTGATGGCTTAATCCTATATATTATGCCAATAAAATACTGCTAAGCCACTGACACAAACACTCCGTGTTCGACCTGACTTTGCGGCATTCGATTCGCGCACGCGCGTCGCAAATCACTCGCAACATGCGTGTACGCATTTTAACTGCAATGGGTTCGTACAGACCAACCGAGCAGCTCGCCGAGGCTGTCGTGCGAGGCAAATGCTCGGTTAGCCATGCGAGGCAAATGCTCGATCAGCTTTTCTCTAAAATCCACCATATATATTTTTTTTTATTATTTATTTAAGAGGCCCCTTCAGGACCGTGGGAACTCAGTGACGGCCAAGCGCGTGAAACACTGTTTTCTATAGCTGTTTCACCCAGAGCGAGACGGGGCACGGGAAAAGTGAGAGACTGCGGCTGTATGAGTCTACGTGTGTAGATCTATTTTCCCAAAATTGTTCGTAGTTCAGCTGCCATTTCTACATTTTATTAGGTATTTCAAAAATCTTTTTTTTCTGACAAGTACAGTCGGCCACAGTCTCAGATACCCCTTTTTGTTCGATTGGCGCCCTTATGCCGCGCGCGATAAGAGCTGCCATGGGGTATCTGAGATTGTGGCCGACCGTACAACACATTATTGATGTTCCCAAGGTAGTTAGACTCCAATAGACAGTGTAATAATGTAAGTAAATAACAGCTGAAAGTAACCCCTTTTTCGGCGCGAAAAACGCATCGCCAACAAACTGTGAGTTTAGCGATTTTTTTGTTATTTAAGATAATAAAATTTATTTTGAGTAAATAAATAAAATTAAAAAATTGCCTGGGAGTGTTGCTCGGTCAGTCTCCACGCACCCTATCACTAAGTTAACAACCTTCTGGAGGTCTTTAGTTCTATACCGTAAAGTATGAATCTGGAGGCAACCAAAAGGACTAGCCCTTTCAAACACAGTGCAGGTTGAGCGAATGCGACTTGCACCGCAAATATTGCGTGATGTGAAATAGTAATGAGGGTTTTGCTAAAGTGGGGAGCTTTTAGTTAGTCACCAGTTACTTTTTCCCAGAAACAACGCATTTCATTCGGCTAATGGTTTAGTTTGATGATAAACATGCTATATTGATGATAAACATGGTAATTTTCATCTGGGTTAATATTAGAACATTATGACTCAAATTGAGCAATACAGCAGGGTAATTTTTAAATTGCTGTATTCCTGAAACAGGTCAACTTTTAAATGTGATTTCCAACAACTTTTTTTCTATGACTTTGGTGAAAGTGCATATATTTTTTTTAATGTTAAATTTGCGGCGCGGAGTAACAACTAGGAGCAGGAGAGAACGAAAGCGCGCCGCACAGGCTGCGCTGAAATATTACAAATGCAAGCTTTTAAAGAATAAGAAACGTTCAATAAATAAAAAAGGTCAAGCTATGCGAAAAAATTAAAAACGTTTTTTCGTTGTCAGAGTAGCTACCACGAGTGCGAAAAAGCTGTGCCGGACGTCTGCCGGACGTCTGTCATGTATCCTAATACTATACTGTAGTAAGGTTGTTTATCCAACTTATCACTTTCAGTGACAGTGACAGTAAGCACTCGTGGTAGCTGCTCTGAAATCTCATTGAATAAAGCTATTTAAAAATTACCCTGTATAAGTATAAATATTGGTATGTTTTTAGTCAGAAAATTATTCAAATTACGCTTGCCGCAGTGACCTATTCCGGTGTTATAGTTTTCATTGTATTCCAGTTTTTAATTAAACTATAACGAGGTTTTTTAGAAAAATTCTTAATTTGTTTACGAGATATTATCCCCCCACGAGTGCGAAGTTTGAAACGAATCTAATTCACTATGCAAGCGAAAACTAAATCTAACAACATTGACCGCAGACCAATATTGGCTTGGCTCGGGTGGCAGATTAATTCGATCGAACGTAGATTTCCTGACCGCATCTTCGGCGTTATAAACACTGCGGCTATGGGGGTTCTACTTTGTAACTGTTGCAAAATTACTCATCATCAACTCCTTGTATGTTTTATGAAGTGACACCCGACTCAGGGTTGATTATTAACACGATACTGAAGACAAACAAAAATATTAAAAAAAAAAACATTGAAAAATACCCGTAAATAATTAAATGTCGCCTCCGTTACTAATATACTAACGATAACGCTTGCGGCCGCATTGCGGGCGCGCTTCGAGAAGGCAGGGGGTGTCCGCACGTCGTGGTTATTAAAGAACAAATTGAACAAGGTAATTTGTAAATCAAAATCGGTTTTAAATTAAAATATTTTAAATTCTGTTAATTTTGTATTATGGTATGTACATTGTACAATACAATAAGGAATTTTCTATCTATCTTTGACACAACGTCCTTGTTTCTTTCTGCCTTTGGTCCTGAGTAGCCTACAGCGCCTACATTTAGTTACATTATTGCCCTCTCATTGGTATTTATGGGGCAACGTGTGAATGAGAACACTTTTGTTTATTGTCGCCGGGCCCGCAGTTAGTTGGCACTTACATAAATTGCGCCCTTTGTAAACTGGCTAGTGACTAGCGACTAGTGTTGTACGCTCGGAAACATCCCCGCGATTAGTGTTGTACGCTCGGAAACATTCCCGCGACTAGTGTTGTATGCTCGGAACCATTCCCGCGACTAGTGTTGTAGACTCGAGAACATTCCCGCTCCCATGGCCACTTGAATTATTTCGGGAAACTTTCCGAAACCATCCAAATGTTTCCATAAATACCCAGTATTTTTTTTTATTAAATTCATGCTAATTCTTATAGTATCACGTTCATTAGTCACGTGACACGTGACATGCATAAGTCTTGTTCTTGCAGTATTGCGATATAGAGACTGCATGGAATCGGTATTTGATTTTAAAAAAAATCTAAAATGCGTACTAACAATCAAATAAATTCGTTTGAATTATGTGTTGAGTAACGTATTATATTTTGTGTATAGAGAATCCAAAACTATGCACAAGTAAACATGTATTGAAATATCTAAAGTTTAGAGAAAAGTTCCCGATAAATTCCCAGTTGGAGGAACATTGCCGGCAATTTTTCCAGCGATTGTTATTGTTCCCGGGAACGGAACATCACTACTAGCGATGGTAGAAATATGTACTGCGTTGGCTGGAATGGAGCATAGACAGGCAGTTTCGAGTTCAAGGATATTCATGGTGTCGAATGAGGCGAGCTCCCTTTGTGCGGCATAATCGGAAAACTTAGATACCTAGATTCAATATGAAAACTATAATTAGATTATACATCCGTAGAGCCTACACTCAAACAAGAAATACGGTTAGAAATATTATGATGGTTGAACTGCCCACTCGTACACTGCAGAGCTGGGACATATTTTAGTAAAAAAATACATAATGATAAAAATAGAAAATAGACTTCTTTTGTACATAACAAGAATAACTTTAATTTGCGTAAAAAGTGTTACAATAAGTTTTGTGAAAAGTTTTTTTCACAATATTTGAGGTAAGTCCGCAGACAATTTCAGCTCTTTTTTTAGCCCAAATTTTGACAGGAGGTAGTTCAATTTGGTAGCTAAACTATTGTATTTTGCGATTTTTGTTTTACGACAGTAAAATAAGCAACAGAATAACAATAATTAAGCTGATTTGTTTTTCGGGTTGACAAACCAGTGGTGCTGTGGTGCTGCCCAAAAAACTAGAAGTTCGATCGAATCTCATGATCAGCTGAATAATTGTTTTTTTTTTGTTTTTATAATTAAACAACACTATTTTATTATAGTGAAACAAAAATCGTTACACAAAAAATGCTCAATTTAACTATAAAATTAAAAAATCTGTGAAAATTGTGCATTTCACACCACGGTTACATTGACCCAACTTTTGTAGAGCCAATCAAGCCAGGGGTTTCCTCACGATGGCAACAGAAACCACTACCAAAATGGCTTCAGCTAAAGGCAAACACTAAATCCTTTACCAAAACAGTAAAAGCGTCGCCTCAGATCCCTAAGATAGCGCGCGCGCTGACCGGCGATAATTGAATTCACTTCATGAAATATTAACACTGGGACGGAGGCCCGGCTACAATGGTCGACCTGATCGATCTCCGTATAGAGAAGTTCAAGTCTTTTGGGCAAAATATGTGCTAACAACTTTACTATGCTGCCGTCATAAGCAAGAAGGCGGCATATACAAAAAATCGAAATTACGTTTTTGGTACCGTTGGAATCTGTAAAAAAATTGCTATCTTTCCGTATATTTAATAAAGCCAGTGGTTCGCCACAAACTGTGAACTCGCGAACCCATATCTCGGCAACCTACTCGACCGATTTGGCTCATGTTCGAGCTCATGTTCATTTACCCGCCTACCAAATTTCATTTCAATAAATAATTAAATCAATGAAAAAGGAAAGACGCCCGATCTAAGGCGGGCGACGGCTGGTATGCAAACTGTACTTCTTACAAAAACTTTGGTATTTCTTTGACAAAATAAAAAGTGGGTTCTTACCACTGCATTTCCAACATCCACCACTGAACAAAAGTTCCCAAACACAAAACAAAAAAAGAAAACTCAAAGCTATTGTACCCTCGAAATACAAACTTAGCGCATTCAAATCGTATGCGCTGGCGCATTTTCCCACGACAGGAAAGGTCGCCATGCACTTTGCGCGCTGTTTTATATTATGCTAAATACGCAGATGCTACCGTACAGATGCCGAATACTCCAAGGGATAGTGTAAAATCGTGCAGTATTGTAAATGAGCCCTTTGTTTTGTGTTGCCTTGGCGATAGATGTATAAAGCATAGAAAGATAGGAACATAACATACATATCAATACCAGTTTCTGTTCTGCTTCTGCACAAGCCCCTAATGGTATCCGGTTTCAAAGTAAGGCTAAAATGCATAAAGAAAGACACATCAAATACGAGTAGAACTATTTTGGTGTAATTTGAAAAATACTTTATTTTCTTTTATGCCACGAATGGTGAACTGAACGACGGTTTGACTTAACTCCCTCTTGAAGCGCACTAGGTTTTTATGCATTATTATTCTACGTTATCAAAATGTTTGGTATAGGCCACATCTTTGGTAAAAATTGTTACTTCATATGGAAGCTCTTATTGCGATTGGTGCAAAGGCCAAAGTTGAATCTATATGTAGGCTTGGATATAATTATGAGAAACTGTACGTATACACAACAGGTACCTACAACTACTTACATAGTTTTGTTTGGCATTTTGTGCAACTTCCTACATTTGCAAATGCAAAGGTTTTGCTAGAGGTATTGTTAGATAAACCCTTGTTGCAAAAATAAATGTCCATCTATGAAGTTATAGAGCCAGAAGAAGACTTCGGGATGATGATACAGTGATACAGTTGTACATGTCCTACTAGCTGGACAAATTCCTTCTCTCAGAGGGTGAGTTCGACCTTAATCACCACGCCTGCTACCTAAGACTTATTTATTATGTAGTAAATACATTTATACCGGTTACCCGACATTGTATAATATATCAAGCAAGACATAACATAAACAAATTCAATGCCTTGTTATTGTAACAGCAACAATATGAAAGCCGGGTCTTTGCATACATCTTCGGGCGACGACGACGACTGTGGACTAGAGGTGCGCGAAACGCTTCAGTGAAAAGAAAAGAATGATATAGTTCATTTCCTTCACTGAACTAGTTCACTCTTTTAGTTCACAGTTCATTCATAGTTCACAGCTCATTCATTAATAGTTCATTCACAGTTCATTCATAGTTCACAGTTCATTCATAGTTCACAGCTCATTCGTAGTTCATAGCTCAGTAGTTCGTCCACGTATCTTTTGACTCACGGTAGTCCGCGAATGACAAAGGTGACAAAGGCGAGACACATCAGTTACAGAATTTTAGTCCTTAGTGTGGTAGATTTAAGAATGTTTCTTGAAGAATGAACTACGTGGACTAGAATGAATGTGATATATAAAGATTTACAGAATTTTGGTTCTTAGTGTGGTAGATTTAAGAATGTTTCTTGAAGAATGAACTACGTGGACTAGAGTGAATGTGATATGTAAAGATTGGTAGTGAATGAATGAATGAATGGTTTCATATAACGAATGCATTCAATCGAAGCATTCATTCGCGAACTACACACCTCTACTGTGGACGCTCTAAATAATATTCTCTGAAGAGATTGTTGTTTGTTTATATTTCACACATCGCATAGAAGACGTCTTGGAGGTACAGTCGACGGCATAACTTTCCAAATGATCCATTTTTAAAACGTTCTACCTTACCTGACGTAGCGTGCCTTCTAAAAACAATTCTCAAAAAAAAGGAAAGAAAAGCTTGTGAAGCTGACTAATATAAATCTTAGCTTGAACACAATTTTGTTTACATTATTTTCAGTGATTTGGTTGAAAAACTAACGACAATGTTTTAGCTTCCACTTCCACTTCCGCCCGGTCAAAACATCGGATTTCTTTGTTCAAGTCCTTCACTTGAATTTCTTCCCTGACTGTACAACATTCATAGAAATGTACTGTTTGTTCAACTTCCCGACAAACTAGCTGTGTGCCTGCTAATTACAGTGTATTTATGTTGTGTGAACAGGATTTACTGTACACAAATCATTGTGAGGATT
Organism: Zelleria hepariella; assembly: GCA_949319315.1. NCBI lineage: Eukaryota > Metazoa > Arthropoda > Insecta > Lepidoptera > Yponomeutidae > Zelleria > Zelleria hepariella. The sequence goes on along the minus strand of OX439383.1, from coordinate 13,916,316 downwards.
CGTCTTGAAGACAAGTTAGTGCTTAGGTCTTAAGTTAGCACCTTTTTAGCTTTTACTGCCCTGAGCCTTACTGTCTTTCGCTTTAGTATTCTGGTTTTAGTGACTAATTTGATGGAGGCAACAATGTGGAGATTTGTCTTATATTTGCACGAGTTATACCTACCTACAAACTTAAGAACTATGTAATTTTTTAAACTATTTTGCTTATGTTAGTCGGGTCGAGGTATAAGGGGTGGCCACTACCTACCTCATACGATAACCTAACCACCATAGGAGCCTAACAATTTGGAACAAAGCCGCTTACACGCCAGCACTCTGTCGTGTGTACAAGAAGGTATAAAACAGATAGATGTATCTACGCCTAGCCGGTTAACACTCAAAAAATGTTGAGCAAGTTTTCAAAAACGTAATACTAAATACATTTCATTAAGAACTAAACTGGACTCGTAACGTTAACTCTATGGGTTTAGAATAATAAAACAAGACAGTGTCGCTGTTGAATCCAATTCTTTGTTTCTATAAAATATAGAGACTGTCATTTCTCGTGATTCTAGCTAAAGTTTTTTCTAAAGGCTGAAATGGAAAACATTCAACGTCCTCTAATCGGAATAGAGGGCAGGTACCTATTCCGAAAACCTCGGCTGAAACGTAATCCAATTGCTCCGTCTAATTGGCGGCCGCCGTGTTTGCGCTTTATCAATATCGACCCTGTCCACTGGCGGGCAGGGCTATCGGTCACCGATTGTCTTTATAATCTGTGCGGAATCAGAATGGGATAATACCTTTTGGAACTGAATCGAAAATGACAGATCTCGAGTAGCGTCAGTAAAAAAAATAGTTAGTTCTATGTTCTATCATTGGGTTATGAAATTGGAAATACACAAACATGTTTAATGGTTGTAATCTAAAAGGATTCAATGTTATGGCATTAATTGAATAAAACGCCATAAAACTCCAGCAGGCACCCACGCGCACAGAAAACACAAGCAAGTTTCGACGCGAGTTTGCCATAGACAACTAGAGTTTGCCAAAATGCTGACGCTACAGGACCGCGAGCTTCTCAGTTCCAAAAGGTATTATCCCATTCTGATGCCGCACGGATTATAATAGACTGGTGGTTTTATGCCTGTTAGTCTTCAATCTGCCTGTTGTCTCTTCAATACTAGTGGTTCGCCCCGAACTATGAACTCGCAACCCCATATCTCAGCAACCCCTCGACCGATTTGGCTCATGTGCGAACTTAAAAATTATCTTTGCCTCATTCACCAGCCTACCAAATTTCATGACAAAATTTACTCAAGTTCTCCTCGAACGAACATTCATACATACATACAAACAAATATACAAACGCCGGATTGTTCCAGTAGAATCGGATAACTTCGCTCGCTCGTTCAAATATCATGAAGGAGAGCGTTCGAGTTAATAGTGCTTTTGGTCAAACGTCATCGATTAAAAGACATTCGGGCAATAGTTTTTCGCACTCATGTACGGAAACCGATGGTTTTATGTCTGTTGGATGGTTCTCAATCATGAAACTGTGAAACAACAGCTGATTACTCATAATGGTTGTGCACGTCAGCACTTGCACGTTGTCGGCACGTCGCAACGTATGCTATTTTTCCACTTTAGTTTTTTTTTAATATATAATCTAGGTTGCTGAGGAATCATACAAATATGCATTGTAAGAGCAAAGTTGTATGAAATGGCATAATGCTCCAGAATAATAATTAGGTATAGCTTCAAGCCGACTTGAGACCTTGGCTAATGTCAATGTCAAGCTCAAGCTAGTGTCTATTAAAGCCCAAAACTAGGCACAACTAGCGCCGTCAATTGAAAAAAAAATCATATCAATCAAAAATCATATAAAAAATTAAATCAATCGTTTGTAGCAAAAAACGCAACCAAAAAGAAGATATGATTTTTTGTCCGTTGGCGACGCTAGTTTTGCCTAGGTTATCACCTTAATATGCTGACAGCTACTCAAGCTCGATTGATTTTGTTTTCTGAGATCACCTACTTGAGCAGGAGCTTGAACTGACGACTATTAATGCCATCCTTAAAAACCTTTTTGCTCGCCACTGTAAAGCCTATCGACACCCGCCTACAGCGCCAGTGTATCTCCTACCGTTGGTATGATAACACAAATTGGATGTGGCTAGGCCCATTAATCTTTCCTCCGAGAGAGATCTGGCAGCCACAATGATAGTTAAAGCATTAGAACAACATAAATTACACGAGGAAATTCGATTCGGCGGGAAAAAAGTAATTTTGTGATGAATAACGATGACAAGATGGGGAAGAAGAATATAATAGGGGGATGAGTTATTTAAAATCGTAAGATCTAATAATAATAATGAAAAGTCACCATATAAATACTACAGGGTGCATTTTAAGTCGATAGCGGAACTTTAAGTAGGCTATCATCTACTGATCAATACAAACAAGTTGTACTAGGTGGCGAAAAAAATGGAGTGAATAAAATATCAGCTGTTCCATACAAAAGGTCGACTCAGTACTGCCCCAAATGTATGAAACAGCTGATATTTTTTTCGTTCCATTTTTGTCGCCACCTAGTACAAGTTGTTTGTATGGATCAGTAGATAGCCTACTTAAAGTTCCGCTATAGAATTAGAGTGCGCCCTGTATAATAGATACTTACATAATATGTGAGTATCTATTTATATGGGGCCTTTTCATTCGTTGGCCAAACCGTTGAGGGACTTTGTTTGGGTCTAAGGGTGGCATTAATAGTCGTCATCTCAAGCTCGAACTCATTTAGTTTATCTCAGAAAAGTCAAGTGCTAATGTCAAGCCTTGGCTATTGTCAATGTCAATCTCAAGATAATGTCTATTCATATGCTGTCAGCTACTCAAATTTGACATTAGCGAAGGCTTGACATAAGCATTTGACTTTTCTGAGTTCACCTACTTGAGATCGAGCTCAAGTAGGTGATCTCACACGACTAATTAATGCCACCCATGCCTTTGTCCCACTGCTGGGCAAAGGCTTCCATTTTTACACTTTAAAAATATTATGAGATCGTCCCGCCATGCCCATTCCTTCATGTGGGATCCACCTATCTGGGGGGTTACCCTTGACGCTATTGCGATCAAATTGAAAAAGTTTTAAAATTAATGTCTCTTTGAATTCGCATAATAATGCTTTGATTTTAAATACTTTGTAATGTTTATTCAAAGGTAAGGCTGTTTTATTCAATAAAAACACAAAATGCGTCTTAATTTGTAAAATATTGAATTTTGTAAATTGCGCCATATTGCGGCCGTATTGGGAAAATGCGTCAAGGGTAGAGGGGCTGGCTGGACTTGGTGGATAGATTCACCTTTCATCCATTTATCCACGATTTTCGGCCACCTATCTGGAGACATACTTATTACTTATTTTTACTTCGGTGCCAAAGAAATCGTGGCACAAGTCAATTTCTGCCTTTATATAAGTGACCTATAAGTTCAACCTGCAAACTAGACACTAACTAAATAGATACATTGTTCTAACTGTACACTCATCTAAACCACAGACCCAGCCTCCTTTGTCAAAGTAGGCTCACAGGTACTTTGGGGCAACATTCGGGAATCATAGTAGTCCTTATTATGTACGACATACGTGCGAATCTAAAACACCCAGTGATGCTTAGTCACAGGAGAAGGAAGAGAACGGTATTTTATCTACATTCAATCGAATTCGATAGCGGAACTTAAAGTAGGCTTTGTACTGATTACTACAAACAACTATATTTGGTGCAGTACTGAGTCTACCTTATGTAAGGAACAGCAGATATTTTTTTCGATTATTTTTTTTGGAAACTCGTACAAGTTGTTAGTAGTGATCAGTAGAAACCTTAAAGTTCCGCTATCGAATTCCATTGCACCCTATAATCGCAGTATGTCTGGCCTCCTATCCGGGGTCTCTTTCTGCGTGGCATCTTGCTTTGGATGACCAGTTAAATGACTCTACATAATAATATAATGTTGTGTTAGACATTCAAAAAGGATCGAGATACGATACTGCTCTTCCTTCCTCCGTGGGTGAGTGTAGCCAGACGAAAACAAACAGAAAAGGTAAATAGCGCTTGATTGTTCGGAGTCTAATGACGTGTGTGGGAGACGACCTCGCCGCCCACGGGTTGTGGGTTCGAGTCCCGCTGTGCGGTGACTGGCTAATGCGGTTTGTAAAAACTAAAAATTAGGTTTTCCAAGGCGCATTAGCATTGTATTGTAACTAAAAAGCAGCACAACTAAAAATTTGGTCCTTTTCTAGGACACAACATTTGTTACCAAAACAAAAATATCATAATAATTATGCAAAACAGGAGTGAACCGCAATTTTAATGATTCTTTTTTGTTTGAAAGTACTTTCCATGTGATCCCATGAATGGTAAAGATCTGATGAAAAACTTCCGAAATGGAGAAAGGACCTCCTCAACGGACAGAAGCAAATCACTCACTCAAATCACATAACTTTTCACCAGTGAAGTCGGTTTTTTAATTTTTGTTGTAACAAAATAGAGTTATTTTATACTACAGGGTGCACTCTAACGCCCTTACTAATAAACGTGGAATAAAAGTTATAACGAGGTTTAACCGTATATTTATCCTCGATATAACGTTTATTCCACGTTTATTAGTAAGGGGGTAAGTCGATAGCGGAACTTTAAGTAGGATGTCTACTGATCAATACAAACAACTTGTACTAGGTGGCGACAAAAATGGAGCGAAAAAAATATCAGCTGTTTCATACATTTGGTGCAGTACTGAGTCGACCTTTTGTATGGAACAGCAGATATTTTTTTCACTCCATTTTTTTCGCCACCTCGTACAAATTGCTTGTATTGATCAGTAGATAGTCTACCTAAAGTTCCGCTATTGACTTGGAGTGCACCCTGTAGAGATGTAGAGAAGTTACGTACATTTGTGTATTGGCATTTCCAACAGTGTCTTTCTATTTCAGTGCAAACTAATGCCTACCTGCCTGTATCCAGGCAGCGTAAATTACGGTGAATGGGTAATTTTCTAACAACCCGCTGATTATACGTCGAGCTATCCAGTGTGCTTAATCGATGCGAGTTCGAAAAGTAGGTCGCAAACTCGCAACGCAAGCACTTATTTGCCGAGGCGATTGTACTAGGGGCGGCAAACGAATCCACCTACGTGGGTTTGGAAATAAAATATCGTTTGAAAATAGGAAGTCTAGAACCTAGACTCCAGGTTATCGTAAGAGGTAGTGGCCACCCCTGGTGTCAGAGTTTTTAGGCCGCCCAAGGGCCTCTGATAAGGCTTAACGATTGTTATTAATCAACAACAACCGGAACCAACGGTTTAACTGCCTTCCGAAACACGGAAGCGCTCAGATATTATTGCCACTAGCGGTCACCCATCCATGGACTGACCGCGGCCGATGTTGCCTAACTTCGCCAATCGAGTAGGAATGGCTAGTCCAACTAGGCTGTGAGCAAGTAAGATGTAGCAAAAACACTTCTACTTAGCCTAGAAGATCCAAGATAAGAATACGTTTGTAAAGGCTTCTTTTTCTGAGCGGCCCACTAACTGGGCATAGGTTTTCTCTCAGAGAGAGAGAGTTCGCGTGCCTACTACGGATTGGCGGATGATTTCGCGTTGAGAGTACGACAACAATGAATAGTATTATTGTATTCGAAACGGGTCGAATCGCGATTGGTTTTTAGGCAAATTAATTACCTTATTTATCCCGACGTTTCGGCCGCGTTACAGCTGTTTCGAATACAATAATGTTTAAATATCGCGAATCATTAAAAGTGAACAATGAATAGTAGTTTCTGAAACTTAACATTCGGGCTATACTAATAGAGCTGTGTCGTGGTAGGTCTTATAACCCGTGTCATTAGAGAAAACATTTAGGATGAACTTCAAAACACTCGCCCCCTCGCTCTAATCAATACATTCAAAATATATTTTCTTTAATGACACGGGTTATACCTAGGTGTATTTGTAGAAAGATTACGATTTAGCAGTACATTTGGTTGGCTATTTTCGCTATGGAAATTCAAAAAATTTAAAAGACCCGAGGACATATCGGTCACCTTTGTAAGACGTTAGGTAACTAAATGATTATGAATTCCAACGACTTGGTGAATTATTATGTACCTGCCATTGATTCGCCGTGAAAAGTTCGCCAGTTATTCAAGAGCTACCCAGGGGCTTATTGTCTAGGTAGGGATTTAAAAGCACCGAACGCAATCCCTTCCAATTTGAAATTAATTGAACGATGTTTCAAATCTTCAAACAGCATTCTTTGCGAGCTGTTATTCAAAGCGATCGTGATATGGTGAAGTAGTGGTATAAAAATCGATCTCTCAATATCATTCAAATTGTAGTGCGTTTGACTTATTCGTTCTGTTAGCAATTATAGTTAAAGACTTGGACAATTCCATTCTAAACTCTCATTCGAGATCAGAATCACGATGGCTTTGAAAGGGATTGCGATGCGATGGATGTTAAAAGTTGGGCAATTCAGCCCCAGAACATAAACTTTTGAGAGCTTTCAAAGGCCCTAGGTCCCGCTTGTGCTTTCACCTGAATGGAAAAGTAGAATCAGCTTCCTGAATTAGTCTAAAACTCCGCCAAGTTTTAAAGACGACAACATTTTCTCCGCGAAACAATGCCGTGAAGTATTATGATTCTGAAATGGGCTTAATGTCCCGGACGGGCTTAAATGGAGCTGGCGAAAATTCTCATCATTCATCATCACTTTCAGCCCACATTTTCCCACTGCTGGGTATAGGCCATTTCCTATTCACGCCACCCTCCTCGGTGTCTCGCTGCACGCATCCAGGGACCCTCTGTCGCCTTAGAGATGCTCTGACCACACCGGGATGCTGGTCTGCCTACTAACATCTTGACTGTCTGATCCTCTCCCAACCTTTCTAGGTGCGTTTCGTTTGACGTGTTCCAGGAATAAAGCTATTGAAATATTGCCTTGTATAGGGCAAGGATTAGATTCATTCAAAGGTTGGGAGAAGGTCCTGCGTTTCCAAATGTTGTGGCTGCACCCAGTGCAGGCAGCACAACATCAGCAATCCAAACCGCACCTTCCCACTCTACATTGAAAGGCACATTTCTTAGGACGATTGGGAAAAACAAAATTGATACCGCAATTAGTGCGGAAAGCGACTCTTTGCGAGGAGTCGGTGGAATGTCTCTTAGTACTGACCTATAACTTTATTTTAATAAATCTGGAGTAGGCCCGGGTCACTCAGCCCTATTGAAGGGATCGCGGCTCAAGGTTTCCCTGTAATATTTTATCAAAGGTTGGGGCTTCTACGTAAAAATCATAATAAAGAAAAAATCCCCCGGAATCTCCCTCGCTTCTTTCACATCGCTATTCAGACAAATTTAAGGCCTTTTGGAACTATAATGGGCAACCAATTTCATCCCTTTGATGCCAGTGGAGGTATTGCTATAATGTATTATTTTTGCTATCTTGTACAGATTTTCTTTTTATATCTTTCTCGTGACCGTTTATTACTTTTCTCCTTGATAGAACAAAGGAGTCACCTGCATTGTGAGGACTGATAATTCAGCACACATTTCGAGTGAGTGTTTCGTAAAATAATGGTCCCGATTTATTTTATTTTATTCATCGATGTCAAAGGCAATCAAAAGATTTCTAAGGGCTTCTTTCGTTCGTGGAAAGAATGTAGTTTTTATTATAGTTAAAAGATTTTTCTATTTTGTCGCAGATACTGGCATCATTATCATTATCTCATGCATGCACTGCTGGATATTATGCACCTCTATCAAATAAACGTAATTAACCTGTTGTAAATAATTCGCACAGCTCTCACTCTGTAGATGGTTGAAGTCACAGACATAATATTATGTTGAACTCGACTACTAGGCCGCTGCATTTTGGTTGGATTAGACTTGCTCAGCACCTATACCACATATACCTTCGTCTCCAGATAGGGGAGCACAACTTCAAGATAAAAGTTTTATCCCATTATCCCCTGTTACCACAAATGGGATAAAACTTTCCACAACGTGACCACAATGTCACTAAAAGACAGTGTTATCCTATTATCGGTTATCTCCCTAGCAGGTTAGTCGGCCTATCTCACAGAAAAGACAATTACATACAAGCGGAGGGAATTTGGCCACACGTCACGTAAATATATCTAAATACTTTGACTGTTAGGTACAAACAAGCCAGCCAACCCCAACGTGTCTTGTCTAAAACAAACGCCACGCAGTTTAACTCTAACCCGAAAACAAAACAACACACCAAATTAATGTGGCTTTGTTTCTTTCCACCTACGTGTTTCCAGTTTCCACAAACGCATATCCACCCGTGTGCATTGGGGAAATTCCCTTCCGCTCGCATAGCAACGCAATGCGATGCAATGCAACCGACGGCCAGTGCCGCGCAACTACACGAAAATAACCGTAGAACGTAAAACGTAACTGCCATGCCTCGGTGCTGTTTGGATATTCGGTCGCGGCTTAACCCGACCATTTGCTAAATAAAGTGTGAAATTACGTAAATGGTCGAATACAATAATGTGTGAATATCGCGAGTCATTAAAAGTGAATTCTGCAATTATACCTACATATTATCCGAAAATCTGGAACATAAAAAAATATAATTGGAATGGAAACTTAGAACAGGGTGCATAAATATGGGTGGAAATGGTATTGCGATCTGGTCAAAGTGGTAGGAAATAAATGGGTGAGGCAAGACAAAAAATAATGGCATGCATCTTCAGTCTAGCCGTGACCATGGTGCCTGCAACGGTGCCGAAATATCGGGAACTCCAAACTAAATAAATAGTGGTAAGAATCCCGTTTTCTTACAATAATTACTTACACATTTTATTAATTAAAAAATCAACGGAATGTCATAGAGCAAATGGTTGTGATCCCTATCACTGGGTGCTATAACCCTGTAAAAAGAGTTAGGATCTTTTTTAACACCTTTTTTAAGGGTAGAAACACGTCGACAGTGGCCGCGGCCGAATATTCCTTGGGCCGCCACTCGGGCAGTTAGAGCGTTGTGAACGCGATTATTGCCGCTGCAATGGCGCGATTAAACCCGCCGCATGCTGCCGTGCTGCTGGTGACAGTTTTTTGTGCTGCTGCTGTCTGATGTTGTTGGCAATTCGTAGTAGCAATAGGTGCTAATAGAGACTTAAATCTGCAAGACTCCGCCGGCTCGGTCACGTTCCACGTCCCAAGATGGATTGACAAAGTCCCAAAAGATCTGTGTGAACTTCCGGTGGATGATTATCTGCCGATTTCTGAATTGAGAAATTCGCCAAGCAAGCACTTAAGTATCGTTCTGTCTCTGCAGATTTATCGTAAGAAAACGTGACAGAACGATACTTAAGTATTTACTTAGTGAAATTCTCAATTCAGAAACCGGGCCTCTAATTAGCATAGGACAGATAAAGATGGCGTATTTTGGCTGCGAAGACCAAGGTACACACGACAGTACGTCGACCCTTACATGATAGCACTCTACTCCGTTACGTTACGGGAGACTTTACAACAAAAGTGTACACTCTGACATGCTGCCGTGTGTAAATAGGTACCAAAATGGCGTATTTGAGTTTGCGGGTAGGCCAAGATTCACTTCTGGTCCAGTGACCAGAAGTGAATCTTGGCTCAGCTCAGTAGCAGAAGTAATAAGTATGCACCACCACACAATTCTTAGAGAAAACCCGTGATGTGTTTGATATCAAATCACATCTACACCAACATCTCGTTCCAAACAAAGCGATTGCCCGCCATACAAGGGTATGTAGTAAAAAGAAATATCCATATGACGCGAACAAAAAGCTCTCTCTGCGAAAACAACACACATTGAACGTTCCTGCTGGCAATTGCCCTATTAACCTGCTAACTGCGCGGCTAAACACCAGGCGCCTCTGTAAAATCAATGGCTTACTTTATAATATAGGCAATTGGGTATAAAAACCTTCCAAGCACGACTCTGACGAGCGCAGCGATGGTTCCCCATCACCACACATTTTTTTTTTGTGTTTTTGGATGTGAAGACTGATCCATCTATCACCGAAAAAAATATTTGCGACTTTGCCAGCCAGGATTTGTTTTTCTTTTCGACTTTGCATGATTAGTCTTTACAAGTTTAGTGTACATTTATGATGAGACAAAATACCAAAGGTTGAAGAAAAACTCTGTTCTTTTAGGAATACTATTTTGTGAAGAAAAGTTTCCCATCATAATATTTGCCTCATGTCATGATGAATACTTTGTCAGAATTCACCCAATCGCATATCAGCTCACACAACCTATGAAGCTTCTACGTTCTAACTAAAACAATATCCAGCGCTTTTGAAGCACTTTAAAGTCCAAATCAGCGATTTCTGTTATTACATTTTCTCGACTAAAACGGCCGAAAATGTAATCTACCCATCCACCGCTCAACCCATTCAAACAAATCCACTGTCTATTGACACAGAACATCAGAAGGAACTCTCATCTATTCCATTCGCTAAACACCTGAGCGTAACTTCGTCCGCATAGATTTTTCCCGTTATCGATATCAACACAGCTCTGGAAAAATAGATAATTTTGGGCCAGATGGAAGGCAGACGGGCGAGAGGCAGAACACCAATGCGCTGGTCCATTGCCCTAAAGAGGGGAGCAGGTGGATCCATCCAGCACGCATCCCATCGCGCCCATGACCGTGATAAGAGGAGAACCATTGTACATTATATGGTCACGATCCTCAGAATTGAGACCGATCCAGAAGAAGAATATCAATACAGAGAAAGTCGCAGGAAAAATAATAGTGATTTTGCGTTATTCTAGTCTCTAAGCTATCTCCATTGCAAACAGCGAAACCCTTTTCGTCGTTCCAGCGTGAAAGAGAACCAAACATAGACACTCACTCCCCCTCCTTGCATCGGTATCCTCATCACTGAGGGTCGTGGTCATTCAATCCACAACACAGGCCATGCCAAGTGTGGGGGCCACCAATGTATCTTTATGCTAATTACAATTTTTAAATAAAGACCTTTTTCATTTACATTTCATTTTCAATCGGAGCAATCCTTGTCACTCACTCACTTGCCAGTTTTTTCCTCACAACTGTTAACCGAAAGCGAAACTACTATTTTTGCTACACCAACACACTGGAGCCCGGTGGGACAAACCCACGAAAGACTGAGTTAACATTCTGCATCCAATATTCCCTGTTATTGATCTTCCATAGCAAACTAACGAGCAGATATTGGCAAAATTTAATTAATTCGAGTTTTGGAACCATCGCGCCGATTTGTCTCGATGGAAGCGGTTGGTTAGCGATTTGTTTGCCATTTAAACCCCTTACGACTTAATCCCCAAAGGTATAAGCAGAGGAAACTACAGGGTGTCAAAAAGACCGCCGCCATAACGGGAAACCATGTATTTCCTGCATCAAAGGGGACACATTTTAATAAAAATACAAGCTATAATTTATGGAAAAACTTATTTCTTTTGGTGTCCATGTGTATTCATATTCAGCACCACATAGGCGTAATTTCTATGGTGACCCGCGTCTTTTACGTATCCAGCAGTTAGTTTGCTTGTTTCACCACAAGGGTGCGTCTGAATGGGTTGCCATTCTAGACCAGCATGGCGACTGGCTTCCCTCGAGGCGTATGACCCCCTAGCAGCAGTTAGTAAGCAGAACGCAATTATGTCACTTATTGTATCTAACTGAAACTTATTTTCTTTTCAGGTAATGATCTAGTATCATATCTGCCTACCCCTCCGGGATACAGGTTTATTTATAGAAGTATGTTTAAAGAAACATTCGACAAAATCTGTACACAATTCAACCTTTGGAGAAAACAGAAAGCAGTCCATAGAAACGCATCCAACAACATTCGACCCGCTAAAGTCACTAAACCGTTTAGTACGCCAGCGGCATACATTGTCGTATTAGGTTACACGAGGTAAAGTGCCTTCGCAGAACCGTTAGGGATGTTTTTAGCCCCCTTCCAGGCAATGCATTGAATCTTTATTGTGTTCAACTGCAGCGGATTGCCTTGCCAGCGCTTGAGCGCTTGAAATTCTGGTCACCCCCGACATTTTAGCTTCAAATTAGCATATCTCATAATTTTGGTGGAAAACATGGGGCCTTAGCCTGCAACGCAATGGCGTGTCGATGGCATCCCAGTAGAAGGACAAAACCGGGGTTTCCTCGTTTTTCTCCTACAAGCAGCGAACTAATCCTCTAGAATAATAATCAGAATATTCTTTGCTGTACTACAAAAACATTAAAAGGACCGACAGCATAAATAAATTGTAATTGAAGACGTCAACTGGAAGCCCATTTTGGCACCATTGCGTTACAGGCTAAGGCCCCTGCTTTCAAATAATATAAAAAAACCGCATATAAATCGGCTTACCCGTTTAAGAGCTACGTACGGTGCTATAGACAGACACACACATTCACTCGTAGACTCTTTTTGGGTCGGGGGTTAAAAACGGTAGCCCTCATTAATTGAAAGGATGATATAGGTGTTGGCCAAGCCTACTCCATCTAAAACCTTATTCCAGGCACCTAGAAAAGCGCTACTAGAACTAAATAGTGGTGAACACAAAATGTAAGACAATGTTCTGCGTTCTTGGACGTCTGCCAGCATTGCATATTTTATCTCTTAGCTCGCGAAACTTTTTGATATTGTGTAAGAGTAAATAACAGTTACTTCTTACGGTTTTAATAATGGAATTAGTTTTGTGGATGGGTTATTAAAAGTTTGTGCTTAGTTTGAATTAAAAGTTATGTTTATGAAGAGTCTTAACTTACTTGAGGTTTGATTTCATTTCCATGAAATAAAGCGTAAGGTCTTTCAAATTATTTGTCTTGAAGGTACTGCATTTCAATTATGAGATATTTTCTTGAAATTCGCATTGATTCGAATTACTAACTAATCAAGAAAGCCTGTCGTAAACTTGGCCATCCTATTCTGAGTGTATTTGGTTTCATTCTGACCATATTATGATACGTGTTCTGTGATTCTGACCGTCCTTTTGTTTTAGCTATTAGTTTTCTTAATAAAGTGTTATTGTTGTAGACAACCAAGTAGGTAATTCATCTAACGTAACCATTTACTATAAAGTTGCTCAACCACTAAGCAATTACTTCTAACTACAGCGAAGTTCTTATCTCAGCATAATAATATTACTCAAGTCTCTAGTCATCACATCACCTGTGCTCGCTGCGTGATTCACCCGCAGTTTCATCATCTGAGTCACATTTGTAACGTTGCTGTGGTAGCATACGTTTAAATATATCTACTAACTAGCTTTTGCCCGCGACTTCGTCCGCGTGGACTACAGAAAAAGGATATACTCGCAAGGACACGAACACACGTAGACTCATACAGGCGCATTGCCCCTCACTTTTTCCGCGCCCCGTCTCGCCCTGGGTGAAACAGCTATAGAAAACAGTGTTTCACGCGCTTGGCCATCGCCGAGTTCCCACGGTCCTACAGGGGATTCTTAAGTACATAGTATTAAGTTAGCTATCTACTCAGATAAAACAAATTTAATCGATGTTTCAACGAACTTTTAATTTCAAGTTTTGGTTTAATTAATCTGTGCATGAACTTACGTTTAGTTAGCAGGGTAGGCGGACTCAACCTACTAATAGGTACACACAACAGCACGTCAGAGCGTACACTTTTGTTGTAAAGTCGCCCTTAACGTAACCGAGTAGAGTGCTAGCGTGTAACCGTCGACATGCTGTCTTGTGTATCACAGTGTTATTTACTATAAGTCCTCCTTGACTACCCTCCTTGGGTTACTGTTTTTTACTCAATAAATCTGGTGCCACATTCACTACTGGCATAACAACAAACATTGCAAACGAGCAATTACCGTCAAACGCCGCTTCGTTAGCCACAATGGCCCGCGCAATACTAATATTTGTTTAACGACATGGCATTTGCATAATTCAAACTAAACGGAGGTTCTACTGGCTATGCGGCTGTCTATTGAACGAATAGCATGACGACCGAATGCCGTTACTGAATGGATTTCCCCAAAAGCTAGATCACAAAATTTTGATTATCGTTAACCAGATTAGAAATCCAGAACTGTGGAGAAGGACTAGCCAAAAACGAAAAGACGAAGAAATAAAGTTGCGAAAGTGGCGAAGACCCGAAAACCAGCCCTCCAAAATATCACTGAAATGATGTCCAACTGGAACTAGGAACTACCTGGCATGCATCGATCAGTGCAACAGGAGGCTAACTGAATAGTCTCGGAATGAGCATATCCGAGCTTGAGATCTAAGAAGGCGCAAAATCGGCCAGATTGGAAAAACTGTTTTGAGAGCCCTATGTCCCTGATTAGGGATAAAAGGCACTGATGATTATGACGATGCTAAAAAATCACTCGTTTCAGGATTTTGAATGCTAAATCGTCACAAAAACGCATAAAACTCTTTTTAAAATGAAAAATGTTCACTGGGACGGTATCGCGTGAGAAAGCTAGTCTAAAATAGGATACAAACTTCATCATCATCATCATCATCATCAGCCCACCTCTGCCCACTGTTGGGTATAGGCCTTTTCGCCCTCACGCCACCTCTAACGGTCTCTCGCCATCCATGGATGCGGAGGTCTCTCGCCATCCGCATCCATGGATGGCGAGAGACCATACAAACAAACAAACAAACAAATCGATACAAACTTACAAAGGGAAAATTCATATTCATAATAGGTATGAAAGTCATCGATGGCCGTGCACTGCTTACGAAAGATTCGGCCAAAGTTTTATCCCAAGTAGGTCCCTAAAACTACGAACCTATAAGGATGATCTTTGGATTTCGTGCGCCTTGTTCTGGGCTCGCCGCCAACTTTGGGACGTTTGATTTTATGTTCTGTTCGATTAGGTACGTTCGCCAGTTCGACTTCGGAACACCTTTTAGCCGTAGTTCTATAGCTGGGTAGGTGATTTGGACTTGGCAAGCAGTATAAGGTGGCAATGATTGGGATAATTCCTCGATTGCATTAAATGGTTAGCGCAGGTTTTCTTCTGAGCGTGTTTTCATTCTTTGGTGATATTTAGTTTTCTAACAGTTCCCATTTTCAATTTTGGGTTTCAGACACCTGAGGAGGTTGCTATAGGTTGAGAGCTGGTGACCAATCGAGATATTTTTTCGTACAATGCTGGAAGAAATGGTCAAAAAAAAATTCTCAGACTCAGCGAAGTCTACTCTATCAGCCTACCAACTCCCAGCCTTGTACGAAAAAATATCTCGATTGCTCACCAGCTCTCAACCTACTATCTCAAAGATACTGCCCGATCTCCATCCAACCATAATAGCATACGTCATGATGAAACAATATTAAAACAGTAAAGAAATCTTAGTTAACGGATAAACAAATGTCTTCATAAAGCACAATTCGTAACTAACCAAATTAGCCTACTGTTGTACGAAGCAAGCTCAAATATTGACTCGTCTTAATTTTAAATGACGACCCTTATTTTGTACTTTACGTTGACAGTTATAATCACGCTTTCATTTCCCTAAAACCGTCCATTACTCTCAACTTAACCGACTTTCAAACCACGTTCAATCCGTGTAAAGTTATTTTGTCAAGTGACCTTTTAGTTTCGAGCGTTACTACAACTAACTATTAAACCTGAGTCGGGTGTCACTGACCAAAACAACAACCTGTATAAAGATTTTTATAAGGTTAAAAAATTCGCTCGGGACAGGATTTGAACCCGCAACCTCTAGAATACCGTAAAAAAAAAACTTTTTTATAAAAGTTCCCTAGCCCGGGCTAGACTTGACTTGACTTACTTGACTTATATCCTGTTATCCCTCAGGAGGGACATAGGGCTCGAAGAAATTTTCTCCACCTGGGACGATCTTACGCAGTTGGTTCATGGTCGTTCCAGTCCAGACCGACCTTCCGCGCCTCACTGGTGACCGATCGGCGCCACGTGGATTTGGGGCGACCCTCGCCGTTTGCCCTCGGGCAGCCAGGTTAGCACCTGCTTGGTTGGGTAGGTGTCGTGTCGCCTCAGTGTGTGTCCGAGCCAACCCCACTTTCTAAGGAGGATTTCTTCGTTAACCGCCTTCTGCTTGGTCAGCCTCCAGAGTTTGGCGTTTGATATGGTCCGCGACCAGAAAATCCCCAGGATCCTCCGCAGGCATTTATTGACAAATACCTGTAGCCTCTGGGACAGGTCTTTTCTAACGAACCACGTCTCGCACCCATACATTAAAACTGATTTCACGTTTGACGTTTGGCTTTAGAAAAATACAAACACACCCTGTATGTATTAAACACTGAATTATGTAGGAAAGTAGCATAGTACAACCGTCTGAACATCCAAGCATTCGAACAATAAGCTTAACTCAAGACTTGTCAAATATTTGGACGGGAAATATCTTCATTCCATTCCGGTCTTAGGAAATCTTACGGATTCGAAACTCGTACCATCTCTTTTTAATCGGTCCACCTAAGTTCTGAGGTAACAGACATTAAAAAAAAAGGGTTTAATTCTCTTCCTTTTTTGATGACTTCAAAAAAGGAAGAGAATTAAACCCTTTTTTTTTAATGTCTGTTACCTCAGAACTTAGATGAAAGATGACTATAAAGATAGCAGCACGAAAATGACAAAAAAAAAATGTCACAGTAATTGGCCAGGGAGGCCAATAACTAAAACTGATACATTTCGGTTGTAGTAATTAGCCAGGGTGTAATTTTGAGGTTACATCAAGATATTGGACTTGAAACTGCCGGAAAACGATAGCGCAGCTTATGTTCTACATATTTAATATGTGTTATGAAAGAAAAGACAAAAAACCATGCCTTTATCTGGGGGCACGGTAGTGCCCCCGCCAGGTCGAGCGCGAAGCAAACACTGCCGTACCATCCTTTACTGGAACCATTTCGCCGCATTTTCAGACCCCTATTTGAGAACCTCTGGATAAGACCAGAACGCAGAAATTTTCGTCATCTAGTAAGCTATAATCACATACTTAAAATCCAAAATTTCAAGTCTGTAGGTCATTTAGTTCCGAAGTTAAGCGAAAGCAAAGTTTCGCATTTATGACACACACTCACTCACTCACTCACTCACTCACTCACTCATGATCATCATAATAGAACTAGTACTTCCCATAAACTCAGAGAGCTGAAATTTGGTACAGAGTTAGGGTTGAATGGCCACATAAATGGAAAACTATAAAAACTAGGATAATCGAAGATCTGGAGTACCTGGTGACCCTGATTAGAAAACACAAGAGCCCTAATAGAACTAGTACTTCCCATAAACTCAGAGAGCTGAAATTTGGTACAGAGTTAGGGTTTAATGGGCAAATAAAGGGAAAACTATAAAAACTAGGATAATCGAAGATCTGGAGTACCTGGTGACCCTGATTAGAAAACACAAGAGCCCTAATAGAACTAGTACTTCCCATAAACTCAGAGAGCTGAAATTTGGTACAAAGTTAGGGTTTAATGGGCACATAAAGGGAAAACTATAAAAACTAGGATAATCGAAGATCTGGAGTACCTGGTGACCCTGATTAGAAAACACAAGAGCCCTAATAGAACTAGTACTTCCCATAAACTCAGAGAGCTGAAATTTGATACAGAGTTAGGGTTTAATGGCCACATAAAGGGAAAACTATAAAAACTAGGATAATCGAAGATCTGGAGTACCTGGTGACCCTGATTAGAAAACACAAGAGCCCAACCAAACTATTATAGATCGACATATACCGCCCTTGCAAAAAATATTCAACTTGGTGGGCCGCTTCATTTGATGTCAAAAATCTAAGGTCTGAAGTATCTGATGAAGAACCCTCAGCTGGTATCAGCTTTATTAGAGATATTATGGTAATGCCCCTTCTACTATTGGTACATACAAAAATCGACTGTCATTGCAAAAATCCAGCGTAGTGGGACACATCTTCATTTAATCTAGCCTATAGCGTCCCACTAGTGGTTCGCTCCGAACTATGAACTCGCGACCTCAGTTACAGATGTATAACTTTGCTTACGCCATTCGCGCAGGCGCGCGCGCGCTTTGCATTTAAACTATACAACCCCATATCTCGGCAACCCATCGACCGATTTGGCTCATGTTCCAATTTAAAAATTCGTTTAATTTAGTTTACCCGCCTATCAAATTTCATAACGATCCGACCAAATTTACTCAAGTTATCGTCGAACAAACATTCATACATACAAACATACATACATACAAACGCCGGATTGTTCCAGCAGACTCGGAGGACTTCGCTCGCTCGTTCAACAAGAAATAGTCGGACGATTAACTTTATTCTACTCGAACATTACACAAATTTAAAAACTGTGTCAAATAAGAAAATCTAATAAAATTAATCAATATGCCCTCGTTTCTACAAAAAGAAGTGAAATCCCACCAAAAACATTCTGTAAAAACTAGCCAGGTCTCGATGGATCTGCTTGTTTATCTCTAAAAAAGTAATGAAATCTAGACAAAGTCGTGCCAAGTCTAAGGTTCCTCACTGCGATTTCTTTATTATTATAGTTAATGTTGTGAGACTTGGCTGTTGAAGGGTACACAAGGGTACAAAACCAGGTGCTCCATGACACCATTGCACCAATCTGTCGCCAGCACCGCTTGTGTACCCTTCAACGGCCAAGTCTCACAACATTAACTATAATAATAAAGAAATCGCAGTGAGGAACCTTAGACTTGGCACGACTTTGTCTAGATTTCATTACTTTTTTAGAGATAAACAAGCAGATCCATCGAGACCTGGCTAGTTTTTACAGAATGTTTTTGGTGGGATGATTATTTACATGAAGGTCTTACCTTAATTTTTTGCTAAAATCACCGGCAAAATCATCACTTTTTACACCAACATTAGGACTAGCTCGGCGGGAAAAAAACTAACGCCTCCTAGTGTAAGAACTGAAAACAATTTGAACAAACGAAATACGAAGAATCCGCTCGTCTCACTCTCGCGCTTGTGAACGTCGTAGTTTTCTTATTTTAAATTATTGAAGTTGAAGGGGCCAATTACTATAGCATCTACCCTACTTTACCTAAATAAAGTTCATTATGCATTAAACTTAATGCGCCCCGAACTCTGAACTCGCGACCCCATATCTCAGCAACCCAGCGAGCGGAAGATAAAGTTCGCTGTAGCAACCCCTTGACCGATTTGGCTCATGTTCGAATTAAAAAATTCTCTTTGCCTCATTTACCTGCCTACCAAGTGACGATCCGACTAAATACAAACATACAAACATACATACAAACATACATACAAACATACATACAAACATACATGCAAACATACATACATACATACATACATACAAACGCCGGATTGTTCAAGTAGACTCGGAGAACTTCGCTCGCTTCGCTCGCTCGTTCAATTATAATGAAGACGTAATTATTCCGAACACTCGGTTATTAATACGGGGCTTGGCTGCTCGTGGCCCGTTTAATGTATCTTTTAATCACTCGCACCCATTGTGTGAGGCAAGAGCTTTGTTTAATGATTTTATTATACTCTTCTGTACAGTCAGTGCGCCGGTTGTGGCTTAATTAGTTTGAGCTAATACGTTCGCCCCGAACTGGGAACTCGCGACCCTATATTCTGGCAACCCCTCGACCGATTTGGCTCAGGTTCGAGATAAAAAAAATGTTTGTCTCATTGATCCGCCTACCAAATTTCATGACGATCCGATCAACGAAACTCAAGTTATCGTTGAACAAACATTCAACAAACGCCGGATTGTTCCAGTAGGCTAGGAGAACTTCTCTCGGAAATATAGGTACAACGTGTTACAAAAAGAGATAGAGTATACCTAAACATATGAAATAGTTTAAACTTGTCTGGTTGTTGAGGATACTCAACGTCAGTTAAACTAGCTTAACTAGCATGACTGAATGAGCTCCCCATGAATATTTTCATCATTTTATGCAATAGTTTTCAGAACGCTCTCTACACCCCGAAATAAAGATGTGTTCCAATTTTCGCGTTTCTATCTCCATTGGTTTCGGCTATGGGTTGACCGTCAGTCAGTTTGTCAACTGTACTGTTTTATATCTGCAAAGATCGACAAACACCATAATAATTCTCAAAGAGGTAACTAGAGGGAACTTTTATTTAACAAGTGACAAATTTTAAATGTCTTAATTTACATCCCTGGGCTATTAAAAATGCTCTTATTCTAAATTGGATTATCTCTTGTATGGCACTAAACATGCAAATCTGTTTCCATGTTTACATACATATTAAAATACAAGTCATAGATCCGAAGCCGTAAAACTCCATATTTAAATTCGAGATGAAGACGGCAGAATATTTACCGAGTAGTTTTACCAGATTGTGTGGGCATCACTATCCGCAATGCTAATACGGAGGTCGCGTTGATTTATAGTGACGTGTCGCATGAGTTATCGATACAGAGATGTCGACAGTCGATACTGTTACAGGTTTTAGAATGTTGGCTCCGTAAATCGCCTTGTTTGTTTTGTTTTTAAATCTGCATACTTACGCCTGTGGCTTGTTTATGGACTCTCGCCGAAGAAGTGAAGATATCGCTTTGGACGCAGTCTTATTGTGACTAAATATTGTTGTAGCAATATTAAGAGTATATCCCAGGCACTGCAAGGACAACCTGAAAAAAATCTACAAAATATAGGTTTCGTATTCCCCACTTTCCTCCAACGCTCTCAAAACTAGTCCGATTTTTTAAATGTTTTCACCATTTAGGTATATATCACAAGAAAATAATTGATGTCGTAATGTCTTGTTTTTCTTTTAAAGTTGTTAAATATTCTTGACAGACGTCTTTTACAGCTGCTTTAAAATAAGCATTTTTTTATTTATACCTCCTGTTAACAATAATTTATCGAAAAAATCTAAACAGTCCGACATGCTGGGGGTAGAGATGTCCCAGCATACCAAAAATGTTTGCTCTAGTGCCATTATCTAGGTAGCAAATCGGGGACTACGTTTGTATAGCAAAAACACTACTGCGATATAATTGTTGTTATACATTGAACTAAAATTGAAAATATTGCCTGTCTTTCCAACACTTTATCTCAATCTCTTTGTACTAGTCTTGAATCCTCCGAATCTATTCTGCTTGGCTGATAAATTGCCCAATAAATAAAAAACCTAACAGACTGCCTATGAATAAATTTATTTACAAACACAGATAAATAGACCTATTATATTTTTGACAAATTAGCCTCTTAACCAGTCAGTGCACAGGTGCAGCCACAGAGACTCGCTAGAGACGATATGACGTACTCACGTACGTGAGTGGTGTATAAACGACCCGTGTCATTATTTTGAGTTGTATTAATAGGGTTGGCGCGTGCGGAATACTGTGCGGTATGAGAGACCCCGCTTGTCTTGAGAAGGGTTGTGTTATTGTGTTTACCTTAGAGGGTGAAACATATCTGTGATATTATGTCCTTGGCAAATTGGCATAGCTTGTGCGGTGGGAGATGTTTGGCACGTTTGCGATCTTAGTTTCTGTGACACTCAGCAAAACGTGTCCCAGATATAGAGGACAGCCTAATTTCCTAACGTAGCGTAATATTATGGTACCTTGAACAACTGGGATCACTTAGGTTCGGAGTACTTATTGTGTTGATGTGTGATGTGTTCTTTATGTAGAGTAGATATCCACTAAGGAAGGAATTTTATAAATCCCACTCCTAACAGGGTGAAAGGGGATGCTAAAGTTTGAATAGGGAAATATTTATTTTGGTTCAATTGATTTGTAACTTTGTCAAAATAATCTACAGCAAAATCAATTGGATACATATTTTAAATTTTTTTGAATTTTCACCCCTAAACGGGCTACTTTTGTACAGGATAAAAATGTTTAAATCGATTGCTAGCTTTTCCCCTGTCGGACGTCGATAGCGGGGGAAAATAGAGCTGCGACCTTTTATCTTAGTCAGCGCGGACGAAGTCGCGGACGAAAAGCTAGTATATCTACCAATGTGTAATGGGGCCCTTAGGACAAGCTGTAACTGTAAACCTGTAGGATCCAGTTGTACCCCATCAGGACTGATTGCAAAATACGATGATGTCCATCTCTATTTACAACTCGCCTCTCGACTGTACCAGTTCTATTTGCATTGAGAAGCTTTATGGGGCAGTTTGTTGTAATTACCAGCTTTCGCCCGCGGCGCCTTTCGGCTAAACCGTTTCTTAGCTCTGTTCTTGGGTTCATAAGGCATAGATCTCTTCTGAAGCTCGCGAATTTTTTTTTCTAGCCTCAAAAAATCATAATAATTATCTTCTTTTTCTTCTTCTTGTAGTGCCCTCTCCTATCGGAGATCTTGGCTATTTCTTCTTTTTTGGCTGCCAAATGGAACAAGGAACTCGTGGATTGTTGGAACCAATGGCGTAAGTTCTCAAGCCTTCTTGGGTCTTCCAGGTCTCCTCTTGCCTGGTATCTTCCCTTGGATGATAAGTTGAAATAGTCCATATTGGGTGTTTTTGGATGCGTTTTTTTGCTAAAAACAAACCGTTAGATGAGAATCCCTGTGCTTAATTATTTTTAGGACCTAGATTCCTAGATTCCAGAATCTAGAACCTACGAATAAATTCAGCACAAAAAAAACGGCCACTTTTGGCGGTGACGTCAAACAAAAGAGTGAGATACATATAGTTTATCACACCCTATAACCCCCTTATATACTGCTTAACCCATCTTTATGTTACGCTTGCGGAAGAAAAAGTCGATAAACTTATTGATCGCCCACAAGGTAGCATACCCCCTTTTTTAAAACTTAAACTTTATTACTAGTTAGTAAAACCGTGATTTAATAGAAAAATACCCCCTTTTTGTTCGATTGTGGCCCTTATGGCGCGCGCGTTAGGTGCTACCATGGGGTATCCTAGACTGTGGCCGACCGTACCTACTGTGCTAGACAGAATCTCATAAATATTATCGTTCTTTAGGAAAACTGTTTGTGTTTGGATCTATCAACATTTCACTAAAATTAGACACGCCTTAATTAATTTAATAATCCTAACTAGCTCTTAGTTAAAGTACGTTAAAGATACTTTTGACTTTTTACTCGTATAAATGTGTACTTACCTAAGTTTAGTTTGCACAGCTGCTCCTGTTTTTAACCCCCGACCCATACAGAGGGCTAGGTTATAAGTTTGACCGCTATGTGTGTGTGTGTGTCTGTCTGTGGTACTGTAGGACGTAGCTCTTAAACGGGTGAACCGATTTGGATGCGGTTTTTTGTTTAAATTTGAAAGCAGGTTTTCTAGCGAGTGTTCTTAGATTCACCGTTATCAAAATCGGTAGAACCATTTATGAGATTTGCTTATTTGAAGCTTAAATGTCGGGGGTATTTTTTTATTTTATTTTTATTCAGTAGTTACTATTATACGTCCAATTTATTTTGACCCCTGCGACCTGCGTCGTAAGGGTTGAAGAGGTCAGACGTCGTCACTAATGGTCCAATCATCATTTTAGTTATTCAAGGGTAATTTGGCTGGTGAATTTATTTGCGCATTTCGGACTAGAGAAATAAATATCTTGTCTAGTTTTAGAAGTCTGAACTCTGAATGTTAGAAATTATTCTGACAGCTATAAAAAGTGTCTGCGCGGAGATGATAGAAATATATTCATTAAATTGTGGCCTCCCTTACTATTACGCTTGCGGCCGAACTCGCATTAATTGGGCGCCACATCGCGTGCGCGCTTTGAGAAGGCCGGGCGCTTTAAAATATCCGCACGTCGCGGATATTTTAGAACAAATTTAACAAGGTAATTTAGGTGTCAAAAAAAATTTTTTTTTTAAAACATACATATTTTTAGTTTCAAGTTTTACAAAAACTGTCGTCCCTGAGTCGGGTGTCACTGACCAAAACAAAACCTTACGGAGTGTTGTTTTAATACAACACCTTTCCGACGCCGTACGTCTCACAACTAGCGCCGCCTATGGAAAAAAAATCATATCTTTTTTTTGGATGCGTTTTTAGCAAAAAACGCTCCTGCGATTTCTCAACGCGAGGCTTAACTATTTTTAAGACCTAAGGTTTGGATTCCAGGGTTGGATTTCCTACGAATGCAATCGATTGATCGAGCTTCCACAGTCTTTGAATTTCCGCCATTTTGGTTTCCACAGCTGAGGGGTTAAGTTCTAGGATCTGGAATCCAAACCTTAGGTCCTAAAAATAGTTAAGCCTCGCGTTGAGAAATCGCAGGAGCGTTTTTTGCTAAAAACGCATCAAAAAAAGATATGATTTTTTTTCATTGGCGGCGCTAGTTGTGAGACGTATTTCATCTTCAGGGCTAGAGTTCCATAATGCAGTTCGCTGCATGATGGAACTGTGTTGTCAAACCAGCCCGTGAGGCAATCTGTATGCGCCGCGGTGTATTTCACACTATTATGCTATTTTGTCTGGCTTCTGACAAGCGATGTCATAGCGCGGGGCAGAGCTTAGTACACTAAAGCTGGGTTAGCATAAGGTTGGGTTAGATAAAGCAGTAGTTTCCTGCCGGTTTTGTTCCGATTGGCGCATGCCGCGTGCGATAAGGTGTTCTATGGGGTATCGTTATGTATCGCCAACTGTACCTAAATAAAGAGTTGAGGAACAAAAGGTGACAAACATTAGTTCACCTAAAGCCTATAGTAAATTCAAAACTTCCGAAATCATGGATTTGACAGATTTTTTTAAATAAATAAATTTTAATGAATAATGGAAAAATAGGTTTTTAGGAGGAACTGATTTACCGGTTATGTCTGCCAATTAGCAATAAATAGCTGTCTGCTTGTTTTTTTTTATTTTTATTAATTATTCTTATTTTTTTTTTAATTCAACGTCTACTGTTACGTGGTCAGACAACTAATCTATAATGACCATGATATTTACGTTCCAAACAGCACTTCAGCTGTACCGTACCATACAACACAACGCAGTCTAACCTTCAGGTACCGCACACAGCCATATTTCGACACTCCGCGCACGCTGTCGGCGACAGGCGTTCGGGAATTCGTCCCGGAGATAGGTAATGCATAAAATTTTTGCCTCACCACCCCCGCAGGAGACACCCCCTTCGCGAAATAGACACTGCTTTGCGGAATACTGCAAAGTGGCGGTTTATGACCTGTCTGTGCAGGAAGACGATTTCGGCCCTTTAATACTGTTGTTGTTCAAAGATGGCGAAAAATTCTGTTTTCATTGCGTACGCGCTTCTGAGTAATACCATAACACTGTAATTTCTCTCAACTGACAAAATATATGCCTCTTTTTTCAAGGGCATCCGTCCATAGAAAACACAATTTTAAACACATAGAAAACATGCTTGAAGCCCCGTGCTCTAAGGTGTACTTGAGCGCTTATGCAATGGACTACCATTATTTGTTTTTTGAATAATTTCACTTCCTAAGTCCAATGTAACTAATCCTCTGACAAAATGAAACAAAAAAGAAGTGAACATTGTACAGAATACCTATAACATTTAAAATTTGTATTAAAAGTAGCCAAGGCAGTAAATTTACTAACAAGTAAGTAAGTAAGTAAGTAAGTAAGTAAGTAAGTAAGTAAGTAACTCTTCATTGCACAAACGAAAACATTTTACAAATAAACATTTAAAAATAACAGTACAAATGGCGGTCTTATCGCTAAAAGCGATTTCTTCCAGACAACCTTGCTTAAGGAACCGTATTAGGCCCTATACTCCTCCTAGTGTTTCACAAAGCTTTCGTACTTGCATTTTTCTGAATATCATACAATCTACACTACACGAAAAACATCTAGCTTCCCTGCATCTTAAACCACAATAGGTACAGCTTCCCACCACCGCCCCTGAAATAGAAATTTTAATATACAGAGAAACGGAAAAACGCCGCCGCCACGTCACATTCCTCCTGCCAACTTAAATACGTCATGTCGCCGGCGGAGATATTATTTTATTAAAACCGTCGTCGCGACAGGTGAGGTGAGTCCCCGACGGTCCCCAGAGACCGTCCCCACGACCCTATTCTGCGTGTGGATTGTGATACAATATGGCTGATAATGGCCAGTTTTCTGACAGTTAAAAGCTGAATTCAAAGCCATCGGTAGATGGCGCTCATAGGCTTGGCCATACAAGAACCGGGTTGTGGCTGTCAAATTTCGCTTACACAGATTAATAATACCTTCAGAAAAAGCGAAATTTGACAGCCATGAAAACGGCTCATTGTTGAAAGATGGAGCGGTGGAGATATTCTCTGGCGATAGAGTATTAACGGCTCGTAGTCGGAGGCAGTTACAAAATAGTGGCTTAGGAAAGTTTTATGGTTACCTTGGGCTTTTACACATGATTTATACAGCGTCTAGTGGCATCTAAACGGACACTAAATCGGTGAAGGGACCACACGGACGCCGCAGCGCCTGGGACATTGTTTATATGGAGTAGGAATCTTCTTCTTGAAGTGCCTCTCCATCACTGGAGGTTGGCAGTCAGCTCCCTGCACCGCTCTCTGTTCATGGCTGTCCTGAATATTTTTTCCACGGTTTTGGTGCCGGTCCATTCCTTGATATTACACAGCCATGTCATTTTCCTCCTTCCTGGCCTTCTTTTTCCCTCTATTTTGCCCATAGGAATAGAATAAGCAATCAGCCTAAGGCCTCCATATTCCAAAGGCAGCTAGATAACAGTGGGCGAGATTGACAATGGACCATAAGGACAAAACCCGGACACTACTATTGCCACGTGATGCAATAAGAAGCTCATAACATCTTCTTATTGCACCGACTTTAAAAACCGCAAAATCTTATGTGAGCATGCAACCGAAGAAATATACTGCCGGCAAAGTAACATAACACTGGATGAGGAAAGCCCAAGACCAAAAATAATGGTGGCGATACGAAGATACCTACACGTATAATACGTAGAATATTACTACACTTAGAATAGGGTGGCTATGGAAAGAAGAAAAATACGATGCAGTAGATATTTCAACATAGTAGGTGAGTGTTTACAAAGATAAGCTCAGTCAGTGGCCTAGACATTAAAAGTTAGTAAATCCTGATACCTATCCATCGGCAGCTTAAAAAACGCTGACAGTGGTTAAGCCAGCTCAATCAAATAGATCGACAATGGACATTCAAAAACCATTTTTCCCCCGAATAGGCCTCCAAACAAGACTAAATCAAAATAACTGAACACTCCCGACGGGGAAAATATTCAGTCACCCAGTTCCGCTCAGTTTATTCCGTTCGGTTGTATTTTGGCACATTGCGGAGAGGGTGTTCTCTTCCCCTTTGGTGCCATCCGTCTTTATTCCTCTTCTTCTCTCGTGTCAAAAGCGTAACACTTCGCTCCCAAAAGCGCGCCAACTTCATCGCGTCGCACCCCGGGAATCATCTTCAGAAGATCCTGCAAGCGTGGAGCATCAGGGCAAGCGTGAACATCCACATCTTTCGGCAGCTCCCTCCATCTCATACTAACCCTGAAGCACGCAATACCACCACACGCTAAATGATAAATGTCTTTAATCTAAACCATTGCAAAATTACTTTCATTATCATTGTCAGCTTACCTCTGCTAAGTTTTCCTCCTCACACTACCCCTCATGAATTTCTATCATCTACAATATTTCGCCAATCATTCGGGCTGCTGGTCTACCCACCCAACTTCGTCCGTTTTTTGGTCAAAATATCTTTGAACCTTTCGGATTAACTTACTTACTTCGATTGCTCAGCGAACCGAAGTGGATCTTGTCTTGGCCTAACACGCAAGAAGTCGCTACTGGTCTCTGTCCTGCGCAGTCTCTTTCCAGCCGCCTGTCTGTAGTTCATGCACGCCCTTGCCGACTTCATCCCTTCAGCGATATTTGGGAAGGCTGGTCGTTTCTTGTTTAACACCTTTGTTAAACTCAGAGAAAAGCCGTGACTTAAATCAGTGGCATTTCAGGAAGAGATGTCTTCTTTTCTATACCAAGGCGGGGCTGTATTTTTTACACATCGACCGCTCGGGAGTTTTTCGCCCATATTTTTATTGGCCCCTTCAATCGTTACGGTTTCTCTCTTTGCATTTTATGGGAATGTGTTGGGAAATATCGGAGTGATATTTAGATATCCAATAAATTTGTTCGTCTTTTAAAAGAAGGCTGAAGAATCGTACTATGCATGTTTTCTTGAACGCACTTAAACCGAATAAAAAAAAATATCTTACTGATTATCCATTTTTTATTTTCACAGAGAAATTTTAAAAATCTTGACCACATTTTGCTGTGGCGCTCGAGGTCCGCAGAAAGTCAATCTTAACTCAACGTAAAATACGAGAAGAGACGTGGAAGGAAAATACCGGTAACGTGCTATGCCCAGTTTCTTTAGAAACGAATCAGAAATTTCTGATTTATTATTAGTCTATACATAAAAAAATACTGGCGTGATCGACCACACCGGGCACATCTACGGAAGAAAACATTGTTCCTAAGAATACATTCACGCCAGCAACATTGAGCCCCACTACACGCGCAAAGCACATAAATCCACGTCGGCCGATAGGGACCCAATTCGCCCAATCCGTACCAAACTGCAATCTTCGTGCAAACGTCACTATATTTCGTACTCACGTCACTTGCATTAGTGCTGCGGTCACAAAGGTTATGCGACGGAAGTCACAATTTCTTCACCTTCTTCTGCTTCCCCACTATCGACAGTTCGTTTGTTCTTGGCCGGATGAATGTAGAGAGAAAAGTCTTCATTCTAGGTTTCAGCAGCAATCCATGAATTATGGCTGTTTTTAACCCACGACCCAAAAAGAGGGTTGTTATAATTTGGACCGCTGTGTGTGTCTGTGTGTGTGTGTGTCTGTCTGTGGCACCGAATCGTATCTCTTAACCGGATGAACCGATTTGGATGCGGTTTTTTTTATTTGAAAACAGGTTTTCTACCGAGTGTTCTTAGCCCAGCTGTTTATGAGATATTTGAACATAAATTGTAGGGAGTTTTTACATTTTTGAGTTTAGTAGTTAAGACGCAGTACGTCTCACAACTAGCGCCGCCAGTGAAAAAAAAATCATATCTTTTTTTAGGATGCGTTTTTAGCAAAAAACGCTCCTGCGATTTCTCAACGCGAGGCTTAACTATTTTTAGGACCTAAGGTTTGGATTCCAGGATTGGATTTTCTACGAATGCAATCGATTCTCGCCAAAAGTGGCCAAAAGTGGCCACTTTTGGCGAAAATCGATTGCATTCTTAAGTTCAAATTTTTAGGACTTTTATTTTTTATGACGTTTATTTTTAGAACCTAAGGTCCAAACCTTAGGTCCTAAAAATAGTTAAGCTTCGCGTTGAGAAATTGCAGGAGCGTTTTTTGCTAAAAACGCATCCAAAAAAAAGATATGATTTTTTTTTCATTGGCGGCGCTAGTTGTGAGACGTATTTCATCTTTATATCGCTTTAACGGTTTCACTTACTTTTATTTAAAGCGATATACAAATGTGCAGTGCTTACGAAAGTTTAAGTATTTCATCTTAATCATTATGATAGGAGTGCCAAGCAAGAATTATTATCACCGTTTTGTCACGAAAATGCTAGTCATGCTAAACCGCCTGTGTTTGTAAGGCTGTCCTTGTGTCGTACTTGGTGCTACGAGCACACTCGCGTTTGTATTTATTGCGCCGCGCTAAACCCTCGCGCTCCCGCCCGCCTGTGACGAACGACCGCGAATGGGCTGGTTTGGTCATGAATGCTGGTTGGTTATGGTCGGTCATGAATCAAGGCCCACTGTTGTGCATAGGCTTCTTCCTTGTCATACTTAGGTGGACTTGCGTCAAGCAGGGTTAGCCAAGTAACTCAGTAGTCAAGAATTCACGTTAACTCAGAGTTAAATGGCAAATCCTGGTTGACGCAAGTGGACCTTAGTAGGTAAACTTCCTGTGATCGCTGAGGTAAAAAGATTACTGAGGACTCCTCAGTATTCGTATCATTATACCTGTCCTAAGTATATTGCGCTTATTACATTGATTACATCCCTTATCAGGGACATAGGGCTCGAAGATGGGATCTCCATTTTTCGCGGTCTTGCGCGGCAGCCTCTAGCTCCTTCCTCCAAATCCAGTCAACTACTTAGAAAGTTGACTAATTAGTCAACTATGATAATTATATTGTCTAATTAGTCGACTTTTTAGCATGCTAACTGGCTGAATCCAATTACCCACGACTGTAAAAGTAAAGCACGGCTTGAAAAGTAAAGAGTGGTAAACTGGTAATCGGCGGTTTTATGGGTAAATGCTATGCTATCACAATATGCTGACTAATTTTGTCTTATTTCGTCACACACATCACAATATCTCCTAAAACACGCTCCAGGTTTGGTTCGATGGAAAAAAGTGCAATGATTACTATCTGAAATAGAATAAAGAGCTCAGACTCTATCTCTAGGTTTACTGTATTGTCATCGGGGGTTTTTCGTCATCTAAGAAGTCTATAGACCCGTCATGTAGACTGCATCTAACTAGATATAACGAGATAGTTAAGACCATGGCCGCCAATTCGTCACACAATTTAGCGAGTTCCGCCACACTTTAGTGCTCCGGCACTCGAGTTAGGGCTCCGCTATTATTAGTTACCGAGCGACCGCCAGCGGTGTGGCGTGCAAATATAGACGCGCATAGAATACAGTGAAGGAAAGAGTCAACGAGAGTAGAATGATACTTAGGACGATAGAAGACAGAAGAGGAAAGATGTTGGGCCACTTGCTACGTCACGAGTTCACGACTTTATAACTAGCCGAGATATGGGGTTGTAGAGTTTATATTCGCGCGCCTGCGCGAATGTGTTAGCAAAAAGTAAGGCGAACCACTAGTTTCTTCTTCAACCTATCGCGATAGCATGTACATTGCACTCCATTCTTTACGGCGGCCTTGGGCTTCGCCCATCCAGTGTTTTCCTGCCACTTTGACTCACTTAGGTCGTCACTCCATCTCATTGGTTGCCTGCCCACATTTCTACGGCCCGTTCTTCTACGGCCCTTTCTGGTTCTACATTCCAGTACCTTTTTACGCCATCTGTGGTCTGCCTACTTCTCTTCTTCTTTTGGTGCCATCTCATATCGGAGGTCGGCTATCATTACGGCCACTTTGGCCCGTGATGTTGCGGCTCGGAAGACTTGTGAGTGGCTGGTTTTGAACCATTCTGCGAGATTTGTAGCCTGCGTAGATTTGTAGCTGCGTAGCCATGATGTTTTTGGGCGGTCAGGTCCTCGGCGACCCTGTATTTTCCCTTGCAGAATCAGTTGCAGAAGGTTATATTTGTCGTTGCTCATAACGTGGCCAAAATATTGCATTTTCCTCCGCTTTATGGTTTTCAGGAGCTCTAGGCCTTTCTTATTACCTGGCTATTATTGTATTTCGTATCCTCAAACTAGAGGCCCTCTGGCCGTTTTGTCTCGAGGCCCGTAATGGCGGAGGAAATTCCCAGCCGTCGACTGCGGGGCGTAGCCCGGAGTTTCGCGCGGAATTATTTCACCCACTAACCTGTGGCGAGGTTATCTCCTGCACTTGTGCTTGTGACACAGTGGAGTGTCTGCGGCATTGACAATATTGCGATTCAATTCGCATTTCGCACAAAGGTAAGTATTTAAGAGGAATAACCTGCATTTTTAACCCCCGAATCTGTGTCTTTGTGTCATCGTGGCTCCCAAACGAGTAAACCGAGTTTGATTTAGTTTGTTTTATCTCTAAAAGGCTAGATTTAATCAAAATCGGTTTTGCCGCTTATAAGATATTCAAATTTTAATATAAAATGTCCCGGGTTTTTTAAATACGTATTTCTGTCGCGCCTTGCCACCATGAAAGTTGGTAGTTGGAAACGGGAGTGGATTTTAACGAATAGGATATCTAAAATTTGAGTAGTTTTGTTGTGAAAAGTTGAATATTTCGTCGGTGTAAAAGCCAAAGGACACTTTCGAACGAGAATACCCCTTGCGAGTACATCGTTTATTTCTGAGTCTATCGCCTCGAGATCTCTTTGTCACAGTAATTAGTGTTTGTGACAATTTTAGTTTACTGTCGGGCCTTGGTTTAGTTCACTATTTTTCCACAAAGAACAATTTTATGAATAAACAGGGTGCTAAAATAAATATAAATTAACGAGGCGTGCAGTTGTATCTATGGTTGTATAGTAGGTATTGTCCTGTTCAGATATTGTCATTGTCTCAATTTTAAACTGCTCTAGGTTGCGTTTTTTTTATGAAACCTGCAACATAGCTTCACATGACGTGATATTTGAGTTTGCCTGCAACACTGAAAACCATGTGCTATTCCCAAAACAAAAAATTCAAAAATTCTTTTTTTCTTCAAAAATCTAGGTGAAGGAAGCGTTTTTATAGTATCTTTACTTTTACTTGTGTAAGAAAACTAAATTTTCTTTATTTGAGCCCAACTCAAGCTCTCTAGGTCCATAGGTTGTGGAGATACAGCCTGTCAAAGATGCGCATTTTTTTTCCCCTAAAAATGACAATGCATCGAAGGATCATGTGCCATAAGACACGTACCGGCTAAATTAAATTGTCCTAGAGGAAAATCCACCTTCTCTTTAATTTGGTCAAAGTGGCTTCTCCGTGGCCTTCCTCTACCTCTCTTTCCTTCTATCTATCCTTCTAGTAGTTAGTTACTTACGAATTTGTTGTGACTTAGCAAGTGGCCAAGCATCTTTCTTCTTCTGTATTCGAGGTCGTGACGTACCAGGCTGCGAAGGAACTGGCCTGTGATCGAAGTGCATGGAGAATCCTGCACCGACAAGAGGATAACTCTTAAATATAATGACGATGAGAGAAAAATCATTCACAAAGAATTGTAGAAAATGTAATGAGACGACCTTCTGTCTCATTAACTTCTATGTTGCAGCTCATTGCTATGCACGGCACAGGGTGTTGTTAAAGCTAACATGCGCCGGGAATACCGCTTGTAGTTTCTGCTTTACTTTTTCTTTAGAGAAAACATTTTTTGAGCACACTTTTCTACTTAATTACAAGACATTAACGTCGCAAAGAGTATGCATAGAAGAACAGAAGGAAGACCAATCGATTTAATAAAACTTACTATTACATACGATTAACATTTGACAGCCTCTTTTATCTGTGGCGCGCCTAATTTTTTTACATTCCACTCATTAAAAGTAATGATCAACTCTCAAACGTTATAAATACCTTGGAATACAGGGCTGATTCTTGGGAGCCTCGAATACATAGTATCTAATGTTTTCTTCACAGAATCTAGAATTAACCCCCTGTTCCTATACACAAGAATTGACCCTATGATCCTGTACCCAAGAATTGACCCTATGCTCCTGTACCCAAGAATTTACCCCCTGCTCTTGTATTTTCTGAAATAAATACCGTAAATATAACCATTTTTAATAGGGATTTTTCCAAGTTTCCAAGAATTGACCCTATGCTCCTGTACCCAAGAATTTACCCCCTGCTCTTGTATTTTCTGAAATAAATACCGTAAATATAACCATTTTTAATAGGGATTTTTCCAAGTGTCAAATTTGACAGCGATTCGCGAATTATCGCGCAACTAAATCTGTGCCCCCGTTAGTTGAAAAGGCGCATCTAACATTTTTTCCAAAATTGAGTTATATACACCGTTCGAATCAGAAAAAAAAGGCGCGTCGACCAGTATTTTTTATTTTTCGCTATCTCGCTTCCTAGCAATTTTCCATAGTCAAAATAGGCGCTTATGCATCCAACTTTTCTACTAAATGGAAGATGAAAAGCCGAAATCATCATAAACTTAGAAGAATAGCCGCATTTACACACATACGCCTTTGATCTTCATAGTATTTTTTTATGATCGGAAGTTTAATGGGCGCTTATTCGATATCGTTTCTAATGCTTAATAGATAGGTCGCAAGTGACCATTTGCGTCCTAAACGCTAGTTGAAAAGTATTATACTTACTTAGTAGAAAAGTCAACATCTGCCACATGCGCCCTTACTACTTCGTATTTTATGTTTTTTCGATGTGCATCTGCCAAATACGTCTGAATTATCTATAGGGGAAATAAAAGTATGGATGGTACTTAACTGAAAAGTCGCAAGTGTGCCAAAGCGCCTTTTTAACTACCGCTTCCTTAAGAAGCGGGGCTTGCGGGAGGGGAATATGTAGGGGGTGACTGATCAGTTGCGTCTTGCGTCGGAGAGGCAGATAAGGCGAGGCATGTTACGCGCCGGCACCATTTTGCGACATTGCACATTGTCTTAGGTAACATTTATACAATTTTATTTCATTTACTATTTGCATTATTCAACTCTCATTAACTTTTGAATTAGTTAATTAATTTATCACACATAAGGATTAGGTGAAGCCGTTTATTATTAACAATGGTATTATACTTCTAAATTATCTGCCTAACGTGTAATGTCGATAGCTTGCAAAATATTGGAGTGGGCTTATACTTACTAGTGTTTTTGTTAGAATAAGGGTAACATTTATTTATTAACACTTTTAATGCACTTAAAAATATTTTACATTGCGGCGGACCTTATACTGTGTAGTGTAGACATTGCAAAAGTTATCTGTCAAACAGGTAGATGCACTTATTGGTCTAGTCATCGTGGTTTTTATGTAGGTAACTAAGAAACCTTAGGTACCTACATATAACACAATATTTAAACCATTATGTTATTTCAAATTTCAGGCAAAACAAAATGAAGCATGGTCGAAGTTTAAACTTAGTTCACAAAGTTTTGTCTTCCACAAGTGTTCCAAGTACACCAGGTAGTACTCCACCGGAAATTCACGCTCATCATTTAATTACTGACAACCGTCATTGTGACATAGCGGGATGTGGTTACAAAACTACGCAGCCAGATTGCGCTCTGAATGCCTGCGATGGTATCATCACCAACACCAATAAAGACTGCACCATCTCTGGCAGAACCAGCACCGAAACTACGCAGCAAGATTGCGCTGAGCAATGGTTGAGATAAAGACAGTCTCTTATATCATTCAATGGCTTTAGACAACCTGTAAACCGAACACACACTTAGTTTGAATGTGGTATAAAAAAACGTGAAGTAGGATTAGACAAGCACCACTAATTGGCAGAGTTGCATGGCAAATTATACCAAAACTCTCTTCGGTTTTTGAGCATTAAAGGGACTAATTTACTGATTATATCAGACTTGCGCTCTTGACTGAACTGATTGTTTTCTGACTTATTGACTCATTATATCACATCTGAATTGATTTTTGGTCACCGTTCTTGGGATTCCAATCTTGATATATTTAATTCTGAGAAAGTCAAGTACTATTTCGGTTCCATCAAAATCCGTATGCGTAAATTATAGTGATACGACCGCTTTGAAAAGTAGCCTGACACATCTTGTTCAGATAGGCTCGTGGTGTTACTTGTGTAAGTTTATAGGCACAAAAGCCAAGTCAAATTTGAGGATGTTCACCGAGCTGTCTCTGACACACGTCGCTAAATAACTGTAAAGAATATGGATGTCAGAAACGTTTATAAGTTCGAAGATTGCTCTTCTGCCTATAAACTAGACGTGTTACACATGTAACGCGACAAGATGTGTCAGGCTACTTTTCAAGGAGGTTCTTCTCTTCTTTGTACCACTATAATGTCCAAAACGGACTTTTGTGGAACCGAAATAGTACTTAATTTTCTCAGAATGAAAAAGAACAATATTGGAATCTCAAGACCAGCGACCAAAAATCAATTCAGAGGTATCACTCAAGAGCGCAAGTCCGATAATATAATCCGTAAATTAGTCCCTCTAATGCCCGAAAACCGAAGAGGATTTTTGTATAATTTGCCATGCAATGAGAACTCTGCCAATTTATTTAATGAATACGAAGAATTTTAGTGGTGCTTCTCTATTCCTACTTTACGTTTTTTTATAACACAGTCAAACTTAATGTGTATTCGGTTTACAGTTAGTCTAAAGCCATTGATATAAGAGACTGTCTTTATCTTAAGCAGCGCTCAGCTCAATCTTGCTCCGTAGTTTCGGTGCTGGTTCTGCGGGAAGTGGTGCAGTCTTTATTGGTCATGATACTATCGCAGGCATCTTGATGCGTAGTTTTGTAACTACTACATCCCGCTTTGTCACAATGACGGTTGTCAGTAATTAAATGACGTGCATAAATTTCCGGTGGAGTACTACCTGATGTACTGGGAACACCGAATTTTTCAACTATCGGGGGCAGTACAATAAATAAAAGATTGAATTTTTTTTTTTTTTTACTTTCAAGTCAAGATTAAACCTAAAAAAGATGATCATAGGTACTTTTCAACTTAGCTAAGGGCTATTAGATTAATACTGGATATTGTGCAAAAAGTCGCATGTACTTAAATGCGCCTTTTCTTCCTAGGAAAATAAATAAAATTATACACTTGGTACTACGGTTAAAAGTAATATAGAGAACATTCGAAATTGAAAGGGCGTATGTGGCGACATGCGCCCTTTCAATTGATTATTTCTCATTTCTTCAAATTTTTAAAACTAAAATGAAAAGGATTTTTTGAGATTTTCCATATAATATATTTAAAATATACCTATTGTTATATAGCAATTGAAAGACAATAATTTTAACTATTTTTCGACATTTTCAAACATATATTATTTCGTTTAAATAACTGACAGCAAACAATTTAAGGTTTCATTCACAAAACATTTTTTTTCTCGGTTTTAGGTTCTTCCCAAGTAACATTTTAGGTTGTAGAAAGGTTTTGAACAGGTTCTAGAACCTTTGTATGGAAATCTGCTCGTAAGTCTTATAACTCTCAATAAAGTTATATTAACCTTGTAATTACCTTCTGAGTGCCAAAAGGGCCCCGGTTTTAGAACCTTTCTGAGAGCTACAGCACAACCTATAGCTCAAATCCAGAACCTTTCCAATACTTGCATAGAACCTAAATATAACCTTCACAACCTTAATTTAACGTTATTATAACCTTGCAAGACAACTTTTAAGTTCTAAATTAGTCTTGGATGTAACTCTATGACAACTTAGAACCTTTTTGATGGATATGAATAAATACCTTTCCAGGACTTACAAGTTTTAAATAGCTTCTGTTTAAGATTTTTTACACAGATTCAAATACTTATTTACAATGGCGTCATTAATTTTTCGTTCGGCCATCTTTCAAAATGGCTAGATAAGCAAAGTGTTTATAAAAATAATAAGTAGCTTGGTAAAGTCAGGAAATAATCAAAATATAGTGCGATTGGCACTTCATCGTGAAACTTTACGATAATAGTGCTGTATACAAGACGGGCCTTTCATAAGTTAAACATTTCGGATATTTTTTAATAAAATAAAATAAAATAAATTGGTGATCGGTGGTAAGTCACATCAGAAATCAAACTACTATTCATATGAAAAATATATATTATAAATCGTGTAGCACATGGTATTTGATTACGCTTTATTTAATTAAAATATTGGTTTTGTTTCGTTTTTTTTTTCATTTTTTAATATTAAATATGGCTGACGTTAGGAAATTACTTGAAAGTATTATGTTTTTCCTTTTCAGAACTGTAACAGCTAAGAGCTCTTAAGGTTTTCCAAAATAAGAGCTGAAGGTAATCTCGCGGAGCTACCTCAAACGACAAGGCTGTTTTCAACGCTTCAAGGTTATTACCAGGAGTTGTCCAAGACTTACCAGTTGCGAAAACCACCACTGAGCTAAATTTGTTGCTTTTAAGTTTTGGTTGTAGGGGGACATGCGTTTGACCATCGTTCAACAAACAGCTACAGGCTGCTCTAAGGGTGGTCATGAACTGAGATCAAAATTGAACTCTGTTTAAACTTAGTCTAAAGTGAGATCAATTTTGAACTAACTTTAAACTGAGTTCAAAATTGATCTCTGTTTATATTTAGTATAGTGAGATCAATTTTGAAGTTACTTTAACCAACTGGTATTACTGAGTTCAAAATTGATATTATTATCATTCGAATCGAATCGAATCAAATCGAATCGAATCGAATCGAATCGAAACGAAACGAAACAAAACGAGTCGAATCGAATCGAATCGAAACGAACGAATCGAATCGAATCGGCTATTGCTAGATTCATGGTACACACGACAACACGTCAGTTGTTGCAAAATCGCCCGTAACGTAACCGAGCAAAGTGCTAGCGTGTAAGGGTCGACGTGCTGTCGTGTGTCAGCAAACTTTAACTGCCTATATCTCCTAAACGGCTAATGCTAGACCCATGTTTATGGTCCTCAAAAAAAGGGTTCAACGAGCTCTACCTGATGAACGCAACAAAAATAATAAAAAGATGTATCAAAACTTTAACTGCCCTTAACTCCTAAACGGCTAACGCTAGACCCATGTTCATAGTACTCTAAAAAAGGGGCTCGACGAGCTCTATCTGATGAAAGAAACAAAAATAACTAGTAGTTCGCCCCGAACTGTGAACTCGCGACCCCATATAAACTTAACAACCCTCGGCAACCCCTCGACCGATTTGGCTCATGTTCGAACTTAAAAATTCTTTTAATTTCATTTACCCGCCTACCAAATTTCATAATGATCCGACCGAATTTACTCAAGTTATCGTCGAACGAACATACATACAAACATACATACATACATACAAACATGCAAACGCCGGATTGTTCCAGTAGACTCGGAGAACTTCGCTCGCTTCGCTCGCTCGTTCAATAAAAAAGAAGTATCAAAACTTTAACTGCCCATATTTGAACGAGCGAGCGAAGTTCTCCGAGTCTACTGGAACAATCCGGCGTTTGTATGTATGTATGTATGAATGTTCGTTCGACGATAACTTGAGTAAATGTAGTCGGATCGTCATGAAATTTGGTAGGCGGGTAAATGAGGCAAATCGGTCGAGGGGTTACTGAGATAGAGGGTCGCGAGTTCAAAGTTCGGGGCGAACCACTAGTATCTCCTAAACGGCCAATGCTAGACCCAAATTAGTAATTTAATTTAAATTGATTCGATTCGAGTCGCATAGAATCGAATTAAATCAATATCAAATCAAATCAAATCCAATTCAATCGATGTATGTATGTATGAATGTTCGTTCGACGATAACTTGAGTAAATTTAGTCGGATCGTCAGGTGGGCAGGTAAATAAGGTAAAGAGAATTTTTAAGTTCAAACATGAGCCAAATCGGTCGAGGGGTTGCTGAGATATGGGGTCGCGAGTTCAAAGTTCGGGGCGAACCACTAGTTAATAACATTTTATTATTTTTGTTGCTTTCATCAGGTAGAGCTCGTCGAACCCTTTTTTTAGTACCATAAAAATGGGTCTAGCATTAGCCGTTTAGGAGATATGGGTAGTTAAAGTTTTGATACTTCTTTTTTATTTTTATTATTTTTCTTTTATCAGGTAGAGCTCGTCATGCCCTTTTTTCAGAGTACCATAAACATGGGTCTAGCATTAGCCGTTTAGGAGTTATAGGCAGTTAAAGTTTTGATACTTATTTTTTATAAATTTTTAATAACTTTTTATTATTTTTGTTGTTTTCATCAGATAAAGCTCGTCAAGTCCTTTTTTTAGAGTACCATAAACATGGGTCTAGCATTAGCCGTTTCGGAGATATGAGCAGTTAAAATTTTGATACTTGAATCTAGCAATATCTGATTCGATTCGATTCTATCCGTTTCGATTCGATTCGATTCGATTCGATTCGATTCGATTCGATTACATTCGATTTTTTTTACATTCGATTACATTCGATTTTTTTACATTCGATTCGATTTTTTTTTATTTATTTTATTGATCTCACTAAACTAAGTTTAAATATAGATCAATTCTAGGGTCAGCGGACATAACCACATAAGTCCTATAGAAATTGTATAGGACTTATGTGGCTAAGTCTGCCGACCCTAGAATTTTGAACTCACTTTAAAGTAAGTTCAAAATTGATCTCACTAAACTAAGTTTAAACATAGATCAATTCTAGGGTCGGCGGACATAACCACATAAGTCCTATAGAAATTGTATAGGACTTATGTGGTTAAGTCTGCCGACCCTAGAATTTTGAACTCCGTTTAAAGTAAGTTCAAAATTGAGCTCACTTTAAACTAAGTTTAAACTGAGTTCAATTTGGATCTCAGTTTAAGTATCGTTCATGAATACCACCCTAAGGCCCGGTTTCTGAATTGAGAATTTCACTAACCAAATGCTTAAGTATCGTTCTGTCACATTCTCTTGTGTGACATCTGCAGTGACAGAACGATACCTAAGCATTTGGTTAGTGAAATTCTCAATTCAGAAACCGGGCCTAAGGGTTGTATTCTAAAAGTATAAAAACATGTTTGTGGTATATGGTCCTCCCTTATTTTTCATTATTATTATTTTGTTGTCGTATCCTCCATTATTACACATACATTCTGTAAAAATTGGTATTTGTATTTTTTTTAGTGTGAAAAATGTTTTAATACTTTCCAAAAAAACCTTCACCAAAACATCTATTTCATTTAAAAAAATACATATTAATTTAATGTGTACTTATTATCTTGAATACCCAGCTTTCCATTAGTGTCACTAAATGAAAAAAAATGGCTTCATCGATTTAAAGGAACAGCTGAAAATTACAAAAAAATAAATAGCGAAATCGAACTGATACGAAGTTTACATAGAACAGAAGTTTACAACTAGTAAATAATAAAAATAATTAAACTTACCGTTGTATTAATCATTCATAACATTTTTACGCACTTTACGCTTAAAATTTCCACTCCTTTTTTTGTATCACCCTGTGTAGGTTCATTTTTCAAGACGCGTAATGCTTACAATGTATAACTATTCTTTGAAGTCGCGGAGACAACTGTCGGGTTTTGAGGATGCCTCTCAAGCTTTAAAATATTCCTGTAGGAATTGAATCATGCCTTCAGCGCAAAACAACAGCTTATTGGTTTTGTTTTTCACCACACAGTCCTAATTTGTTTGCCTAGACAACTCTGATCTAACCTCAAAGTTGTAGGTAGGTTTTAGAAACTACTTATAAGCAATTTCAACTTTTCAAAACCTTATGGTAATATCAAGGTAAAAAATTTAACCTTTAGATCACACATAAGTTAAATGACAGCCTTTCCAGAACCTTATCAGTAGCTTACGACAACTATAAGATCCTGAGGCTGTAAGCTCTTGAAACACAAGTCATAATAACGTTAACGTTAACTCTTGTCAGCAACTTCAAGGTTTTAACAATAAACTATTAGTTTTAGGACTTAGTAATCATTCTCAAATACTAAATTTAACCAACTAGCAAATCATTAACCTTTGTACAACCCTTCTAAAACCTAAAGGCAATTTTTACAACCTAGGCCCAAATGAAATGTTACTTGGGTTGTTACATGCGCCTTTTCAACTATCGGGGGCAGAATTCTGTGGTTTGTATGGAAACCACAGATTAATATACTGATTTTGACAGTTATTCGGGCTATTTTTGATGCCTGGAAAAAACTCCATTGTCAAAAAATAACCATCTTTTCAATAACCCTTATCAGAAAGATGAATCTTTTTTTTTACCTAATCAACCGTATTTGACGGTTGTCGCGTATTGGATTATTTGAGAATAGACGCATCAGTAGATTCCTATTTTTGTAAAAGACCAGAAACAGAATAGTTAATTCCATTAATTAAAATAGAAATAAATTAGGTATGCCAGTCTGGCTAAACTTTT
Source organism: Zelleria hepariella (assembly GCA_949319315.1). NCBI lineage: Eukaryota > Metazoa > Arthropoda > Insecta > Lepidoptera > Yponomeutidae > Zelleria > Zelleria hepariella. The sequence goes on along the minus strand of OX439383.1, from coordinate 13,874,672 downwards.
CACGTCAAACGAGTAATGTATAGGATTTCGCGTATTTTTTACATCAAATATTTTTAACACTCTTCACTTTGTCGCGCCCTGTCACTGCTTCTTTTGTCATAATTTTCGCTTCTTGTTTAAAAACAAGAATATTGTTGTAAAGTAGAATTCTCGCCCTGAAGAATCTGTTTAATATTTTAAAGCTTGCTCAAGCTTTCATAATATTTTGCATTCTTTATTCTACTAAGCCATGACTTACAACAACTTGTTAGCTAAGGATTACCTACTTAGGACCAAATATGGATGTTCAGAATCCAAACTGTATTTTTAGGGTTCCCAACCTCAAAAGGTCCATCATTCGTTACTCATCATGATATAGTTAATTTGGCACACTTTTGTAAAGTTTGTACACATCTGAGATATCTGTACATTATATTATTAAAAGAATATTTCCCAGATGTTTCCTCAGAAGTTTTTTCCACAGTTTTGCGACAAAACGCAAAGCAAAGAAAGAAACAAAATACACAATATGTATTAACAACAATATCGAAGCTCAGGTGGCCAGCACGGAACCAATCTAGGCAAACACTATTACCAACCTTCCAAGAGTTGTTGTTAACATCTATGTCTTAACACTTGACGTATAAGGTCCATTATTGTTTGCGATGGGCGAATAAGGAACATTGTCAAGGTATATCAAGAGTTGTGTATTGAAACATAAGATAGTTCTCTTTACGATAGACACTTGAGGCATGTTTAGTTTGAAATATGGTTTTATTGAATGGAAAGATTTTTCCGGTTTTGCGATAGAACTTGGCTCCACACGTTTGACCTGTCTTTCCTGTGGGCTTGGTCGACTAAGCTGCCAGGATGGTATAGGTGCTGGGCAAGCCTACTCCATCTAAAACAATGTCCCAGGCACTGCAGCGCCGAGTGGTCTCTTCACCTATCTAGTGTGAGTGAAGGGGCCACTGGACGCTGTATAAATCATCTCATTACGTAGATGCAAAGGCCTTAGTTTTAGTTTTTACCTGTAACATCGAAATTCAAGCTTTCGGCCTAAAACGAGATCTGGAACTCAAGTCTATTGGTGCATCGACATCGCAGTTACATATTTTTGTGGAGCAACATATTGCAACATGATAAAACTAAGTTGGTATGGAAGATACCTTATGTTATTTTGTTGCAAAAGGTTGCTCCACAAAAAGTTACTGCGATTTGGACGCACCATAATAAAAAATATACCACATTGGTGAAAAGGTACACTGTTATTAAGCTACTGCACTGATTCCGAGTGATCTGCTGCTATCTTGAGGAGATCTGTTCTCCATCTCCGAAGTTCTGCATCAGATCTTCACCATTTTGGGACCACACGGGAAGTAGGTACACATGACATCACGTCGACCCTTACACGCACTCTACTCGGTTACAAACTCTCTGACGTGCTGTCGGTACGCTTTCAAATAAAAAAAAGTGTACACTCTGACGTGTTGTCATGTGTACACCCTTTCAAATAAAAAAATCAAAATCGGTCCACCTAGAAAAAAGTTCTGAGGTAACAAACATTTAAAAAAATACATATATTCATTTCGATATGTATTTTTTTTTAATGTTTGTTACATCAGAACTTTTTTCTAGGTGGACCCATTCTTCTCCTTTTTTGAAGTCGTTTAAAAACTCAAGTGTGCTTCCCCCACGAGCAAGAGTGGCGTCCTATGGCGACCCCGTACCCCGTAGTTTCTCTTCCACTGACAAATTATTGTATTTTCTTTATTCTAAGGCCCACGTTTAGTGTAATGGACCTCTTTCCCGCCCTTTGTGCAAGTAAATGACGCTTTTTAACTCAATGGCCGTTGTTTTATACTATTTATTTACTTTGTGCTTGGTTGTCTACTGGCTGTTGCCCGCGGCTTCGCTCGCGTTGAGGGACATCGCATTTATATCCATAATTCCGTACAATATGTACCTAGAAGTGTGGAAGGAACATATAGTTTTCTTTCAGGATTATTTACTTGTACTTCTGTACGGAAGGATTATTTACTTTGATTCGCGATATTCCCTCATAAGTTGGTTTGAAACATATCGCATGGCTTTTAAGAAAGCATTTCCTGAAAATCATCCCTAAGAAAATAAGTAGGTACCTAATCGTAGCCACCCCTAGTGTCAGAGTTTTTAGGCCGCCTAAAGGGCCTCTGACATGGCTTAACGATTGTTATTAATCAACAACAGACGGGACCAACAGTTATAATTGCCAATAGCGGTCACCCATCCATGGACTGACCGCGCCCGATTTTGCTTAACTTTGCCAATTGATTAAGAATGGCCAGATGAGTGTGGTGAAACGAGCGGTGTAGTATAATTGTACGTAGATTTTCTTGGGGTTGAATTTGCGGGAATGCTAGTATTTCTTAATAGTTGGAGAGCTGGTGACCAATCGAGATATTTTTTCGTACAAGGCTGGGAGTTAGTAGGCTGATAGAGTAGACTTCGGTGAGTCTGGGAAAAATATTTTTTTGGTCCGGTCGCGGTTGAAAGTTAGATTTTTTCGACTTTGAAAGTTTAAATGTATGGGTTGAGTCATTTCTTTTTTCTCTACAAGGCTGAGAGTTTTTAGGCTGCCTTTTTAGTCTCCGCTGATCACGAAATCACTATTTATTACTAGCCACATGCGGTAGAAATATTGATTTTTATAACCTAGAAAGTGTGAATTTTTGGGTTATAAAACTCAAACTTCCAACCACGCTCGGCCAAAAAAACAAATATTTTCTTGTTCAACGGAGTCTCAACCACTAAACTAGAAGTTTCTAGCCTTGTACGACAAAAAAAATATACTGAACCCATACATTTAAACTTTCAAAGTCGAAAAAATCTAACTTTCAACCGCGACCGTGCCAAAAAAATATTTTTTCCAGACTCAGCGAAGTCTACTCTATCAGCCTACCAACTCCTAGCCTTGTACGAAAAAATATCTCGATTGGTCACCAGCTCTCTAACTATAAACTATACAGTGTACATTAACAGTTTAAATTAACAACACCATGCCACTTACGATTAGCATATTTAAAGTTCTGTTAAAACAGACAAAACACTTAAATTTTTCATTATAATATTAGTTAGAAATTCTTGTTTATTTATTCAAGTTACTTTTGTTTTTGTTGCAGGACTCGGAACTAGAGCATAGTTGCAGCTACATGGACAGTCGAATGGTGAGTTGAGATTAATTAGTTTTGTTTGACTTGGTTGGTGAGAGAATAAATTAATTAATTGTTCGCTGGTTTAAGAATACAACAGTTACAGTTACTTGGCTTGGTGTATATATGCAAGAGGTTGCGGATTCAAGTCCTGTCCCATTGCAAATCCCACAAACTACGTAGGTACCTACTAATAAACAAACAAACGAAGTATTCCTACGCTACATAGGTACCTACTAATAAACAAACAAACGAAGTATTCCTACGCTAAGTATCGTTGCAAGCCAGCTTTAGCTCGATTTGAGTGGTATAGAACAGTATTTAATTTTCTTTAGTAAAAGTTGTATGAATAAATGATCAGTGATATAAGCAACACAATGTATGGTATCATCGTTATACAGGGTGTTACAGAAAAGTCCTGTGATCCTGAAGGGGGTCGCTTAACTCACGAATACAAGCAACTTTTACTAAGGAGCCAAGTTTGAAATTTCGAAAAAAAAAACAGCTACTACATACATTTGGTGCATTAGGTATCTAATTTTAGTATGGATCAGCTAATATTTTTTTCGAGTTTTCGCCCTAAAACTTGCTTGTGTTGATGATTTAAGCGACTCCCGTCTGTTTCACAGGACCTTTCTATGACACCCTGTAGAATCAGATCGATTCATTTCGGTGCAGGAAACACGCCACACGCTCCGGTCCCAGGGCACATACTCTTTTTAGGAACTTCAAAATTCTTACCTTAAGGTGGAGCGATAGCAACGTGGCGGGAAATTCAAAATTTTCACAGTTTTTTACATTTTGTAGCTAAACTGAGCTATTTTTGTTCAGCGATTTTTCGTTCGCGGCAATAACATAATATTCTTTTCTTTATTGTAAACTACAGAACCACAATAATTCAGCCCAGTATGCTAAAAAATTTAAAAAACTGAAAGTTTATTATTTCCCGCCACGTTGCTATCGTCCAAAGGTCACGCGGGACCTTGCTAAAAGCAATCAAACCAATACTTTATAGTTTATATGCAGTACCTAAGCTCCTACATGTGGGTGGAATCCCTTACAAGCAGTCCCTTGACAGATTCCCTTTAGTTTTACGACAGACCCGAGTCCCGACGGTATCACATTCGTTGCAGGTCCCTGCACATAAAGGCAGGGGTGTCCCTTAATATAACCCTGAGGCACTAAATGGTGCAGTTCAATTCAAACTTTTTACAGGCAAAGCGCTCATAGCCTAGTTAAGTTAGTGGGAAAGTTAAGGCTGGAAGATTGTTCAGCGATTTTCCGTTCGCGGCAATAACATAGCATTCTTTTCATTATTGTAAACAACAGAACAACAATAATTCAGCCGATTATGTGTTCTGGTCTACGACAAGTTTTTTGGGCAATGCCACTGCTTTGTAGACCAGAACACATAATCGGCTGAATTATTGTTGTTTTTTTGTTTACAATAATGAAGAGAATACTGTTTTATTGCCGCGAACGAAAAATCGCTGAACAAAAATAGCTCAGTTTAGCTACAAAATGTAAAAAACTGTGAAAATTTTGAATTTCCCGCCACGTTGCTATCGTCCACCCTTAAGCAACATCGGGCACGGTCAGTGTATGGGTTAATGACCGCTCGTGGCAATGTCATCTGAGCGCTTCAGTGCTTCGGAAGGCACGTTAAAGTGATGGCCCCGGTTGTTGTTGATTTATAACAATCATTCAGAGGTTGAGACTAATGGATAAAATCATTACCGTAATGCACTGTAATCATTAATACAATCACTGAAACTGTAACTCTGTATAATGTATGTGGTTTTTAAATCAATATTTTTATCTTATCTTATATCGGAGCCCTTTGGGCGGCCTAAAAACTCTGTCACCATGAATGGGCTCATACGTTTAAAAACTAAGGCTTTTGTATCTACGTAATGAGATGATTTATACAGCGTCCAGTGGCACCTTCACTCAAACTAGATGGGTGAAGAGACCAGTCAGCGCTGCAGTGCCTGGGATATTGTTTTAGATGAAGTAGGCTTGCTCAGCACCTATACCATCCTGACAGCTTAGTCGGCCTAGCCCACAGGAAAGACAAGTCAATACGTGTGGAGCCAACTAAGCCGCGGGTTTCGTCACGATGTTTTCCCTTACAGTTAATAATCAATTAGAGTACCCACATTGCATCAGGTCGGCGTGACCTGCGCTTTTGACGGGAAAGTACTGCGAGTGTATTTTGGTGTATGGTACTCTCGCAGGATGGACCTTGAGGATGCGCATGGTCACGTCGCACCAGGTCAATGTAGGTGGTGCACCTGATGGGAACCCTCAAGTGTATTTTGTGTGTTTGTTGCACTCTGGGCGACCCAACAGGTGCACCACGTTACATAAGATCAAAGCTGTCAAACGGGCCTCTACGTGTTGGATACGTCCCCACTCACGCCGGCCAAAGGACCGGGACTCTATAGTCCCGTGATTCTTTACGATAGACATACATAATAATAATAATAAAAATGTTTACTCATAGGTATACAACATACAGTTAGCGAGTGTTGTTTTGTTTTTCAAAGTTCTTTATTTCATTTAAAAACGACAAGACAACAAAGCATATTATGTAACACGGTAACACACTAACACATAACAACAATACGAACACTTTACCGGGCTGCAGACACCCTTCAAAGTTTAGAAAAATACAATGATAATTTTAGGTACTATTTAAAAGCTATGGCGATTAATACATAAGTATGAAAGACACTGTTTGGAATTATGGGTTTTATGAGCTCATTAGTACAGAGTCTCATTTTTATAAGTAAGTAATAATAGGACACTTAGCGAGTGGTTTTCCTAGTTGTACCACTAGGCCACAACCGCTCATATAACCCGTGCCATTAAAGAAACGATATATAAATGGCGGACACTCTCGCGCCCTCTCGCTTTAATCATATCTCCGTCTATACTCAGACGTAACGTTAGCAAAGTCATTTTAGGCAGTCCTGATGATTAGTCACTTACGCTTGGCTAATAAAACACGCCAAAATACGTTCGCCTCTTATTGATTTTTTATGTTTGTCGAGTTATTTCAATATTGTAGTTTACGTTATGTGTTGTTATTTGTTGAGGTTTGTATTATTTACTAAGTTTTAATATTTTTGATCTTATTTTCATAAAGATTGTTGTCTAATCACACACCCAACGTAGAACAATTACCTAATCAATAAAGAAAGCATCGTAAAACAATATTTCCTAACCAAAAATGTAAGAAAGTTTTAGGTATGAACCGAAATCGTACTTTCGTAACCTCTTTTTCAAACCTTACCATAGGTACCCGCCGCCATTTTCATATCGTTTCTCTATTGGCACGGCTTATACCTACCTAATACCATCTAGGACGACACTCTACACCATCTGTCCACAGGATCGCGCAGAAACCTCTCGCCGGTCGCAAAATTACAAAATCGCTTCGCGCTAAGATGCGCCAAGTGCCTCTTAGATATGGGGGGCTTTCACTCACATAAAAAAGGGTATTTTGGGTCTAAAATGAGGTCCTGAGATTACTCCTAACCAGGAGCTTAAGTCTGTAACGCGTGTCGATGGTGTCGATGATGGCGTGTCCCAGTAGAAGAACAAAACCTGGGTTTCCTCGTTTTTCTCCTAGAACCAGCGAATTAATACTCTACAGGGTGCACTCTAAGTCGATAGCGGAACTTTAAGTAGGCTGTCTACTGATCACTACAAACAACTTGTACTAGGTGGCGAAAAAAATGGAGCGAAAAAACTATCAGCTGTTTCATACATTTGGCGAAGTACATTTGGCAAGTTGCTTGTATTGATCAGTAGAAAGCCTACTTAAAGTTCCGCTATCGACTTAGAGTGCACCCTGTAGAATTGGAATCAGAATAATCGTTGCCGTACTACAAAACCATTAAAAGGACCTACAACATTAATAAATAGTAATTGAAGCCGTCAACTGAGAGCCCATTTTGGCACCATTGCATTGCAGACTCAGGCCTCTTGAGGTTATTCTTGAGGCAAATGACGAATAAATTCAACCACATTAGGATTATTTTCAAAGCATACAAGTTGAGACAAACAAAAAACATGAAGAAATATACATTTAGCAGTGAACAGATAAATGGTAAATTAAAAGAAGAGAAATTCAAGTTAACACAAAACACTGCAGTCATGTTTTAATTAGATGTAGGAAAGTAGGCCCACCACCTATACGTTACGTAACGAAAGCAGTTAACCCTGTATTATTTTCTAAGATCTGTAAATATAACGAAAGATCGAGGAAACGTCATCTTGTTACGATGGAACTTTGTAAATTCCCTTCCTTTTTTTGGTTGTATTTGTTCAAATTTGTCAGTTTACCTACTTTTGAGAAGGGTCCAGGCTTATTACTAAGTAAGAAAAGAAACTGCTCTTACTCTGTTTAGTCCGAAACTCATTTTTCTTTCGGAAGTATCGGCAATTGTCTTAGAAGCCGAAGGTTTCGTCTGCATTAGGCGCATTTAAAAACCTACATACCTAATTCATTCACTTAAAAAAAAAAAAACAAAGCTAATTCATTCATCATCCTTCAGAATTCTTTTTGATGATGGCCATAAACTCTTTAGGCTATTCCCAGACGTTTTTGACCCAAGATCTTTTTCTATTTCCCTATTTTTCGCTTTTCCCTTTTTCCCTTTTATTTTGATTCTTAATCTAATAATGTAAACTTCCAAATCCAAAAGACCATCCTGACATCAATGGAAGTATATAATATCTATTACTTTTATCAGACCTTTCAGAGTATAACGCTTAAAAAATAAATTACGGGATTTCTTTGCTTTGTTCGTCTTTTATGTAAAACGGGAAAGTTTAAAAACCTTATTCCACTCGATTTTTGCGAGAGAAAAAATGCTTCCGTTCGGCTCGAAATATTTTGAATTCTGCTGCAATAGCAAGTGTTTTTATTGATGCCTCAAACAACAGACAAAAGTTAAAATGAATTGCATGAAAATATGGCTATGTCATATTTAAATCAGTCTTTACGCAGAGCCCAAATTCTGACAGGCTGCTTGATGCGTTTCAGATGATTTCAAATTAGGTACCAGATAGCTTTTTCAAACTATAAAATTCCGTAGAAATTTCCATGTCAATGTTATAAATTTTTAAGCCCCGACCCAAAAAGAGGGGTGTTATAAGACTAACCGCTGTGTATATGTCTGTGTGTATGTCCGTGTGTCTGTCTGTGGCAACGTAGCTCTTAAACGCGTGAACCGATTTGGATGCGGTTTATTTGAAAGCAGGTTATCTAGCAAGTGTTCTTACAATTATGTTTTATCAAAATCGGTATGCTAATTTGAAGCTGAAATGTCGGGTTTATTTGTTTTTTATTTTTATTTAGTAATATTCATCTAATACGGAAACTACTGTAACAACAAACGGACGTACAAATCTGAGCGCATAAACATCCACAATCCGAAATCCCAGGTTCCCTCAGAAGTTGGGAATTCGGACTGTTTATAGGACCAACTTTCTCCAGTTGTCTCTTTTTCCTCTGTCCTGAAGCATTTCTGTTTGTATCTTGAAAGTTTTGCCCCAGTTTCCTCCCGTTTGTATTGTCTGAATACATTACACTAGTCAAAGACCGCGGCTTCGTTTTGCAAACGGAATTGTATTGTCATTTAATGACGGTAGCGAATTCGTGAAACTTTTCAGTTTGCTGTTAGTGCATTCTTGCACGAGTACTTACTTTATTGCTTGTTACACTATTATAATTTTAATGAAACCCTTTTTTTATTGTTGATTTCCAATACGAGTATTTGAAGCCAAGTAAGGCGTGAGCATGAAGAGGCCTTTAATTAGAAGTGGATGTCTACAGGTTTATGATGACGATGATGACAGTTGAATTTAATTTTCGCCTATTTGTTCATTGTCAGAACAAAGTATTTCGGAAAAAAAACATCCAACATGACATCTATTTCAACATTACTTTCTTCCAATATTAGTATCAAATATACTCCTATACAATATTATCATAGGAAGCGTATGTTTTCGCTATTATCGAGATACGCTACGCTAGCCTGATTTCTAATTCATGAGTGCTAGAGCAACTTCCCATTTAAGATACATTATCGGATACCGTTGCTGGCACATCAATTTGGGTTCAAAGCTCTACGCTTTAGTGAACCTAAATGTTCCATCTCTCTATACCTACATATTATAATACCAGAAATTATGTCTATTGTAGGTAAACGTAGTTTTGATACGGTTCATGCTGGTGTAGCACAAGAATGAGAATCCATATCTATATTTCTTATATCTACCTCCTATTATATCAAGTGGCGCTGGTATCTGTGATACAGTTTATACTAGTACAGGTACCAATTTCCCTCTAATACAACGTTCCCTAAAACTGTGCGCAACCCGCAAAGTAAATAGTGACATTAATTTTGAACTAAAAAAAAAACATAGAAAAAATAGGTTAATAACTATATCTATCCCACTCTTTTGTTCTCTTTTGTTTAGATGAACCAAACGCCAAACGAAGCCAAACGATACGGCTGGTTATGATACTTATGATACATTTTTTTCCCAGCTAAGTAATTAATTGTTCAGAACTCGAAAAAACTACCAATAACTAAAACAGCATCGACAGTTACTTGACTCGGTAGCTCAATTGGTAGAGCGCCTGCACGGTATGCGAGAGGTTGCGGGTTCAAGTCCTGTCCCGAGTGAATTTTTTCAACTTATTATAAATGTTTAAAACAGCAGCATTAAAAAAACTATGATCTTTTCCTCGTATGTTTTAAACATAAATACAGCTTACTTACAGGTCTCAAACAAAATGTTCTATCCAAACTCCTAGTTTAAAGTCTTCTTTAGCTCAAAAGAATATCTCAAAAGCTCGCATCCCTCTTTAGAATTACCTCTCGCACAATGCAGTGCTATAGAGAGCTATTCGCTGTCTTTACCTACATCAACTGTACAGTAAAACTACTACCAGAAGGCTAAGCTCTTATTTATTTTATAAAATACTAGCTTTTGCCCGCGACTTCGTCCGCGTGGACTACAGAAAAAAGATTTTCTGTAGTCTTTACTTTACTCCTAAGCGTAAAAGCGTGATAATACATAGTCTATGTAATATTTTAATGTCTGAGCTATCTCTATTCCAAATTTCATCCTAATCCGTTCAGCCGTTTCAGCGTGAAAGAGTAACAAACATCCATCCATCCATCCATCCATCCGTCTATAGTAGGTAGAATGTTAACTTTAGCTTTGCTCCAGGTATACTCTCTTGTATGCTCCAGGTATACACACACACACACACACACACACACACACTTATATAGTTTAGTTAAGTTTAGTCTAGTTGTATGTCCTAAGGTGAGTGCCGAAAACCAGCGCCATCCAGTTGCATTCATGCGTGGACGGCACATGCTGAGCACCCCACCCTTTGCTACCCTTACGTGTAAACGAATATCCCATCAAAAACAAAACTTGTAAAAAAAAACCAAGCCTCGCTGCTCAGTTCTTCTATCGTAAAAAGTTTTGAGATCCATGTAATACCAAGTCGGTTAATTTATTCAGTCCCTACTTTTTAAGGGTCCTTCTGTCTTGAGTAATTTATTACGTAATTAGCTAACCTAACAACATCTTATAGTGACCATATCAAAATTAAACATCTTTTATGTTTTAAATAAATAGATTGACTTATATTAGCTAATTACGTAATAAATTACTCAAGACAGAAGGACCCTTAAAAAGTAGGGACTGAATAAATTAACCGACTTGGTATTACATGGATCTCAAAACTTTTTACGATAGAAGAACTGAGCAGCGAGGCTTGGTTTTTTTTTACAAGTTTTGTTTTTGATGGGATCTCATTTCTTTTTGTAGATAGTCCTACTTTTTTTTGCTTTCTACTTCTACGAGTACTTCTTCTACCTTCCAGGGCCCTTAGCCTGTAACGCAATGGTGACAAAACGGGCTCCCAGTTGACGGCTTCAATTACGATCGGGCAACTAAACTTATGGGCCCGGTTTCTGAGTTGAGAATTTTGCTAAGCAAATGGGTAAGTATCGTCCTGTCTCTACAGATTTCTCACAAAAGAGCGTGACAGAGCGATACGTAAGTATGTGCTTAGTAAAATTCTCAACTCGGAAACCGGGCCTTTGTCCATCTACTTAATACTTTGCGGGATTTTGGTACAACTTCAAGACATCCCATTCTGGCTTTTTCATTCCGTTGACCATTGTACAAGTTACCTTTGAACATAATAATATGCAGGTAGGTACGGTCGACCACAATCTCAGATACCCCATGGCAGCTCTTATCGCGGGCGGCATAAGGGCGCCAATCGAACAAAAAGGGGTATCTGAGACTGTGGCCGACTGTACATATTATGTACATATCTACAACTATTGATTCCATTATAGGATTACAAACTTACATTTGCATTGTACACAAGACAGCACGTCGACCCTTACACCCTACCACTCTACTCGGTTACGTTTGTACACTCTGTCGTGCTGTCGTGGGTACATGTATGCAAATTAAACTTTGTATTCCCATATAAATATATAGGATTACAAAGTTATATTTGCATTGTACATGTATGCAAATAAAATTTTGTAATCCCATATATTTATATGGGAATACAAAGTTATATATGCAGTTGGTGTACCTAGAAACCTGGACTGAAATTGTAAAATATTTTAGTTTTTCCTTGATTTATACACTAAATACTAATTGTATTCTAAATTTGAAGCTTCTATGTATGCTAGAAGTGTCTTAGAGTTTTGATGATCAATCAGTGAGTGAGTGAGTGAGTGAGTGACAAAATATGAAACTTTGACTAGTTATAATTCTTAAACTACTGATTCAAATTGAATGAAATTTGAAATATACCGTGTTTATACAATGCTTTCTTGGTTACAGAAAATTCAGGCTTCTAGTTTTATCCGAAACGAAGTTATAGGGGGGTCGAAAATGGCCTGAACTGCTTCGAGAAAAGTATGGTACGGCCGTGCCGCTTTTTAGCTCGACTTGGTGGGGGCACTGCCGTGCCCCCAGACTATGTGTAACCCGTGTCAATTAAGAAAACATTTAGGATGAACTTCAAAACTAGCGTTGTCTCGCGTTATCTTTTCTTTTTTCCGCAAGTAAACCAGTTAAATAAAAAAATAATATTGTACTCTATTTAAAGTCAATATTTTTTTTGCGCCACTTTCTCGTTCTTGGCCGGTATTTTTAGTCCACTTCGATAGCCCATCCATCTTTATTTTTGTCACGTATTCCCACCCTGCCTACTTTACTTCGTATCATAACTCCAATGTACTTACCTTATTTGTTTACCGCCTATTTTTCCATGTAAAATTGTCCTCGGATAACAAAGATGTGAGTGGGGTACAAGCGCCGGCGGTGGTACAACACTGCGAATAGCTCTAGTTTCAAATAAGCATACCTCACCTATCTCATTAACGGCTGAACCGATTTTGATAAAACATTTATCTAAGAACACTTGATAGAAAACATGCTTTAAAATAAAAAATAAAACGCATCCAAATCGGTTCACCAGTTTAAGAACTACTACGGTGCCACAGACAGACCCAGAGACAGACATACACACATAGCTGTCTAACTTATAACAGCCCTCTTTTTTTGGTCGAGGGTTAAAAGGCTAGTCTTAAATAGATGAAAAAGGCCTAAGGTATGTAATGTTAATATTTTTGCTTATGGTTGACATCCCTATTTCAGGCTCAAGTTTTTTTACGTCCTACATTTTCAGGTCTCGCGTTAAAAAAGGCTCCTGCCTGAGTCGTGGACTCGTGGCACATCGTCACATAAAGTAGTAACCCTCATACAATGTGTCAGGAAAGTTATCGGGGGCTTACTCATAAAGTAACATTATGGCCCTTTTTTATTTTTTAACGCCCCCCTTTTTAAACATACTTAAAAACCGCTAAGTACTTATAACTGATTATTGAAACGCAACTTTATAGTATTCGGACAGAGTATCTTTTTTTTTTCTGGGTCTCTTACCCCCCTTTAGGCCTGCAGCGCCCACAAGGGAGCGTTATCGCCCACGTTGGGAAAGACTGCTCTAAGTTATTGATGTCTAAGGCCCGTAAGATCAATCACAGTTTAAACTCAGACCATAGATTAAACCTCGCATTTTGTATGAAAATAAATCGACAGATAGGGTTTAAACTAGCCTTTTTGGTTTAAACTGTGATTGATCTTACGGGCCTTAGCTAGTCAAGCCGTTTCAGCGTGAAAGAGTAACAAACATTCATCCATCCATCCATCCACACTTACAAACTTTTGCAAATCCTACTTAGTAGCATAGGAAGTAGGATAGTAGGAAGGAGGAAGTAGGATAGTAGATAGGATAGATCATTCAAGAGCAAGCCCCCATAGGTTTCCGCGAACGCCGCTCCTACCCGGCGACTCATATTTTTCGAGTTAAAAGCCTCGCCACATCTGCTCCACGACCTTCCAGAGAGGAAAGAAGGTAACTTCTATAGATTAGGGGATGTATACCGCTTTAGAGTAATGTTGCCGCGTAATTTATGTGTTTAACACAACTTAAGGGGCCACACACACAGAAGAGAGATGGATTTTCACGACTCCAACTCCTTATGAACTAATGAATGTCATGACAACCCTTCATAGTCTGGTTTGACCACCCTGTTCATGACCGTTCTAGGGAGATCAATAGAGTGAGAGAGGAGATAAATTAGTAGAATATCGAGCTCAATATGGATGATCATGCTGAAACCCATATGGTAGCTCTTATCGCGCCCAGAATAAGAGCGTCCATCGAACTAAAAGGGGTCTTTGAATGCACAATGAACTGTATAAAAGACGTGAAATTTCCACTGTAATAATAGAGCTAACACGGAAAACAAAAGCTTCACTAACAAAGAGAAAACTGCCAGAAACGACTCGATGCTCTGGCAAAGGTAACAATTCGCAACAAGAGTCGAATTATCAACAAAACAAGAGTACGCAAGCAGACTAAACGCGCTTCATTCAGCGGGGCGTACTGCTCGCAGCTGTGTGCACGGGCGAAGTAAGTGCATGGGCTCTACTCTGTATACAGCGTGTTTTAGAAAGGTCCTCTGACATTGAAAGGGGTCGCTTAACTTATACGTGCAACTTTTACTATGGGGCAAAGTACGAAATCTCGAAAAAAATGTCAGGTGTTCCATACTAAAATGATTATACCTACTGCTCTAAAAGTAGCTTGTACTGATGAAAAAGCACCGACATTCAACTTGTTTAAATGCGGAGCGCTCACATCCTAGTTGGACAAGCCTTTTTCAACCGATTGGCAAAGTTAAGCAACGTCGGGCGCGATCTGTCTATCGGTCATTCCTGAGAAAAGCGTTCTTCGCTGAGATCGGTGGCTTTTATTTTTTTTTCAAGATAGGTGAAAACTAAAAATACACCGTAAAAGATGGCTTAAAAACTAGTCAATATGTCGATGAGGCACACCTGTAGGCTTTATAGATTAATGAAAAAAAAATCTTCTTTTTTGACAAGCCACCGATCTCAGCAAAAAGGCCACCGATCTCAGATAGTGTCTAAAATTATTATAAACAGTAATTACAGTGAATAATAAACGTTTTTTTCTAAATTTAAACGTCACTCATGAACTGACACAGATAAAAGGGGGCAATATGTTGAAAACTTCTTGGAGATCCTTGGCTAATAACTGAGATCGGTGGCTTAAATCCACCGAACTCAGTGCCACCGATCTCAGAAATAACTAAAATGTAGCTATTTCTCTTAAACTATAGAAGCAATCGTATTTATTTTTACGACAATACCTACTCAGGGATATACGCATTCATGTACTTAGGACAGTTTAGTGTAGTCTTGTTTACTATACTAGCAAAACGTGCCACCACTTTCAGCTACCTTACCGAACCAAAGTTTTAAAAAAGTCAAGAACTTACGTAAAAGTTTAGGCATGAAAGATAGCGACACATACGAACCATAATAGTTGACAAGGACCATTTGACGATATTTTGCACCAGTAACTAGAAACTTGCCGCGTATTTAAGCTTGTATAAAAACATACTTTCGTGACACGATTTAAACTTTGCTCGACGCGTGACATTTCTAGGAATGTCTACAGACACAAGAGTTTTCATTCTAATAGAATGCTGGATATACGATTGGATAGAGGCACTCATTGGGCATTTAGAAAGGTATAAATTAGCATAGTAGTGGGTACATGAGTAAAACCACAAACAAAAACATACCAGGCCCACACGCGTGTGACATGCAAAATACTCGCAAAATCACCCATTTTTTGACCTTCAAAGGGATATTTAGGCAATTTCCTCTATAAAATATTGTTTTTATTTGATATGCCTCAATGGACCGTTAGTTACGTAGACGATTAAGTGCTAATTTAGTACTGTGTGATGTATAGTTTAGTAGATACTAGGGTGTGACCAAAAAAATCGACCTCTCAAAGAATGACCCCTATGGATGGGTGACCGCTAGTGGCAATAATATCTGAGCGATTCCGTGCCACGGAAGGCGCGTTGTTGTTGATTCATAACCATCGTTAAGCCATGTCAGAGACCTTTTAGATGGCCTAAATCTCTGACAACAGGGCTGTTTATCCTGGTCATGGCACCAAACATGGCGCATTTCTTGGACATGGCTTTTGAGGTGGTTTTGCATCAAAACTGTGATAATGTCAAGGGTATGAAGGGTCATGCATGACTCGTCCCGCGTTTATTGCGATTTCGACTAGGAAATAAAAGCCCAGCGGGTCTATTATGTAAAAAAAAACCACTCAACCTTTGAGCGTCAAAACACTCAAAATTAGCCCTTATTGAAATGAACAATCTTTTTTTGACATTTATAAACCGTTATTTTTACGGTGGATATTTTAGAGCAGGGGTTCCCAACCTTTTTTTGTCTACTGCCCACTTTAAGAATAAATTATTTTTTAACGCCCCCCTTTTTAAACATACTTAAAAACCGCTAAGTACTTATAACTGATTATTGAAACGCAACTTTATAGTATTCGGACAGAGTATCTTTTTTTTTTCTGGGTCTCTTACCGCCCCCCTTTAGGCCTGCAGCGCCCACAAGGGGGCGTTATCGCCCACGTTGGGAAAAACTGTTTTAGAGGATACAGGGACTGAACTCAAGTAGGGCCCCCAGATGAAAAGTATGCGTGGGATGGGGCGCCACGCTTGTGAGTGCCGAAACAAACATGTTCGAGAAGCTGTTTGTATCACTGCTGGCACAAAATAAATAGCCTCGATAAAAGTACGGCTCACACAAAAATAAGACTATTCGTCAAAGAAAACGGGAACTTAATTATCTGACTTCAACATCAACGAATAGTTAGAGAGCTGGTGACCAATCGAGATATTTTTTCGTACAAGGCTAGGAGTTGGTAGGCTGATAGAGTAGACTTCGCTGAGTCTGGGAAAAATATTTTTTTGGCACGGTCGCGGTTGAAAGTTAGATTTTTTCGACTTTGAAAGTTTAAATGTATGGGTTCAGTATATTTTTTTTGTCTTACAAGGCTAGAAACTTCTAGTTTAGTTGTTGAGACTCCGTTAAACAAGAAAATATTTGTTTTTTTGGCCGAGCGTGGTTGAAAGTTTGAGTTTTATAACCCAAAAATTCACACTTTCTAGGTTATAAAAAACAATATTTCTACCGCATTTGGCTAGTAATAAATAGTGATTTCGTGATCAGCGGAGACTAAAAAGGCAGCCTAAAAACTCCCAGCCTTGTAGACAAAAAAGAAATAACTCAACCGATACATTTAAACTTTCAAAGTCGAAAAAATGTAACTTTCAACCGCGACCGGACCAAAAAAATATTTTTCCCAGACTCAGCGAAGTCTACTCTATCAGCCTACTAACTCCCAGCCTTGTACGAAAAAATATCTCGATTGGTCACCAGCTCTCCAACTAGAAGGACTCTTCCGATTTGACATTTGAAAGATGTTGCCAAATTCAGACAGTACGATAGCAGTCTACTGGATTATTGTATGTTACCAGGGCCATTGCAAATGAAACGAATCCATCTTATTTGTTGAAATCGGTCAAGTAGTTCTGCGATGGGGCATAATTATTATGAAAACGCTAACATACATTCGCTGCTGAAATCATCTGCTTTTTACAAACACTTTTTGTTTTTTCTACAGCACTAACCCGAGCAAGGGAACATTTTAAACATGTCTTCTTCTTCTTCTTCTTCTTACCCAACTGCATCAAAGCCCTAAAGGGTTATTGATTCGATTATAATAATTAATTGTGCCCCTAGAGCTCTTTTCCTTCTCTAGAGATTTTCCTATTCCTTTATTAAAAAGAAATACATCTTTGAGGGGCTTACATCCGCTACGAAGAGTAAGTAAGTAAAGTAAGTAAGTAAAAATAATGTATTGCTACCAACAAAAAAATATGCGATTACAGTTAGGTATCTGGGGGCACGGCAGTGCCCCCACCAAGTCGAGCTAAAAAGCGGCACGGCCGTACCATACTTTTCTCGAAGCAGTTCAGGCCATTTTCGACCCCCCTATAACTTCGTTTCGGATAAAACTAGAAGCCTGAATTTTCTGTAACCAAGAAAGCATTGTATAAACACGGTATATTTCAAATTTCATTCAATTTGAACCAGTAGTTTAAGAATTATAACTAGTCAAAGTTTCATATTTTGTCACTCACTCACTCACTCACTCACTGATTGATCATCAAAACTCTAAGGCACTTCTAGCATACATAGAAGCTTCAAATTTAGAATACAATTAGTATTTAGTGTATAAATCAAGGAAAAACTAAAATATTTTACAATTTCAGTCCAGGTTTCTAGGTACACCAACTGCATATATAACTTTGTATTCCCATATAAATATATGGGATTACAAAATTTTATTTGCATACATGTACAATGCAAATATAACTTTGTAATCCTATATATTTATATGGGAATACAAAGTTTAATTTGCATACATGTACCCACGACAGCACGACAGAGTGTACAAACGTAACCGAGTAGAGTGGTAGGGTGTAAGGGTCGACGTGCTGTCTTGTGTACAATGCAAATGTAAGTTTGTAATCCTATAATGGAATCAATAGTTGTAGATATGTACATAATATGTACAGTCGGCCACAGTCTCAGATACCCCTTTTTGTTCGATTGGCGCCCTTATGCCGCCCGCGATAAGAGCTGCCATGGGGTATCTGAGATTGTGGTCGACCGTACCTACCTGCATATTATTATGTTCAAAGGTAACTTGTACAATGGTCAACGGAATGAAAAAGCCAGAATGGGATGTCTTGAAGTTGTACCAAAATCCCGCAAAGTATTAAGTAGATGGACAAAGGCCCGGTTTCCGAGTTGAGAATTTTACTAAGCACATACTTACGTATCGCTCTGTCACGCTCTTTTGTGAGAAATCTGTAGAGACAGGACGATACTTACCCATTTGCTTAGCAAAATTCTCAACTCAGAAACCGGGCCCATAAGTTTAGTTGCCCGATCGTAATTGAAGCCGTCAACTGGGAGCCCGTTTTGTCACCATTGCGTTACAGGCTAAGGGCCCTGGAAGGTAGAAGAAGTACTCGTAGAAGTAGAAAGCAAAAAAAAAGTAGGACTATCTACAAAAAGAAATGAGATCCCATCAAAAACAAAACTTGTAAAAAAAAACCAAGCCTCGCTGCTCAGTTCTTCTATCGTAAAAAGTTTTGAGATCCATGTAATACCAAGTCGGTTAATTTATTCAGTCCCTACTTTTTAAGGGTCCTTCTGTCTTGAGTAATTTATTACGTAATTAGCTAACCTAACAACATCTTATAGTGACCATATCAAAATTAAACATCTTTTATGTTTTAAATAATTAGATTGACTTGGCAATCGCATTAAATTATCTAATTTAATATAATTTGTATTACTTGTGTTTTCATGCGATGGCCAAGTCAATCTATTTATTTAAAACATAAAAGATGTTTAATTTTGATATGGTCACTATAAGATGTTGTTAGGTTAGCTAATTACGTAATAAATTACTCAAGACAGAAGGACCCTTAAAAAGTAGGGACTGAATAAATTAACCGACTTGGTATTACATGGATCTCAAAACTTTTTACGATAGAAGAACTGAGCAGCGAGGCTTGGTTTTTTTTTACAAGTTTTGTTTTTGATGGGATTAAATTATCATCAAATTAGATAGCTAGGTACTCAGGGGTCAGGCATAACGAAAGTAAACAAGCACTGCCGTCGCCAAAGCCCTTTAACCCTTACCTGCATCCAACCCCTCGTAGTTCTTAATTAAAATGGCATAAAGGGCCCACTCCGAGTCAAATTACAGTTAAGTTTAAACAGTTTCGCTGATTAAAAGCTTCCGGCCCTACTGAAATACGAATAATCCGTTCTCTACACACAATTACGTCCTGGTATAATTGGCTGGGAGTCTACTCCAATTCTCTAATTATAATTCGGCCCCTTTTGACTTGTGCGGGATTTATTCGCAGGTTCTAGGATCTGGAATCTAGGGATTCTCATTTAACGGCTCGTTTGTAGCGTAAAACGATCCAAAAAGAGGATACCTATACATTTTTTTCATTAGTGTGCCTCGACAGTCTTGAATAATAAAATTGCCCGCAGTGGTCAATAGAAGGAGGGATCCAAAAGATCCACGAGGCCGTGGTTCCCTTTGTTCTTTGATATTCGCTGCATAATGTGCCATATGTAAAATAAATATAAAAATTAAAAATATTCGGATAATGTGATGTAGTTTCTGTTCCAAAAAATGCAAGCGCCAAACTGTTAATGCTGGCGAAAACTATGTAAAAACTCTCACGTGTACTGTGATGAAAAATGTGTAGCTTCTTTTTTGGGCGAAATTTAAATTTCGTGTTTGGTAGCTAGGTAGTATGCTGACCTAAATAATTCGCGAAGCAAGCCTCGAATAGCAGAGAGTGAAGCTTATTTTAATACTAAATTCACATTTAAAAAACCGACTTCACTGGTGAAAGGCGGTTATTAAGATATTGCACTGATTTCGAGTGATTGCTGCTGTCCGTTGAGGAGTTCCGTTCTCCATCTCCGAAGTTTTTCATCAGATCTTCACCATTTTTTTATGAGACCACATGGGAAGTATACCCTTTCAAACAAAAAAAGTAATCATCAAAATCGGTTCACGTAGAAAAAAGTCCTCTGATAATCCACATAAATTATAATACACGGTATGCAAGAGGTAGCGGGTTCAAATCCTGTCCCGAGCGAATTTATTCACCTTATAAAAAAATCTTAATAAATAATAATAATAATACGGGTCAAATTAAATACATTTCAGGTGTGTCAAACCCGGGGCGTGAAAACAAGCGCTGAGTTGAAGATAGTTTTTGTTTCACAATTATATGTATGAGAGACTAAAATTTTACTGGACTCGGGTTGTCAATCCCCAAGCTCTTGTATTGAATCTCTCATCCGTGTACAATGGACAGAACCTTTACATGTGTCACATGTGTGCTGTGCACTCTGTTCAGGTACGTTACGGGTGACTTTGCAACGAAATTGTAATGGTTAACGTGCTGTCGACTGTACCGAGCCAGCGCTCTTTTGATGGAACAATTTATTTATTATCGTATAACGTATTATTATAGTCTTCCAATGATGGCTACCTTTTAGTGCTCACTAGTTGGCGCCACTGTCGAGTAAGGCCATGAAGTCCAGCTCTTAAAGTTAATACTTAAAAAAAGTTAACATTAAAATCATATTTATAACCTACATTTAAGCTGTACACACGACAGCACGTCAGAGTGTACACTTTTGTAGTAAAGTCACCCGTAATGTAACCGAGTAGAGTGCTAGCGTGTAAGGGTCGACGAGCTGTCGTGTGTACTAATAAACTCATCGAGCAAGCCCCGTTTTGTTCGAAAAAAAAAAACAAATTGTCCCAAAAGATGAAACTGTTTCAAAACATCATTCTAATTAGAAATAAACCGGCGCAGCCCATACCAACAGTATCATCTTGGACCTCGTGCTGCACTAGCGCCCCTAACGGCAAATATGAGTGCGGTAGCCGTGTAGCCTTCATTACATTGCTAATACGGGTACTTGCTCGATGGCTCAAGTGGTAGAGACAGCTGAATCCTGATTCAATTCCTCAATACATATTGGTGATACTGTTTTCAAAACTAAATATTACTTAGGTAGATTGGCTACGTATTCGAGATAGATGGGTCAAAAACTTAATGTTTATTGTAGAGAAACACTAAGGTCCACTTGCGTCAACCAGGGTTAGCCAGTTAACTCTGAGTTAACGTCAATAATTATATGGAAATGTCAAATTAACTCAGAGTTAGCTGGCTAACCCTGACTGAGGCAAGACCGCCTAAAAAAGTCGTACACAATACCTTCGCATGTACTTAACTCCTATGAGTTTGCATAAAGGTGTATTTTAGTAAGTGAAAGGGCATCCCAAATCCTTGTATAAACGCATACGTTTAATATCGCAAAATGGGATTAGATGCGTTCGGTACTGAAGCAAACTAATAAGGATGTTATACTGATAGAAACAGAGTCCACATTTGTAGAGTTTCCATCTTGAGGTAGTCAGCAACAGGGTAGATTACTTGGATATTAAAATTTAATATAATCCGGAGGCTTTGGCGTAACATGTACCTAACAATGTCTTTGACGATCCCCATTGATGTTAATATAATAGGAAGATATGGCTTAGAGCTTCAGGGTAAATTAACTGGGTTTCTCTGGTTAATGTATGTAGGAGTATAGATTCGACTTATACAGAGTAATTTTTTGTTAAGATGTAGCCGTGTCTGGTAAAATTTTCTTCTTAAATATAATTATTTATTCTAATTAAAAACCATGCACCAAATTGCATAATTACATTAAAATTCACCTTATGCTTCGTCCAAAAAAAAAAAAAGTAATAATGTAGCCTGTAGGTACATGTCCCACTAGCTGGACAAAGGCCTTTTCTCAGAGAGAGTTCGAGCTTAATCACCACGCGTGCTCAATGCGGGTTGGCGATTTTTGCGTTGAGGATATAATGCCTCATACGCTCAGGTTTCCTCACGATGTTTTCCTTCACCATCAGTGCTATTGCTGCTACAAATTCACAAATAAACTTTGAAATAAATTCAAGTCACAGACAGGTTCATGCCCGCACCGGGTATCGAACCTGGGTCTCTCGCTTCCGAGTCCATTGTTCTAACCACTAGGCCAACACCGCTTCAGTAATTTTCAGTAATTTTTAAATCGCTTTATTCCCGAAACACATTACCTACACGTAACGTTTAAAATACCAAATGTCCAGTCTGTGCCAATAACAAATGTGTGTAAAGAAAAGTACCTGTAGCGACCCCTGTCGGGCGCACAGGAAACTGCTACATACTCTAGCTGTCAAATCGCTACTCGCTACAATCCTGCGTCGCGCCAGCAAAATATCTTTCGTAGCTGAGTATATATAGAACGTCCAACTATGTTCAGTTGGACCCGGCCGGTCCCCAAGCATAAGATCTGCTTGGCGGGAAATTTCCCTTTATAGTCGAGGAGCACGATCACCCGCTCCTCCTATAGTGGCTTCGGCCGGCTAGCAGACACACTTCACCGCCGGTTACCCCGGGGAGTCTGCCGCGCTGAGGGTCGGAACCGGGGAAGGCTGCTGTACCACGGGCAGGTAGGGACTGGCGAACCGCACATACCAGTGTACCTGTCATGCAGGAGCACGATCACCCGCACCTCCTATATACCTATAACTATCTTGCTATGCAACTTCATAGGACCAAAAAGACGGAGCGCCGCACGTACAGAATTTCAGGCCACCCTCCGTAACTGAACACTGTTTACCGTCAACTCGGTTCGGATTGCTGAAGCAAACGCTTTCAAACGACTCTCTCTCTCTCTCACTCTCATATACAGGGCAATTTTTAAATAGCCTTATTCCTGAAGCAATGTCCCAGGCACTGCAGCGCCGAGTGGTCTCTTCACTCATCTACAGGGTGCACTCTAAGTCGATAGCGGAACTTTAAGTAGGCTGTCTACTGATCAATACAAACAACTTGTACGAGGTGGCGAAAAAAATGGAGCGAAGAAAATATCAGCTGTTTTATACATTTGGCGCAGTACTGAGTCGACCTTTTGTATGGAACAGCTGATATTTTTTTAGTTCCATTTTTTTCGCCACCTGGTACAAGTTGTTTGTATTGATTAGTAGACAGCCTACTTAAAGTTCCGCTATCGACTTAGAGTGCACCCTGTAGTGTGAGTGAAGGTGCCACTGAACGCTGTATAAATCATCTCATTACGTATATGCAAAGGCCTTAGTTTTTATTCCTTAAACTCGTCAATTTATCAATGTGATTTACAACAACTTTTCTTCTACAACTTTGCTGAGAGCGTAATTTTATTTTTTTCATACAAAAATAATGTTTCAAAATTATTATTTTTTTGTGTAATTTGCTGCACGGTGTAACAAATAAGAGCAGCAAGCGTAGCATAAGGCTGGGTTAGAGTGTATCTATGGGTTTAGAACTCCGTCTTCGTCAAACAATAGAGTGAGATACATTTAGTTATAAACCCATAGATATGCCCTGCCTAACCCAGCCTTATGCTACGCTTGCTAGGGGTCTGCCGGCTAAGACGAAGCCGATTACCATTGGCGAAAATCGAAGTTCGATTTATGAAAAATGAACCGGGTGGCATTAAAATGAACTGGGTGGAGGTACATTTTTCAAAAATCGAACTTCGATTTTCGCCAATGGTAATCGGCTTCGTCTTAGCCGGTAGACCCCCAGGAGAGGCTGGAAAGGTGGTAGAGGCTGGAGGGGCTCGAAGGCACGCCGCGCTGGAAGCGCTGAAACGGTATGCAAACTTTAAAATAATAAGAAACGTTCAATAAATAAAAAGTATAGAGCTATCCAAAAAGTCGTAAAACAAAAGTTGTTTGAAATCTCTTTTTTATTGTGCATCTACTGCTACTCTGTTTTCGCTATCTGCCCTGTCCATCCAACAGTTGTCTGGAAGAAATCGTTTTTAGCGATAAGACCGCCATTTGTACTTTTATTCTACAAATCTTGATCTAATATATAAAATGATTTATTTTGTACAATAAAAAGTTACTTACTTACTTACTTAGAAGTAGAAGTGTTTCAGGAATAAATATATTTAAAAATCACCCTGTATATTATTCACCGCTCTCAACTCTGGCCCTTTGAGTAGTTAACTTTCATGTGGAGGATTTTGCCACTTTGAATTCGCGAAATGCACGTGGAAAGTCTTCGAAGCTTATTCTGCTCATTGATACGAAATACTTTTGTAGTTGGTTCTGTTGTAAAGTTAGTTCTATTGCACCCAAAGCGACGTAAGGAAAACTTTTCTGTTACACGGTGTATGTTGTTGTATCTTTTTTTGGGCCTAGTATCGTAGTTATAAAGTTTTCTATATAATTACGACGATTCGATATCGAAACTCTAAACGATTACTACTCAATACCAACCACTTTTACTAATAGAGCCAAAAAGATGGGGAGACAACATCAGCTGTTCCATACTGCGTCTACCTTATGTACCTATGGAAAAGCTGATATTTTTTTGACTCGTTGTATGGCGCCATGGAAATAGTTATTTGTTATGCAAGAATGCAAAATTATTGTTTGCGGCGAGTGCTTGTATTGAATACCGAGCTAGCGAAGGTTTCTAAAATTGAGCCACGAGCGTAGCGAGTGGTTCAAAAAAAGAACCCTGAGCGTAGCGAGGTATTCAGAAGCACGAAACGCAAATAATATTGCATTCGTGCGAAACACAAAACTTTTCATCTCACAGAAGCGAGGAAATGATTTTGTTAGCCAAGCGTGACAAACAATAGACATAGGTAGTTAGGTACCTACCATAGAGGTTAGTGAAATGAGTTTCCTTCTTTTTTGCTTCTTCACAAAGGAGTTTGTGGCATTGCCTAGCAACGGGTTGTTGATTTCAAATCATGTCTTCTTGAAGTGTCATAAAATCAACAACCCGTTGCTAGGCAATGCTACAAGTTGAAGGAGTTCCTTATATTTTTTTTATTAGGGCGTCGAGTTCAAATTTCGAAGCGCACAAAAATACAAAGCGGTTTAAAAAAGGATCTTCTACGATCGCATGTTTAAAGTAACAGCGTACTTTCCGAGCATGGGAGATGAAATAGTTATTTGTTATGCAAGAATGCAAAATTATTGTTTGCGGCGAGTGCTTGTATTGAAAACCGAGCTAGCGAAGGTTTCTAAAATTGAGCCACGAGCGTAGCGAGTGGTTCAAAAAAAGAAACCTGAGCGCAGCGAGGTATTCAGAAGCTCGAGACGCAAATAATATTGCATTCGTGCGAAACACAAAACTTTTCATCTCACAGAAGCGAGGAAATGACTTTGTTAGCCAAGCGGGAAAAACTCTATAGACGACTACTTACAGGCAAAACAGGTGAGTCAAATAAGTTCCTTTTAAAAGCATATTTTACTGTAGTACGGCTGCCGCACTAAAGTTTTGAGCTTCGTTGGTATTAAAACCATTCGTTTTATTAATAATTTCCTGAAGTTTATTTATCCAGACACAAAAATAATGTAAATAAAAGAATGTTTTTTTTCCGGGTGCATTCTGAACTTTTACCATATAAATAAAAAAATTCTAGGAGATAAAAAATGAAATTAGTAATATCGTTTGAAAAAATGTATTTAACAAACCAAAACATAATTATCTATTTGATAAAAAAGAAGCGAAGCATTTTTTTATTTACTGGTATTATAAAATAAATATGTGTACAGAATATTGAAAAGACTATAAGAAGAAACCGCGTTTCTGAATGTTCTATTCCGTGACTTTACCTTTTTAAAAGATGCTTATGCACCATTTACATTCACAGTTTTGTATAGAGAATGGGCATGAACAATCACTTTCGCTGAAGTACGCGTGTAAACGAACTATGAATGAGGTTTTATTTTCCGTCAGGATTTGGCATCTACTTAAACGGCCAGTGTTTTTTTCTTTTTCAACACCATAGGGCGCGGGAAAGACTGTCCCGGCGTCGCGTTCAAATTTCGAAGCGCACAAAAATGCAGATAGTTTAAATCCGGCCTTTACACGATCGTAAGTTACTAGTAACAGTAAACTTTCCGAGCGTGGGAGATGAAAAAGTTATTTGTACTGATAAGTAGCAAGTTACGCTAGAGTCGTGCAAAGCTAACTTTGCAGTGGACCATCCGAAATAGTAATTTCAGTACGTTGCAGTGGTACATGTTACAAGTTCTACAAGTGGTACATGTTACGTGAAAATATGGAAAATAAATATGGAAAATAAATCAATATTGAAAATATGGTGAAAACATACAAAGCAACGCACGGAAATTACTATTTCGGATGCTCCACTGCAAAGTTAGCTTTGCACGACTCTATCTATTTCGATGCAGGACTTTCAGCTTGAAAAGCCACCATTCTCAGTTAGCATAAAGTTGGGTTAGAGCGTATCCATGGGTTTATAACTCTATCTATCGCACTCTAAGGTCCACTTGCGTCAACCAGGGTTAGCCAGTTAACTCTCAAGAATTGCATGGAAATGTCAAAATGACTCAGAGTTAGTTGGCTTACCCCACAGGCTAACTCTGACTGACGCAAGTCCGCCAGTCAAACAAAAGAGTGAGATGCGTATCGTTATAAAACCCAGTACTGCCTAACCCAGCCTTATGCTACGCTTGCAGGATATAAGGCAGATAATCACCAAACACCAACTACCTCACAATAGCTTAACTTAGCTCTATCACCGACGACGCCGCCGCTCATAAATTACTCAAGACAAATAGCCCTGCGATAGTGAAACTCACTGAGTGAGGAGAATAAGAAGGTTGGCTCAATGGAAATCGAAGTATTATGTAGCCTATTAGTGTTAAGAACGAAGTGGTAAAAAGTAACTTCGCTGAGGGCCCATACCCAGCGGTACAAATAAGTACCCTAAAGTATCTTAAAACGATATTAAAATAAGTTGACTTTTCTCACCAAAATTCGATGCCTATGGCGCGTAGATCGTCTGTAGATAGTGACAACTGAGAGGGGACGGTGATACAAGCCCTCTACCCTCGAGCTCGTCCCAGACAGCTAAAACACCGTTTCACAGGTTTTCTTTCTCCTTCACACAGCCACCGTGTGAAGGTGAGGTCAGGTTTCACGCCCGCCAATGCACAAACTCCACTCTGGCACCTGGTAAATCTAAGTAAATTCGACAGCATGTCGACCCTTACACGCGTGCACTCTATTCGTTCCGTTTAGGGCGACTAAAGCCCGGTTTTTTTATTGAGAATTTTACTTAAGTATCGTTCTGTCACGTTCTTTCCAGTTATCAACGAAAATTTAAAAGTCTAGATTTCTAGAACGTTGTATCGTTTTAAAGCCAGTTCAAAGTCGATCTTCTGTCTTCTATAGAGGTAGTGGTAGGCTCTTATCCAGACATTTTAGTTAACCTCATGACTGCTAGTTAATTAATCAAATGCGATATAGTCTTTGCGGCTGATGTTTTTAGCCTTTTTTGTGTTGTTTGGGCGCGTAAGTAGTTTATTTATGTTGGTAAGGGCGGAAAGGGGCTGACATGGTTAATTTGTTGGCCTTTCCCTTATCTGGGTCGGTATAAATTATAGTGATGAGTCAATATTTCAATTAAAGATAAGTGAATTGGTTACAAAGATTAGTTCTCGAACGAGAGACAATAATTTGAAATGCTGTGGCCCCGTTGACATTGCTGCCCAGGGGGCTAACTCTCGGGAATCTCGCATTCGACACCATCTCGAAGGAAAAATCTCATGTCATTTCGATCTTGACTGCTCCCGACCACTCAAGCCATGTCGAGCGAAAAAGGCAAACATCTCGCAGAAATCTCGTGCCTTATGTCGAGGATGACTTCGTGAGAATAGGAGATAATGTGAAATTCGCCTCAAAATTAGATTTTTCCTTCAAGATGTGTCGAATGCGAGATTCCCGAGAATTAGCCCCTGTATGTGCTCCATTCACACTTTGACGCAAGACGCAAGATTTCGTTATAAAAGCAACATACAATCCCTATCGGAAACATCACTTTATTGCTATTACGCAATACTACGAAACTATGGTGACCTCCAATTTCATACTATTATGGCTTAAGGTTTAGTTCACCAATATCTTTAAGCGAGAATGCTACAAATAGAGAGTGTTACAATACTGACAGATGTGTGTTCCCTTGCGACTCTGCCCCTCTTGTATTACATACAAGAGCTTTACAACATTATAATTGCAGGAACAACGAGTGATTCTGACCTCTATTATATATGAGTTAAAGTCCGTGTAATGGCTCCGTACAGTGTGAAATTGGTCCCTATTTTGTGTTGATTATTATACTAAGACGTCATTTGCGGCGATTGTTCACGAAATGTCAGAAATATTTAGGGATACTTAATTTGACGAATTGTGGGCGCTATCTCTAGAAAAAACTGCATTTTCCCTTCAAATTCAGCCTATCGAGAAATCGCAGAACCCAGCAAGGGGTACAGTGTCTCGATAAACAGTTTAGTCCCGCAATCGGTTACCGCCATATTGCCATATTTTACTAAGGTTTCGGTACTCGGTAGCTGGATAAACGTTAACAATGCAGCCGTGCACGTTTAAGAGTATTCTTTCTATCTAGCGTTCTCAACACATCGACTACATAATACTCAAACTACACACACACCATATACCCTCTACCAAACTGTGTTGGTCGCGTCCCCCGGGCCCGATACATCGACGTTAATTCGGCCCGTATTTGCGCGCAATGGACGTCGCCCCTTATTGGGCCAGATTCTTTGTAAGAAGCGCTCTGAGGGATACGGGCTGCAGTGTTGGGGCGGCTACTGGGGATCGCTCGTTATTTATGCAACGAGCGAGCAAAGCGAGTGAAGTTCTCCGAGACCACTTGAACAATCTTGTATCTTTGTTAAACGAGTGAGCGAAGCGAGAGAAGATCTCCGAGTCTACTCGTACTTGAACAATCCGGCGCTTGTATGTTTGTATGAATGAATGAATGTTTGTTCGACGATAACTTATGTAAAGGTCTGATCATCGTGAAATTTGGTAGGCGGGTAATTAACCTAAAATAATAATAAATCAAATTAAAATATTTTTTAAGTTCAAACAAGAGCCAAATCGGTCGCAGGGTTGCCGAGATATGGGGTTGTAATGTAAAATTATATACGATGCGCGCGCGCCTACCCGAATGGTGTCAGCAAAAAGTTACACATCGCGAGTTCACAGTTCGGGGCGAACTACTAATTTATTCTGCGTATGGCATGCAGCGAACATCAGGATATGTAGGGAAGGCCTATTCTACCACCCCCGCTTTCGTTATTGGTTTGTTTTTAGCGCTCTACTTCTTGGTTTTGGTTACACTCTTGTCAGAGTTGTTGTGGTCCAAATATACCATGAATCGCGCCTTACGATGCCTCGCCTTTCGGTCAGAGTTAGCTCGTGTACATTTATACAGTTTTCTGCCCACAGTGGTCGTTATTTGGTCAATCCATCGCATCGGTGGTTTTCTCCTATTAGTTCTAGTGCCAAAAGGCTCAGGCTACGCGAAATTAAATCTGCCATGCCCTAGAAAGCAGAAGTTAATCCAGCACGCATCCCATTGCACCTGTGGCCGTTATCTGTGGATAACTATTGTGCATGGTCACGATTCTCAGAATTGACGGAACAAAGAACAAGTTCCGAAGTAGAGGCCCCTCTACTTTCGGACCGCGATCTCAATCGAGGGGCGAAAATGTTCCTGCAGTTACTCCTACTGCTGTCGAGTTAAATATTAATGTTTTAACTCGAGCCAACCAAACTATGGTGTTACTAACAGAAAAACTTCTGCTATATAGTTGAGCATTTTTTGGGAAAAGGTTTTATAAAAGAACACTAATAATTTCTTGCACGAAGCAACACATTAGATGACTAACCCCCGGCATCACATGCTCTTACCAAGTTTTTTTTTTTTTGGTAGCCAAAATGACCACTGATAACGGTTATCAGCTTGGCTAAGGCCACGCCGATGAAGGCTCACGCCATAAAAAAGACGAAGCGCGTAGCGTACTAAGTTCTACAGGGTGCACTCTAAGTCGATAGCGAAACTTTAAGTAGGCTGTCTACTGATCACTACAAACAACTTGTACAAGGTGGCGACAAAAATGTAGCGAAAAAAATATCAGCTGTTTCATACATTTGGCGCAGTACTGAGTCGACCTTTTGTATGGAATAGCTGATATTTTTTTCACGCCATTTTTTTCGCCACCTGGTACAAGTTGTTTGTAGTGATCAGTAGACAGCCTACTTAAAGTTCCGCTATTGACTTAGAGTGCACCCTGTAGTGTGTTTTACACCAACTAGAAGTAAAATCATCAGCACCTAGCTATTTTCTTATCATCAGTCTCTTTTCTCCTGGTTTTCTACTTTTAAAGTATTTTTTTTAAATATGTTTTTTAATGATAATAGTTAAATCAAGCTTGCAGGACTCATGCCTTCCATTGACTGAAGTAGGCATTCAGTTTCTAGTCTCTACCCTTAACTGCTCTTCTGTTCTTTTATTTAACCTCAGAGTGTAAGAAACGTTCGGTGGCAGTAGTTTTACTTACCGTGTTGCTGCTTAGAGATTTTCGACTGCTTTGATCTTTTTATGTTCTTATTTATTTAGCTACAAATGGACTACCACTCTGGGACGAACATCTGTTCTGGATTTTAACTCGCACTCTTTCAATGACTGTGTGTGTGTGATCTGTGAATGAAAAACGCGACTTTATCGATGATGTATTGGATAACAAAGTCGAATGTCGAAATTCTCAAACGAATGCGCAAAAAGGCAAGCGAAGCGTTGTTTACATAAGACACGATTTCAGACGCAAACAATACCAACTACTAAAACTAATAAATAAAAGTGAAAGAAGGGCAGGAATAAGAAAAGTCAAATGGTTGTGGACCGGCAGCAAAACTGCGTAAATTCTCTGCTAAATAACATACAATATTATGTGTAAAGGTCCAAATAATCGAAACAAAGCTACGATGAAACTGTGTGACAAAAGATTAACCCTCTGTCACCCCGAACTAATTAAAAAGCTATGACCCAAACATTACAACTGGCTTGTTAGTTTTTAATTATAATTATAATAATTATTTACACACGCGGCGGCTAGGGATACGTTGTTGGCGTTATTATAAACCAGACGGGGGTTAACCATGACTGGTGTTTATTTTTCTGTCTATCCTAGCTAATTTTATATTGATTCACCGGTTTCATTTACTTGTATTTACGTCGGGTTAACTGTTAAAGTGATGGTCAAGGCACAATAACGCCGCCAGTGTAATAAAAACATATCATTTCTTTGGATACGTTTTTTACTCAAAACAAGCCGTCAAATGAGAATCCCCTGGCCTAACTGTTTTTGCTTACGAAAAAATCCCGCACAAGTCAAAAGTGGCCATTTTTTGTTCTTGTGCGGGATTTATTCGTAGGTTCTAGGATATGGGAATCTAGACTTTAGGTCCTAAAAATTGTTAAGCCTAGGGATTCTCATTTGACGACCCATTGTTTTTCCCTGAAAACGCATCCAAAACGAAGAAAAGTTTTTTTTTAATTGGCCGCGCTAGTTCACGGGTAGGTGAAACCGTTATAATTATCATACAAAATGAGCAGTGCTACTCCGCCATTTTAGTTCTTCGTTCCGCCGGGGCTGGGATTTAGGCCCGGTTTCTGAGTTGAGAATTTTGCTAACCAAATGGGTAAGTATCGTCCTGTCTCTGCAGATTTCTCGCAAAAGAGCGTGACAGAGCGATACGTAAGTATGTGCTTAGTTAAAATTCTCAACTCAGAAACCGGGCCTCAGGCTGATAGAAAGATGTGACGTCACTCGCTCAGTGTATCATTCCTCTCATGGTTCGCCCCCGATCGGATTCAGTAGGGTCTTTGATCGCCGTGTTATTGTAACGTGTATAAAACACGTGTGGTGAGCCGTGCCCTTTACACCGTGCACGCTTTGTACACACCTCACACGTGCCGTACAAAACGCACGTCGGTTTGAGTGTAAACACCGGCCATGGCTGGCTGCATGGGATGGACAAATAAACCCATCACCTTGTGGGATGTTGTGGCAATAATAAAGGGAAGTATTTAGCGCCGCGATTAACAATAACAAAGTTGCTGTCCGCAAATTGGTAAGAAAACGCGCTTTTCACGGGAGCTTTTTCGATTATCTATAAACGATTCGATTGTGGTTGGAAAAGAGAAAAATTCTTACACGTCACATTGAATAGGTACGGCAAAAACAAAAGAATAGTTATTTGTTATGCAAGAATGCAAAATTATTGTTTGCGGCGTGTGCTTGTATTGAAAACCGAGCTAGCGAAGGTTTCTAAAATTGAGCCACGAGCGTAGCGAGTGGTTCAAAAAAAGAAACCTGAGCGTAGCGAGGTATTCAGAAGCACGAGACGCAAATAATATTGCATTCGTGCGAAACACAAAACTTTTCATCTCACAGAAGCGAGGAAATGATTTTGTTAGCCAAGCGGGAAACACTCTATAGATAACTACTTACAGGCAAAACAGGTGAGTCAAATAAGTTCTTTTTAAAAGCATATTTCACTGTAGTTACGGCTGCCGCACTAAAGTTTTGAGCTTCGTTTAACAAACCATAACATAATTATCTATTTGATAAAACAGAAGCGAAGCATTTTTTTTATTTACTGGTATTATAAAATAAATATGTGTACAAAATATTATAAAGACTATAAGAAGAAACCGCGTTTCTGAATGTTCTATTCCGTGACTTTACCTTTTTAAAAGATGCTTAATATGCACCATTTACATTCACAGTTTTGTATAGAGAATGGGCACGAACAATCACTTTCGCTGAAATACGCGTGTAAACGAACTATGAATGAGGCTCTTTTTTCCGTCGGGATTTGGCATCTACTTAAACAGCCAGTGTTTTTTTCTTTTTCAACACCATAGGGTGCGAGAAAGACTGTCCCGGCGTCGCGTTCAAATTTCAAAGTGCAC
The DNA here is from genome assembly GCA_949319315.1 of Zelleria hepariella. Classification (NCBI taxonomy): domain Eukaryota; kingdom Metazoa; phylum Arthropoda; class Insecta; order Lepidoptera; family Yponomeutidae; genus Zelleria; species Zelleria hepariella. Next base: position 13,841,472 of record OX439383.1, on the reverse strand, counting down.
AAAAATTTTTGTTCAAATCCGGCCTTTACACGATCGTAAGTTACTAGTAACAGCAAACTTTCCGAGCGTGGGAGATGAAAAAGTAAGTTTCATCTCGAACTCATATTCTCAAAACTAAAATCACATGAAAAAAACCTATATATATAATTAGAAGTACTTTCACAAGACTATTACTAGAACTAAACCAAGCAAGGCACGTGATAAAATAATAACACCTCTGTAACGTTACCTTTAAGCTTGATATTTCTAGTAAAAACCTTAAGTTGGAATCATCAGAAGATCGACTTTGATCGAACTTTTCGAGAAATATTGTAAAACTCTAATTTTTAAATCGAGTCCACGGAATGACAGTTGCTAGTATGCTACTGACAGATAAATCCTTTGTAAAAACTGTCATTCCATGGACTCGATTTAAAAATTAGAGTTACGGTCGAATATTGTATACAGGTTGGATTTACACGATCGTCTTGAAATCTTGACCGACGCGAAATTACATTTTGTAAATCATAGATAAGTAGATGGATGGATAGGCTTGGCGAAACTAATACGGTTCTTTGCAGACTACGGAACCCTAAAAACTAATTATGGTGTAATACTTCGGACACTACGGTTTTGGGTCTTCTGTTAGTACTAATCTGCTACGCCCTACTTTAAAATTTATACGGCATTACTTATTTAAGTATAACTACGTCTGGCTGGCAGGATACTACTTCTTTACTGACACAGGAACGATAATAAATAGAATTAGGTATGTATTTGAAAACGTAGGCACACAAACCGTCTAAAAACGGGGTATTATAATATGAAGGAAAATGGACGGACGGGAAAATTATGGATGTGTGAACAAAGATTTCCGGGTAACAATAATTCTACATAGTAAAACACTTTTCTTGCCTAGAACTTTGACTAATGTGTGCTTTCTTTTGGTTTCAGGTAAGTTTTCGCATCATAAAATTCAGCGGTCGTCGTCAATATCATCGACAAACGAGGTGACATTTTATTAGTCAATTTATAATTTTGGACCTGGCGCATAAAAAGCTAAAATTATCCACCACCATAATATAATGCCGTTCCCAAAATAGTGCATGTGAATGCTTTTTTTTAGTTAGCGGCCAGTATTTATACTAATCCCTTCACTCAAAGTCAACTATCATCGTCACAAAAAAAACTATTTTTATTTTTAACCGGCGTCACCCGCAGCGGGCAGCGTTCAGCCAATATACCAATTCTCTAGATTAAACTGTCAATTTGGGTCCTTTATTTTTTTCGTCGAACAGAACCCTTCCTTACGGATAAACGGACCGTAATTTAGGGTTCCTTGCAGCTGCCCGCCCTAATGCTGATTGTATTGCGTTTGACTACTGCATGCGTGTAATCAACCGCTTGGACCCTTTCTGGAGGGGTTCGTCTTCAAGGGGATGAACAGGGGTGTATTGCTCATTGTTTTGGGGATGGTATTGAGACAGACAGTTGGTGAGATCGATTGTTTTTTGTATTTAGGGAAAAAAACAATGCGTTTTTCCCTTTCTTTTTGGCTGTGTGTGACACTCGTCTTCTGAGGCATTTTTAGTATTTTTACTGCTGGTAAATGTTTTTTGATGCTTTGGACTTTCTCACACTAACGTCAGTTTAAAAAGTAAAGTGCACATAATGACGGTCATAGCAACAGAGATGGCGTGGGGTTAAGAACCTCATAAAGGTTGAATGTCATGCGTCGCGTAATACTCGTAGCATATTTAATTTTAAGTCTGCGCGTTGACATGAAATTAGCACTGTTAAAGCTCATTTAAGGAGCTTAATTTGGTCTACTCTTGCTCCATCTCTGCCACATTTAAAGAATTATTTTAAGTGACATTAAATAATATAAAAGCTTATTTTGATAAAAGTTTAACATTTATTTATGCTGTTTTTGCAAAAGGTACTATTTATAATACGTACAGCACGTCGACCCTTACACGCTAGCACTCTACTCGATTACGTTACGGGCGATTTTATTTTTTTTGTAATTATTTTGGTAATCTACATTTTACGTTCTTCTCACTTCGCTTATTCTTTCTTAAAGCCTCGTCGATTGTGAATCTCAATTGATTCAAGAGCCAGTATTACGTGTGTTTAAGGCTGATATTTTCATGCCGCCTTAACCCTTTCCCAGGCGATATTTTCTCAAAAGTCGTCCCTTTATTTTTGTTTACCTAATCGTCGGCAGTTAGCCAGCCACCTGGCACGGCACTTTCATTAGTCTAATCCGCGGGTATAAATTGCGGCCGTGGATAAATTAGGACATCTTTACTTGCCCCATGGAAAACTGGACCCAGTCGAAAGGGCCCTGCCCCTCTACCCTTGACGCATTCTTTTCAATATGGCGGAATTTCCAAAATTCTATATTTCACGAATTAAAACTCATTTTATATTGGCATTGTACAAAATAGTATTGCCTTTGAATCAACATTACAAAGTATATAAAATCAAAGGATGACTGCGATGTAAAAGAGAAATAATTTTTCAAACTTTGTAAATATGAACACAATGGCGTCAAGGGTTAACCCCCTGTTCCTAGAGAAATTCAAATAAAAAAAATGCAAAAAAAGGTATAATTTTGTGTCCTGGCTAGTTTGTGCGGTACAAGTAGCAAACTTAAAATAAAGAAATCAATAAACATCAACAACAGTAAGCGGTAGACACAGCCGCTGTCTAAATTTACTGGTGAGCCAAGGCAATCGTGAGATGCTGACCTAAACGGCGTTGAGGGTCAGTGGGTAGACCATAAGCTCGATGAGTTGATGATTTTGTGAAGACCGTGGGAGGACAATGGACGAACGACATTGGCATTTGCCAGGGAGGGTGAGCGTGAAAAGGAAGAATCGTATGCCCAGCAGTGGACTCTACTCACAGGCCAGTCAAAAAGGCTACATTGCTAGTGACATTAGCTGTTGTGTAGATTCACTGGTATCACGTCTTTCCTGCGGCCTATTTATGGCCTTAAAAAGGTTTTCAAGAGTGAAATATTCCAGAGTCTATGATAAAAACGTATAACGAGAGGATTCAGTCTATAGAAAAGTCAAATCGTACACATTTGTATCTCGATCGTAGCTTAGCAAAGATGTAATGGGACCAGTTAATGGGATCAGTTTACCGTGGGACCAGTTACCTAACGACTCATAAATTAACTTAAGAGTTAAAACGAGCACTTAGCGTTGGAATTAACTGGCGTTTAATTGAAACTAGGTGGGGTTTATTTTTTCAAATCCTCGAGTGAAATGGCTCGGTTGATAAACGGGGGTTAAGCTGTTGCTAAATAAGGCTTAGAGGTGGTTTAAAGTTAGTCGGTAGTTAGGAGTTGGTGTTTCAAAGGTGGGATTGTTCTTGAGGCAATTGAAATGGGTGTAGTGTTTGCAAGGTTTGAACTAACATACATCCACGACTATTTTTAAAAGGAAAGCAAAGACACGAACTTATTTATTCGTAGGTACTTACCAATGTTTTCATCACTTCTCTATCATATCCCAAATGGCGAGCGCATGACATGCCTTGGTCATGGAACTAAACATAAATTGGCAATTAATTAGCTTTTTTATGCTATGAATTGTTATCCCATTTTGTCCGATTAACGAACTTATGCTTCGCACAATAATATAATGGGATATCCTGCCGTGTCGCTCACCGTAGCTACTGCTACGCGGAAACAAAACTTGTCTGCACCTTATTTAAACGACGCAAAGACTGTCAAGTAAAAATGTTTTTTCACAATAACGACAAAAAATTATAATTAAACCGAAGTGCTAAAAAGAATCCGTAATAATCCCATTTCCATCTCATTTGATTCGTCATACCTAACTGTGAACTTAATGTTGCTTAGAAAAGGATATGACCACATGGCCGGTCCATAACTGAAATCTACAATATTGCAAGGGTGACAGGTATTGCTGTCAATATTACAGGTATGTATTCCAGCCAGATATTGCCGAAAAATATTGCCCGTTTAGGCGCCCCATTAAGTAAATGGAAAATGTGAAAGCATTTTTTTTGATACTGGAAATATGTTTTACGCGAATTGTTTCAGCCGACTCATTTCTTCTTTCAGCGTAATAATTCTAAGAAATTTCACCGAAGCGTAAATGGTTTCTTGGTCATATTATAAAATATAACATTACTGTTTGTCACTTTTGTATTTTCTAAAGCACTAACCCGTGTGTGCACCCGCGGTACCCGTACTATGGAACTTTATAAAGATACCTACAAGAGGTTGCGGGTTCAAATCCTGTCCCGAGCGAATTTTTTAATCTTATAAAAATCTTTATTACCTACTGTTTGTGTAAATACACAATATTTTCTGGACACTCAGAATGAAAGTAACAAAATATTTATCGAGGCTAAAGCAATCTTCAAAGAAAATTTAAAAGCCGAAATGTGTTGAAGCGTAATTTTGAATAACACTACATCGCTGGCAAATAATGACATGTTTCCAGACAAAATATTGACACTGCTGACGATTCACAAACAATGTAGCTTTGTTCTGTCGACCCACGGCTTCATACAAAAACTTTAGAAATAGAGGCAAACATTATTGGCAACTATAGTCCATCCTATACAACCCTCCACCCATCAATTCCCATAATGTCAAACGAATTCTATGGCCATAGTGACGTCATGGCACGTGGTCTATTCTCAAAGCAATAAAGGCGTCGATTTCACACAAGTCGACGCAAAAACATGAGGGGTCTTATGGACACCCCCAGGAATGGAACAGTTGGGATAAATAAATCGATACAATTTATACTTAATCGCTATCGCCATTGTTAGGGCTATTCAAGGGCTGCGGTAGTTCACACCGATCGTCTTTTGGTTGACACTTCGTGTGAATTTTTGCAGCTTCCGCCTGGTTAAGTATGTGTTTAATGACAAGCAACTTGCAAATTACATAGCCAATATTTAGAAAAAACAAAAATACACCAAGAGTCGAATTAATCGGTTAGTGTGATAAAAATTGGCATAGAATGTCGTAAAACCACTATTCTCTTAAATTCGCAGAAGATCAGTGCCTGGTCTTCCCCTAATACTCGCTTGGTAAATACAAGGTGTTACAAAATATCCTAACTCTTTTTACAGGGTAATAGCAGTAATAGCACCCCGTGATAGGGATCACAACCTAAATATTTTGTTTGCTGTATGACGTTCCGTTGATTTTTAAATTAATGAAATTTGAAAGCTGTGGCAGGCAAAAATTTACTTTTGCAATGTTTTAACAATTCAACGCTTTGCAAATGCGGCTACACATACAAACATATTTTCAAATGTGTGTTACTAAAAAAGTTATGATTTTTTTTTATTTATAGGTTTATTTTTTACAGAATTGACATCCTGTGTACCAGTAGGTTACACCCTGTAAAAAGAGTTAGGATGTTTCGTAACACGTTGTATACACAATTTTAAAAAACAAAGTCTTTATCTTAATCGAATTTAAATAAACCCAAGAACAACGGATAGATATAAACAAATTATAGCCATTGGGCACCGAAACAAAGATAGGAGTCAATAAAATAAATTCAAAGCACAACATCACAGCGATCGGCCGAAACAGTTGAAAAGCAATCAAAAGTAAACTCCAAAACGATTGCCGAGGGCTATTCTGACAGACGAACGATCCAAATAAGACACATTCAAATTGTTACATTCATTCGAATGAGACGTTTTCAACTGACAGTTAAAAGCTGATTTTAAAATGCTGTCAAATAACGCTTTTCTTTTTTCTTTTTTTTTATTAAGTCTTACGGCCCTGGATTTTAGTCCTTTTGAGCCTTTCGTTTTATGTACACTTCACATTTTCAAATTTAAAGGTCACTGTTCAGTTTTCTGTACTGTACACATCACTTTTTCAAATTTAAAGTTCACTTTTTACAATTAATTTACAGTGATCACTATGTATTTATAGAGGAGGGTAAAGAATTTCTGGTCGGCAAGAAGATCTTGAAGACGCATCGGAATATCATTTCCACAGATATAACGCTTTTCCCCACAGATTCACAGATTAGAAAGTACTTTAGTGAAAAGATACACAAACACCACAGATAAGAATCCGGCCCGCTAATGTTCAATCGGTAAAATTTCCGAGTCATCTATTTGAAAATTTTATCACATTTTAGCTCAATTCTTGAAAGCAAAAACATAAATGGTTTTGGATAAATATAGAATAGCAAACTGTTGCGTGTTCTGTTCTCTATGTACTGTATTAAATTGACAATACAAATACAACAAGGAACCTTATGTGACCAAGTCATTGACAATAATGAGAATAACCACCCCTAGGGCCATTCTAAAAGACAGACGCCTCGGCGCAAACCGGATACCCAACATTGTCCCCGCATTTAGTTTTCCCGCTTTAACTTAATTGTTGAGTTACATTGTCTTATCGGGATCGGTTAACAGTTTTATTTATTTTTATTAGAAGCCCAGATAGAAACGTGGGGCGAAGAATTCCCTTTTCGTTATATATTTTCCTTATTTTCTTTCCTTTCTCCTTGTAGCGTCACATCTGCGCCGATATTTCTCTTATGATCAATTTTCCGAAAGGTTTTTTCAAGTCATCGCATTTGTATAGGCATAACGAGAAAATGAATGTTGCGTGGCAAAGAAAAAAAATTAAGAGTAAGTAATTTGAAATAGATCAATAAACATAATATATTTGTGGCCTTAGTGAGCAAAATTTTTATTTTCTCGACGATTTTATTTGGTTTTTTAGCTCCCGATGGTCTTAATTAAAATCACGAAAGTTTTTAAAAATTTACCTACTGTCAAAGTTTTAAAGTTATATCCACTAGCTAGTCTATAACTTATACAGGGTGTTAAAAGACCGCCAACAGACCCGAAAGTCACACATACTAGACACCAAAACAAAGTACTTTTTCGATAAATTATTCCTGGGAAATGATTTTGGATTTTTTTGAGTAATCATTTTGAAAAATATTTTATCACGCAATGGATGTGTAATGCACAGAAGTTATATTGCGCAAGCGTAGCTATAAGTTTATGTTACTTTAGCTTGAAGTGCCGATGTTTAGAATACATTGCGGGTTGCAATTTTAACGTCGTTTTTTGTAAGAAATATTCATAATTTTGATATGGCTTCTTGAGAAGGTATGTTAAGAACTAGATACTGAACACATATCTGCAAAAAAAAAGTTTTCAAAAGTCCAACTTTGAACCTCATCATCTCGGAAACCGTTGATTTCCCAGGCATAGTTCCTTGGACAAAAATCTTCCTTATGATGAGGATAATCAGTGGTTTCCCGCTTTGTTGGCGGTCTTTTAACACCCTGTATGTTAAGTTCATTCTTCTAAAACAAATTAAAACAAATCTGATATTCGCTTTTCAACTACTTATCAGTTAAAAAGAGATCAACAAGGTAACGATCAATTAGTTTGAGCAGCTGTTATTTCGTAATTACTTAAATAAAGTGAAGCCTTTACCCTCGGGGCTTGGTCGGTTGTTGTTTCATTATTGTTTATACTCAGGTTTACGAACGTCTAGTCTAGGCATCGTTACTAATAGTATAAGTGCGAAAGTGTCTCTTGTTCGTTTGTTCTTCTTTCACATCGCAACGTTTTTATTTTATTTAATTCGTTGCATAGTACATAACGAAAGTTACAAATAATTAAACGTCATAATATGATTGGTAGAAGTTTATAATATAATAATATGTTGGATCTCTTCTTTGGAGAAAAATCGTGGTAGATGTAATTTTAGTTAATTTTAGTTTTGGAAGTGATAATAGTACAAATTTGGATCTTGCTGCTTACCCCTTTGGAGATATGGGCGTGACTGACATAAAAACACATTTCAAACTTTGACACAAGCGAAGCTGTGAGCAAAATGCTAGTCTCTTATATTTGTGTTTGTAGTTAAATTGTTTACGTCGCCTATAGCTAAATTGTTTTCTTGATCTTGCGAATTCGAAAGTCCAAATTATTAAGAAAATACAGATTCAATAAGAGTTATTTAAGAGGGTATAGCAATACAGACAAATCTGTTGAAAAATCTGTTGTTGTGTCACATTGTATGCGTAAATACTGAGCAAAAGGGACAACATGAACAAAATAAAAAAACGAGGTTTTGTATTCCCCACTTTCCTCTCAAACCTGATCCGATTTTAAAAAAAACACCACTGAAACCACAAGAAACAACTCGATGTCGGACAGTCTTGTTTTATTAAATTTTTAAAGTTGTTAAATAGGTTTACTTTTTTTTTCGTAACACCTTGTATAAGATAAGTGGATAAATTTACTTTACTATGCGTTTCGTTTTGATATGAATACTTTTTTTTAATTTCAATTAATTGTATGTGTATACTACACTCTATTCTACAGATTATAAGATATTTAGATATTCGATACTTATTTATACAGGTTTCATCTTACTTCTGACTTTTTAATACAAACACCAAAGAACCAATCCCCTTCAGTATATCTAAAGCCAACTGGAAAAAATGCGCTAACTCAAACTCCTCTTAGACGAGAGTAGAAATGGGGTAAAAACCCGCAATATTTACTACTTTCAACCCTCGTACTTAACCCGGCAAACGTGGCGGATTAAAAACCTCCCCCATTTCGAATGGAAGCCTTGCTCCTATGTAGTCTTTTTTGTTGTTCCTTTTTTTTACACACGTCAATTAGGTACTTACTAACACTCGTTATTTATTTATGTTCCAACAATTCGAGACCTTTCATACATTAAAGAATAACTTTTAAAAAACTTGGCTTCAGGTGTCACTCTACCTTTTCATATTTTTTTATTGCTGATCGATTTATACTTAATTAGAAGTAATTGGAACGATAGCAATAAATAAACAAAAATCATCACCAGTCGGTAGTCTGCAGTTACCAAATTGGAGAGTTAGAAAGCCGGATATTTTGCGCATGTTGCATTTTGTGTCTTGAGTCGACTTGAAATTGCTTAAATTTCTAGTGGTTAATCTTCATCAGGGTCATTTTCATAAGAGAAATTATTGCCTAATTTTTGGTGGCACTTTTTATGTATGGTTTTTAGCAGAGTTGATGTTCTTACTGTGTACAGATAATAGTAGAGTAATCAACACGTAACTCTAAGTACTGCTGTAAGAACATAATTTTCTCTGAAAACCTACAAATAAAAAGTGCCACTAAAATTAGGTAATAATTTCTCGATGAAAGTGACCTATCAGCAAAGGTCTAAGTACCAGCTAGTGCATTTTGGGTCGTTTGGGAAGATGCAGGCCTGAACCCGGGCGTGGTTTACAATTAGCTGAAAATACGGCCAGCCCGCCCGCCTCAGGCGCCGCCGGAATATCGATATGTGCCCATCACTGCATACGAAGGTTCAGAAGATCGAGGAGCCGGTCAAGTTTTGGCACCACAATATTATTATTTTAGGACCAAACTTTTGAGACTTTCGTAGAAGAAATTATTGTAAGAAACCGGGATTCATAGGTCAAACCATTTTTACTGATATAGGTAATTTACTTTTTTCGTTTTTATTTTTTGTTAAAAACATTTTTGGTACCTAGTAGGTATCCACAAAATGCACAAAAAAGAGTGCTAGAAATTGTCTGTCAAACTTTAGGAGACACAACTTTCACTATGGGAACAGCCACATAACACGTTATATTATCTACTTACGTGTTCTGTAAGCACAGCGTGGGAATCTCAAAAAAAGTCTATTGTTTAATAAGTAATTGATGCTTTTCGATCTTCTGTCTCTCATCTAGTGGCCAAAATGGGGAAATATACTGGCAGTTTTACGTTCCGCTTTTGATAGTTATTTGTTATGCAAGAATGCAAAATTATTGTTTGCGGCGAGTGCTTGTATTGAAAACCGAGCTAGCGAAGGTTTCTAAAATTGAGCCACGAGCGTAGCGAGTGGTTCAAAAAAAGAAACCTGAGCGTAGCGAGGTATTCAGAAGCACGAGACGCAAATAATATTGCATTCGTGCGAAACACAAAACTTTTCATCTCACAGAAGCGAGGAAATGACTTTGTTAGCCAAGCGGGAAAAACTCTATAGACAACTACTTACAGACAAAACAGGTCAGTCAAATAAGTTCCTTTTAAAAGCATATTTTACTGTAGTTACGGCTGCCGCACTAAAGTTTTGAGCTTCGTTGGTATTAAAACCATTCGTTTTATTAATAATTTCCTGAAGTTTATTAATCCAGACACAAAAATTATGTAAATAAAAGAATGTTTTTTTTTCCGGGTGCATTCTGACCTTTTACCATATAATATAAAAATTTCTAAGAGATAAAAAATGAAATTTGTAATATCGTTTGAAAAAATGTATTTAACAAACCAAAACATAACTATCTATTTGATAAAACAGAAGCGAAACATTTTTTTTATTTACTGGTATTATAAAATAAATATGTGTACACAATATTGAAAAGACTATAAGAAGAAACCGCGTTTCTGAATGTTCTATTCCGTGTCTTTGCCTTTTTAAAAGATGCTTATGCCCCATTTACATTCACAGTTTTGTATAGAGAATGGGCACGAACAATCACTTTCGCTGAAGTACGCGTGTAAACGAACTATGAATGAGGTTCTTTTTTCTGCCGGGACTTGGCATCTTCTTAAACGGCCAGTGTTTTTTTCTTTTTCAACACCATAGGGCGCGGGAAAGACTGTCCCGGCGTCACGTTCAAATTTCGAAGCGCACAAAAATTCAGATAGTTTAAATCCGGCCTTTACACGATCGTAAGTTACTAGTAACAGCAAACTTTCCGAGCGTGGGAGATGAAATAGTTATTTGTTATGCAAGAATGCAAAATTATTGTTTGCGGCGAGTGCTTGTATTGAAAACCGAGCTAGCGAAGGTTTCTAAAATTGAGCCACGAGCGTAGCGAGTGGTTCAAAAAAAGAAACCTGAGCGTAGCGAGGTATTCAGAAGCACGAGACGCAAATAATATTGCATTCGTGCGAAACACAAAACTTTTCATCTCACAGAAGCGAGGAAATGACTTTGTTAGCCAAGCGGGACAAACTCTATAGACAACTACTTACAGGCAAAACAGGTGAGTCAAATAAGGTCCTTTTAAAAGCATATTTTACTGTAGTTACGGCTGGCGCACTAAAGTTTTGAGCTTCGTTGGTATTAAAACCATTCGTTTTATTAATAATTTCCTGAAGTTTATTTATCCAGACACAAAAATAATGTAAATAAAAGAATGTTTTTTTTTCCGGGTGCATTCTGAACTTTTACCATATAAATTAAAAATTTGTAGGAGATAAAAAATGAAATTAGTAATATCGTTTGAAAAAATGTATTTAGCAAACCAAAACATAATTATCTATTTGATAAAACAGAAGCGCAGCATTTTTTTTATTTATTGGTATTTAAAAATAAATATGTGTACAAAATATTGAAAAGACTATAAGAAGAAACCGCGTTTCTGAATGTTCTATTCCGTGACTTTACCTTTTTAAAAGATGCTTATGCACCATTTACATTCACAGTTTTGTATAGAGAATGGGCACGAACAATCGCTTTCGCTGAAATACGCGTTTAAACGAACTATGAATGAGGTTTTATTTTCCATCGGGATCTGGCATCTACTTAAACGGCCAGTGTTTTTTTCTTTTTCAAAACCATAGGGCGCGGGAAAGACTGTCCCGGCGTCGCGTTCAAATTTCGAAGCGCACAAAAGTTCAGATAGTTTAAATCCGGCCTTTACACGATCGTAAGTTACTAGTAACAGCAAACTTTCCGAGCGTGGGAGATGAAAAAATATTTTGTTTTCGTTTTGCTCGCCAATTCGGAAGGCAAAGTTTTTTGTTCGAAAGTCCGTTATTGGCTTAATCTTATATTTAGACAATATTGAGAAACTAATTTCAATATTTTTTATTTTGGTTCAGTAGTTTGGATTTTACAACGTTTCAAAGATACGGTTTTATGACCTTCACGCGACGGTCTGCATACTGTTGGCGCTGTTTAGCGGTCATAGGAACAAAACATTTTAGCGCATAAAAACAAAACTACTGAAGCAAAATAAAAAATATTGAAATTAGTTTCTCAAAATTGTCTAAAGATAAGATTAAGCCAATAACGGACTTTCGAACGAAAAACTTTGCCTTCCGAATTAAAAATCGTGTAGCACATTTCGGCATGATACTGGCCAGTGTTCTCGTTCAACAGCATGTGCAGTGTCCAGAGAGTTTTTTTTATTTATTCCACATTCTACTTTCTTTGTCGATCAAAAACTGGCTGGCTGAAAAAAAGATAAAATGTGCAAAAACACAACTTATAAAAAAAACTAAAAGCTAAATGTAGGTTATTCGAAATTCGAATTTCTTTCAAGCCAGCTATACAATTAGCCTGTAAATACGTTCTCAGAGACTTCGTTTGAAATACCGTTCCAGCAGCAACTTGGCAAGGACAACGGTATGAAAGAACGAGGTAATTTCTTCAGGAAATACCAATATTATTAATCTTTGATTTTTCATCGCTAGCTACGATTTGTAGAGTTGCTAGGAGTCAACCTTACAAAACCCAAAAAAATCTGTCGCTCCGTACATTTTGATAAAGTTGTTGCTCGTAAAAACTTCCGCGCTTCTAAGAAAAACATCTTGTCCCCACGAATTATTATTATTATACTTTTTTGCATATAGATATAAATAAGATAAGAAAAGACATGTACAAAGGCGAGCTTATCTCTGTAAGAGATTTCTTCCAGCAAACCTTAAGAGAGAGAGGAACGTTTGAATAAAAAAATTAATTGTTAAGTTATGATAAGTTAGCAAGCGTGCGTGACTGTGACAGACTGACAGGTGGACAGACCTTTTGACAACATTTAAAGCGTGTTTAAAACAACAAAGAGCGGGATAGACAGCGCAGTACCTGTCAAAACTCTACATAATATAGTTGGTTGTGAAGAAAAGTGTATTTTGTTGGAAGAAATGAGCTTAACTTTGAATACCAAGCAGAGGACTGCTAGAGGCGATGACCGATCACCAAGCCACTACAGGCTCGTATGCTGTCGATAGATTTACTATAGAACCACACTACCACTCTTTGGTGACCTCCGTTTTAAAACTAAGACGATGAAACCAGAGGTCTGTAAAGTGGGACCCGATGCCATTAGGAAATAAATCTCTATTTTATATAGAAGAAAACAATATGTTTGTTTTTCGAGCAATGTATTGTTGGAATTTGTTTCGCCTTTGTCTTTGGAAGCGAAGTCGCTGTAAGTAACGTGTTATTTATGGTAAAAGTCTGGCGACTTACTGTAATTTTAAATAGGTTTTCTGTTCCGAAAGACTTTGATGCATAGGTTGGTTTGATCTCTAGCAAATCTGACTTATAAGTTGCCTGAATTCGTGAATGTGTATTGGTTTTCGTGATGTAATACTTCTAGACCTTCGTGATGTGACAGACGTATCCTATAATGGCTCCGTTTTCCCGTTTGAGGTACGGAACCCTAAAAGGGGTAAGTTGGCGTATCGCCGACTGTACCCCTGCACAACCCTGCATACAAAACTGCGGTGGAAAAGGCACCAATAAATTCTAAAGACGCTCTCCACCTTGGAAGGAGCTCCGGCAAAGAGGTGCGTTTAAAACTTACACCGAAAGTCCATTTCGGGGCAGAGGCCCCGATACGTCGCGGGGACAGAAGAAAACTTGCAGAAGTTCTGCCGTCAAAGGGTTAAATGGAAATTAAAACAAAGGCCTTTGCACCGAGTCTTCTTCTTCTTGGCGTGCCTCACCAATAATGGAGGTTGGCCGTCAGCTCGTCATATTCTTTTCTGTTCTTTGCCAAGCGAAATAGATGTTCGACGCTGGCTATCTCCCTCCATTCCTTGATGTTTCTGAGCCACGACTTTCTTCTTCTACCAGCACGCCTCTTCCCCTCAATCTTGCCAATCACACGATGCCGACCAAACGATGTCGTCCGACCATCGGGCTGCTAGTCTGCCCACCGAACACCGTCCAGCTCCCGCACACACCTCTGTTGCTGCCCTTGTCCACCTGCCATCTTCCCGCCTCGCCAGGTGTCCTGCCCATTTCCACTAAAGACTCGACTTCCCTTAGAAACCTAGCTAAAACGGACAAAAATCGAGCGTTCTGTTTTTCCAATTTGGCAGTCCCGACTCTTGGCATCAGCTAACTATCGGGATGCCGAACGTCTCCGCTTTTTGAACGATATTTTAATGGGCACTATCGACGGCGTTTTCGAGTGCGGGTTGCATTGATTTACTTTTTCTTCTTCTGTTTCTTTATTGCCCGACGGCGGCTTTCGATTGGAAGGTTGTAAGTATGTATTGAACTTGGATCATGTTACAAGAAGAAGATAGAAAACTCTTTAGATTGTATACACCGTGCAATTTTAGTGGTTTTAAAGCTGAAGGTATTTAGTTGCACTCATGATTCTGAGCCAAATTCCAAAATTATACTTCAATACGAGCGAAAAAAAAACACTTCCCAATACAAACGGCTATCGCCAATCGACTCCATTTGTATGGAGAAGTGAATTTTTTTTTCGCGTGCCTCGGAATGAAATTTTGTAATTTGGCTCAGAATCACCAGTGGAACAAAATACCTTCGGCTTTAAAACCACTAAAATTCCACGGAGTAGATAGTGTAGTATGGTAGTAGTCTGTAGACCACAAACTTTGGATAAAAAAAATAAAAAAAATATCATAATTTAAAAATCGACTTCACTGGTGAAAAGGTTCACTGTTATTAAGCTACTGTTCTGATTCCGGGTGATCTGCTGCTGTCCGTTGAAGAGTTTCGTTTTCCATCTCCGAAGTTCTTTATCAGATCTACACCATTTTTTATGGGAAGTATATACATATACCCTTTCAAACAAAACATAAATCTGTGTACCTAGAAAAAGTTCTGAGGCGAGGTAACAAACATAAAATTATCTACGGATCGAATTGAGTACCTCCTCCTTTTTTGAAGTCGGTGAAAAAATAGAGGTCTTGTCACTAAGGAAGATTTCTTCCAAGCACTTGTGGATGAACATGACACAACGCTGAAATATATAGGACCTACTATATTGCACAAAAATTGGCCGATCTCGCATTTATGTTTTTCTTATCCAGCCAAAAGATGGACACTACATAATTTGTTTGTTTTATGATAATAAAAACCCCAATCTCTCGTAAATACCTGCAGAAAATTTGGGGGACCAAAAGTAACCAAGGAAACCGCCCTTGTTTTTTACCACCACCTTAGGCATCGTATCGTATAGGGCTCGTCCGCTCCTTTTCAGCACTCGGGTTTTATTAAATAAGTTTTTTTCGCTTTTTCACTCCACTTCCGGTCTTGAAGCGCGGACTGGCAGCGATATTGCTTTGCTTCAACCATGCTATTTACTTTGAATGGTAAATGAAGTTCCGAACGAACTTTTTTACAATTGTGGATGGATGGAAAGGGTTTTTGTGCAGTTTTATTGAAAAGGTCGGGCACAAAGTTTTACACGGAAAGTTAATTGCTGTGCATTGAGAAAACTTGGACTCTCATTTCTCTTGTGGACTTAGGTATAACTTAGTACTAACGCGCTCCATTTGCCAAAGAAGAATGAGCTCTAACAGCGTATGCGATGGTTGACTTTGCAATCCTCGTTTGCAGGTATCCTTTACGATTATCTCAACGTGCTAGGTACTAGCGGTGGTAGCCCAACGGGTAGAACGTTGGACACACACAAGGTCCCAGGTTCAAATCACGGTGTCGGCATGAACCTAGGTTTAAAGGTCAATGAAAGTTGTGAGATATACTTAAACTCTTGTGATTCCTCGTCTGGTTTTTTTTTATTGTGGACTCCACTAGTACATGGTTTTAACAGCTCTGGGGTCATCTATTCTTTCTTATTCACGGAGACTAAATCGCGGAGCATGGCTACTAGCCATCATTGGCTAGTTAAACAAAATAACTGCCGCGCGAAGTCAGGGCGTGGCGCTAGTACTGCCGCTATATTCCCGCCAAAATGGACTATTACCTGTCACTGGCAGGCAATACCTGCCCGTATTTTACCGGCTGACGGCAGCACAACGAGTCCTGTCGCTCGAAATTCAAATCCGGAATAGTTGTTGAACTAAATCCCGGATTGCACGCGCCGCAGAATAGGTGCGGGCCATAGTATAGTGGCTGCTTTACGTACAGTAAGTTGCTAACTCGAAATTCGAGGTAAGTCAATACTGACCCTGTGTAAACTGTCTATTATGACTGAAGACTTACACCTATGTCGGATGGCACTTCATGTGCTACAGAGCCTGTGACAGTTTAAGATATAGACAAGATATAGAAGACAGTTTTAGTTAAGTATTCTTTGACTTGTTAAATCCCTAACTAACCTACACTGCTAGCTACTTTGCACCTGAACAATGTTCCGAATACTTCAGCATCCGCACACTTCATCTAATCTAGTGGTGCCACTGTAAAATCATCTCACATTGTATTAGAGGCCTAAATATTAACGCTTCTTCAATAATGAATCTTAAAACAGTTTCAATTTATATAAAAACTAAGGCCTTTGCATCTACGCAATGGGGTGATTAATACAGCGTCCAGCGGCACCTTCACTCACACTAGGTGGGTGAAGAGACCACTGGGCGCTGCAGTGCCTGGGACATTGTTTTAGATGGAGTAGGCTTGCCCAGCACCTATACTATCCTGGCAGCTTAGTCGGCCTATCCCACGGGACAGACAAGTCAATACGCGTGGAGCCAACTAAGCCGGGGGTTTCCTTCACGATGTTTTCCTTCACGGTTAGCGAATGGTTTTGCGGCTTTTGCTGCTTTGTTTATTTTCAAAGTTACGTACATTTGTGAATTTGAACTTATAAATCCCCTTACTATTTATGACAAACCTTAATTACGCGCCGGCAAATATTAGCGCCAAGCCAATGTTTGCGCCACCATTGTGCTATGTAAATGTTTTACAATCCTCAGTCAACAAGGCGCCCGTTGTCGCGGGCAATCAAAGTGTATTACTGGAAAATGGTTCTTGAAGCACATTTTAATACTAAATAGATATTGCTGGAGAGCTGGCAACGAATCTACTTATTTTGACGTACTCGTACAAGGCTGTGAGCCTGCTGGTTGCTTAGACTCCGCTGCTGATCACGAATTAAGTATACCTATACTTTTTTGGCCGAGCGCGTTTGAAAGTTCGTTTTTAGAAACCCAAAAATTGAGATAGCCACAATTCGCCCAATCTGGCCACCCTGTCCTTCTTCTGTTGCGACGTAAAAGGAAAACTAACAAACATACATAACACAACTTTAGATTTAAATATTTGAGTGAGGAAAGATACGAGTAGGTCAACCTTATTAAGACACTGTCGGTAGGTAGGTACATCTAAAGGCGATATAGAGACAAATGATTCAATTATAACCGAATCGAGTTTGTATCGATATCGTAACTTCGAGTTTGGTCCCAAATCACTGACACGTCTGGCTAATAGGGTTTGAATTACCATCGGCTCAAGACGCGAGTCTCAATTGAGTTATAAATGGGTAGACTGATAGCTCAGGCTAGATAGGAAGGCATAGAAGACAGGCTTGTTAAAAGCCGTCGATTTTGCCAGTGAAAATCTGTTTTTCTTGGTTTTACTGTCGCTCCTGGCATTGTGACCAAAGTATTCGATCCTACGTGTGGAGATGGTGAATATATTTCTTTTAAGCACGTCCAATATCTAAGTCGCAGGGATATTGTCAAATCAGTGATATTATAATTTCACTAGTGAAATTACAGTTACCCGGATTATTGTCAACCGCCACCATTTCTCACAATATCATGGGCTCATTTCAGTGACATTATAATTTCACTAGACCCACGCAGTGATATTGCAAGGCCGCAATAAGCTGAAAATTTCACTGCCGTTAGATTGTCAGACGGTCAATGATTGGTCCGTTTTCAAATTGACAATTTTGAAATCATAGAGTTACAAAATAATAGACAGGTTTCTGGAAATCACAAGCTTTATTGCAAGGATATCTAATACCGCAGTTTTATCTTAATGTACTCGTAACTCACAATAAGTTAGATTGGTTTTTAGGGTTCCGTACCCGAACTCTCTGTCTGTATTTTCTACCCTTATCTTTGGTACCGTAATAAGTGGCAAGTTGAAATTTTGACAGAATATTTATCATGGGGGACATGTCCCCATGGAACAAACGTGATTTTATATTTTATACTCTATCACAAAAACGTCGTAATACTACAAGCGTCAAACTTGGTGTAGATCTAGAGCTTTATAGTATAACAACAAATAATAAAAAAAACAGCCAAGTGCGAGTCGGACTTATGCATGAGCGTTCACACAACCATATATTTTTAATTGTATGGCGGTACGGAACGAGCCCGACTCGCATTCGGCCGATTTTTGGTTTTATCAATCTGGTCACTGTAATATTTTCTTAGCTCTATGTTGAAATCCTAAGCAAATGGCGGATGAAAAAGAGTTGACCAATCGAAACGCACGAAGTCCCCCACTACAAACTTGACTCATAATATACCTAGGGTTATTATAAAACCACTACAGCGTTCTCGTGAAATTAAAATAACACTAAAATAAGTCTGTGAAATTGTAAGAAATGGATTCGATTGACAATAATCCGGGTGATTGTAATTTCACTAGTGAAATTATAATATCACTGGTTTGACAATATCCCTGCGACATCGACACGTTGGTGTGGTGTGCTGTCCAATGTATGTCCAACGTCCTCCTCCAGCACCATATTATCTCAAAAGCGTTAATGCGTTCGGGGTCAGCCTTTTTTAGCGTCCATGTCTCATTCATTTACCATTACCATTACTCTTTTCCCAAACCTACTCAGAAAATACTCCGGTTAAAAAAGAAACAATTAAATAACCATAGGGTCCGGTAGCCAGTGGTCTACACGGCGCTATTCAATTTAAAACCCGCATTTAAATCATTTCATCTGGTTGGGAGCCACGATGCCACAACCATACACAAAGTTAGGCGTCTCGTCGTAGGGACGTGGGTAAACCTTATCCTGTTTAAATTGGCTTCCACCTATTCAAAGACGTATTCGTTTCCCCGATCCCCTCCAACATAAGTCAAACAAAAAAGGGTCAATCACGATCAAATCCTTACGCCAAAGGCATTCTGTTTTACTGCCCTCATTGTCACCGAACGGGCTTAACTCGCATAATATGGGAATCGGAGCCATGTGGTCCAGAATGCCTTTTTAAAAAGCTCCAACCGAAGGCGGGGGAAAGTTTGACCGTATATCAGACCGCGCCGCGGCGACTACAAAGGAAAAATGGCTGATAATGAAGAACGGAAATACAGTGTAGTTTAGGTGCTTTGTGAAGACTTTCCTTGGGTCTTATTTTTATTAAAATAAAACTACTTGCTACGGACTTTATTCGGAATCCTTAAACGCGAAAGAGATTTCAGCGCTTGCGAAAGCTTTCATCAGTTATTTTCCCCTCTTCTTTTTAAACTGACTTCAAGCGTTGATATCTATTCAGTTTGTCGGTCATTAAATCTCCAACAAACTAAAGCTAAACACCAGGACTCCATCTATCTACCCAGCAACAACAAACCACCACGTTTAAAACTGTGTATCTTTTCCAAAGATGCAATGCCACGTAGACATAGGGTTCAAACTTATGAAGTTATGACACTCCCTTTCGGGGGTTACAAGTATCTATTGATATTTTAGGCCCAAAGCGGTTTTCATAGATGATTTAATACTGCGTCTGTGGCACCTAAACCCTATCTTAGATACGTTTTAAATATATCTATTTGGCTTGCCCAGAACCGTATACCACCCTTAAGAGCCTGGTCAATACGTTCCCAGGTTATCAGCAGGTTTTCTCACGATGTTTTCCGTCACAGGGCGCCGGTTTTCAAGAGCCGAAATATCTGCAATAATAAGGCTTGTTAGGAAATAATGAACTGCGGCCTCTCCTTCGGAACGGCGTTTGTACAAAAGTTTTCTTTATCAACACAATATTGTACTTTCGACATCGTTTCGGGAGCAGTTATGGTTAAATTATTGGGCCTACAAATGGCTGTTTTTTTGTCCGAACGCTTTATTGTTTGCGCTTTACTGGCCAAGTTGCCGGTGTTTATTTTCCAAGTTCCGGACAGTTGTGAATAGACCGTCTGGTTTCCAAAGGTATGTATTTGTACATAACTTCACCCTTTTTTTAAGGTATGTACCATAATTAAGTATTTGGCAAATGCTCCTTACATTGAAAAATGCTGCTGCTTATTTTGACATACAACCAGCATTCAAAACTGCCCGAATCGCGGTTAGTTTTCTTGACATTTTTCTCAACAACTTCGGAGTGGCCACTTCACCCATCTACTGTGAGTGAAGGTGCCATGACGGTGTAGGTATAAATCACCTCATTACTTAGATGCAAATGCCTTAGTTTTTTCTCAATAAAACAAAGTTATAGCCTAAGTACCTAAATGTAAGTTGATAGAATAGATAGAGATAAGAACTCTTTATTGTACCACAGAAAGAATATTACAGATCACTTTTACAACAAAATTTAGTACCAATGGCGGCCTTATAGCTAAAAGCTATCTCTTCCAGACAACCTTGGGATGGACAGGACTGGATGCGGGAATAAAGTAGCAAGTAGGTAGATGCCCAATAAGACAGAGATATGGTAGGATTAAAATACTTAGATATCACTAACTAGTTTACGTAAACTTACGTAAGTAAAGGTAATATTATGGGTAGTGGCAAAACTAAGCGTTTCATCAATCATTCGATTGCACGTAACTTTATGAACTGTTTCTTGTTTTTTTCTGAAAATTGTTCGATAACACTTCAGGTCAAAAGGAAAAAAAAATCAAAAAGTTACGACCCGGATCCTTAGCTCGCGACAGCATTTAGCAAGCAAAAGGCCGGCGACGATCTCCAAAGTCCTTCAAGCGACTCTCCGGACGATTTGGCCCATAAATTTTTCATGAAGCTACCATTTCCGCGGGGGCCGCCGGACGAGTGGTGATTGAAAAACCGTTCGCGATATTGCCCCGCGTTGATTGGTCCACGCCGCGTCTTCTAAAGGCCACGAACGTTGAGAAACGCGGGTCTTTCCGGCAGACTCTAGATTTGTTTTCAGCAAGAGGGTTTTGAAGTTACAGTTTAAAGACTTATTAGAGAAACGCCTTTAGGAGCAAATAAAAATAAACTTTTTAACCCTTTTTAATGCAATAATGGCATGGCAAAAGTAAATTGGCCAACTCTACATAATGTAAAATATTTTTAATTTATATTTAAGAAACTCATTTGACTCCTAGGCGTTAAAACTGGCTGTAACGCTGTAAAAACATTGTCGAAATACCTAGTATTTTTTACCCGACTACGCGAAGCAAAAAGGAGGGTTATGATTTTAGCAGCGTATGTATGTATGTATGTATGTATGTATGTGGGTGGGTATGTATGTTTGTGTGTTCATCTGTTCCCTCGCAGAGCCTAAACTACTCGGCCGATTTCAACAAATGAGGTGTCGTTGGATTTGTCTTAATCACCCAGTTTTATTTTGAAAAAAAAAAACAAGATGGCGGCTGTGCTGCGTCCTAAAGTGGTGGACCTAAAAATAAAAATTATCGGATACCATCGTCATGGGTATCAAATAAAAGGGCTTTAAAAGACCTTTTCAAAAATGTATAACACAGGTAGCGTCAACATAACAAATATAACAAAAAAATCCAAAATGTGTTTTTTTGCCCTTCTTGGTTCTATTCTAGATGATCATCCAAAATTACTTACTAAAAAGCTCAAAAAAAAAATAAAAATTAAAAACTAAAACCCGACTACTAAAAGGCTTAAAACAAGACCTGCTTATCCTTAAAATAGACTCATAGATAAATTAATCGTAGTCGGAGGCCATCGGTTTATTAAATGCGAATGTGGTGACCTCCGACTACGATTAAATTATCTATGAGTCTATTTTAAGGATAAGCAGGTCTTGTTTTAAGCCTTTTAGTAGTCGGGTTTTAGTTTTTAACTTCTATTTTTTCATAAAGTTTTCTCGACGATAATAAATTTGAGGTAAAACATTTTTTTCACTGACAGGTTTTAAAAGTAGTAACCAAACCTCTTTTCGAGAAAAACCATGTCTCGTAAGTTCGATCGAAAAATGCGATCATGTTCGTGTGGGCTTTGAGTTTCGATGTGTCGCTTCGCGGCTCGTGTGTCGCGCAACATTGTTCGCAGTCATCGTGGCCGATCTTGGTACAGTCGGCCACACGCTAGGATACCCCCTTTTGTTCGATTGGAGCCCTTATGCCTTGGAGCTACCATGGAGTATCCTAGACTTTGGCCGACCGTACAAGCTGTGTGACTGCGTTCTAGGGCGATAGCTTTGACGTCGCCGCCTCTCGCGTCAAGCAAGACGCCGGCATCAATCGGTGGCAACGCTCGTCACGTTGCGTCGAGTCTCTTGTCGCGTCTCGCGTCGCTCGTCGCTTAGCAGGACATTCGTGGCATACGAGTATCTCCTACTCCTACAAGTCAATGCTGTGCGTTCCGGGCCATGCCGTGCGGATGACGGAGCCGGGCGGGATTTCAACGTGAAATTGGAACAATGGAAGGTTGCCTCGCTTTTCAATTTATCGCCGACAAGACTGTGCTGTTTGAGGAATTGAATAAGGGAAATAAATAGAACGGGTAGTCAATATCCATTGTTTAGCGGAGCTTCGTTGTCTGCTGTTTCATTGCACGCACAACGAACCATCTAGAATACTACTGCATGCCTACCATGACTGCTAATCGAGCTCCCCAAAAAGAGGGATGTTAAAAGTTTGACCGATGTGTGTGTTTCTGTCTATGGCATTGCAGCCCTTAAACGGGTGAAGACATGTTTCATCAAAATCGGTTCAGCCGTTTATGAGATATGCTAATTTGAAATAAAAAATGCGGATTTTTTTATTTTTTTCATTTATAGTTTTAATGATTCTCGATATTCACACTAATTTTATTTTGGTTTGAAACGGGTCGAATCGCGGTACTTTAACAGGTAAATTTTGTAGTTATGTTCTAAATAAATAGGGCGGTACAGACAGTGCGCTTCAAAACTATAAACCTTGGTCATACTAAGCCAGCTGATGACACAAAGTAACTTTTACGAATTATTAGCGATTTATTCGATATTCGGTGGTTATTTCTTCATGTTGGTATATAACCGCGATAGACCCGATAGTAAGCAATAGTTAAAAGAAATAAAAATAGGTAAAAAAACTTTTTAAGTTAAACGGTTTTATGTTAAACATACATTGCAATGTTTAAGATAAATGTACTAAAAACCAAAAAATAATACAATAGATACAGTCGTGGGAATTATAAACATATGCATAGACTAGACTAAAATAAAACCGTGGGGCACGTCAATTGTCTACAATCGTTGATTAAAATGTTTGTTTTGTAATGTTACACTATAATTAGGCAGTTGACGTGCCCCACGGTTTTATTTTAGTCTAGTCTATGCATATGTTTATAATTCCCACGACTGTATCTATTTTATTATTTTTTGGTTTTTAGTACATTTATCTTAAACATTGCAATGTATGTTTAACATAAAACCGTTTAACTTAAAAAGTTTTTTTACCTATTTTTATTTTCTAGTTTTTAGTTTTTATTTCGCATTCTGTTTAATTCATATAGTACATTGTATTATACTGGTTGAGCACTTTCATTTGATACCCATATTGATGGGATCGATAAAACCTACGTTATCCGCCATTTTTTATTTTAGTTTGTAGCGGCCGCCATCTTGTATTTCAATTTTTTATAGTATATTGTATTCTGCTTGTTGAGCCCTTTCATTTGATACCCATATTGATGGGATTGATAAAACCTACGTTATCCGCCATTTTGTAGCGGCCGCCATCTTGGATTTAATTTTTTTATAGTATATTGCATTCTGCTTGTTAAGCCCTTTCATTTGATACCCATATTGATGGGATTAATAAAACATAAATTATCCGCCATTTTGTAGCGGCGGCCATCTTGAATTTATAATGATAATGAATAAACATAATTGTATTGTCACCAAAATGCAAAGTGTATACAAAATTTCAGATTAATCGGTTGACAGGAACAGGGTGAAATTTGAATTACTAAATTTGACCCAAGAATAAAGAATAAAACAAACGGGGTGAGCTAAATAAAACCGTTTAATAAAAATAAATAAAACCGTTTAATAAGTATAAGTCTGGGAACTATGGTATTGCATTGTATAATTTATTTATGTGAAGAGTTCTTGCAGAACAAAGGTCTCTAGAAAATGTCTGGCAAAATTATTAGTTATTTTCTATAGTGATGTGTCTTGACGTCTTGTGAAAACCCTAGAATTAGATCTTGACATTTCTGAAGGCATGAAACGTAATGAAAGTGTTGTTTAGCCCAAGTGTATCATTACTTACCCAAGTAATGTGAATGAAATACTCATAATACATTGCATTATTCAGTATACAGACACGTTTATGGAAAGGTCTTAGCTATAATATGTAGGCCATGAATCCATTAGGCGCTGCTATATGAAGGAACATTCGTTTTGTATGGGCGGTACAGAAAAATGAGTGATGGAAGTGCTTTCTGTACCTAAAACATTTTTTTTCCTTTTTAACAAGGAAATAGCATGAAAAATCTGCTTTTCATGTTCGTACATTTGATGTCCGTACGTTTTGTTATATTGTTAAAACTGTTATAATACCCATTTTGAATACTCTTGTGACAAGTATACTTCTTAAAATCTTAACGTGCAGTGTTAGGTATTAGTACCGTCAGCAACACCCTAGGGTACCCATTTTTGGTTTGATAGACTAATGATAGGGAGACTAAAATGTAGAATACCTATATTTGTATGGTAAAGACACCGCTATCCTTTTCTAAGAACTAATGCGAAATTTTAGAAGGAAAATTCGAATGGCGGCGCGTGCTTTGGAGCGTTTACTTCTGAATACAACCTAAAACAAAATTGATAGCTGACAGAATCTGACAGCTATCGCTGGCGTACACCAAAACACTTCAAACGCTTCAAAAGACTATCATCATCATCATCAGCCCACCGTTGCCCAAATGCCCACTGTTGGGTATATGCCCTTTTCTCCTCGCGCCACCTCTCACGGTCCCTCGCCATCCGCATCCATGGACCCTCCGTCGCTGTGACATTAAAGACTATAAGACACCTCAACTACAAGTCTATACGTTTAGCGTGCTCGCTTAAAACAATGCCTTAATGCCGTTTCAGCGACCAAGGGCCTATAAAATGGTCGTGCGTACCCCTTGTGGCCGTGGCGACCCCAAGAG
The DNA here is from genome assembly GCA_949319315.1 of Zelleria hepariella. Taxonomy (NCBI): domain Eukaryota; kingdom Metazoa; phylum Arthropoda; class Insecta; order Lepidoptera; family Yponomeutidae; genus Zelleria; species Zelleria hepariella. Next base: position 13,816,198 of record OX439383.1, on the reverse strand, counting down.
GTGAAGAGATCGGTTGGCAAACCACCAGCCAGATGGTCCGACGACATAGCCCAAGTAGCCGGAAATGGTTGCGCCTGGCACGGGACCGTGAGAGGTGGCGTGAGCATGAAGAGACCTTTACTCAGCAGTGGGTGTTAACTGGCTGATGATGATGATGATGACGTACCCCTTAGCTCACCGCAAAAACACTTTTGGCAACAAAAAGACACAGCTACTAACTGTACAATCAAAACAAGACTCCGCCGCGCTCGCCGCCTGTTGGACTGGCCTGATTTGCATTCCTACGATTGATTATTCAGCAGTGAACCCACAGAGAAGTGTCCTGTCCACCCTTAACATGGAGCTAGTATAAGCGGTTGCGTTTCGATTAGGAGGACAAGGTCCTTGCAGCGTATTTGATAGAGATAGAAGAAAATCTGTAGGCTTCCGGGCTTTCTTACTTTTAGGTTACTCTTACTATAAAGATTTTTATAAGGTTAAAACATTCGCTCGGGACAGGATTTTAACCCGCAACCTCTTGCATTCCGTGCAGGCCTCTTGCATTCCGTAAGACGAGTTTCAATGAGGTTAGAAAATTCGCATCGACAGTTACTTGACTCGGTAGCTCAATTGGTAGAGCGCCTGCACGGAATGCAAGAGGTTGCGGGTGCAAATCCTGTCCCGAGCGAATTTTTTAACTTTATAAAAATCTTTATAAAGTTCCCTAGCACGGGTTAGTGCTTTAGAAAATTCAAAAAGTACTTATTACTAGTTATGTGTTACTTATACGTTCTCTCATACACATAGGTTCTTGACGAACCGTTGAAGTCATGAAAACAAGCCAATCTCTTAATACATACCGGCTATCCCATTAATTGCATAATCCATATTTTAGCCGGCTCGGGCGAAGCCAAAAATGAGGGTGACTGTTTGATTTACGCACTTACGAGTATGCGACGCGCGATAAGACTTATCATTGTGTAACCGTCGCAGACTCCATCTATAGATTACTCCTCTTTCTCTAAAGCTCCTTGGATTGTCCGTACAGCCCCCCGGCCCCCCACCCCCGTTGACCGTCTGTGGCCACCGCGGAATAGAATCCATAATTTAATGCTAATTGAAATTAGAGGAACGAATGGTCGTGCTTTTGTAAACAGGACCTCTTGTATCCCGTTCGTAGTGCAAATGAGAAGTGTTGGGGTTTTCGGGAACGCGTTGGCGAGTTCACGCTAGAGGTGTGTAGTTCGCGAATGAATGCTTCGATTGAATGCATTCGTTATATGGAACCATTCATTCATTCATTCACTACCAATCTTTACATATCACATTCACTCTAGTCCACGTAGTTCATTCTTCAAGAAACATTTTTAAATCTACCACACTAAGAACCAAAATTCTGTAAGTCATCTCGCCTTTGTCACCTTTGTCATTCGCGGACTACCGTGAGTCAAAAGATACGTGAACGAACTACTGAGCTATGAACTATGAATGAGCTATGAACTATGAATGAACTGTGAATGAACTGTGAATGAACTATGAATGAGCTGTGAACTATGAATGAACTATAAGTGAACTGTGAACTAAAAGAGTGAACTAGTTCAGCGAAGGAAATGAACTATATCATTCTTTTCTTTTCACTGAAGCGGTTCGCGCACCTCTAGTTCACGCTATCAAAAATGTGGTCTACAGGGAGTTAAAATTAACTAAACTTGTGGTTCGCCTCGAACAATGAACTCGCGACCCTAGCCCGGCAGCTCTATATCTATACGTGATTCGTCTCTCCATAATAAAAGTTAGGGTTGGTTCTACAGGTCCTCTCTGTAACACCCTGTATACGATTCTGCTAAAAATACTACGGCCTTTGCATCTACGTAATGACATGATTTATACCTTCACTCACACTACAGGGTGCACTCTATGTCGATAGCGGAACTTTAAGTAGGCTATTTACTGATCAATACAAACAACTTGTACTAGGTGGCGAAAAAAATGGAGTGAAAAAAATATCAGCTGTTCCATATAAAAGGTCGACTCAGTACTGCGCCAAATGTATGAAATAGCAGATATTTTTTTCGCTCCATTTTTGTCGCCACCGCGTACAAGTTGTTTGTATTGATCAGTAAACAGCCTACTTAAAGTTCCGCTATCGACTTAGAGTGCACCCTGTAGATAGGTTAAGGGACTCTGCAGTGTCTGAGACATTGTTTAGTTTTTCTGCAAAAAATAATAATAAATAATAATAATAAAATTAGTTTATTTCTCAGTAAAACAGGCGAGAATTACAGGGTATCAGTTACATAGGTAGATTATTGTGGGAGGTGGTGCCTGCACTAGGGAGACCTGTTACGCAGGATACCTAGCCTCCTTTCTAAATAAATTCAATTAAATAAAAAATAAATACAGCGTCTAGTGGCACCTTCACTCAGACACACTAGATGGGTGAAGAGACCTCTCGGCGCTGCAGTGCCTGGGACATTGTTTTAGATGCAGTAGAATTGACCAGCACCTTTTCGCTGCACACGTAGACTTTTCTGCGAGAAACAGGCTACTGAATCGATTACCCTATTTCTAAAGAAAGCAAACCATAATCACAGTGTCAAGACTTAAGGCGGCTCCAAATCTTGGGCTTTGCATTTAAAAGCCCGCCAAAGCTGAAGGTTTCGCGGGAATCGCAGCTCAAACCAAGATTAAACAGAATCGCAGTTCCAACCGAGATTAAACAGAGGAGGGACGCAAGCCTTTGTGTACTCGATTGTTTGTACAGTTGGCCATAGGTGAAGGTATTCAGATGACATGGAAACACTACTGTGTGACATAAGCGCTTTATTATACCTTCTGCTAAGTTCTTGGGAAAACTATTCAACGTTTCTCTTTTGCAAAACTTTTCACAACCGGAAAGTTCACAATTTTCAGTGTTTTCAATTTTGTAGGTAAACTGAGCTATTTTTAAACATTTATAATAAGTTGAAAAAATTCACTCGGGACAGGACTTGAACCCGCAACCTCTCGCATACCGTGCAGGCGCTCTACCAATTGAGCTACCGAGTCAAGTAACTGTCGATGCGAATTTCTTCCTGTCCCGAGTGAATTTTTTCAACTTATTATAAATGTTTAAATTATTCCCTAGCACGGATTAGTGCTTTAGAAAAAACAAAAAGTGAGCTATTTTTGTTCGGCGATTTTTTCACGACGGTAAAACAGCATTATTTTTATTATTTTAAACAACTAAACATCTAAACATTATTTTAATTCGGCTGATTTTGAGATTTGCTCAAGCTACTGTTTTTTCGGCCGTGCCACTGATTGGAGCAAAAAAACAAATCACTAATTATAATTGTTGTCCTTTTGTTTATAATAATGAAAATAATACAATTTTTCTGTCGCGAAACAAAAATTTCTTTAAAAAATATCTCAGTTTAGCTACAAAATCGAAAATACTGAAAAATTGGGTTTAATTTTCTAACACTGTTTGATCCGACGGCATTAAAAAATCGTAACAGAAGCCGTCAACTGTAAGCCCATTTTGGCACCATTATGTTACAGACTCAGACCCCAGATTGATGGAGATATTACACAGGTGAAACAAATACGTTGAGCCCACTGTCGAGTGTACCCACCCTCTGTGTGAGCTCCTTTTAAGAGTTTCAAAGGAGAACCATCGAGTGGGGTCAGTGAACTTTGCTATTGGTAAATAATGGCACATGTGTTATACCCCGTCCTCTTTCAAGATAAAATGCATGTTCGAAAGGATAAAATGGAAAATATCGTAAATAACTTGTACCTTTTTGATATGGAAATTTCTTCTATCTCGTTCGAATATTATCTGTGCAAGTATTTTCTTGAATTAGACTCTATTGTCATTCGAACGCAGGATAAACGTTATTTTATCGTCTATTCTAGACCAATTTTTACCTAGGTTTAGATTTTACACGGGGACTAGAAATCTAATGACGTTTGGTCAAACAGCAATTGCTCGGAAACGTTAACTCGATTGTTCACGTTATCGATGCATCAAAATCCCTAAAAACTCTGTCTGGGGTTACATTTGGGTATTATGCCTCATTTATTTCAAGCCCCGATTTATTGGTCCCATAGCAAAATTGGAAAAAAAACTGTTCGTTAAAAAACATTTGTCCCTGAAGGATGACAGGAATAGGAACTGATGAAATTAAAAAATCGATTACATGTTGAAAATGTAGGTACATTGTTATTAAGCTACTGCACTAATTCCAAGTGATCTGATGCTGTCCGTTGAGGAGTCCGTTCACCATCTGCGAAGTTCTTAAGAAAATACGACCATATTGGATGTATACCTTTTCAAACAAAAAAAAGAATCATCAAAATCGGTGCACCTAGAAAAAAGAAAGCACTATTCACTTTTTTTTACTTAATTTACGTTTTGTTAAATAATTCTATGTTCCCATCATAACATTTACAGCAGAAGCAGTGCAGCCTACTCTAGTCACATTTCGCGCCGCTGAAGTCTTCGCCAGACAGTTAAGTATATCGCAAACCGAGAAAATACAACGTAACAAGAAAACTCCCAGGAAAAAACTCTCCGCATAATTTGTCACACAATCGACGAGGCCGTACCCGGGAAGCCTACGGACGTCCGGTGGCCGCCATCTTTAAAAAAATATATCTTGGCGCGCTCAGTGAAAAGACAACACATATTTTGCAGAAGAACTGCTTAGATTTATATTATCAGTATTATCACATACATTATTACGTTGGGATAGCGATCTAAAGTGGATCTTGGCCTTAGTATTTATAATACGGTTTCACTCGCTTTTATCATCCGACTGGTTTCGGATCCCATTCTGAGACCTTAGTCACAGAGGAGAGACGGAGCTCGCGCCGCCGTTGCCCGATTCTGACTGAGCGCTCGCACTTGTTACGGGCGGCAGAGTTTTCGATAATTTTCTGGAGTTTGATCGACTTTTAACAAACGGGTACTCGTATAACCTGCGTCAATAAAGAAACGATATATAAATGGCGAACACTCTCGCCCCCTCTTGCTTTAATAATATCTCGTCTATATCTCCTGTAGCGTTAGCAAATTCATTTTAGGCGATCTTACGCGATAACTAATGTTACCTACGCTGGGCTAATAACACGTAATACGTTTGCCTCTAAGTGTTGTTTTAATTTTTAAAGAAGGATTTTACAATTTTGCAGTTTTTAGGTTAGAAAATAAGTTTTATTCAACCTTTTTTTGTTGACCAGTAGGTTACACCCTGCAAAAAGAGTTGCCTTTGCATCTAAGTAATGTGATGATTCATACAGCGTCCAGTGGCACCTTGACTCACACTAGATGGATGAAGAGACCACTCGACGCTGCAGTGCCTGGGACATTGTTTAGATGGAGTAAGAAACATCGTAAGAAAAAGATTTAGGACCTTTTGAAACACCTTGTAGATCCAATCCAAAGGCCTAAAGATAGTTAGAAAAACTTTCAAGCAGCGGTACTTCCGTTCGCAGTAACTTTTTCCCGCCCAACGAAACGTAACAGGAAGCGGACGGTTACAAAGCTTCCGGTCGACGATTTGCGCACTGAATTATGGATTCAGAAAGGAGAGCATTTATTGTATTCTGTCTACCCGCGGGGATTATATTTCTGCTTTTTGGAGCGACTTTGGATTAATATTGTGGATGTTATTGCTGCGCTTTTGAGGGATGGGCTAACCACGGAGTGAAAAGTTCGGACGGCCCGGAGTTTAAAAACTTTATGCCTTGAAAACTTTTTCTTATGGTGCCTCTTTCCAATTGGAGGCCGTCATCTCTATATACGCCATTTTTTTCTCGGCCAGATGAAGAAGATCTGCGGTGGCCACTCTTGTCCATTTCTTGAAGTGTTTTCGCCATACAAAGCTAGTCCCCGAACTCCCGATTTCGTCCCTGGAAAATGGCACTAGGTTAAACATTTTTGGTATTCTGGGACATCTCCACCCCCGGCATGTGGGACTTTTGATAAATTTTTGGTAACAGAAAAACCTACCTACTTACCGAAAATTAAAAAAAGTGTATTTAAAAGCAGCGGCAAAAGACGTCTGGTAAACCTACCTCATAAAAGACGGTCCGACATCAAGTAGTTTGTTTCCTTTCGGTACGTGCTATTTTGATATCAGTGGTGAAAAAAAATCCATTTCGCTCAGTATTTGCGCTCGCGAGACAGCAACAAATTTGTCTATACGCTCTTAACATTTACAGTAGACTAGTCTCGCGACTTCTTTCGTCCTCGTGAACATTCCTCATTCTTTGTAAACCCCATTTCACGCCCTTAGGGGGCAATTTTTAACCGACTTAAAAAAAGGAGGAGGTGCTAAATTAGTCTGAATCTTTCTTTTTTTATTAGGTTAACCTGTCTTAGCGCACCTCGACTATTCTACAGATATCTACACTACAGCCCATGAAGAACTTAATGCGTACTCGAGTGAAAATCTTTACATATTTCCGAAGCTAAGGTTAAGTAGTTTAGAAAAAAAGGAGTATCCTTGCACAAATTCTTGGTAAAGTGTTTACCAAGAAATATTTTAGAACACATTTTTAAACCCAGTAAAATAACCTGAGTAGCTATTACATGGGCACTTTTCCCTGGACTACATAGTATTTTCCCGGCGTAAGCAGACGAGAAGAGCTTTAGAAAAACAAAATAACAAAGAAAAAATCTCAGCCCGCCACTCGACTTCGTAGTAAAAGAATAGGGTTAGAATGTTGCTACGAAGTACCAAGAAACATACAATGTAGAGTAAAGTTTGATATAAGAGGAGGTTACCCCGTGCAATAGCGCCGTCAATGAAACAAAAATCATAAATATCTTCTTTTTGGATGAGTTTTTTGCTAAAAATGAGCCGTCAAAACAGAATCCCTAACTAAGCTTAACTATTTCAGGACCAAGATCCCAGATCCAGTTATTCTGGGAGTTCATCATTCTAACCCATATTCTGGAATGACGCCATCACCAGAATTCATATGAATTAAAGTTATACTCGGTATGAAATGTAATCATAATCATGTTTATTGCGACATGTGGTAGTTTTACAATATTTAAAGTGTTTTATATTTTTCTATAGATTTTATTATCTGAAATAAATTATACAATGCAATAAATATAGTCCCATAACATGAGCCCTGTAAGGGTACCTACTGCAAGTAAAATGCCTACATACACATAGGCTGGTAACTTAATAGCAAAATTCCGGATGCCGCCGCCGCCGTGTATCCTACGTTTACCTATTCCTATTAGTATAGCGCGCTTTGAGAGATTTGCACTGTCTGAGAGCGCGCGCATTTTCCTTTTCTTCTCTCCTTTTCTAGGTTTTACTTAGACTTGCAACAAAAGCTAATAACGGTAACTACATTTCGGCGATTCTATCTTTCGCTTTCACGCGAAATTAGCCAAGCCCTTTATCATTCCGAGTGCGAGACCGCTGACGCGGTAAGCCTGCACGGAGCAGGGAGGCGAGTGCGATTGCTGGATGTCCCAACTGGGAACTAACCACGCGATAAACAAGGAAAACATTTTTTTTTTTTTATTCGAATGGCGTGCTCAATACGCTATACGGTGAAAGGTAAGCCGTCCAGCCACCTCGTTATGTCTGTGTCGGCCACATGCACCTTAACGACGCCGCTTTGGATGGCTATCAGCGGGTAGTCGGTCTTCGGTAATGTTTGACATCGTCTGAACCCGCCCACGCAACTCAGGTCCGCGCCAAAGTTCCATATGAGCGGAGATAATAAAAAAAAAAATTGTTGCATCACAAATATAAAAAAAAAATGCTATGTTGAATAAAGTCCTCCTCCATAGTTATTGCCACATAGGTTTTTGCATCTACTACGTAATGAGATGATTTATACAGCGTCCAGTAGCACCTTCACTCACACTAGATTGGTGAAGTGACCACTCGAACGCTGCAGTGCCTGGGACATTGTTTGGTACCAGCCTATAGGAAAGACAAGACAATTATTTAAGCGAAAAGTAGGAGACTACAAAATATGATACAGTTCGTTCGGACACTAATACCTATTATTGTATCCCACACTTATTTTTTCGTGCATTTCAGTTGATACGTCGCTATTTAGGACGACGGCACCGCCAAAGAAACAAAAGCGAAGAAAGAAGCGATTAAATTTCCCTTCCCGCAGATTTGCGAGTAAAATTATTGCCGTCCGAGTAAACAACGGATCGCCCAGAAAAAGCTTAAACAAACAATAAAATACTAAACGCCCCGAAGGGAAAATAATGCTATGTTGTTTTGTGGGTCGAAGTAATGCCGTTTTAAGAGTTTTCGTTTTGGGTCACCTGTTGGATATTTTCTTCTCTTGAGATTAGAAAATTCGTTGAAATTATTTGAACACCTTTTATCGGAAACCAAAAACAAAACACAGAAGTGTAAAATTTGACATTTAGCACAATAAGCAGCTATCTCTTGTCTCATTGAGGTTAAATGGCAAAATTAGAAACTTGATCCAATTTTAAGATCATCGGTTAACGAAACACTAGCATCGCACTTTTAGAACTATTGAACCCTTTACGAAGAGAGCTAGCTAGCTCTCGTCGCCAGTTACCTCATCCCTGCTCCAATTAAAACTGATCAGATATTCTACGAGGCAGAAGTGGCCAGCGGTGGCTACTACCTCGTACGAACCTACCTACCTACGAGCTGAAGTTACTATTAGACAATTATTGTAAGAAAATGGCATTTTTACCACGAGAAATAATACGCCGCTTCAATTTTAAACTAGGTGCAATTTCACTCCACACTATAACAATCCTCTGAATTGGTAAACAGATTCATTATTTCTTTCCTCAAGAAAGAGAGATTCGTCATTAGTTAAGTTCTTCATCTCATTTGAAGCCTTACAAATGGCCGGGAAGCCTTCGTCGCTTGAAGGCGACTGAGAAATATGAAATCTCTCAAGACTTGGTTGAATCGCGGTGAAGTTTGAAAAATTCTCCAAAAGGATCCGGACAGACCATTTATTCACTTAATTGCGAACGGATTTCGAGAACCACAGTCGACTCCGTACATTATAGACGCGTTTACACCGAGCGAGTGGGCGAGGAAAGACGTGGCAAAAAAAATATAGACTCACTTATTTCCGTCTGACACTTTTGAAAATGCACAAATAAAAGTTCTTCTTATAGCTGGAGAGTTTGTTTCCCGTCATGGGGTATGGGAAATGTCCTTTTGTTTTCAAAGTATTACCAGTAGTGTCTGTTTAGTGACGAAATATCTTGTATTTCAACAGTACTTTGGTGACATATTTTCGTAACAATAAAGCTTTTTTGTGATTTAATAATCCAAGGCATAACGGCCAACTCATCGGAAATTTTTGCTCTATTTCGCTCCTAAGCAAGTGTTTGGGGTGAGTATTGCTCAACCATGATTGTTGGTCTAAAAACACCATTAGGTATAGATGCGGGGCTTAAGGCTATTCCATACTGATCCCACAACTGGGCACTCCACTCGCAGTTAAAATGGCCTGTTCGTTTTGTTCTTATCTTCGTCTGGGGGCAGCTTAAATCGGTGTCGGAGATTCCTTTAATGGGTGTTGGTACGATTATTTTTGTACATTATCTGTTTCCAACCAAAAAAATATTTGATTATTATGCTAGCTGAAAAGTGTTCTATTTACTTTGCTCCATGTCTTTTCTGCAACTAGAATACGTTTTCTACTTTAAAGTCATGTACGCGTTATCTCGATGGCTATAACTCTCTCACATTCATCTCTCGTGTGAAATAGGGTCGGCTGTCAAATGACTCTTGAAAATAAACTGGGACTTGACTCCTTTAGGTTGATGTTTAGTATTCATAACAATATTACATTTTTCGTAACGAAATAACAATGCCTCTTGCTGGGTGATGGTAAAATTTACTTATTTTCCTTAGGAATGTTTCAAAATTATAATTTCAATATTGGCACACTGGGTCCCAATCCAATAAAGGCCGCACGGGAGTCCCCCAGACATCACTCGCGACGTGTAATTTTCGCCGACGTTGATTAATCGTCAGGACGTCGAACGTCGAACAGAAAACATCGGGGTAATGAAATTATGCCCTTATCACACTCTCCATGTGTAATGGGGCATTTATGGCGCGCGCTGGAGGCGATCAGCTGGCGTTTGTTTTTGTTTTCGGCCAGTTGTTTTTCGTTTTTGGGATTTTGAATATAGAATTTCGCTGGCGGCGACTTTCGTTGTGGGTCTACGACGCCAGTCACACAAAAGAGACGTCCGCGCCCCGTCTCTTCTGTGTGTTTTGCGTCGCGTCGCTTCTATACATTTTGTATGGCAGTGACATAAAACTGGTGACCAGTGAAACTATTTTCTGAATCAGATCATGATTGCTATACAGAAGAGCAAAGCACTATGTCAAACGAAGTAAAGTAACTTTCCAGGAGGTTCGCTGGATTTTATTATGATGTAATGTGAAATTACATGTCGTCCGCATTATGCAAAGATGTATGATTACCGCCCACGGCAAAGACGCCCTTACGTCCTTCTGCCACATATTGCCTATAACATCAATTTTGAATCATTAAAACAAGCATTATTATCTTTAATATGGTAGTCACTTGATAACACCCCATTGGCGTCAATCAACTCTGGAATTATTGCTTCCAGATATTTCCTTTCACATTTTATAACCAACATCGTCTATTTTTAGATACCTATAATTATGTAGGTATACTGGAACAATATGGCGCTTGTAGATATTTTTGTATGTATGTTTGTATTATGTAGCCTTTTTAACCTTTTTCATGATGCGACCCCCCTGGTATAAAAAAAATATTTCGCGACCCCCTTGACCCTTCGTTTTTTTTATCATTTATGTTTGTGTATGTTACTGAATTACCAATATTCATTCTATACAACGTATTTATGGTCTCCATGATTAGGATATAAGTACAACTTATCGGATATAAAAACACGGAATTCACAACTGGCTTTGAAGTGTTTGATTCCATTTGCCACCTCGTACTTATGCGAGTTGACATTTTCATCGATGGCCCAGATAAAAAGTAAGCAAAGAAATCGCTTAAATTTGGAAAACGATTTAATTCTATGTGTCGCAAAAACAGATCCACGATGGGATAAATTAATTAATAAAAAACAAGCTCAACCTTCGCATTAACGCGCGTCTTAGGATTATATTTTTCGTTTATAACATATTAAAATGTTTATGAGTTTGTTATGTTATGTTGTTTGTTATATCCTTTTGTTAAAATCCTTACAGTAAGAGAATTTTAAGTAAGAGTAATTTTAAAGTTAGAGTCTTACTTAATAAATAAATATTAATTGTCTTTATTGTTTTTTTTACTAAAGTACCCAGTTTTTCCGACCTCTGGCGACCCCCCTACAGAAGCTTCGCGACCCCCCAGGGGGTCGCGACCCACAGGTTGAAAAACACTGATGTAGGTTGTTCAAGTAGACTCGGAAAACTTCGCTAGCTCATTCAACAAAACATTTAAGTATTTGAAACGTATTTCTTCTTTCGGCTTAGTTGTATAATAATTTTTTTCAGGTTGCGTGGATCCATATTATAAGACACATATTATGATGGTATAGGTGCTGGGCTACTTGCTAATTCGGAAGGCAAAGTTTTTTGTTCGAAAGTCCGTTATTGGCTTAATCTTATCTTTAGACAATATTGAGAAACTAATTACAATATTTTTTATTTTGGTTCAGTAGTTTGGATTTTACAACGTTTCAAAGATACGGTTTTATGACGTCACGCGACGGTCTGCGTACTGTTGCCGGTCATAGGAACAAAACATTTTAGCGCATAAAAACAAAACTACTGGACCAAAATAAAAAATATTTAAATTAGTTTCTCAATATTGTCTAAAGATAAGGTTAAACCAATAACGGACTTTCGAACAAAAAACTTTGCCTTCCGAATTGTGAAGGAAAACATCGTGAGGAAACCCGCGGCTTAGTAGGCTCCACACGTATTGACTTGTCTTTCCTGTGGGCTAGGCCGGCTAAGCTGTAAGGATGGTATAGGTGCTGTGCAAGCCTACTCTATCTAAAACAATGTCCCAGGCACTGCAGCGTTCGAGTGGTCACGTCACAGTGTGAGTGAAGGTGCCACTGGACGCTGTATAAATCATCTCATTACGTAAATGCAAAAGCCTTACTTAGTTTTCTTCTAATACTTTAGGCAGGTAACTATCTTCATTCAACACCTAATTAACTTCTGATCAGGGACCCGATACTTATCTACTTAGAGTCACTTTAAAAGGCATTTTCTAAGCAAAATTGTCCCCCTAATTTGCAATTACCCCGGCCGCTGACACGAACTCCGATATTCAAATAACCCCAGTCAATTTACTCATAATAATACCCCCACTCCCCCCCCCCCCCATTGCATGATGAGTTATTACCTCCTAAAGACTAATATTTCTTCGGCTGATGTCGAAGATATTAGCTGGTGGTTATATTAATGGATGAGGGGTATGCTGCGAAATAAGTAATGGTTAAAATAATTAATTTTTAACCCCCGACCCAAAAAGAGGAGTGTTATAAGTTTGACTGCTGTTGTGTGTGTGTGTGTGTGTGTTATGCTAACGTTACTTATCTCTAGATTGTGATATTTTTAATCGACTTAAAAAAATGAGGTCGACCCATTTTTTTTTTATGACTTTTATCTATGTGAACCAATTTTGATGTTTTTTTAAAGGTTACCATGTTGTCCCATAAAAAAATTGTGAAAATGCTGTCTCTGTTTCTCTTCCAATCCTTTTTGTCACCATAAAATGTCATGTCACCTCATCCAACTTGCGCATTTCAATTATTACGTTTAACTATGTAGTTTTAACCACTTTTTTGTTTTTTTCTAAAGCACTAACCCGTGCTAGGGAATAATTTAAACATTTTATTTATTTTTTAATGTAAATTTAATTTTTATTTTAAATGTAGTGGCAATATCAAAAATTCCAATGAGCATTTCATCTGCAAAGATGAACGCATTGGGTGGTGTAGATTAGTGCAAACTAATCACACCAGATGGCGCCCCCCGTCCAGTTGACGGAGACTAGTTGAAGAAATTCGCATCGACAGTTACTTGACTCGGTAGCTCAATTGGTAGAGCGCCTGCACGGTATGCGGAAGGTTGCGGGTTCAAGTCCTGTCCCGAGTGAATTTTTTCAACTTATTATAATATGTAGTTTTATTTTATGTGTATTTTACTTACGAGTGATTTCCATATTGTTACAGGTAAGATCCAGTTTAACCAATTCAGTTCAGCCGACACCGTCTCCGTATAAGGTATACAAATTACGTAGCATTTACTACGGTCCTTATTTGTCAGTTTGTTCATTTCGCATTTTAAACCATTTCCTGACTTGGGGGCCTGCCCTGCGGTCATATTTGTATGCGTATTTGTCATAATATTGTATGCACATTAGGTAACTAAATCTAATATTCTTATGCCCGATTTCACCAACTATACTTAATTTTTAAGAACTTCTTTAACTTTTTTAAGAAGTCCTTAGCGTAATTTTGTTTCCAAAAATTTCACCCACTATACTTAATTTTTAAGAACTTCTTTAACTTTTTTAAGAAGTCCTTAGCGTAATTTTGTTTCCAAAAATTACTCTAAGGACTTCTTTAAAAGGTTAAGAAGTTCTTATAAATTAAGTATAGTTGGTGAAATCGGGCATTAGGCCCATAATATGAATCACAGTTTTAACCAAAAACCCTATCTGTCGATTAATTTTTTATACAAAATGCGAGGTTTAATCTAAGGTCTGAGTTTAAACTGTGTTTGATTTATGGCACTTAGCGAGTATAGTAGTTTCGTACATTCAAGTAGAATAAAGTACATTCTACAAATACCCATAAAATATTTCTTCTTTATAATACTAGTGGTTCGCCCCTAACTATGAACTCGCGACCCCATATCTCAGCAACCCCTTGACCGATTTGGCTCATGTTCCAACTTAAAAAATATCTTTGTTTCATTTACCTGCTTACTAAATTTCATGACGATCCGATTAAATTTACTCAAGTTATCGTCGAACGAACATTCATACATACATACAAACATACATACATACATACAAACGCTGGATTGTTCCAGTAGACTCGGAGAAATTCGCTCGCTCGTTCAATTATCGCATAGTTTTAGTACTTAAACTTTCGTAAGCACTGCACATTTTTATATCGCTTTAACGGTTTCACTTACTTTTGAGCGAGTGTACTAGAGTGAGCGGATGAACGCCAAGACGAACGCGTCGTCCATCCCTCCTCCATGACTAAGACTTCCGGACGAAGTCGAAACATGTCGGCTATTCCGACAAAATAAAAGTAAGTGAAACCGTTAAAGCGATATAAAAATAGTTTTAGTACCTATCCTGAAACAAAGAATATAGCAAAAAGAGTTAGGAACTTTTGTGAAACGTTGTAGTGGTAAAGCATAAACCTGTTAATCGAAAGAGCGTACCGAAGTGTGCCAAAGGCCATGAATGGCCAGCTAGTGCGTCAATACCGATATTTTTACACTAACTAAAATGTTTGCGAAATAGGGTGTCAAACTGCTACTGTGTTGGCGAACAAAGTTAGCTCGCGCTAACTCTGTTTTGGCAGTTTGGCAGAGATAGCATTGCCGGGCGTAAATGGTCACACATAAAGCCTAATATCCTATTCGGCCTGCTTTAGTATGATTGGTTGGGCTATTCCCTGAAGAAAACTACTGTCTACGTTAGTGGAGGTCCTTGCGAGTATTGAAGAGGGCTTCCGCGGCATCTTAGTGGCACATCTAGGCGTTACTTCACGTTAAGGGATATCATTACATAGTATGGCAAACCTAATCAATAAGTCAGCAAGTGACCAGTGTATATAAGTTATTCTTTTTTGTATTTTTTCTAAGCCACTGACTGTACTCACTGTAGAGGGAGAGATTTTTGGCGAGGTCAAAACTAGTCGGCTTTTTCGACGTCCAAAAGTAATTGAAACTGTTCAATTGTTTAATTAGACACAGTTGTCATTCTCTATATTAAAATCTTTTAAACTTTTGTGGCGCAATCTGACATGCTGTACATTACCTAGTACAGACCAGGTCTTCTATTCTCTAAAAAATCCACTCAACCGTTGAGCGTCCAAGACTTTAAAATAGCCCTTATTGAAATGAACAATCTTTTTTTTGACATTCAAAAATGGGAATATTTAGTGTGGATATTTTAGAGAATGCAGGGGCTGAATTGACTGTGCGATACACCCGAATGTCCCGAATGAATCGATGACGTATAACCGATTACACCATTCATTCCATAAACGCCATTTTCCTTAACCGATTTACTTGTTGCTACGATTGATCGAAACCCTTTACCAATGCGTTCATCTCTATCCAAGCACATTCGAATGGCTGACTACGATTATCAAACATAGTTAAACGTACCTACTCACGAGAACCCGAGACTAGGTCACAACCGCTAGAAATCAAGACGCGTTAGGACGCCCAAAGTCCACCCATTCCCTGCTATCACGCTCCACCGATTCCCAACTTAATAAGCCATTAACCAGCCAACTCAGATCCCAAGACGTACTGCGGCCAAACTTTGGGCCGCAATCCCGGATTGCATCCCGGGAATATATGCCACGTCTATCCAAGCTCCATATCAGTTGAATCGCTTAATGAAACTTAAGAGAATACTTTCGCCGGGCCCCAATATGGCCGCCTTCGGCGACGTCCCTGGATTTATTCTGCACTCGATTGTGATCGCGATACGGGCTCCCGCGTCGGATTCAGGGGCCTTAGCCTGTAACACAATGGCGTATCAATGGCGTCCCAGGTAGAAGGACAAAACCGGGATTTTTTCGTTGTTCTCCTACAACCAGCGAACTAATCCTCTAGAATTAGACTCATATATTCTTTGCTGTACTACGAAAACATTAAAAGGACCGACACTGGACCGACAGCATTAATCAATCGTAATTAAAACCGTCAACCGGAAGACCATTTTGGCACCATTGTGTTACAGGCTAAGGCCCCAGGTCTATTCCGCAATCGACCCAGCTACACGTCTCCAGACCCTGATCGAAAGGAACGCAAAGAAAGAAATTAAAATCAAATAGTGGACAAACTATTCTGGGCCTTCAGCCGAGGAATGACCTGGGGCAGGTATTCAATTAAATAATACATAAGGTTAGGTTAAATTACTACTTCATCACGCTTAATTTTCTACCAATATTATTACCCGATAAATTCTTAAGCCCGCTATGACTTCAAATAGTGGATAAATCAATAAATTGTATAAAGTTTCTTGAGACAATCAACATTTGTCATGATGCCTAAGTTACTGTAGCTAGCTTGGCAAGATCTATGGGGTTGTAGTTCGATACACCTATAACCCCTCTATGCAGATTAAACGAGTGGGATGACGTACCTAGATATGGTGGTCCTGCTACACTTTATTGTAAAAAAAACAACCGCTCCATACATTTGGTGCAGTAGGTATCGAACTTTAGTGTGGAAGTTGGAGCAGCTGATTTTTGTTTTGAGATTTCGCACTTGGTCCCATAGTAAATAGTAAAGTGCCTTGTATTTGTGAGTTAATCGATCCCTTTCTGTATCACAGAACCTTTCTAAACACCCTGTATAGTTGGTATCCTTGCTTGTTTATATTCCTACTAGCTTTTGCCCGCGAGTTCGTCCGCGCAGACTTTTTTTTTTCTCGTGCGTTTTTCCGTTGTTTTAATGGTTATTCTGCTATTCGGGGCGGAGAGAAATCCAACAAATCCAAAATCATAGAAATCGTTCCACCCGTTCGAGTTATAAATGGTGTAACTAACACGACTTTGTTTTATATGTATATTAAGGCTGGAAGATAGCAGCGTGGCGGGAAATTCAAAATTTTCACAGTTTTTTTACATTTTGTAGCTAACCTGAGCTATTTTTGTTCAGCGATTTTTCGTTCGCGGCAATAACATAGTGTTCTTTTCATTATTGTAAACAACAGAACAACAATAATTCAGCCGATTATGAGTTCTGGTCTACGACAAGTTTTTTGTGCAGTGCCGCTGCTTCGTAGACCAGAACACATAATCGGCTGAATTATTGTTGTTCTGTTGTTTACAATAATGAAAAGAATAAAATGTTATTGCCGCGAACGAAAAATCGCTGAACAAAAATAGCTCAGTTTAGCTACAAAATGTAAAAAACTGTGAAAATTTTGAATTTCCCGCCACGTTGCTATCGTCCACCCTTAAGATTCCCTTATCCGGTACATAACGCCTATTTGGTTGTGTCCCTAAATTCGGACGAACGTGGATGAACCCGCGCGGACACTATAATTTAACTCCCGGATTTACTCCTTAGTATCAAAAAGAAATTATAAGGGAATTTCGGGAACAATTACAGGGCAGGGGTTGCGTGTGGGTTTACCGGTTTAGGTCTTCTTTCTGAAGTTAATAGCGTATCCTTTGTAGGTAATAGGGGCTTCTGAGGAAATCTCCTTCGGCGTACTATATTTTCCGGGGATATTGGCCAGTTTTATGGCCTAAATCCCCGTGTAACGACATTTATCTCGGCCGATGACAGTAAATGCTCTATTTAATTTATTGTTTCGCCTTCTTAGCTCGCCTGAGCTTTCGTTCCTGGCCGATTTAGTTTGAAACTAGCTATTTACAAGTTAAGGTCCAACGATAGCAGTGTGGCGGGAAATTCAATTCTTGCACAGTTTTATTAAATTTTTAAGTTCAACTTAGCTATTTCATTATTGTAAACAACAGAACAACAATAATTTTGCT
Organism: Zelleria hepariella; assembly: GCA_949319315.1. Classification (NCBI taxonomy): domain Eukaryota; kingdom Metazoa; phylum Arthropoda; class Insecta; order Lepidoptera; family Yponomeutidae; genus Zelleria; species Zelleria hepariella. The sequence goes on along the minus strand of OX439383.1, from coordinate 13,798,464 downwards.
GATTATGTGTTCTGGTTAGTTTTTTGGGCAGTGCCATCAGCTTAATTATTTTAGTCTGTTGTTTAAAATAATGAAATTAATACTATTTTATTGGCGTGAAACAATAATCGCTAAACAAAAATTGCTCAGTTTAGGTTCATAATTTAAAAAACTGTGAAAAAACTGAATTTCCCGCCACGCTGCTATCGTTGGACCTTAAAGATGTTTTACGATTACCATCTCACTCGCCGAGGCTCGTCACATCCCTGTATATTATGAAAGTGAAATGAACCGATTTCTAGTTCCGCAAATCGGGAGTCAAACTAAAACCCCATGGTGAAAAGTCCGTCCAACCTCTACCAAATCCACAACTACACCACTGGAATAAAATACAAACCGTTTCTGAATCATTGAGAATTTCAAGTTGTTCTGAGTGGGTGGTATTGGTCCAGGGCCACCCTACGCCATGTACAACTTGTCCGGACACTACAGCGTCCGTGTGGTCACCAAACCCATCTAGTGGTATCGTTTAGAAAGGTATAGTTTAGAATCCCAAGCCGATCCACTCGGAATAACAAACTGTTCTCATTTCCTACATTTACGAAAAAATATACTTGTTAATAACTTTATTAGACGTTCTCTCGACACATACAACAAAAATTATTTAGAATTAGATATTTTTGCTAATAGTACTCGTAAGTTAGCATTTAAACATAAATTATTTAAGCTTTTAAATTCGAAAACATAAAATTATTTATTATTTTTTTATACTACAATGTTTTTCATAATAATACTTCGGGAGCATGTAAAAAATCCGTATGATACTGCGTTAACACTTTAGGCCACTTATGAACTTTTATAATAATAGTCTTCTTTATAAATATATTTGATGTGTAATTTACAACCTATGACTGTATATGTTGCCATATTTAAATTAAAAAATAACAATTATAATAACACCCGGTACCTTCCCGCGCTCAGCCCTCATACATACCTGTAACTAAAGAGACCCATAAGTCGTCAACTGCGCGGTTTGTCAAACCGCATGGTGTGTCAAGCAAGTCTCATCTTTCGTAGCGCGTTTTGTGCCTAATTTTCTTGATACTCAAAATGGCTACACATTTCCACTCAAGCAAACGAGTTCAGCGGATCCAGTCGTCTCAATTCCTCTGAACTCCTCAGAAGGATGATGGACGATGCACCGGGGCCACAATGGGCCGTGCCAAGTTTTTCGTATCGTTCACGTGTCGTTAGCTCGCACTCCAGTTGTATACTGGGCGAGACATGCGAACGGGGCGTGTTTAGACTGCGGAATGTGTAAATGTGGACTAGGGCCCGATTGTTCAATCATCAGTTAAAGCTCCAGTTAGTTTATTCGACGAATAAAAATAGCCCATACAAAATTCGTTCGATTTTCAAATTATTCCTAGGAATAGTGCTTACCTGGCGATTGAAAAATCTGACCTAAGTGTAGAAGAGTCTTTATTTGGAATTATTTAGCATGACATTCGACAAACATCTACAGTCTGCTTACGGGCATCTGCAAATGTTACGAAATATCGGCTGCCCAAGAAGAAAATCAGTTATACCTCATTTGAAAGAGTTTCCATAATCTATAGACTTTACCCGACAGGAATATACCCCTAAGTTCCCAATACTAGCTACTTACTTCTTTGTAAAATAGGATACCGCCCTCTGAAATCTGAAATGCGAACTCTATGAATCGCTCGTGCGGTCTAAATGCACCCCAAGACAGCACGAGACGTAGATGTTAGTGCTAATGTCTCTTTTTGAGCTTTTTGTGTGGTGTCTGACAGTCTGAGAGTGATGAGTGGTCGGAAATGGCAAAGTAATGGCTAGATACGTTTACGTTTCACTAACTTTCCTTAGGTACTTGGGAAACGACAAAATAATTTCAGCGGCAAAATTTAAGCGAAGCAAAACTCAAGCTATAATCGAAGTTGGCTTATTTTTTTACCGACTTCAAAAAGGAGGAGGTATACTTTATGTTAATTTTTTTGTCATGAACCGACTTTGATGATTCTTTTTGTTAAAGTATTACTTCCTCTGTGGTCCAATAAAAATGGTGAAGATCTGATGAAGAACTTCGGAGATGGAGAACGGAACTCCTCAACGGATAGCAGCAAATCACTCGAAATCCGTGCAACAGCAGCAATATCAGTGTACCTTTTCACCAGTGAAGTCTTTTTTATTTACTCCATCGTAAATAATGCTAACTGAACAAACTCGTTCGTTACACCTAAGTCTGCAAGGCTAAGCGTCTATTTCAGCACTTTGGGATCGGCGATTAAACGCCTGAGAGTCCGCATTTCAAACGTCAAACTCATGCGTTTGAAAAGTGAGATCGGAGTCCGAAAAAAAATATCTGCTGTTTCATACATTTGGCGCAGTACTGAGTCTACCCTTTGTATGGGCAGCTGAAATTTTTTCGCTCCATTTTTTTCGCTACCTAGTACAATAAGTAGACAGCCTACATGAAGTTCCGCTATCGAATTCGAGTGCACCCTGTAAATATATATTTTGTCCTCACCTCAAACCACACCCTCTTAGTGCATCGTCAACACAAGGTATACTATACACGGAGCAATAATGGGCCGACAAATATTTGCCCAACGGCTGCTGCGGGCCACGACCCATACCTCACCCTACAGTTAAGACAAATATAGGATAACTTCCCAGTTATGTGTTGATTTGATTTTAGTTACGTGCCAAGTGGAGTTAATGCGTTTTAGGACTTGATTGAAAGCGATTTCAATGCAAACTTAGGGTGGCATTAATAGTCGTCAGCTCAAGCTCGAGCTCAAGTAGGTGATCTCGTAGGGTGATCTCAGAAAAAGACTATTTGCATCTACGTAATGAGATTATTTATACAGCGTCCAGTGGCAGCTTCACTCACAATAGATGGGTGAAGAGACCAGTCGGCGCTGCAGTGCCTGGGACATTGTTTTATATGGAGTAGGCTTGCCCAGTACCTATAACATCTTGACAGCTTAGTCAGCCTAGCCCACAGGAAAGGCGAGTCAATACGTGTGGAGCCAACTAAGCCGCGGGTTTCTTCACGATGTATTCCTTCACAGTGAGCGAATCACCCGTGTTAGTCAACATCAATCTTTACCCCTAGTTCGACAGTATTTACGTTTGCAAAGATCACTCAAAGGGGAGGTCACAGGATCCTCTCCCGAGTTTTACGAGGTCCCCCGATGCGATAGGGTCGGCCGGATCAGATACGGTGGCCAGGTTTAGCCCCGTCTCTTTAAGGGTGTTCCTTCCTTTGGGTTAGTGATAAGGGACCGCACTTTGAAGTGGTGGTAAGATTAGGTACGCTAGTTTCGTTCGTATATTTTGGACTTAACTCGTATATGCTTTTTTAAACTTTCGTGGTTTCCAGACAAAATTATTGTAAGAAAACGGGATTCTTACCACGATTTATTTTGTTTTGAGCTCCCGATATTTCTGCACCGTTGCAGGCACCATAGACACGGGTAAACTGAAAACTTATCTACACCTAGGTGTTTGACATTCGAAAAAACATCTTCAGTCTACCCGTGACCATGGTGCCTGCAACGGTGCCGAAATATCGGGAGCTCGAAACATAATTGTATAGATAGTCACATCGCCGGTCATAAACATCACTATTTCCTTATTGTCAATGGTGCCTAATTGATTTCAAACACCAATCCGCATAGTCGACACAAACATTGGATTGCTAAGCATTTAATATCAACTTGTCTCTTTATGATTCCAATCATGAAACAACACACAGGGCAACCTAAATCCGAATCCTAAAAAGTGTGTCATTTTACGTGAAATATTATATGTTAGGAGTGAGACCGTTCGTTCCCTTCATCCATCTAGTGTGAGTAAAGGTGCCACTGGACGCTGTATAAATCATCTCGTTACGTAGATGCTAAGGCGTAAGGTTTATGAGGCAGTTGCGGAGTAGGTCATTTATAATGAGTAATGGATTGGCGGTTCTTTTTTGTACACTGGAATATTTTTTCCATATAAAATTAACTGAACAAATAGTAAACTGAACCCGTATTCTACCTAACTCCAGAATAGTTCAGATTATACGGACAATCCAGAGTAAGACCCCAGGGTTTAGGCTATACAGTAATGGGGAATTTATGGGCGTGTGTAAAATTTTACCCGGGCACGAGTGTGGTAAAGTAGTTTTACGATTTTTAGCTTCAAAAGGTGACATGGCACCCTTTGTCACGCTGGGACCCGATAACTCGATAACTGACAAATAAATAAACCTGTAAATCTACTGAACATAGTTTATGACGCTTTTGCAGAGTTTTATGTGTGAATAAGCTTTTTCTTGCCACTTGATCCTTTTTAGCCCCCTACCAAACAAAGGGTTGTTATAAGTTTTACGTGTAAATCTGTCTGTCGTATCGTTGCTATAAAACGTGTGAACCAGGACGATTTGTTTTTTTTTTTACTATTTTATTCTTAGCTATGTTTGTTTTTCCTTTAGCTATGTATGCACATTCTCAGATTTTCAGAAAATATTTTCTCTTTTTATTCTAAAGTATTTATGAATCCTTAATTATTATTTAAATAATTAACCTAATTCGTCTCTCGCACCTTTCGACAAAGTTTTTGCTCTACAAAACCAATCTTTCTATGTTCTTTAAACTTTGTTTGTTTACAACAATATCCTGGAGTCAGCGTGTCTTGTATGTAGCTACGTTCAAAACATGTCAGTTCGCTGGCACTGGTCGTTTGTCTATTGTCCGGGTAGTTACTGACATGTTGGATATCCTGATCGGATTTGTCTTGTTTCTCATAGCACTAAGGTGTACACACAATATATTTGAGACGATTACGTACGTAACTTTGAAATTAAACAAAGTCATAGATACATGCCCGCACTGGGAATCGAACCGGGTACCTCTTGCTTCAGAGTCCACTGTGAAGGAAAACATCGTGAGGAAACCCGCGGCTCAGTCGGCTCCACACGTATTGACCTGTCTTTCCTGTGGGCTAGGTCGACTAAGCTGTCAGGATGGTATAGGTGCTGGGCAAGCCTACTCCATCTAAAACAATGTCCCAGGCACTGCAGCGCCGAGTGGTCTCTTCACCCATCTAGTGTGAGTGAAGGTGCCACTGGACGCTGTATAAATCATCTCATTACGTAGATGCAAAAGGCCTTAGTTTATACTTCTAATCTATATCGGCCAGAATTAAAAACTGTTTTGAGAGTCCTATGTCCCTGATTAGAAATGACAGGGACTGATTATGATATTTTAAAACTTAAACTTTAGTTTCGTCCCTCCTCCATGATTAAGACTTGTGGACGAGGTCGAAACATGTCGGCTATTCCGACAAAATAAAAGTAAGTGAAACCGTTAAATCTAAAACTGATTATGATACTTCAATGATACAATAATATCGTCTTATCAATGCACTGCATTGCGTTTTTAAGATTATATTTTTTTTCCTTACTCAATGTGTGCAAATCTGGTTGCTTACGCTCTGTTTATACATGTACTGCATCTTGGAACCGTGGCCAGTTCCAATCCAAAACATATTTTTATTCATGTATATTTTTTTTTACTTTCGTGGTTATTATTATCAGATATTATAAATCATTTAAAATATATAAGCCTTGGCTTTTTCTTACTTAAGAATTTAGGACCTCAAACAGTCACCACCACTCAATTACCACAAACTGTCTCTCTGTATTGCTCCCCGTTTGCATAATGTATGTACCCTGAGCCGTGTATGCACCCTGATTAAATTAATTATGATTAGGCACCTGTTGGCTTGAGTAATTGTCCGGCTGGACCGCAATATCGCTGGATCAGTTATTCCGTACTGTACCTATGACTTTTCGCCTCCTCCTTGCATCAGTTTCCTGCTTACTTAGGGTGACATTAATAGTCGTCAGCTCAAGATCGAGCTCAAGCAGGTGATCTCAGAAAACAAAATCTGCAAAGGTTTGGCTAATGTCAAGGTTGAGTAGCTGTCAGCATATTAATACACACTAGCTCGGTGATTTTGTTTTCTGAGTTCACTTACTTGAGCTTGGGGTTGTGTGACGACTTTTAATGCCACCCTAAGTAAGGAGCTTTTCACTTTTTATTTCCTTCATTCGTTTGGAGCAACCCTTCATTCATTACGTATCGTATATACTCGAGCATTTGTTTTTCACCATAGTAAAAAAAAATCTTAAAGTTTATTATTAGTTAAAAAAAATCCCTTGGGACTTGACTTGAACCAGCAAACTCTTGTACATAGTACAGGCGCTCTACATAGCCAAGTAACTGTCGATGCAAATTTTTCAACACTTATCACGTCTGATGGATGGAACGCGCTACCTGGTGTGAGAAGTTTGCACTAATATCCACTACACAAGGGTGCTTAACCCCAGGCCCGCGGGCCACGCTGTGGCCCGCGAAAGAATTTTAAATGGCCCACAGTCACTCAAGTAAGTTTTGTAATTCTTACCATTTCGCATGTCTTGGGAGTAACTGAAAAAGGTATTGTCAGTGGCCTATCGTGAACGTCTGAATCCACAGTTTGGCCCGACTATTAAAAAGGTTGAGCAGCCTTGCTTGAATGAATGCATAATTTACGTCATATGAAAGTACCGTAAAGGATCTGTAGCTTGTGAACATGGTGAAAAAAAGAAAAAAAAACCGCGCGGATAGAACCGGCCGATAAATTAAGAGGGAAACCTCGAGTTTGAAAATTTTCTTCAGGTTGTCCCTTTCGCTCAGTATTTGCGCACGCGAGACAGCAACAGATTTGTCTGTACTGCTAAACGCTCTTAATTCGGTGGGTAGAAACTCGTGGGTCTATGATGTAAAAATCTTCGCTGGATTGACGCGGGCGATGATTGTGGTAGACATCTCTGACGATGGCCGCTGGAGAGGGTATTAATGAGAAGCTCGTTTACGGGGACTAAGGTATTGGTATATTCGTATTATTGTATTGTTTTATTGTATGGTATCATGTATTGCTATAATGTTGCTACACTGCTTTCCTTGAGGTTTTCTTTTAATAGTTTCGTTCGTGGCATTACTCGTTCAGATTTTTCTGAAATACTTCGAATTAAGCAGAACTCACGGTGTCAAGCAAAACCTGCTTTCAAATTTAAAAAAACCCCATCCAAATCGGTTCAACCGTGCAAGAGCTACGGTACCACAGACAGACACACAAATAACGGTCAAACTTACAACACCCCTCTTTTTGGGTCGGGGGGTAAAAATTGCATAAAGGTTGCATAGCCGTGCAGAAAAAACTAAATAAAACAAAAGCCGCACATGCGAGCGAGCCCTCCACTGCGCGTTAATAATAAACTGTCAGAGGCAGACTACGAATTTGTCGCGGGCGCGTGTCTAAGTGTTCGCACGCAGGTGTAGAGTTGTCCAGGGGCGGACGCAGGGTTCCGAGGGGGATCAACCTTGGAGGAGGTCAATCCGTGCTCTTTTAGATGCATTTCCGTAAAGAGTCAGTGTAGCCGACTAGTTTGCATGCTTTTTTTGCTAAAAACGAGACGCCAAATGAGAATCCCTAGGTTTTAGGCCTTGGGTTCTATAAATAGTAAGCCTAGGGATTCTCATTGCAAAAAACGCATCCAAACAGAAGATATGATTTTTTTTCATTGGTGTCGCTTGGATTCATTGGATACCCTCCTCTTGAGTGGGGGTGGGGGGGTCAGCAATCGTTTTATCTATCAATTGCATTGAAATAGTAAAAATAAAAAATCCTGCGTGCATCTACATATTATATTCGGGAGCTTTTGCTCCGGTATCTTTTCTTGTTGTGTAACAATTGGAGAAAAACGACTCATGACTGAGTCTAATAGCTGTATTTAAAAAAAATACTGGCCCCCTCATTTCCTCGCCCCGAATCCACCTCTGATAGTCACCCGATTCAGTGCCATACATCACGGAGTTTCCGCTAATGCTGTGCCTTTCTCTCTCATCTGATCTGAAAGAGACATAGTCTAGGTGGGCGAGCTAGGCCACAACTTTGAATCAGGTGCCCTGGCCATAAATATCACGACGACATGGCGCTGTCCGCGACACTTGGAGGGTTAAATAAGAAAGAAAAAGAAAAATGGCGGCTTGATGAGGTATGGCAAAGTGTATTTTAGGTGAAAATGCAGGCCTGCTGCTGTTTCTTCTTCAACCTATAGCCACCCAATGCTGAGTGTAGGTAGGTCTCTTCCATTGCACTCCATTCTTTACGGTCTTGGGATTTTCATCCAGTCTTTTCCTGCCACTTTGACCAGGTCGTCGGTTGCCTGCTGTTGTTTTCAGGGCCAAAATCCATCCTTACATTAAGAATCCCGTACGTTAAGAATCTGTTAACATGCTGTTGACGGTTATCAGTTAGTTAGAATTTTATGCCAGAGTAACAACTGTCAACCGCAAACCGAAAAAAACTTAGGCCTTTGCATCTAGGGCAGATGATTTATACAGCGTCCAGTGGCATCGCCACTCACACTAGGTGGGTGACTCGGACGCTTTAGTGCCTGGGATATTGTTAACAGATTTTAATTTTATGAGTTATCCTCTTGTCGGTGTAGCATTCTCCATGCACTTCGATCACCGGCCAGTTCCTTCGCAGCCTCGTACGTCACGACATCCATCTTCTCTTTAATTTGGTCAAAGTAGCTGCTCCGTTAACAAATAGTTACGAATAATTCACTGAAATTGAGGTTTCCACATTGTTTCGCAAGTGGTAGCCGCTATTATAACCGTTTCGAACCAAATTATAGCAATGAAAAAGTGACGACAGGATTTTCTCAAAAAAAAAAATTGCCGGTATAAAAAAACATTTCCATCGTTTCAAATTTGGCCTACATCCAGGTGGGCCATCAAAAACAGTCATTCCACAGACGTAGACCACTTAACCCGTAAAGAAAAGGGCAATTTCAGCCCAACCTATTTCTGCCGAGAACCGGAATTATCCGCAATCAATCCGGACAAAAGCGGTTCAATGAACAACGTTATTTCTTTTTGCGCCCCTCTTTGACTGCGAAATGGCTTGACATAGAAAGACACCGTAGAATTAGAATATTCTTTATTTTACTAGAAAACAAGTAATTGGTCTAAAAGAAGAAACCCTTTGATCAGCAGTAGAACACTTTACTGGTCACAAGAAAACGATACAGAAATAAGAGCTGAACACCATTTAAATATAATTAAACACCAACGGTCTACTATTTATAAAGAATTTACTTTAGTAGCAGTTTAAGATGGTGTTGATACTATTTTCAAGTACTTTAAAACACTCAAATAAGTGCACAACAGCATTATTTCAGATCCTTCAAAAAAGGTTTATAACTCTGAATAACACCGATGAATAAAATCCGTTTATAATAGCGAAGATTTATGACTCTACGCCTCTCAGAGGAGTGCTTTTAAAATAATAGTGCTTTTTATAAAAACTGGCACTTTTAGGGGATTTCGTTGCATCATAAAATAGCCAGTAAAATTGACTTTAAAATAACTTTTTTATTACAGGTTTTATTTGGCTAAACGTGAGCGTATTTTAATCAATCGCCTGCTTTTGCGTGAACCCTAAGTTATTATGTAAACAATTATTTAATTTTCCTTAGCTTTGTACCATCTCCTTCTTCTTCTTTTGGTGTCAGTTTTACGCCAGATTTTTTTGTGGCTTTTGCCACAATAAAGGGTAATTTTTTATGCTTTCCAACACAGATATTTATAACACATAATTACCGGATATCAATCCTGCCACATGACGATAGTAGTTGACACTACTGAAAATCCACCGATCTACCAACAGACAACCACCGCTACAATAGTAAAACCGACGCTAAGCTACGAGAAAGCGATCGGCGTAGCACCGTCGTAGCGTGCTACGCGCTATGCTACGGCATTTCGTAGAGGCCTGTGCTAGGAGCCACATAAAAGAAAAACGTTTCATGTATTTATGAACTGTCGAAAGCACTCGCCATAAATAGGCAATTAAACAATTTTCCCATATAAAACACGAGCGCTATAAGGCCACAGCTTAAACACATACAGAAGGTTACAGAAGGAAAAACTTGGTGAACACTGGTCTAACATGCGTTTACCTAAACACTGTCTCATCGGCTAAACACGAATTCAACCAGTTTTAAACGGGTTTGAAACAATGTTTAAGACACTGCTAGTCTAGACGTATCTATTTCACAGTGACAGTTTTGTTGTAACGATATTGGTATAAACGTGCTCAACAGATAATTAACTTTTTTGTAGTAAGACCGCTAAGGTTTAAAATAACCACTCTCACGCTAATGGAAACTATTTGTATCACACTGCTAGATGAAAATATTTGCACTAAAATCGATTAGAAAACTATGATAGTTCTTATTGTGCGCGGCAAAAAGCGTCAATCGAACAAAAAGGGGTATCATATTGTTTCGCTGACTATACATTCAAAACCAATATCTTTCAGGCTCAGTGGAATAATCCTTCTCGGCCTCTGCCGCTTCTTCATTTGTTTTATTAACGGTTAACGAAGAGAATTAAATCGTAAGCCCTAGTGTTTAAAATTGAAATTAGCGGAAACAGACCGTCCACGTTTAATTATTATGAGGACGAACAATTTATAGTTAATAAATCATATGTTTGCTGTTTACAGTGCGGCGGCGTGTGCGCCAGGCAAATATTATGTGGGGACGCTGTTACTGTCGCTGTTTTTAAAGGGTTAATTATTAGTGGTAATGGATTCTAGGTACTGCCAAGTAGGTAAATACACTTTTGAACAAGCTAACAATAGCTCACGCACCTCTATGTCGATATGATTTGATGTTTCTTTCTTTATACCTACTGTAATTTAATTTTTCTTGTTTGAGGCAATAAATACCTTTTTATCTTTATCTACGACAACTTATTTAAGAGCCTTACATCGTAATACTGACATCAATTTGCTACCCACTATTACACAGGGTGGCATGTTGAGATGGGTCAGTGTGGGGAAGACCGAAACGAGAACTTCTTTTTACTTTTTTTTACCCTTTTTTTACTTTACTTTTTACTTACTTTAAAAAGAAGAGATATGAAAATATTATGTTCATAGGAACCATGTCATGAAGATTAGAAAAACTGCATCAATAGATTTGATCAAAATATCATACACTTCAGGGTAACACCGCACCCAGTCATTTAGTGTACGTAGGTTAGAACGAGTAAATTTTGCATGATACTAAATATTTTTTTATGTAGCCTGTTTTGTGTCCCCCTGCTGGGTAAAGACCTCCCCTTGTCTCCTCCATTAGTATAATTATATTATTTAACCTTTTTAAAGCCGATTTATGATTTTAGGCATAACGCGATGTAGGCTATGTAAGACCTAGGCTTATAGCGAAGTTGTCCTTAAGCTAAGCAGTCCTATAGCAACTCAGGCAAACAGATAGTGAGGCCGAAAGAGAACTGTAGATGACGTTTGGGCATAACGCGAGTTAGCTGTACTGCGCAATAGGTATACACCGCGTAAAACTTGTGTAAGATCCATCAATACTACATTGGTGGATTTTTTGCAACACGCTGTATTTGGACTTTTCAGAATCAGGCAGTTACTTTATAAAATTGTTCACAATTGTTGTTTGTGAACAAGTTCTCTCCTGGCGACAGAAAACGTGATTAGAAGAAAGCCGAAACTCGTCTTCGGCAGTACAATCCTACTGATTTCGTTTCACAAGTTTTGTGAAGCTTCAACTATATTTTGTAGCCTGAAGCGACTACTCTCATAACTTAATTTGAAAGGTGTATAAGTTGGCTACTTAGATCTTTACGTATTTTGCAGGCTTTGCAGATTCAAATTAAGAAAAGTACCCAATTTGTAAGTAATAATTTTTGCTTTCTCATTAACGGTTGCCTGGCAGAGATCGCTTTTAGCGATAAGGCCGCCAATTGTATGCATACTGATTAGTTTAAGAATTCGTTTGTAAATTATTTTCGTGTACAATAAAGAGTTTTCTATCTAACTGTTTTATTCGTTAAATGGTGTCTTTAACACCAGATGACTGAAGTGACTACTCAGCAGCATGAGCAAGTTGCAGCGCATGAGACACTACAGATTATATGTACTAAAAATACCCTCGTTTCAGCTTCAAATTAGCATATCTCATAAACAGGTGAATCGATTTTGATTTAAAATATCTAAGAACGCTCGCTAGAAAAAGCAAGTTTGGAAGCAAGTTTCAAATAAAAAAACCGCATCTAAATCGGTTCACCCAATAAGGAGCTACGGTGCCATAGATAGACAGACACATACACATAGCGGTCAACTTATAACACCCCTCTTTTTGCATCGGGGGTTAAAAACCGTACACACAAAGCAGCGGCAGTATAATTTCGAAAGACAACTCACGATTATAAGGTATAATCCGCGCGGAATAAGAATGGGATGCGACCTTTTGGAACTGAGACGCGCGCGGTAGGCAAATTCGCGTCGAAGCAACCTTATCAAAGTAAAATAAAGTATATTTTAGATTGACTTCGACAAGGTTCCATCCCATTCTTATCGCGCGCGCATTATACCAGTCGTTGCCACATTACAGAAACTACGCCATCTAGCAGAGTGGACATCAAAACAAAATTATGCAGGAAAAGCCGAGCTCACTCGGTATTAACCGATATCATTCGGCGGGCTTGTAACGGGCTTACCTCCTAATGGGGACGGTACCCGAGTGCAGTTACTTTAAATTCAGCCGGATTATACTGCGCCCGGCGGCTAAATAGAAGGCGTTTTGACGTTGACCCCTCAACTCAGACGGGGCAAAGGAGGGTCTGAGATGGTTTCTAATTACGCCGCAGAACGTTATGCAAATGACGCTCGGTGTCTCTAATAAACATGCACGCCTCTTGCGGTCTGACCACCAAATTGGTTGCTCTACGCTCGCTCAACCAATAAAACCGCTCGCACCCTCTGCGCAATTACCGCTCTGTGGTCGGCGAATTTTCCAAATAACTGAGAAAAAATATATAAAATACCCCCGACATTTTAGCTTCAAGTAAGCATATCTCACAAACGGCTGAACCGATTTTTAAACTTAAACTTTCGTAAGCACTGCACATTTTTATATCGCTCGCTAACATGTCGGCTATTCCGACAAAATAAAAGTGAGTGAAACCGTTAAAGAGATATAAAAAAGGCTGAACCGATTTTGATAAAACATGTGTAAAAACACTCGGTACAAAACCTGCTTTCAAATCTAAAAAACCGAAACCAAATCGGTTCACCCGTTTAAGAGCTACGGTGCCATATACAGACAAACACACGCACACACATAGCGGTCAAACTTATAACCACCCCTCTTTTTGGGTCGGGGGTAAAAAAGGTTGCGGCCTTCTTTTGTTTTTGATGCAGCCGCCGCCGCTTTCGTTTGTCGCTTTTCTGTGTTTTTTTTTCGTCTATGGTTAGGGTGGTCGAACGGTGTTTTTGAGTATTTTTTACGCGTGTTCTAAGCTACCAAAAGTATGAATCGATTGTTAACTTGGTCAAGTCGCGCAATAAGTCGCGATATTCCCTTAAAATCATGTTCAAAAGCATAGAGCAATATAAAAAGGTTTGCAGGTTCAACATTTTAAATGTTTCTCACCTCCCGAGAAACAACAGTATGGAGCAGACACTACAAATTGGGCCACCTTTGTTTTTTTATCCCTTTTACTTCCCTTCAAAATGCTCTTAATACCTATATTCGATGCACAAGCGAGCACCAATAAAAAACCGCGACATACAAAGCGTTTTTATTAGAACGAAACGAAAGTCGAACTAATGGGTTGAGAGCTGGTGACCAATCGAGATTTTTTTTCGTACAAGGCTGATAGTTGGTAGGCTGATAGAGTAGACTTCGCTGAGTCTAAGAAAAATATTTTTTTGGCTCGGTCGCGATTGAAAGTTAGATTTTTTTCGATATTGAAAGTGTAAATGGATGGGTCCAGTGATATTTTTTTGTCGTCTGGGAGGCTGGGAACTTCTAGGTTAGTTGTTGAGACTCCGTTGATCAAGAAAATATTTTTTTTTTGCCGAGCGTGGGCCGAGCGTGAAAGTTCGTTTTTTATAACCCAAAAATTCACACTTTCTAGGTTCAACCGCGACCAGGCAAAAAAATATTTTTCCCAGGCTCACCAGCCTTGTATGAAAAAATATCTTGATTGGTCCCCAGCTCTCAACATATATAACGCCTCAGGCGCTCAGGTGGAGAATATGCATTTTTCACACGATGCGGGGACAATATTTCCGTTTGTATTCGGGCACAATCGAGGCGCCTTTCGACCCGGTTCTCTGCCCCGTGGCAAAACGTGGCAGCTGCTGTAGAATAGTCCGATTTTACTAGACAACGCTGGTACTAGAAAACTATCTAACAATTTCGGAACGGCGGCGGCGCGAGCATACGCTGGGCTAATAAACGTATAGACTTTTATATTGAGGTATTGATAAGTTGAAGCAGAGCTTACAACCATTGGAAGCGTTTCAATTCAAACTCAAAAGGTTTTATTCAATTCTTCTTCTTCTTCTTCTTAGGGTGCCTCTCCGACTCAGCGAAGGTTGGCGGTCAGCTCTGCATATAATAATATAAACCATATAATAAGTTACATATATAAGCATATATAAGCCATATAATAAGTTACATTGAACGTCAATGTCAAAAGTTTAAAAAAAGTATATAAATCAAATTATAACTACTTATTACTATTTAATACTAAGTATCTGGCTACTTTTTTGTCCAGATTCACTCGCTCTAATTGTTTTTTGAGAAAAGCATGATCATGGGTCATGGACCCATGGCATTTTCTTTTTTTTTTGTTGAAAGTTTCAGAACGTCGCTTTGCTAAGTTTAAGTGTAACTAATATCCCGAGAAGCACGAGATCGTTGGAGTGACATGAATATTTTCAACTTACGTATTCTTTACCAGGTTTTGCTACGTGATAGCGAGGATATCTCGACACAACGAGCAGAAAACGACGAAATAATAGGACGGAGTCGGGTAGTGTGTATTCAGCTGGAATGAATCGCGATGAGGGGTTGCATATTTTGGCTGGCATGGCGGTTGCAATGATGTTACGATAAAAAAGAGAGGTATAATGGGTTCCTACTCGTATGCTCTTGTGACTCTTTTAATTCTCTTTTTTTTTTAAAGATAAAGCAAAATCCATTCTGCCTACTATTCAGTAACAAGGAAGATAAGGCGCCCTAAAAAAACTACTTGGGATCGATCCGTGCAATATAAAGCTAACAGTCTGGGGATGAGCACTTCCGAGCTTGAGATGAAGGCGCAAAATCGGCCAGAATGGTTAACTGTTTTAAGGCGCTGAGCATAGTGAATTAGCCCGCGCGCAAAGAAAAATGCACAAAATCGATTCCTGTATCAAATACACAAAAAAAAACGAAAATGTTCACATATCAAACCCTAGAATAAGGTGAGAGCTACGTATCTTTAACAGCTAGTTTTGTGTTGATATCCATAACAGATTGCAAGATAATTTGTCTGAAAAAAAGCGCGCCGCCTATTTTTTTTTATCCAAAATATCTTCAAAACGTTTATGAATCTCAACACAAAACTGGCTGTGTTAGATATGTCTTGAGAGCCCGTATGTGATTTGATTAGAATCAGATGATGATTGAGTGATGCTGATGATGGATGATGAAGCAAAACGTATGACTCATTCCAAGTCTGATTAACTGTGATGACTTTTTACTACTTAATTGAATATGTACACAAAACAGCACGTCAGAGTGTACACTTTTGCTGTCCCCCTAAGTGTCCCCTTTTGCTGTAAGCCTGGACGTGCTGTCGTGTGTACAAGCAAAAGAAGACATTTCTTTAGACACCTGAATACGACCCATTGCTGAGTCTCGACTCTTAGATACTCTTTTACAGATAACTCTGCCCACTTAGCTCTTCCGCCCAAACACTCCCAACACCGCGCTATACCGAGGAGGGGATTTCACGCAATTTGCAGTAAATAAGAATATCGACTCAGTGTCATTATCCCGCCTCGCTACACCACACTGCCACAGTAGAAGCTGTATCTTATCCCCATGGAAACGGCCGAAACGCGCCTATGCGCCTCGAAGTGGCTCGAATCTCGCGGTACTCGGAACTTGTTCCGAAAGATATCTTTTTTGGTGAACGTTTTTAGGCATTAAACTGAGGCTACCGGCTACCAGACAGCTGCGACACACAAGCAAATAAAACAAATAAGTAGTAAAAAATCATGTGTAATTCATCCAAGGCCATAATTACGACGTTTTACCTAAAATTAAAACGTTTATTAAACATGCTTTCCTTATTCGAAGCCTAATTAAAACATGAGAGTAGCATCGTTCGTTTCCTGTCTGTACCTACGTACATCCGCCCGCTTGCGCCATCCGTTTCCGCCTAAACAACATTTTTAGTTCCAGTTCCCGCCGCAGGGCGCCACCATAGGCAGTTGAGTTGTCGAACTCAAATTTCGTGTCATTGCGTCTCTTGTAAATGCTACCAGGCAGGATTAAAAGTAATTAGGCTTCGAATAAGGAAAGCATGTTTAATAAACGTTTTAATTTTAGGTAAAACGTCGTAATTAAACAGTACTGTTCCTTATTCGAAGCCTAATTAAAACATGAGAGACGTGTTTGTTATCGCCTGGTGGTGGTGCTGTGAACTAATGAATTAATAGATAAATGATGCCAATGTGACTAAATATCTCAATGGTAATTAGGAGATAATAACTAGTTAATAATAGAGTTATTTCAAAAACAATATTATGTATATTTTAAGCGATAATACAAATAATCAACATTATTATCATTGTTCTGGTACAAAATGTGAGGATAAATTAGATCTTTTTCGGGATTCAGAGATGATTTCTCGTCGATAGAATTTTTGGAATGTGTTAGCAGATTTCCAATTGCCTTTTGCAAGTATGTCGTCTAGCGGAAAATTTTCGATCCAATTCTTTGATGCCACAGCTGATCTCAAGCTGCCTGGTGTAGCTTCAATGCCAGCTTCCTGTAGCAATTTCTTAACCCAACCTCCGATGACAGTGCGTGATGCTGGTCTAGGCTCTCCTACTGCTGTTAAAAACAAGTCATCGGATTTGGCCAAGAGCCTTCTTGGTTGGGACAGCTCGATCAAACGATTAATCCAGTACACTGGGTCGAGAGCCTTGTTATCATTGTTTACCAGCAATTTCCAGCCCGACTGACGGTGTGTCGCGCTGTCCATCTTCGATCCAAACGCTGGCCACAAAACGATATTATCACTAGAGATAGTACAGTGTTCAGTAGATGTTTTTAACAATGTGAGGTCGTGTACGCGTCGACCTGAGCATAGCAGCAGTAATGCTGCTGTGTGCCTGGACGCTTCGTAAAAGCTTGATGTCTTGGGAACCTTGTTACTTAAATGCTCGGAGAGGTTATCTATATCCCAAACTGGTGACTTTGCTTTAGCTTTAGGCTTAGTGAGCGCTATAGATTTTAGTACCTGTTTTACGAGGGTGTGTGAACTTAGTTTCTGACTTTCATTCGGGTCACAGAAGGTCGAAACCACTGATTTGTGTACTAGGATTG
Organism: Zelleria hepariella; assembly: GCA_949319315.1. Classification (NCBI taxonomy): domain Eukaryota; kingdom Metazoa; phylum Arthropoda; class Insecta; order Lepidoptera; family Yponomeutidae; genus Zelleria; species Zelleria hepariella. Next base: position 13,780,931 of record OX439383.1, on the reverse strand, counting down.
TGCTCAGGGATAAGCCTTCTTTTTGATGAATGTCAGCCAAAAATCTCGCCAGTTGGGAGCCATTCGGACTGTAGGTATCAACATTGTTGTCGTCTGCCCAAGCCTTCCAGCGATTCCAAGCCGGTCTGTAGGTGTTTAGTGTGGACTTGCGCCACCCCGAGGATAGCAAGGTCTTTTGCTCTTCCGTCCAATCGCCTAGGTGCCTATTCCACCCCCACATCTCCAAATTTCTAAAGTCATTTCCGACGCTCTCGGCGGTGGTTGGCCTGTTGTCACGTCCAATAATACTTGAGGGAGCTCTTTGATCGTAAATGGTGGGGCAAGAGCTCTGCTCTTCAGATCTGGCCTCCAATAAACCTTCTCCCATCGTGGTACCACAACCAGGAAGGTCCCTTGTGCATTGTTCAGATGCGCCAGCATTTTTGGGATCAGATAAGGTGGTGGGAACACCCAAGCTTGCGGATAATTCCACGCTTTCCCCAGTGCATCGTAGCAGTTTGCTTGCTTGTCGGTCCTGTCGAGGGTGCAGTAAGTATCTACTACATGAGCATGGCGGGACGCAAATAGGTCGATGTGCGGAACACCCCATTTCTCGAAGACTACCTTCGTCACTTGAGGGAGGAGGTGCCACTCCGGCTGGCTCTGTTTGCGAGAAAGGCGGTCGGCATGGCCGTTGTAATTCCCGGGAATGTGATAGATGGTCATGTGTATGTTGTTGTGATCTAGGATTTGAAAAAATCCGGTAAGTAAGATCTGTTAGGGTGGGCGACTTGGTTCCTCCTTCGTTGCGGAGATATGAAACGACAGTTTTGTTGTCGCACTGAATTAGGATAGCCTTTGAGCTCAGGCGCCGACAATGATCTCGCAAGACGTTGTGGATGGCGATCATCTCTTTGTGATTGCAATGAAGGGTCTGCTCTGTAACTGCCCAATCGGCCATCAGGCTGTCGTAATCCAACTTGGCTCCCCATCCTATATCGCTCGCGTCCGTCGTCAAGTAGTGAGATGGGGCAGGCGAATGAATCGTTGAGCTCATTCGGCAATGCTGAAGCCACCATCGAAGTTCGTTGAGAGCATTCAACGGCAGCGGTGAGGGTTTTGCTGTTTTGACGCGCAAGAGCGCGTTCGCTCTCGTTTGTAGAGCTCGATAGTGTAGGCGCCCCCTCAGGACAGCGAAGCTGGAAAAATTTAACAGGCCTGTCAGCTGTTGCAACTGGACCAGGTTGGCCTTGCCTGACGCCATCAGATTCGATACTTGACATTCTATTTTGGAAGCCAATCTCTCTGGGAGGTACTTTGTGTTGGTCCAGGTGTCCCAAACGATGCCCAAGAATTCGACAGTTTTTCTCGGAGAGAAAACACTTTTCTCTTGGTTGATGTTCCACCCGAGACGTTGTAGTAAGTTCACAGTTAACGTGACATGTCTCTTTAATGTGGTGGGATCTTGATGTACTATAAGTAAGTCGTCGAGGTACACTAGGAGTCGTACCCCTTGATCCCTGAGGTATTGCGCAATCCAATTTGTTATGGATGCAAAGGTCTTCGGGGCTGAGCTGAGCCCGAATGGTAAGCACGTCATCTCCATTAGTTTGTCTTGGTAAATTAATCGCAAAAAGCATCGATGATTGGGCGAGACTGGTAGATGAAAATAGGCCTGGTGAAGATCGATCTTCGCCAACCAGTCTCGGGCTTGCAGAAAGTCTGGCACCCGGTGGATGTTTATCAGACGGAATTTTTCTGTGTAAACAAACCAGTTTAAGTTTTTCAGATTGAAAATTGGCCTTAGCGTGCCGTCGCCTTTGGGTCTCAAGAATATCGTTGAAATGAAACTGGGGGAGTATCCCGCCAACTTTAACACACCCTGGGATAGCATTTTGTCGATAACTTGCGTCATCTCGTTTGAGTAAGGAGTTATGTTTTTGTGCCACTTTGGCAGGCATAGAGGTGGTTTGCTCTTGAATGGTATACGATAACTTTTTATCAGCTTGAGAATGTAGGGCGGTGCCCCCAGCAGTTCCCATTCTGTGTAAAATTTGCTCAGTTGGCCGGCACGAAAGATTCTGGCATAGTCAATATCTGGGTTTGGTTGGTGCTCTCCTATCCCGGTGGGATGAGGGAGAGTATGATGCGCCCCCCCTTTTTGAGTGCCCACCTCGGCCTCTGGTGTTGCTGCTGGGATACTTACCCCCGCGTCCACGAAAATGCCCGGTGGGATTTTTCGGGCGCGGGTCATTTTTATAGCTTTGGGCTTGTTTTACAGGTCTCGTGCCAGGTTGGCCTTGAGACGAAGTTCCAGGATCTTTCTGCGGAGCAGAAGACATAGCACGATCCTTTTCTTTGGGCCAAAAGACATCTTTGACTCCACCAGCTTTTTCCAGCACGGCGCTGAATTTCTCCGCGTTGAACAAATTCGCACACGTGGGCGGTATTTTGCGCAAAGTACTCTTGTAGTACGGGTCCTTGACAGCAGCTAGGATGGCTTCCCGTCTATGCTGTACTATTTCCGCTCTGTGACCACAAACTAGCTGGAATGTGTCACTAGAAGCTTTGGTGTACTCGCCAGTAGTGAAGATATCTGAAATCTTGGAATGAATATCATCGTATGACAAAGCTTCGGCTTGACTGGCCCATGTCAAGAAACCCCTCATCTCCTTTTGGAGAACGTCTCGTTGTTTTAGCAGCGCGTATGTTACGCCTGCAAAAGCTTTCTCGGTGTTGCAGGTAGTTTTAGAATTATCGTAACGCCTTATTTCATCATTTGCCTCGAGATGTGTAAAGCCAGGGGTATGAAGGTATGATTTTTGGACCTCAGCATAGCGCACGTTGATCCAATCCTCATTATCAAAGCGTTGAAGCACTGATAGCTGCTGGAGCATTTCTGCTGAAGCACGTTGCACAACCGGTTCTTTAGTAATAGTGGCAACGGCTACGTTAAGGTCAGCTTCATGATTTATGGCAGGAATGAATTGAACTTCATGCCCATACAATTCTCTGCTGTCCTCGTGGCTAACATTCAAATCTACAATATCGTCACTGTAGTCGCAATTATTGTTACCACGTTGCCCAGTTGCCACTAGATTTTTAAGCGATTTTATTTCTTCAAATAATTTGTCAAACTTACGGTTTTGGTACTTCTTACGCTTTTGCCTCCTTTGGCGCTTTCGTCGCGAGCCACTTGATGAGCTCGAGGAGTCTGACGAGCTGGTGCTCGAGTCAGAGCTCGAAGACGGCGCCCTTCGTTTGCGATGTTTTCCACTGCTCCCGTCCTTGCCGTCATCGTCCTTCACCGGTGCGGGCGGATTATCACTCATAGTTAACTGCAACCGAACGGTAACACCGTTAATATTAAAGTTATAAAAGCCAACAGTAATTTTTTCGAATAAAAATATCCGCACGTGGCTGAAAATGCAGAACTATTTCGAGGAAAATCCGTTACGTTAAATGAACATAATTTACTTTAGAGATTTCTTTAAAAGGACACTGTTCAATACTCACCTGATTTCTCCAGAAAGTAGAAATTCAACAATAAAATAATTTTATTTTAAATAATAAAATTGTAACGAACTTTTCACCAATATAAAATGGTAACAGAAAAATGGCAGCCATGCGCTCGTGAACTGAGCTCGTACGACCACCACTCACAGGGAACAAGACGCCAATGACACGAAATTTGAGTTCGACAACTCAACTGCCTATGGTGGCGCCCTGCGGCGGGAACTGGAACTAAAAATGTTGTTTAGGCGGAAACGGATGGCGCAAGCGGGCGGATGTACGTAGGTACAGACAGGAAACGAACGATGCTACTCTCATGTTTTAATTAGGCTTCGAATAAGGAACAGTACTGTTTAATAATAATATACGCACCCGCAACGGCATGGCCGGACTTTTAAATCATAAATTACTTATGTAAGACCTATGTGATCCCACGTTCGTTCACGTAATTAAATAATTATTGACACGAGCAAATTGTCTTACGCTTATCTTCCCGCCGCATCGCAGATTCGCAGATCGCTGTCTACTGGTAGCGAGCTAACGTGAATTCAAGGACACGGTTGAGTTATTTTACGGGTCTGTTTCTATACCGTGACACTGTTATGAGGGTCGGTTGGTAAACGCGAAGCGGTGATGAGTAAGTCATTGACTAGGGTCCGTAACAAGTGATGGCGATTAGGGTCTGTAGATCTTTTGGACCGAATTGAGCTTTATTGTTGGGTTTCGCAGGAAGGAAAGGCACAAATATCTATGTTACGTACAGAATGGAAACATCGTTCAGAAACCCGTGGCTTAGTCGGCACGGATTCCACAGATAGTTATGGTTTATTCATATTTTTAGAGTTAACTGGCATTTTAGCCTGACTAGGCTAGAAAATAGCAAAACTGTAATCTTTATAATGTTCCCTAGCAGGGATTAAAAAATATATATATTGCCAATCATCTTTAAATTCTTTAAGGAGTCCTGAAATATAGGGTAACCTATTTCAGGATCCAGGGTATCACCTATCGATGAATCCATCGGATGATGGCTGGATAGCCATCCTATCTGTAACAAAAATGTTTAATTATGTAACCTTGATTGTTTTTGTGTCAATAAATAATTTATTTATTATGTATTTATTTAGTAATTGCAAAGACGAAACGGTTACGCACGCATTATAATTAGTATGCGTTTTTAGTTGGCTGATAAACTGAGAGAAGTTTCCCAATTTACACGTATAATATGGCGGCTTATACGTAGGAAACCAGAGTAAAACCGTGATAATTTTTCCTTATGAAATTATACCGTGAGTAAAAGGATCAAGACAGGAGGCAAGCGAATCTCCGCAAACCCTAAAGTAATACCCCTATCATACCGTTATTACAACGAGTATTATTACAAGCGCTAGGTAGAATGTTCTTATTAATATTTCACGTGAAATGCTCGAGCACACTTTTATGGAGAGTGAATTTAATACAGGAAACACCTTTCTTGTGTTTAATTATGGCACTTTCTTACTCAGCTGGGACATTGTTGTGACTTGTGTCTTTATTGTGCTTTTGCGTTGGACTTCGTGGTCCTTCTTCCAAGGATGGTATTATTAGTCGTCAGCTCAAGCTCGAACACAAGTAGGTGATCTCAGAAAACCAAAATGCTAATGTCAAGCCTTGGCTAATGCCAACCGTGAGTAGCTGTCAGCATATTAATAGACTCTCTAGCTTGAGCTTGACATTAACATTAGCCAATCAAGTCGGTGATTTTGTTTTCTATTTGAGCTCGAGCTTGAGATTACGACTATTAATGCCACCCTAAATCGGTCCCTGAATTCTGAGGATCGTGACTTAACATGAGAGATATTTGAAATTATCTTCGTCTTGCTCATACTCTCAGCACTCAATGTAACTCCGGAGCGCGTCGACACATTATTACAAAGCGGTAAGGCAGGCATAAATCACTGGTACAAGAAGTGCCAGTAAACGCGTAAGCGGTACCCATTCGCTCGCGGGTGGTTTCCGGGCTGTTCCCCGTCCATCCTCCTCGTCTTGAACTCTTCAGCGTTCGAAAATTTACGGCCTCCTTTCAGATACTTGCTACCTTTTTCTTGTTAACACTCTTTATTCATCTTTTTTTCGTCTTTTTCAATTCAATTCAATTCAATATATTTATTTCAGAAAGGATCCATACAGTTTGTTAGCATACGACTTAATGACATCCTAAGACAAACTCTTTTGTAGTTTTTATTTATTTTATTTTATTTCAGAGGTTATTTTATTGAGAATATCAGAAAATATCCTTAGTAGTAATGATAATAGTTTTTGCTGAATATCGAAATTTCGAAATCTTGAAAAAAATATTAGCTATTCCATTCAAAAATTTGATACCTACTGTACCTATGGAGCAGCTGATATTTTTTTTGGGATATTACACTTGGCTTCTTAGTAAAAGTTGCTTGTATTTGTGAGTTAAGGTATCACAGGACCTTTTTGTAACACCTTGTACGGACGGCCACTGTCACAGATACCCCACGGTAGCTCTTACCGCGTGCGACATAAGGGCGTCAATCGAACAAAAAGGGGTATTCGGGCGTGTGGCCGACTGTACGTGTATACCATACTGTTTTCACCTTTCACAACAGCAATAATCAGACAGCTCAGCGGATGCGATATGATGCGAAACCACATATTCTGATCATGACCGCGGTCGTCGCTGTCACGGACAGACACCGCTCCCCAGCCATGATAGAGTTTGGCGATTGTTTACGTTACGCCCTGTAGCTGGAATCATTTGCGTGCAATTAGCGTTGGTAAGTTTTGACACGATATGATTCTGATATTTTACAAGCGACGACACTTACAGGTTAAGATAGGATATACAGGTGTCCCAAAACATTTTGTCAAGTGGAAGTTTAGAGATAGATCACCCCCAAGTATGTTCTTGTTCAGCGATTTTTTTACGTTTAGAAGTTATGAGGCTTATAAGGTTTTTTTTGGGAAGATTAGTTTTTATTCTTTTTACTATTTTGTTTTTAACTTTATAATATGGTTTCTCTTTATTCGGGTCTCAAATAACTTGTCTATCACCAAAAAAAAAACTTTCTAATTAAAAATCTGCTTTATAGTAGATCCAAAGTTCAAAAATGCCGTTTTAGAGAAAACATCATTGAATAACCGATTTGGATGCGGTTTTCTTTAAATATTTGAAAGCAAGTTTTAGAGCAAGTGTTTTTTGTTAATTATGTATTATCAAAATCGGTTCAGCCGTTTACGAGGTATGCTAATTTTTTTGCAATAATTACAGGAGTATTTGAATTTTTAATTTAGTAGTTATTTTACTTACCTCTATCTGTGGAGGGCCTCTCAAGAACCACCCGTCGTGTCGCCGTGCACAATATTTCAAGCCCGCGCGAAGTGCGGCTTAACCTGCGATCTGTCTAGTTCATATTCCGCGCCCGTCCCTTTCTACTTCTGCTGGGGGTCGATACATTGTTGTATACCGCTGAAACCGTTGTGGAATATGGAATTCCACCAAAAACATTTTTATGTAATAAATGTGGCCAAGACGAGACCATACACCTCGCACTGTCAAAAAGCTATCAGATCTCATGTAGAACCAAGCTCCTAACTCTACGCGCCCTAACTCTACAAGCCCTAACTTCACAAACTCTACATCTTAATCAAAATATGTGGCTATGATCTTCAGTGAGTGAGTGACGAAATCGGGGGTTTTTAGACATCAATAAAATCTAAAGTATAACAGCTACGCAATTGAACTTTTTATGTGTAGGTAATTATCCACTATAGACATAATTTCCCGAGAATTTTGTTGATCTGGTATAATTCAAACCCAAGTTATGACAAAAAACGATGAAGCACTTCGAGAAAAGGTCATATGCCCCTTGAGCTTCGCTACTCGTCTTGGCGGGGGCACTAGCGTGCCCTCAGATACTTACTCCCGTGGCTCCTCCGTAGCGGTGGCGATTTCTTCCAGACAACCTTGGTGCAAGTCCACGTACAGCGTAAAATACGGCTCCATATAGAACAGAATGTATAGGTGCCCCGAGACTCGGGAGTCCATTTATAATGTATATTTTATGGCCACACTTCGCAGTGGCTGTTTGGGCGGTATTTTTTTGCTACACACTGTAAGAACGTGGCAGAGTGCATAAAGTGTTTTCCCTTTGTAGTGAACTTAGTTGTGAGCCGACATTCCCTCACATACCTTCTTCTCCAAAAAGATAAGCAAAAGAAACAAGTACTTATACTACAAATCACTATAGGGTGCACTCTAAGTCGATAGCGGAACTTTAAGTAGGCTGTCTACTGATCACTACAAACAACTTGTACTAGGTGGCGAGAAAAATGGAGCGAAAAAAATATGAGCTGTTTCATACATTTGGCGCAGTACTGAGTCGACCTTTTGTATGGAAGGAACAGCAGATATTTTTTTCGCTCCATTTTTTTCGCCACCTGGTACAAGTTGTTTGTCGTGATTAGTAGATAGCCTACTTAAAGTTCCGCTATCGACTTAGAGTGCACCCTGTAGTTATAGAGGGAATGTTGTCAACATTTTTATAGCTGGAGCTGGTGACCAAACTACTTATTTTGTCGTACAAGGCTGGGAACTTTTAGGCTGGTTGTTTAGACTCCGCTGATCACGAAATCACTATTATTATTGGCCGAGCGCGGTTGAAAGTTCGCTTTTATAACCTAGAAAAGTAGAAAGTGCAAATAGGGTTTTTTTTTAAACTTATTTTCTGTGGTGATTGGAGAGTAGATAACTGCTAGAATTTTCTAGAACTACTAGAACTCTGCTGGAACTGCTAGAATCGTATTTTTTCACGTCAACTACCTCACCTTCGGTCTTCGGTCAATATGACATCTCACCATCATGATCGTGAAACTAATTTTATTTTCTCTTGTTCACAGAAAATATCAACAAAATCAACGAGAGCGAGTAGAAGGAGATCGTTACAGGTGCGTTTTATTAATATTAGAAGTAGTGCTTTCACCGTGAAATGTTGCATCCGTGAGATTCCCAAGAAATTGAAATGGCGAACAAGAATTTCTGAGAAAAAACGATCTAAAGGCGATTTTTAACTTTTTTTAAGTTTGTTATACATAACGTACATAAAGGTCATGTCTTGCTAAAAGGGGTCGCTTTAGTCATTCATACAAACAACTTCTACAATCGAAAAAAATATCACAATTTCCATACCAAAATGCGCTTTCACTAAAGTCGTAGAACGAAAGTTGTTGGAAATCACATTCAGAAGTTGACGTGTTTCAGGAATAAAGCTATTTAAAAATTGCCCTGTATAAGCATGTAGTTCAACGTAGCACTGTATATCGATTATACATACGGCACATTCGCACAGACCACTTGATTACTCCATAAATACAATCACGTTGAAAATTCACTTAACTGAACTGGGATGATATATTAATTTACACAATAATCCGAAGAAGGCCCGGCTTTATTATTTCTTCGGAAAACCAACAGCTTTTAAAACGATATATTTAATAGATCAAACGTAGGTTTTACCACAATACAATATTTCACTTGTTCGAATTCGAAGGCTATAAATAAATATTAATATAGGTCTTTGCATCTAATTAATAAGATGATTTATACAATGGCACATTCTCTCACACGAGATGGGTAAAGACACCACTCAAACGCTGCAGTGCCTTTTACATGTTTAGATAGGCATAAGATGGTATAGGTCCTGGGCAAGCCTACTCCATCAGGGATAAATATTTTGAAGTGTTAACCCTTTATGGGGTAGAGTACAATGTAATTGCCATCACAACAATGTAACTGTAACATACAATGTAACTGCTTTTGTGAATGTTTGTGATTTGTTATTGATTATTTTGGTTGCATGAATAAATATTTTACTTTATACAAGGTGTTACATTGCCATCATAATTTTGAACTTTTTACTTCGGAAATGAGTCCAAAATCATATTAAAAAAATAGGACTATCTTTTGAAAAATTTGAAACTCTTTATATTGTAGTGACGCTTTTATGTTAACGCTTTTATACCTGACTGTATACGGACGTGTACCTCTAGTCTGCATAACACTGGACGGAGCGTGCCTTGGTGAACACCACAGAATAGCAACGGCATTCTGGGATATTTCTACGTGTAACCTGGTTGGGTGAAGCAGTATTTTGGCTTTGTGAGGCCGCTGGCATTTGAAACCAACCCTATGCCTTCACGATAAGGGCGGTCCAAAATCCAAATTATTAGGTCTTGCATTGCACGTACCTACGCAGTTTGAGGTCTCGTGTTTAGTTTCGTAAATATTTCCATGATTAAATGTCCAAAAAATAATTGCTCATTTCCTCCTTTTTTTACATTTATATGGGCTATTTTTCCAGCAAATAAACCAATTTTGACGGTTGACTCCTGAATAGGTTTTTTAGAGATCAGATGCACTGAGTAAATAATTTTAATTTGAATCGCTCGGTTTTAACTCAAAATTATTTCCATGACTATTGAAAATATTTGAGTGCGGGTAATATGGCAATGTAATTATACCACTTTCGAGGTATTTCGCTGAAAATTTGGTCGGCAAAATTATTTATTATTTTTCCTCGCATATTTTACGTTAACGAACATTGTCGTTTCAATTAAGCGTTCCAGGAAAAAAAAAACATTCTGAAAAGTAAAAAGAGATAGCGCCAGGCACTGCATGCAGCGTCCGAGTGGTCAGTTCACTGATTTAGTGTGAGTGAAGGTATCACTGGATGCTGTATAAAGCATTTCATTACGTAGATGCAAAGGTCTTAGTTTACTTCCTCTGCACACTGTGCAAAGCCCATTCCACGGTAACATACCTAACTACACAAAACATAAATATAAACAAAAATAAAAAAACGACTTCAGGTTCCATTTTCCATCTTGAAAGTTGAAGTTCTTTATCAGACTGGTAAGGATTTGCAATCACTTGCAAAAGGTACACTGCTATTAAAATACTGCATTGATTCTGATGTCCTGTCCGTTGAGAAGTTCCGTTCTGCATCTCCAAAGTTCTTCATCAGGTGTTCGCCATTTTGTTATGGGGCCACACGGTAGTATGTCCCTTTAAATAAAAAAAAAATCATTAAAATTGGTCGATTAGAACAGCGGTTCCCGAATTCTTTTGACTACGGAACCCTTTTTGTTTCGCCGTTTTTGTGCGGAACCCTAGCTCAATTAGGTAAGAAGTAAACTAACTGTAACTTTGTCTTTTTTTACGTGAAATCACACCAAACTGAGGCTTTTTGGCTTGGTGTTCGCATCTTGTATGTATATGATACTAATATTCCCATACCTAAATCAAAAGAGAAAAAAAATACCGAAATGTTGAATTTTCGCGGAACCCCTGAGAGCCTTTTACGGAACCCCAGGGTTCTGCGGAACACCATTCGGGACCCGCTGGGTTAGAAAAACGTTCTGAGTTCTAACAAACCACCATTAAAACAAAATACGGGTCGAATTGAATACTTCCTCGTTTTTCGAAGTCGGTTAAAAATTCGCGTCCATTCAAAAATGGATTTTCTCTTTCTCGGCACCCGAAAGTTGTCCAAAGACGCATTTGTACAAATCAAGTGAAACTCGCTGCATTATTCTCCCCAACCGAGTGAAAACTTACGAAAACGTAGGTATACCCCGTTTCATATGGGAAGGGTACTAACTACTTCTTATACCTTTTAGGTGGCATTAATAGTCGTCAGCTCAAGCTCGAGCTCTAGTAGTTGATCTCAGAAAACAATTGCAAGCGGGTAATGTTAGGTTTAGTTTTGGCTTATGGCTCTAGTAATCTCTGTCTTTCTGAAGTGGATCAAGACAACTTTAATTGATCAACCCTTCGATCAAGCCCTAAGTCCAGCAGTAGACCATATGTATATCAACTCTTACAACTCAATAAAGCTTTCCTTCCCTCACAAGACGACAAAAGTCCCAGTACCCTTTCCGTGCGAACGAGGTATACCGAAAGTATTTTTCACTCGAAAACAAGACTGGCCACCCTGAAATCTTTTTAGAAAAGATTTAATTCTCGCGCAAAGTTCGCTGAGAGCCCGAGCACGTTTTAATTCGCAAGTTTTTGGCTTGATGAGTGCCGCTACCCTGTTTGCGAGCTACTCCCGATGGCTCTGGAATTTCTATCCCACTTTTACTCAATTGTGATCCAAGAAGCTACTAGCGCCTATATTCTCAAAAAAAAAATGCACACAAACGTCGAGCGTCAAAACAGTCGAAAATTGCCCTTATTTAAATGAACAATTTTTTTACACTTCATACGGGAATATGTAAAAGTGTATACATATATTTTAGAGAATACATGGTGGATTTATTAGCCACACGTTGGTGAGTCATAATAATCATCGATACAAACTACTGGCGCAAAAAAATCGGGACGAGAAATAAGTCTGTTTCATACAAAAGGTGACGGGTCTTAAATTATTCTATGGAACACACAACAAAACCTTACCATCAATGGTAATAATCTAAAAATACCACTTGCTACTTCAGAAAACATCGTGAGGAACCCTGAGCATTCTGAAAATCTCTAATCCCCAGTGGGCAAATGGGCAATATGGGCATACCTAGTAATGAAGCCCAATGCTTTGAGATAAGGCCTGTGCCCAGTAGTGGAACATGTTAGGCGTCAGCCTAACGGAAAGAGATGTGGGACGAAGACGTGGCGCGGACGTGACGTTTTGTATTGACCTGACTTTTTGCTTTGTCCGCGCCCCGTCTCTTCTGTGTGTCTTGTGTCGCGTCGCTTCTATACATTTTGTATGACAGTGAGACGTGGCGTCCACGCCAACTACATCTTAATTGTTTACCATCGATTGGTACAGAAACGTGGGACCCAAAGGCAAAAACCTGATGAGTGCAGAGCCCCCTGTTTGCCTAGTAGATGCAGAAAGTAGAAAAGGGGGGAACCGGAGGGGGGAGACCGTGACGTGAATCGCGAGTGGGGCAATAAAACCCACGAAAGGTGGGGCCCACTTTACGCGGGAAATAAGCTGTCACATTATTAACGGTTTTGTTCGAACCCGAGCCACTGATTAGCGGGGAAATTCGGGTGCGACTAGGGTTGCTAGGTGTGAAATTATTTTTAATACCTTTAAAATTTTAGTAATTCGAGATACCTATCACGTATCTCGAATTAACCGGGAAAACGATCTAGCACAACATAAAACTATGATACAATAGTTTTTTTTTTGTTGTAGCTAAACCTATATAATTGTGTATCTTATTTTCTGAGCTTTTCTGAAGACGTAGGCAAAAAACCGGTGCTGGTGTTTTTCATGTAATTCTAGTGAAATCCATGATCTTGCCATTTTTCGGAAGATTGTTTGTTTTTCTCTTGAGATTGGGACTCCTGGTAAGCCTAGACCCGACCGAATTTCGGGGCCACACCTTTCATTGTCTTAATTAGACATGTCATTGTGACGTAGTGTAAATACTCGAAGCAAACAGTTTATTTCATACTTGGTAAAAAAGGTATACCCACATTTTATTTATAAAATAAATCCAACGCTTCATTTTTTTGTTATTAACTTCAACGTTTTTTTTTGAAAAGGACAGCAGAGTAGAAGTTAAATAATTTTCAGTAAAATTTTAATATTTACTTTAAATTTTCCACCGTGAGTCGTTTTCAAACCACAAATTGAAAGCAGTTCATAGATGGTGCTTAGAGACGTGGCCATAGAAAATCGGAACGTGACTGTCAACATTAATCTGTGCTAAGCGAAATTTAACGCCTATAAGCGCCATCTATAAAGTGCTTTGAAAACGAGGCTTTACATATAAATCAAAATAGAAACGAGCATTTGCTCTATTTCTCTATTTGTCTAAACGCACCCTAACATTACTTTGTCATAATTAACGTATGTCCATATCGTATTCCCGGTTCATTTAGAATTATTAGGTCGCACTTAGTCTCTCACCAAAATATTACTTCGATAACATTTTGGCCACTTCCAAAAAGTAGCCCAGCCGGCCTCTTCTCTAAAAATCCACTATTCGTACAAAAAAAAAAACACACAGGAGATTTTTAGCAAAATTAAATACAGGAGCAGTCTATATTATTAAAAACGCTTTCTTTACCAAAAGGAAAATGCTTCTACTAAGCCGCCGGCAAGACGCAATACGCTACGATAATTTATAGCAAACTAAAACGGACCTTTTAAAACTTAGTTTTTAGGGTTCGGTACACTGCCTACAGTGTCTGTCTGCCTGTCTGTCTGTCTGTCTGTCCGTCCGTCTGTCTGTCTATCGGTCCTAATTTTAAAGGGCTGTATCTTTGGAACCGTAATAGGTAGCGTAATAGTTTAACACAACATAAGGCGGGTCCTCATACAAAAAACGTGTTTTTTATACTTTTTGCTCTATCGCAAAAACGGTAATACCTACATACAAACATCAAACTTGTTTGATTATAGTGCTTATTTTATATTATAACAAAAAATAAAAAAAACGGTCAAGCGCGAGTCGGACTTAAGCACTCGCACTTAGCCGGTTTTTAGTGCCGTTTCCGTGTCATCATTAACGTTTGCCAATTACCAGCTAATGGCGTCAGAATCGACTTAATTAGGTTTACTGCCTCGTTTTATGAGGAACCAATGGGAATGGGACGTCAAATTAACTTCTCTTAATGAGCGATTTAAGTAAGCAAATAAGATTCGTGTCAGAGGCCCTTTGGGCGGCCTAAAAACTTTGACACCAGGGGTGGCCTCATACGATTACCTACCTACCTACCAGTGGAATACGTTCTATTTAACCTTGTGAACGAAAAACAACCCAGACAGTGGGCGCTCAGTCAAAACACAGCCCGAATGTTCGTAAGAGCCAATCAATCGTCGCTCGTACACATGCAAAGCACGCAATCTAGAATCAAGTGATCATGAACGGTGTCTAGTGAATCCGATGCGAGTTTGCGTTCTACAGGGTGCAGTTTTAGTTCATTTTGTGCAGCTCAGCGTCTACCTTTTGTAGGGAACAGCCTGCTGATATATTTATAGCTAACAGGCCCGTAATATCAATCACAGTTTAAACTCAGACTATAGATTAAACCTCGCATTTTGGATGAAAATTAATCGACAGATAGGGTTTAAACTAGCTTTTTTGGTTTAAAATGTGATTGATATTACGGGCCTAAAAGAAGAAGAGATTGTTTTTTGTATTGATGAGTAAGGTAAGGTAAGGCAGTAAGGTGGTAAGGTAGAAAATACGTGCGTTTTTTGTAAATTAATGCAAACAGCAGATTTTTATTTCGCCCGATTTGGTGGCCGCTTTGTTGATTTCATTGAGTAGAATTTCACTTTTTTTTAAAGACAGCCTAAAGTTCCGCTATCGAATTCCGGTGCACCCTGTAGTAAATCCGATGCGAGTCTGCGTTCTAGAGCCAATTAGAGCACAGAGTCCGAGGAGACTCACTGTGCCCTCGAGAGGCACAAGTGCTACTAACTTACGAACGGAATGGTGGTGTTGACTGACCGATACGTATTTAGATGTACCTAGTTGCTGGCTGGGCCTCAAGTCTGTAACGCTGTTGTGACTACATATAGGTTTAGCCTTGTTGGAGAAAATCGAAAAAAAGTGATATTGTCTTAACAACTGTGAACCTATCGAAACTCGATTGCTTTACAAAGTAATAGTTATTTATTACGAATGGAATGGTGGTATTGACTGGCAGATACGTATTTAGTTGTAGCTGCTAGGCCTTAAGTCTATAAAGCTGTTGTGACAAGATAGGTTCAGAATTGTTAAAGAAAATCGAAAAACTGGTATTGTCCTAACAACTGTGAACCTATCGAATATCGAAAATAGGCTTTTCCACGTTCGTATGTTCGTTCGTAGGAATATATATCTAGTAATACCATACTTTCCGAGCCTGGGAGATGAAAAAATCTGGGATTGTTTATTTCGATAAGAGCCATTTTCCCAAAAATAAAGCGGTTTTGAGGACTAGCAACTGTGTGATATATTTTTTACAGAATAAGCACATTGGGCGCATTCATCAAAAATCTACTGCCGTTGTCACCGTCAAATTCGTTTTTTTTTTTCTAGAACTTATTTTGGCGATTGATAATGTCTTGTTAATTTGTGAACTTTTACAGGAGCTGGTCTATTCGCTAACAATCCACTGACAACAATTTTCAAAGGTGCTCTAATAAATGAATTGGTGTCTCGGACTCCCTTTTCTGCCATAAAAGTACCTGTGCTCTTTCGATTGAAACGCCTCCGTTTCAAAGCTACACTAAAACCATTTTTACAACCAACAGTTTATTCTTGCTAATACCTAAGCATTCGGCAATCGTTAAAAATACCAAACGCGCTCATCAATAACCGCCTGACAGTTAAGCCGCCATTTTTCATTCGTTCGTTCCAAAACCAAATCTGCGCGCGAAAATCGCGTAGTCAGGAGGTCGAGCTAAAAAAAAGTTATTGTTCACGTTCGAAAACAATAAATTGCTCGTGTCTCTAATACAATGCTGGCTGGTTTGAAATAGACGCTTTAGTAATCTGACGTAGCACGCAATGGAGATAGATAATTTCAGAAATTGTATTTGAGTCCATTTCGAGTTTAGAATCCCAGTGAGAGGGATTCCGTGCAATTTATTCGCTTTAGCGAATTATGCACGCTCTGGTATCATTAAGCTTTGCTTGTTAACGTTGTGCGGGTGAAGAAGTTGGATATATTATTTTACAGTCGGCCACACGCTAGGATACCCCTTTTTGTTCGATTGGCGCCTTTATACCGCACGCGGTAAGACCTGCCATAGGGTATCTGTGACTGTGGCCGACCGTACCTACTTCGTAAGGTGTAGTGAGTTAGGGTATATTATGGAGATAAGCGCTAGCTCGAAATCCTTACACAGTAGACACTACAGTCAGAATCTTACCACGAAACATCTAACTCGATAGACCACGACACATTACGATAGGTATGCCATTAAGTAGAGACCAAAAAAATCCCACCAAAAACATTTTCATGTAAAAAAATGTTGCCAAGACGAGACTATACACCTCGCACTGTCAAAAAGCTATCAGATCTCATGTAGAGCCAACTTGTAACTCTACACGTTCTAACTCTACAAGCCCTAACTTCACAAACTCTACACCTTAGTCAAAATATGTTGCTTAGCCGTTTCGTTACTAAAAGAACTTGTAATAACAGAAAAGTAATGAACAGTAAATCCATTTTTCACCTTTCGCCCATATGACGGTAGCCCTTATCCCTTAGTACGAAATGTTCTTTCCCATATCATTTTCTTAATTACCTGCGCATTCCTTCTCATTGCTTTTATTTGCTAACACCTAATGAAATAGCCCGTTTGCGAGTCGTATCCCTGCAAAATATGAAAATTATTGTAAGCCGAATAATGTAATAGAACCTCGTTTGCGGCGGTAGTTCGGTTTATTTACTTAAACCCACGAGGGCTGATAAATCCAGCTTAATTTATCTATGCCACGCGACGGGACGGGAAAAAGCGGCCTTTTCTACTGAAATATTGCAGACACTTTACTAGTACGCGAAATAAGACGATTCATGATCTTCCCATCAGTTCTCGCTACTTTCAATAGGAGGATAGAGGTAGTACCTGACCCACTAGCTGGGCAAAGGCCTTCTCTCAGAGAGAGAGTTCGGGCATAAACGCCACGCGTGCAGTTTGGCGTTTGCAGTTTGGCGATTTTCGCGTTGAGGGTATTATGCCTCAGCCTCAGACGCTCTCTTATCGCGCGCGACATAAGAAAAGGGGTATCCTAGCGTGTAGCCGATTGTAGTTTTGTACTTGCAAGTGTCACTTTGAAAGAAAACACCGTGATTGCGGTGCAGTCCTCTAAAGTAACAGAATTAATGCTCCGCTTTCAAGAATGAAATGGGAAATGGGTTTAGAAAAGTTTCGGATTTTTCCCGCGCTCTTGTTTTATGAAGGCAATGGGAAGTTCGAATGGTACTGGGGCGTATCTAGGGTATATTCCAGACTTAGAGGGAGCGTTCTTTCTCAAACTGTTTCTACTACATAGTTCAGCGTAGGTAAAACTTACAAATTTCAGTTTAATAAAATGACTATTGTCTAGCATTTTTTGGACACAAATCGGTTAAAATATCAAAAGCAATCGATTCGTTGTCCTAAAACCACACTTTTTATCACAAAACAATGGCCCGTTTTCAACTGACAGTTATAAGCTGAATTCAAAGCCCATTGTAGATGACGCTCATAGGCTTGGCTATTCGAGAACCGGGTTGTGGCTTTAAAATTTGGTTAAAACAGATTAATAATATCTTCAGAAAAAGCTAAATTTAACAGCCGTGAAAATGGCTCATTATTGAGTTTGAAAACCTCCGACTAATTTCAGACAAAAATAATAACAAAAAAACGTTTCTTATGAAATTTTATTTACAATTTTATTATACCATTACATGTATTGTATGACTGTGTTGCACGGTATGAGGGGGGCAATTAGGCACCCATTGGCCACCTGAATACACACCTGAAGAGGCAAAGTTGTTTGGTTCGCTCGGAGCTGCACTTATTATTTTGTTCCGGAGTTCCGGAAAATTCTGTAAATTTATCAACCGGAGTAATATTTTCAGCGTAACCACTGATGAAGGGTTAGCGTTCAATTACTTATGTTACTTGGAAATACAGTCGAGCGCAGTTACGCTGGCACGTTTCTAAACAACAAACAATTGATTTCCTGTTGCACGAAATCATTTAATGGATTGTGGGATTGGATTTGAAAAAATAAATGAAACCAATAAAATAAAACATAAAAAATATATAAAACAAATAAATAATAAAACGTCCCAATACTTTTTGTAATTTCAAATTGACAACACATTTTGTTATTATAGAATATGCGTATAAAAGACATTTCACGAACAGTAACAAAATTGCAATTATAATCTTCATTCGCTGCAGTCGGGTAAAAAGGACATTAAAATTTTGCGAAAAGGTTATGCTTTCGTTGCCAACTCTGTACACGAATGCGTACTGTGTACCAGACACAGTGGGTACACAAATATTTTAACTCTTATACGATTAGTGCCACAGTGTTGTCGGGCACAAAGGCAAATGCAGTTATAAGTGTAACGCCAGACCCAAACAGGCGTTATCCGTTTATTTCGCAATGCGAAAGTACTGCAGGCCACAGGGGAACTAAAAATGTAGAAAATTTACGCTTTAATTCGGCTTTAATTGATTCTTCTTCTTGTAGTGCCGTCTCCTTTCGGGGGTTGGCAATCATCTTGGCTATTTCTTCATATTATATCTTTTTTTTGTAAGTATCAGGGGATCCACAATTGATCTCAGGCATTTGAAAAAGAGACTGAAATTTCACTTCAACTTTTTGAAATTATCGTGGTTATTTATACACTTAAAAGATAATACAAATAGAACAAAAAAAATGACTTTTTGAAACTATCGTGATTATTTATACACTTAAAAGATAATACAAATAGAACAAAAAAAATATTTCACTGGTGCTAATGACACTGTAATTGCACTGATGCCGAGTGATTTGCTGCTGTTCGTCGAGGAGTTCCGTTCTCCATCTCCGAACTTCTTCATCAGATCTTCACATTTTTTTTCATGGGACTACATGAAAACATTTTTTTCAAACTAAAAAAAGAATCATCAAAATCAGTTCACGTAGAAACATATTCATATTCTTACTTAGGTATTTCAAGCCTTGTTTGCAGAAGGAAAATAAAATCCTAAGTTGAAAAAAAGCGTTTTTTTTTTTTCTTCTAAAACCGTCCATAACACCAAACAGAGCTATACATAGTTGGGTAATTGCAATATTTACAAAGTCCTGACGAACCATATATCTACCTCTAACTGTACTTCTCTCTGCAGTTGAATGTACGCCTCTGCGCATATCGCAAATTAAATAACGTGTTTCGACTGTGAATAATAGTCTACCCGGAACGCAACCCCGGAATGAGCAGTTTACAATTTGAATTTCAAAATAAGAACATCATGGCGCGACGCGTTGATACATTAAGATGTTATCTAGAGATTTTTCGAGTTTGGAACCGTTTCTTTTGTTTCCCTTGCGAACTATTGCATTGCATTTAAAAATAAAAACTTCTTGTTGCGATCGAGTCCTTTATACCTAGAACTTTTTGGAATACTTCTTTTGTTTTGTTGAAAAGAAAAAAAAAATTGCCCTCTGTTACAAAGTTTTAATTGATGAGATAGAAAGACTATTTAGTTATTTAGGCCTCCACAACACTACAATGTAAATCTAGCGTGGAGACCAACGGAAAAATCATTACCTACTGTTCTGCACTCTAACCATTTTTTGCAATCTCTGAAACTGTAACTGTCTGTATAATTTATGTGTGGTTTTTAAATAAATACTTTTTATCTTTTTTTATCTTTTTATTTAGAATCATGAAAAAGTACAATCATAACTTCTAGCTTAATTAAATAAAACAACCTAATCCATCACCATTTATATTTCCCGTTTTTTCTAGCGTGCTCACAAAGCGGCTATTCCATAAACATCACGAAAATTACACGTCACCTGTCATTGGGGGCGGAGCTTATCCTAAACTACAGTTTCGTGCTTACCTCTTATTAAAACAAAATATTATACAAATAAAAACCCGACTACGGTAATAATAATATTATAGTTTACGGAAAAAAAAAAAATTTTGCTCGGGACGGGGATTGACATACCGTTCCGTGCCAGAGGTTGCGGGTTGAAATCCTGTCCCAAGCATTTTTTTTAACCTAATAAATCCCCATAGTAGAAGGCAGAATATTTATTTGTTATGCAAGGATGCAAAACTATTGTTTGCAACGAGTCCTTGTATTCAGAAGCACGAGACGCAAATAATGTGGCATCCGCGCGAAACACACAACTTTTCATCTTACAGAGCGAGGTAGGTAATAATCATATTAGAAGCACCAAAAAACAATAGACAATCAGGTACACACGACAGCACGTCGACCCTTACACGCTAGCACTTTACTCGGTTACGTTACGGGGAACTTTGCAACAAAGGTGTACAGTATGACGTGCTGTCGTGTGTACATAAGGGTTAGTGAAATGAGTTTTCTTCTTTGCAAGTCTTAGCGACAGATGAGTCAAATGAGTTTATTTCTTTTCACCATCGGGCGTCGCGTTCAAATTTCTAAGCGCGCAAAAATACTTTTGCCTCATCGTATGATACAAGTAACAGCATACTTTCCGAGCTTGGAAGATGAAAAAGATTTTCTGGCCCCATAGTGATTAGTATTGATGAGTAGAAAATACCCTTCAAAGTTTAGCTGGTGACTAAAAAAACAGCCCGTATTCCTCTACCTACACAAATACATTCGCGTTAAAATCATTTTCTTACGCAGCCGTAGTCGGTTAAAATCGGTACGCGGTCTTGCACGCGATCGTTCCTCGGATTAATTGTAGGCAGGGGTAGATAGAGCCACGAATTTGTATCACGGAATACGCCACCTGAATACAGCAGATAAGCCGGATATGAATTGGTACAATTTAAATGTTTTTCATTGTTGTTAGCGTTTTCTTGCTATGCATTTACGAAACCTTCACCATAGATCATAGTCATATCTAATCTAGTTTAAAATACGTCCACAAATGACTTAGCATAAGCGTCAAATTTACTCTTTCCTACACCGTTGCAAAAAAAAAAAATTCCAACCTTTTTTATTGTGATAGGTATTTCCTACATTATCTCTACAACAAGAAGTCTAAGTGTTGAACTCTGTATACAGGGTAATTTTCGAATGACTTTATTCCCGAAACACGTCAGCTACTAAATGTGATTTCAGGAATAAAGCTATTTAAAAATTACCCTGTATTGTCGATATTAATATGGCCTATGATCGACAAATTACAAGTATTTAGATGCGTAACACGGTCAGCTCTTTCCAGGAACCTACGAACCGCTTTTACCACGCAGTAAGTATACAGGGTTTTATCAAAGTAGCCACTGGGCACGACATTAACAAGCCCGTCTTTGTTTGTGCGCGGCGGCCGCAATAGCTTATTAGCACAAAACTAATCGTATCAGAAGCACGGAATAGAAAATAACACAGAAGTATTGAGCGTTTGAAAGACTGTTGTACTGTCTACTGTGTAGTAGAGCGTCGATTATCCGAACTAATTGCATGTTCGGATGACCGGTTTATTCGGATAATCGAACTCTAAACATTAATTTTACAATTTACAAATAAAAAGCAATTTTTTTTTTGTTGGAATTGCAAGTTTTAAAAGTACAGACAGCTTTTTTATAAAAGTATGTGCAATAGAGCTTATAAATTAGAGCGTCAAAAAATCGTACTAATCGTCAGCTAGGATTGAAGTTAACAACAGAATTAACGAACAATTATCAGAATACTATCTTTTGCCCGCAACTTCGTCCGCGTGAGCTACAGAAAAAAGATATGTGGTTTACATTGCCCCTAAGTGTAATAGCGTTATAAGATGTAGCCTATGTGCTATCTCCATTTCAAATTTCATCCAAATCCGTCAAGCCCTTTCAGCGTGAAAGAGTAACAAACATCCATCCATCCATCCATACTTACTTACCAAACTTTCGCGCTTATAATAAGTAGGGTGTTATCATGACGGATACCTTATCAAATAGTAGAATAAGGGGACTCTATGCTACAAACATGCTTTTTTTTTCCTTTTTTTTTATTAACAAACCATTGGTGCTTGAGTCTGACTAGCACTTGGCCAGTTTTTATTGATTTATGTATGCACCTGTTCTTATGTTGCAGTTAATTTGTGGTATTAGTGCGCTTATATGCAGTAGGCAGGCGCACCGAAATTTCGAGCGTGCTTTTAGCTAACTCTACGTTTTGTTTAGTGTTTTGGGAGTATGCTGAAAAAACATGCAATGTTTTTGCTTCCCGACGGTACCGTAGACGCGATATTCTAGCCTATTTTAATACCTGTCTGTCTGTTGGTACGTCACAGTAACACACGCTATGCCTAAAACCAAAATGGCCGAGTTTTATTGTAACAAAAATTCTCGCTGTAGTGCCTTTTTCAATCAACCACGCGTGTAACATGCAACGTATTTCATGTGCTTCTCTTTTAAATGGTTACTGAAATCTTACATTTAAAAAAAAAACCTATATGACAATACTTTTTTTTACACTACAACGTGTTACAAAACATCCTAACTCTTTTTACAGGGTGTAACCTAGTGGTCAACAAATGTCAAATCTGTAAAAAAAAGTTGGAAAAATATTTTTTATTTTATAACCTCAAAATTGAAAAAAATACTCAACTTTTTTGTTTTTGGTATTAGCTCAAATTTTAAAATATGTTTGTGTGTGTAGGTGCATTTACATAGTTTTGAGTTGTTAAACCATTGTGAAAGTCAATGAAAACAGTATTTAAAAAATACTTCTCTGCCGCCACAGCGTTCACATTTTATTAATTTAATAAAAATCAACGGAATGTCATATATTTAGGTTGTGATCCCTATCACAGGGTGCTATTACCCTGTAAAAAGACCCTGTAAAAGAGAGACCCGGAAAATCTGATCCTCACTGAATATTGTTTTGTTTTTTTAAAGGCCATAGAGTCAGTTTGTTTTATTGTTGTTGACCGCATTTTTTACAGCCAGGACTTTCTTTCTTTGAGATAAACATCAAAAAACCATAAACTATGAATTACGAGTGGTATTTTCCTATGAATTATCGCTTTATAACGTAACGACTATCCAATTAGGTAGCGTGTCCGGCGCAGGTAAAGTCGAACGTATTTTTTTAATTTCTACCTTAGCGTAAAAAAGTCTAGTTTCCGAACTGCACGCGAGGGGTGGCACTGGCAGTTAAGAAGTTTTTTTTTAGATAACGGTTTTAGATTGTATCTGCATTATGCCTATTTATTTTTTCGACCTAATAACAGCTTTTTGCTGTTGGAAAATAAAATTAAGTGCTTTTTAATTTGTCTTGAGAATTATTTGTTTGATGTTTTATTTAATTTGTGTTGATACCGCATTAGATCAAAGGAAAACGTCGTGAGTTTATTTAATCTCGTACTTAGCGTTATTATTGCCACTGTATAAATTATAGGCTTCTAGTGAGCCAGCTCTGTAATATAATTCCTTTATCGTTCGCTCATTTCCATTTATAATTGCTAGGTTCTTAATAATAGCACAAGCTCAGTTACCTACTTTAGTTCCAATGCGCATTATTACCACATTAAATGCCTCTAGAGATATTATCTTAGGACCTTGCATACCGAAAATGGCATATAATGAGACTGGTATTAAAACCTACATTATGAAGATATCTAGAGATGACACAGAAGCTTAGAGCTCCTGACGACTATAAAACGGAAAAAGATATAGTAATATTTTGATCACATTATTCGTATAAAAAAATGCAATACAACTAGGAAACATGGTGATGACGTTGCAAAATCGTTTTTGACGATTCGTTAAAAAGTTTTTAGCTACGAATGTGCCCGTGCAATTTTTTTTAACCCCCGATCATCGATTTACGATGCCCCCGATACAAAAAAAGGGTGTTATACTCGTAAGTTTAACCGCTATGTGTGTGAGGGTGTGTCTGTCTGTGGCAGTAGCTCTTAAACGGGTGAACCGATTTGGATGCTTTTTTTATTTATTTGAACGCTGGTTTTTTATCAAATTGTATGTTTATCAAATTCGGTTCAGCCGTTAGGCTAATTTGAAGCTAAAATGTCGGGGATATTTTAAAATTGTAATTTAGTAGTTATTTCATAGCATGGCAGCTTGAAAAATTCTTATCGGCAGTTAGGTACTTGGCTCGGTAGCTCAATTGGTAGTAAACCGGCACGGTTTTCTTGGTTCACGTTCTAAAAAACCTTTAAAGATGATGAAGCTTTTCAGACAAGGTCCTCCGGTCTAGTGCCATTTCTAACCACTCTGTCAGATATCGGTAAACGAATCCAGCAAGCGTAGCATAAGGCTGGGTTAGATCGTATCTATGGTTTTATAACTCACTCACTCGTTTATGTATCTCACTCTTTTGTTTGACGTAGAGCGGAATAGACAGAGTTATAAACCCATACGCTCTAACCCAGCCTTATGCTACGCTAGCTGCGCATTTTTTTTTCGAATTCTGCACCTATAATACTTATATCGCTTATACGAATCTTGTAAGGTTATTTTCTATGGTAGCCTTCCTTATTTTTCTCCCTCAACCATCACAAACATTGGGGCGGCATGACATAGCACCAATAATCCGCGAGTTATTGTTGTTATTATTATAAATAATAAAGGATCGAGAGGCAATAAGGCCGAATAATAATTGACATCAATTTATATCTTCATCGTTACAGTAGTAACCTTTTCGGTTGAGATAGAGGTACACACGACGGCACGTCAGAGTGTAAACTTTTGCTGTAATGTCGCCCGTAACGTAACCGAGTAAGGTGATTCGGTTCAAGACGATACTTTCAAGGATATTGGCCAACCTTTATCGCATTTGTATTTTGTTTCTTGGTCTTGTCTCGCTCGAATCAAACAATCGAGACAAGACCAAGACAATATCATCTCGATCGTTTGATTCGAATGAGATCAAGCGAGAATCTCGAAATAGAGTCCGCGCGACCACTGAAGTCCGATAGACGTGGCGCTTGCGCAACGCACAAAATGTTTCCAGTGTTAGGCGCAATAGGCGTAGTTCCCCGAATTCCCGTAAGACTTGAGTCGTGGCACGCACTCTATTTTTTTTTTTCAAACAGATTTTTTATTCCGTAGAATTCTGACAGATATAATTTTTTGACATGTCAGAGATTATATAAACCTTTTTGGCCGGCCGTTTTTGATTGATATGGATGACATGACACAATCGAGAATCTTGAAACCAAGATGTCATAAAAACGAGACCAAGACAATATTTTCGCTTGCCTGTCAAGATCGAGACCAAGCAAAAATCTTAATGTGTTCAAGACAGTCTCGATATCGAAATTGTCTTGTGTTGTCTCGCTTGCCGAATCACTAGCTAGCGTGTAAGCCTCGACGTGCTTCAAAAAGTATTCTTATTTTAGGCACTATACAGACGATCTAAAAATATGTTTTGTTCGATAGAATGTATTTTTTTCAAAACTGGGAATTTATCGCATAAAAACAGTATTTAGCTTTTATTGGGCTTTTATGATTGACGAGCCCAATTGATATTTTTCAACTCACATTCTATCGAAAAACAATAAACTTCCGACTTTAGACAGGCCAATGGGAATATCGTTGTGACGGTCATACATGACATAATTATGGCATACAACTGTAGCTCGAACTCTATCGCAATACAATTATATGTCAAGGTCGTATCAATAATAATAAGTTAACGGGCAACATTATTTGAAATTGCTCGGTTGCTATGAAAATCTCTTTTAGTGGCAAGCAAGGCCAGTTGATGATTGTTTGTTTACCAATTAAATTATATGGTGACACTGCCCCGGCGTCAAAAAAAATTGCGCTTTCACCAAAGTCGTAGAACAAAAGTTGTTGGAAATCACTGGGGTGTCTGAGGAAAAAAGCTATTTAAAAATTGCCCTGTATATACCTCGTATGTGTACCTAGGTACACATAGTAACAGTATAATGTTACTATGTGTACCTAGGTATACGAGGTACCAATAACGCAGCTCCACAAGTCGTAAGCGATGCTTCCGATAATAAATGCAACTTTTATTAGCTATTTTATAGCAGTGACGGTAAAATTTATTGCCGTGCACCGCGCTCTGCGTTCCCACGGTGGTGCTTTTATGCTTTTCCGATGTTTTAATCACGGAATGGAAACTGTTGCGGTTCCGTTAAGTAATTCCTCTATTTACTGAAATCACCCGGTTGTTTGGTGTTGATTTGATATTATGAAATAGGTGCGTCTTATGTCCAAGGCACTCTTCAGAGTCCGAGTAGTCACTTCACCTATCTATATTTTGATAATTGGTTTTATTCGCATGTATCATTAATGTTATTATTAGTATGACGGGAGTATTTGAAAGCTAGCGCTGTAGTTGAATTTCAATTACAGTAAATGCTGAAAGATTTAAATTTTTATCACAAACTGTGTTTTATCTGTTATACCTATTTTATAATAAATTAACTTTTAGTTTTTTTTTCAAATAATGTTTAATTTTAACGTTGTTTTTTTTTATTTTACTTTATTTGGGAAACAAACGGTACAATTTATAAATTATTAGAACACAAACATACTACAGACATCTGTGAAGTTTCCACTTAAAAATAACACTGAAACAGAGACATAGCAAATAACATTAAAAAAAACGTCTATCGTAAAATCGTAAGTTTTTACCAATGACATTCTAATACAAATTTCATTGGTTTTTACGATAGCTACGACGATAGGAGGTGACATCGGTCGCTGAATAAATCATCTAAAGACCTTAAGGCCTACGTTGTTGTAATTTCAACCGTATTTTTTTTCGCAAATATGTTTATTGTTAACTTTCAAAGCTCGAGACCTCGAAAATCGGAAGCTAAATTGGGTGTGAAGCACGAGACAACATTTGAGAATAACCTCCGATGTAAACACAAGCCATCGCTCTTCCTTTACATCGGATGAAATTAAAATAAATGCCCCTTCCGTGCCTCCACGAAACATTTACATATGAATAAAAAGAGTCCGTTATTTATATGGTGAAAGTAGAAAAAAACCCTTGACCATAGAAAAAATAACAATACTAAAATGAGAAAATAATGAGTTAAACCTTATACGCTTTGCCCGTAACGTACACACGACATCACGCCAGACTGTACACTTTTGTTGTAAAGTCGCCCGTAACTTAACCGGGTAGAGTGCTAGCGTGTAAGGGTCGACGTGCTGCCGTGTGTACGTAATAATGGGCATCACTCTTACGTAATATGGCGTAAGGAAATGGTATACAAAAAGATATGATTTCCACACGTGATTCGCCTCAGTGCACGCTTCGTTCCCAAAAATGGGATTATAATAGTTCTTTCCTCCAACACACGTGCCGCCTAGGTACGATGATTTTCTCGTTTATTAGACACATTGTAATCTGTTATCATGGGCGCCTTTACTCACATTATTATATGAGTACAATGTTATGTTATGTTATGTTCTTTGTTTGAGAGGAAGCCCGCGGCTTAGCTTGTCTTTCCTATTAGTAGAGTCAACTATAGAGGTGACCTACTCTATCTTCCATACAATAAACCTAACCCAGGCACTAAGGGTGTACCCTTGTTCATAGTGTGTGCACAAAAATAAAATAAATACAATCTCAAACAAATGTCCAACCGCAGTGTTAAAAGAATCGCTTTATCACAATAAAGACACTGGCATACGAAACCAATCCGAGCCATTCGGGAAAAAATATAAAAGATTCGATTTTCAAATATTCACAGTGAGTGGACGGAGGCAAGTTATCACAGACGCGGGGCAATATTAAAGGAATATGAGAGTCTGTGAAACGCGCTCTGAAACGGCAGAGTGCATTTGACCCAGAAATGGTTCGAATTTATTGGCTTGCGTGATAGAATGAACCGGATTATTTTTTTGCACCGAAAATAACGTAATATGGGCTTTGTACTGCATGTTGTCTTTTACATGCCAGTATTTTGCTTGCTGGCGTTACCACATAACTGTACATCCCGATTATTCCCGATGTGATGTCAACTGTAGGTATTACAATTATTGTACACACGACAGCACGTCAGACTGTACACTTTTGTAGTAAAATCGCCCGTAACGTAACCGAGTAAAGTGCTAGCGTGTAAGGGTCGACGTGCTGTCGTGTGTACATGAATTTACGTATATTACAAATCAATGTAGATTAATAACGGTAAATAAATTAAAGTAGTACTTTATCCCAACCTAATTAAATAAAACGCCAAGTAGGTAAGTAGTTTTTGACATGCAGTGCAGTGCAAACAAAAACTTAGCAGAAGTAATTTTGTTAATAAGGGCACATTATAATTATTCCCAGGTACACAAGAGAGCACGTAGACGCTTACACGCGCGGACTCTATTTACTTACGTTACGGGCGACTTTTCAACCAAAGTGTAAACGTCTACGTGGTGTCGTGTGTACACCTACGCTTATTTATTTAATTTTCAGTTGCGTGCTAGCCATAGCAGCAAATATAAATAGAGCAAGTAAAAGATTGACGTTGCATGGTATGTGCATAACACGCGCAGAGGTTGCAAATGACAGCGACACGTTCGTTTTAAGTTTTACCGACAAACGGACGGAAAAGCCGGTTAATATTTAACGACTAGCTTTTACCCGCGACTTCGTCCGCGTGGACTACAGAAAAAGGATATAATTATGCTTTACAATGCTCCTAAGTGTAAAAGCGTGATAACATGTAGCCTATGTGTTATTCTGGTGTGTAAGCTATCTCTATTCCAAATTTCATCCAAATCCGTTCAGCCGTTTCAGCGTGAAAGAGTAACAAACATCCATCCATCCATCCAAACTTACAAACTTTCGCAAATATAATATTAGTAGGATTAGTAGAAAGTAGGAAGTAGGATAGGATTAGTAGGATAGGATAATGGTCCCTAGGACCCGCCGCGGCTTCGCAGGTGCAGGGTGACCAGGGACTTTAGCCTGCAACGAAATGGCGTGTCGATGGCGTCCCAGAAGAAGGCCAAAACCGGAGTTTCCTCGTTTTTCTCGTACAACCAGAGAACTAATCCTCTAGAATTCGAATCAGAATATTATTTGCTGTACTACAAAAACATTAAAAGGACCGACAGCACTAATAAATCGTAAGAAGCCGTCAACTGGGAGCCCATTTTGGCACCATTGCGTTACAGGCCAAGGCCCCTGATTAGGCGAATTGTCGCCATTTAGGCTACCTCAAGAGGTCAAATGGCGACCATAAAATCCGTTAGGCGAATTGGGCTAGATAGTCGAGAAAAAAATAGGCTATTTAGGCTACTTGTAAGTAAAAATTAGGCGAATCGAGTTAGCTATCATCTGATCACCCTGCGCACGGGTGTAAAAAAATATTCCGTGAAATTTTCCGCGAACCACTCGCTACGCTCGTGAGCTCGTGGCTCAATCTTAGATACCTTCGCTTGCTCGGCATTCAATACCAGCACTTGAAGCAAAAAGTATAATCACACAGCAAAACATGGTCAACCTATTCCTAGTAATTTCAACAGGCCTTCTAGAAAATTTCAGTTTCATTATAGATAAGATACCTCTTCCGTGTAATTTCAACAGGTCTTCTAGAAATTTTCAGTTTCATTATAGATTTTCCTACCGTTCCATCGTTTTCCTTTTAATCTGTCATTATATGTATGTATTGTGCATCAAAGTAGGTTCCTAGTTCCTATGTTTATCCTTTGAGAGGTATTTCTGTATTCCCCTGGGACTGCTGACCGCTGGCCGCCATTTTGTGAGAATAATTCAACAAGATTCGTGCCGAAATGGCTTCCTCTTCCGACATTCGCTGTATGGATACGGCGGGCGAAAAAGTCTGTAATAGCTTAGTGTTACAAAGGTTGACACTAGCGAAAGGTTTGAGTCCCGATATCAAACGTTGTTTTCTTAGTTAGGATTTTTTGGACAAATTATCTCGCATTGAGATCTTTCATATTATATTTTACCACTAGGGAAAAGCTTGGCTGAACATTTTATGCGAAAGCGTAGAAACAGATGAATAGATTCATGAATTCGTCTCATGGTACCCTCAGCGACACGGTGAGAAACCCTAAAGTAGCTCTTATTACACGCGAGTTAAGAGCGTCAATCTAAGAATTCCCCAAGAAAACCCTCAAGAAGAAACAAAAAGCGCGCGGAAAGAAAGAACACAACTCCGAACGGTACAAGTGTACGTTTGATAAATTAATCGCATCGCAACGAAGCCCTTCCCCTGGTGTCTCGGATTAATTGAAAAGTCAACGTCTTGCCTCCTCGGACGATCAATTACCTCGCCACTACACATGGCCGGTTAATTTATTATATTTGTTGCGAGTTGCAAGCCAATCGGGGCGAGAAACTAATCCGCCACTGTCCGTGGGGTAACTGACGCGTGTAAAGTTTTTTTTTTTTTTTTTGTTGTTGAGTATTGGTGGTAGTAGATATGTGGCAGATCATTGTGTGAATGCACAAGCGCAAGCGGAGGCGGCAAAACCTACCGCACATTGGTCCTGGCACTCGGTTTCGATCGTTTGCTGGATTTAGTGTGCGAAAAGGGCAAGGCTGTCGGTAAAAGGGCCACTATAATAAAAATAGTAGTTCTAGAGAGGGGGGGTGTCTGAATGCACGCGAGCAACTTATGACTGAGAGGAATGGCGAACCATTTTAACCGCAAGTCATTTTGTCGCACTTTTCAGCTCGTAAAAGTCATAGTCTATCCATCGTGCAAGCGGCAAGTTTCGGCGACACATGCCGTGTTAAACATTGGCAGGCACGGTGCCAACTACCGGCATTATTGGTCGAAACGTGGTCGAAACACTGCGGGTGAACGAGATTAGAAAACGATCGCTAACACGTGATCTGCGATGGCAAGCTGCGCTGCGGTGCTCAGGGGGTTATTCTCAGGTATGTCGCATTCGAGATTCTACGAAGAAAACCTTAGTAACTAGTCACATTAGAGATTGCCGAGAATTGTTGAATGAAGGAAAAATGTTGATGTCATGTCGATCTCGACTGCTCCCGACCACACGAGTCATGTCGAGCGAAAAAGGCAAACATCTCGCAGAAATCTCGTGCCCTATGTCGAAGATGACTTCGTGAGAATAGGAGATGTGACATTTGCCGCAAAATGAGATTTTTCCTTCGAGACGTGTCGAATGCGAGATTGCCGAGAATTTTACCCTGAGATTGTGGGTGGGTCACCTTTGACCATTATGCGTAATTTTAATGGAGGCTGAACGCGTTTTTACACTGAAACTTTCGTAAGAACACTGTATGAATGCACCCGAGCAACCCTGAGAGAAATGGCGTGGCATCGTAAGGCGCGTAACATCAGCCACTGGTTGTAGGTACTACATTATGACCACGTCCGCTCTGAAAAGAGTATTACGACGAAGAAGTAGAACAAAAGATGTTATAAATCAGATTTAAAAGTTGACGTGTTTGAGCAATAAAGCTATTTAAAAATTACTTATGTATATGCAGACCTTCTCTCGTTAGAATCAGTTTAGGCTTAGTTAAGTTAGCCATTTTCATGAAGTGATAGATACGTAATGTAATTGCTTATGAACCCCTATGAGTTAGGTCTTCATCAGCATTTATCTGTAAGTAGGTTGTATGCCTCTATCTACTCTACGTATTTCGTATTAAGTATTAAGTTTTCCAAATTGTGATAGATAACCTCGTGAAGTATTTAACTCAATATCAGTGGATTAAGTAAACTTGGGTTTAAAAGATTAGACGAAATAGGAGCTTAATCTATCAAACGAAGCCAGCTGTTAAACTTCGGCTCTACATTACACTTGCAATCAATCCAGAATCGATAAAACTAAAGTAATTTGGAGCGACGTGTAAATAATTGAACCACTGTAAGACACAATCAAAACTATCTTTCGCAATATCCAAAACTTATCATCTTACCTAGGTACAGTCACAAAAGAAAGTCTATGTTGGTGGGCAGAATTTTGCAACATGAGAGTTTTGGCTGAAACAGTAAGGGTATTAGAAGAAAACCTAGTAATAAAAACGAAAATAGTAGATAATCATAAGTTGTTTTTATTGGTATTTAACATTCGTCTGTCGCTTTCTTACAGAGGAGACGCGACTTTCAGAACCATGCTTAAAATAAAAAGGACGTTTCTACACCGCGCCGATTTTGTCGTCACCGTTACCGATAGCGAAGTGACGGCGCCGAAGTAGCGCTACACACATTTACTATGACTCGCTTGTCCACTGCATGCCCGTCACTACGTACAAAACTGATATATTTATGTATCACAACAATTTGCCATTTTGGCACATTTGGGCACAACATTTTCACCTCATAACAATCAGGACCAATGGGTTAACGTGCCTTCCTGGGGCCTTAGCCTATAACACAATGGCGTACCAATGGCGTCCCAGGTAGAAAGATAAAACCGGGATATTTTCGTCCTACAACCAGCGAACTAATCCTCTAGAATTAGACTCATAATATTGTTTGCTGTACTACAAAAACATTAAAAGGACCGACACTGGACCGACAGCAATAATAAATCGTAATTGAAACCGTCAACCGGGAGCCCATTTTGGCACCATTGCGTTACAGGTTAAGGGCCCTGCTCCTATGCTATCATGGAGTAGCAGTTGGCTGTCGCTGAGTGTACTGCCGGCGCAAAGCCAAAACTTCCCCTGCCGGTCAGAAACTCAGAACTCCAAACAAGATTAGGAAGCGATAGTTTCCACATGGTCTCCTCTGCGACTGCAGCCGCTATTAATCTACCCGCGCTTTGTGGATGCCACAATCGGCCAAAATCGATGGTGCGGGTGCCTTTGGGGCCGGCGTTTTGATCCCGTTTCGAGACCACTGGAAGCGAAAAGGCTGATTAAAGCAAACCTTTTGTCAGTCTAGCTTCCTGACTCGCAAAGAGTTAATTTTGTCATTGTGTCTTTTTATAAATGTTATTTTTTTTCACCTTTTTTTTCTTGTGTTCAAAATTTTTTTTCAGAGGTTCCAAAGCTTCTCCTTCCGGTCAGAGCTCCAAACAAGATTAGTAAGCGATTGTTTCCACATGATCGCTATTAATCTGCCCGCGCTCTGGATGCCACAATCGGCCGCAATCGATGGTGCGGGTGCCTTTGGGGCCGGCGTTTTGATCCCGTTTCGAGATCTCCTTACGATTTGCTTGTGGTCAGCCTCCTCGCGTACAAAGGATAGAGATTCGTAGTTGTGCCTTTTTCATTTTGGCATATTATTTTCAGAGTTTTTGTTTTCTTTTACAGCTAGGGTCTAAGAATTTCTTCAAAGGTTACGGAAACAATCTACGAATTTTGTGGCCTCTATGTTTTTGAGTTACATAATACATTGAACATAGATCGTAATATCGCAGCTTAGGTTAGTTTCCTTAACAAATACCGTCCTTTGACTAGATCTGGAAGTTTACCTACACTGACATCAGATTAGACGCCAAATATTCAAGTCACATTTAAAATTCAACGACAACTAACTTTCCTCGGTATCAAATCGCCAGACCGAACGGTAGCTGAACTGCAATCGATCGTTGGAACGCGGGTTTGAAAGTAATAAATTAGTTTATTGCACTTAAGTGCTATTCGTTATCGGAGGCTGCTCTAGATCTTTGTTCTCCTGATGACTGCTTTGTGGTCGAGCTCTGTGGTCGAGCCGGACTCTTGCCAATGCTGTGTCTAAATAAGAGACATTGCGGGAATGCATTGCATGTTGCTTGGTTTTCTCTTTGACAGAGATTAATTTGTCCTCTTTTACCTGATGCCCTGATGGGGAGTTAAAATACTCGTACGTTAACAATAAGGTTACAGGCAAGGGCGTCGCCAAGGGGGGGCAGGGAGGGGCAGCTGCCCCCCCCCTAGAGATTCTAAAAAAGTTGCCAAATATAATGCAACCAAAGTCCTAAGTCTTTGAGTTAATTTGCTTGAAGTTCAAGCCTTGAAAAATCATTCCCGTACGTCGAAACTAGAATGAATTCACCAATTCCACTCCTAATATTCCGTACGCTCAACTACGCTCTGGCTGTAGATGTAAGGCTCGTAGTACAAGTGAAAAGCTTCATGTGCTGTCGACTTTACCTACAATTCATACCTACTTTTCTCATTCATAGAGAATGAGAAAAGTATGAATTGTAGTAGGTAAAGTCAACTTGCCCCCCCCTGCGCCATCGGCTGGCGACGCCCTTGGTTACAGGGGAAAAAATACATGATTCAGTTTTATTTATTTTTACCCGGCTTTTGCCTGCGACTTCGACCGCACTGAATAAAAGGTTGCCTATACAAGGTGTTGTTTTAAAAAGTGACACCCGACTCAGGGGTGATTTATTTACTATACTGAGAAAAAAAAAATCAGTGAAAAATACCCAAAAATCATGAAATTGTGGACTTCCTTACTATGCCGCGTGACTCAAAAGTTGGGTCACGTACTTGTCATTTAATTTTGTCACGACCCAACATTAGGGTCGCGGGACAGGGAACGTGTTAAAATGGACCTAACCAACACTACGAAACCCTTTAGTACCAAGAGGTAGCCTCTAGTCTCCATTAGACAGTAAAGCAGGCGAAGTGCCTTCGTCCGAGGTACTTTAATTACGGTGGTCAAGCTACGGATTACCCATAAATACCTTAGCCTGGATCTAAAATCTCTACAGGCTAGACGCGAGATAGCCATAAAAGTTATTGTATAGAAGATTCGCCTGAATCAAGGTTCACCACACAGGCGCGCTTTATCGGTCGATAATATCGCATGCGTTATTGCGATAACTGTTATCAGTACATTTTATTTTACAATCTTACTTCCATTGCGGCGTTATTATCGTGTGTAACTCCACTGCCATCCTAATACAAAATGTACTGAAAACAGATATGGAAATAACGCATCGACCGATAAAAACGCGCCTGTGCTTGCCTTGATGTTGCTAATGGTAATGGTAAAACGGGCTGTTTTCCGCAACTTGACGTCTCTACTTGCACCTATTTTGCGTCAGGTGGGATTTTTCATCCTTGCCAACCCAGCTCCTCCAAGAAGTCCACGAATGTTCCGGAGCACTTCGGGTGGTGGCTGAGGTGGGCTGGTCGTTGACAATTTTCACATCCCACTGTGAGCGAATTTAATTTTGTATAATTATGTATTTTTTTAATATTTTAAATGATTGTATAGTCCTTTTATTATTATTAAAAAGATATTTTTTTATAAATGTTCATTATGGATAAGCATGCAAATACATGGAAAAACCGGGGCATGCTGAAAATCAGCGCTGTGTTGATGCATTCACAGTGCACACACAGCATTTAGCTGAGCATCGTCCCATTTATCGTTTGTTCTGTTCTGATATTATTTTCAATGTTTATGTATTTAATGTAAAAATGATAATAAAAATTTTTCACTTTCACTTTGCCAGTTTGCCAGCTCCCTGCATTCCAGCAGGTCATGAGCGGCTATTTCGGCTGTCTCCATGCAGGCTCTACTGTACACAACACAGAGGACTGTAGGTGACACCTATTAAAATAGTTGTCTGTTTAAAGGACCTGTCACCGTCCGCAGCTGATTTTTCGTAAGCCTAAGAAGCTTCCTGGGGCCTGAGTCTGTAACGCAATGGTGCCAAAATGGGCTCCAATTGTACGATTGATTAATTCTGTCGGTTCTTTCAATGTTTTTGTAGTACAGCGAAGAATATTCTGATTCTAATTCTAGAGGATAAGGTACGCCTAAGGATAGATAGATATATAACTCTTTATTGCACAACAGAAAGAATATTACAGATCACTTTTACAACAAATTTTAGTACAAATTGCGGCCTTACAGCTAAAAGCTATCTCTTCCAGACAACCTTCCAGACACTACAGCCACCTTAGGCATACCTTCGCGGTGTTTCTATTCTCAAGCCAACTAGCTACCTAGCTGAGGTATAGCCACTATACTATATTTACAATGACAGACAAATTTACGATAGATTGCAGTGGCGGCTTGTGGCTTTCAGCCCAATTAGATCCCGCCATCTGCTTCCTTCGCCGGCGAGTATTATTGCGAATGGTTTAATACTACCTTGTTGCTACATAATTCAGTAACCGACTGGGTATGGATGAATGGGGTGGTTCTCCCCTTGAGTACACAATAACTCTTCCGTTTTCACCGCGTTAGCACACCTTAGTTTTCCCAGTATAAAACCTCCCAGTATAAGCTGTCCTACACAGCGTAAGAGTGGTCACTACACCCATCTAGTGCGAGCGAAGGTGCTACTGCGGCATAAATCATATCATTGCGTAGCCGCAAAGGCTTTAGATTTTCCCAGCATAACACTGAAATAAACTTTTTTTCTGTATTCGGCTAGTCACGGTGTATTTTGAATAATTTTAGTGCTAAGAAAACACTGATTTTGAACCAGTTAAAAAAAAAACTATGTATGAATCTCGTGAAACATTAAAAGACAAAGAAACGCTTGCTTAAGAGATAATCTATGAAAATGCAAACAAAAACTAAGCCTGCGGCTGCTGTATCATCGAATAGGCTAAATGTGCCTTGAAAATCAATAGAACCTCACTAAATAATACACAAACATTCAACAGTCCAAACTAGCATCAATATCTTATGAACCTTATGAAGATACCTCACAATAATCTGGTTATTCATCTGTCAAACTAATATAATATGAGAAAGGCGATCACCAGGCTATCATTGGACGATTTGAGATTACCCATAACAAAATAGGAAAGATATGAAAGGTCAACCCTGTGAACCTTTTCTGCGAAAAGTAGAGCTGACACCGCGACTCAACCCAATATCCATACAAGATATTACTTCACATAGGAAGCTCAATTTTTTCCTACTCTCCGTGGCACATAATGACTTATCGAAATTTTAATATAAGCTGGGACCTTGAGGGCAAACCACTGTTTGTCATCTACCGCCACAAGCGCGCCCTTACATTTTTTAAACTATAACTTAAAATAGACAATACACTTCAGGACAGGTTCGTTTATTTATTTTTTTACCTCTATGAAGTGAGAGGTGAGAAGTTCAGTCAAACTTTTAGCGGCTCTAATATTCAAATTATTATGTTATTGCGACGCGACTTCTCTGGTGGCTAGTTCTTGGTAATGTCGCATTCGAGATTCCCGAGAATCGGCCTCCAGCTCTCAGCAAGATTAAATCGATCGGTGCCTCGCTATAAACTTTATTTTACGTCCTCGTTTCATTGGTCCTTCCGCGTCTTCCCGTTGTATGCGTTTAAAGCCCCATCCTAAATGGATATTAATTCGAAATCCAATTCGGAACGTCACTCGGTCCAGCCGCCGGCTGCCCGTCGACATTCGATCGTCGACAGTCCACAGCAGGGCCGGCGACAGGAACAAAGAGGTCAGCTTCTTGGGGTTCAGAGTTGAATAGTTTTAGTAGTAGTGGGCCCCACGACATATCACTTTTTTAACGTCTTCAAAAAAAATAAAGAGGTTCTGGTTCGCTGTACGAGTATGTATTTATTTTTTCATTACAACCTGAAATACGATATACGTACTTACGTTTTCATACTTCTTCGTTTTAAACTATAATAATTCTGTTCAACAATAATAATAAATTCTTGTTATTTTCAACAATTCTTGACCAACAATAATTATTGTCATAGTTACGCAGATGCAAAGGTTAGGGGCTCGCTAAACTCGTTAAAAATCGAGATTTTGCAGTTGGTCCTGCAGTAAAAGTTGCCTGTAATGATGAGTTTGTCGACCCCCTAAAGTGTGACAGGACCTTTCTCCAATCCCTGTAGAACTTACGTAAAAAATTATGGCTCTACTTCTGTGTTAAAATTGCAACTAAGCACTACAATATAAACAAAATACATGACGCAAAACTTTGAAATATTTGGGATAAGAATCAGAATACCGGACCTCGTCATTCCCGCCGCCGGCCCTGGTCGACAGTCGACAAACGGAATTATTAACGAGATATCGTCTCAGGCGCACGAAGCTGCAGCTGTAGTGATTTTTCTGTCACATATAATTATTATTGAAGCAGAGCCCCCGCAACTCAGACTCTGATAGGTTGGATTTGATCGTTTATTTCTGGGGAGAGGTAATGCATGGAATAAATAATTTACTGGCAAATTATTTGTAGAGTATGAAGCAAATAATATAACCTCCGAAGTTACAGTGAAATGAGAAGACAGCTTGTACCTATAGCAGCCATAGATAATAAATGATTGATTCTAAAAGAATAGCGACACGCAAAGCAAAGAACAATCGACAGTAAAAAAACTAAGAATGTCGTTTTATAGGTACACACGACACACGTCAGATTGTACACTTTTGTTGTAAAGTCGCCCGTAACGTAACCGAGCAGAGTGCTAGCGTGTAAGGGTCGACGAGCTGTCGTGTGTACAATTCTCCGTTTCATCAAATCATACATTAAGGATAGCGTTAATAGTGAAATCTCAAGCTCTGCCTCGTCCTGAAGCTCGAGTTTGAGTAGCTGTCAGCATATTAATAGACACTGATTGTCACCTCTGAGATCACCTACTTGAGCTCGAACTTGAGATGCCACCCTAAAAGTATTTCAAATTGTAGAGTTTCCCTAAGATAAATGCATTGGCCAGGCTATAAAAAGGCCATAACCTGTTATATACTAACAAATATATAAAAAAAAAAACCTCACAAAGCATAGCTCAAATCAAGGGCCCAAAACGACCATTGTTTCCGACAAAAGACTGTTTTTCTAGTGTCCCACTAACGCCAGCTAACGTGACGCATTGCGCATGTAATAACGCATTCATAAAACTAATCCGGGTAATAGCATAAACGCTATAAATCGCCCGCTGGACGCATTCACACGTGTTCTGTCTGACTATACAGGCTTGCTGTGAACGGTACAGAAAGACGGACTCAGGTGCTTAAGGCCGAAACCTAAGCACAATTAACTAGCGCCGCCAATGGAAAAAAAAACATATCTTCTTTTTGGATGCGTTTTTTTGCTAAAATAACCTAACGACGAGTTTTTAGCAAAAAACGCATCCAAAAATAAGATATAATTTTTTTTCCATTGGCGGCGCCAGGTGTGCCTACATTTTCACCTTAAGGCTGAAAGATAGCAGCGTGGTGGGAAATTCAAAATTTTCACAGTTTTTTACATTTTGTAGCTAAACTGAGCTATTTTTGTCCAGCGATTTTTCGTTCGCGGCAATAACATAGTCTTATTTTCATTATTGTAAACAACAGAACAACAATAATTCAGCCGATTATGTGTTCTGGTCTACGACAAGTTTTTTTGGCATTGCCGCTGCTTCGTAGACCAGAACACGTAATCGGCTGAATTATTGTTGTTCTGTTGTTTACAATAATGAAAAGAATACTGTTTTGTTGCCGCGAACGAAAAATCGCTGAACAAAAATAGCTCAATTTAGCTACAAAATGTATAAAAATTGTGAAATTTGTGAATTTTTCACAGTTTTTTTTTATTTTTAAGCTAAACTAGTATTATTTTCATTATTGTAAACAACACAACAACAAAAAAATTGTTTTGTGGTCTTCAAAGCAGTGGCACTGCCCAAAACAGCAGTTTGTGACTAGAACACATAATTAGCGGAATTATTGTTATTTTGTTGTTGTTTGCAATAATGAAAAGCATACCTATTATTTTATTGCCGTGAACGAAAAATCGCTAAGCAATAATAGCTTAGTTGAGCTTCAAAATTTATAAAACTTTATATATAGACTGGACGGGATGTACCTTAGGTAGGTACATCCCGTCCAGTCTATAAAGTTTTTAATAATGCTGAGTATAGGCACTCAGACTATTTGGTACTTTTGTTGCATTAAAATCTGTGAACAGGCCTTGTTCACACGACTTTGCTCATTAACAAGCATAACGTGAAATGGAACGACAAGTTTAATGGTCAACACCGTTACTACAAACGCTAACTGTTTGATCGTCGCATTCGATAAATTGGAACCTAATTCGATGCATAAATAAAACATAAACATTGATATTTTTTAATTAAGTAAACCATTGACTAAAAATCCTGGCCACATAGTGGATTGTTTATGCAGCGAGGATTTTTTTGTAGGATTGTATCATTTTTTATATCGGTATTTTGTTCAAAATAAATCG
This sequence comes from Zelleria hepariella, assembly GCA_949319315.1. NCBI lineage: Eukaryota > Metazoa > Arthropoda > Insecta > Lepidoptera > Yponomeutidae > Zelleria > Zelleria hepariella. The sequence continues at coordinate 13,740,737 of OX439383.1, read as the reverse complement.
AGTCTGCGTAACGAAGTGAATCTGACAGTTGTTTTCTTTTTTCCAGGTAAGCGTCGACGGCAGAGTGGCCGTAGCTGCGGCAATCTAACGGCAATTCGCCTTTATACAGGAGCGTAAATATTTCAGCAGCAATTAACCTGTATCAATCAACATTTTACGGACAAATAAAGGCGAAACGACTTCATTCGCAAGCGAAATAAAACGCTTTTAGGGCCGGACGTAGCGTGGGGCTGTTTGAATTCCTCACTTATTAAAACAAATTAAAAGGAGTAAATCAATACAGCGTTCCAGATTGCAGAACGTTTAAGCAGGCACAACTCAGTAAGCAATAATCATAGCATTAAAATAGTGTGGAGGAAAAACGTCATACTAAAAAAGATACTGGCCAGTTATAAATTGTATTTGAAACGGGTTGAACCACGGTTAGGTTATATATAAATTATGGTTTTGATAACGAAAAAATATGCGAATATTGTGATTGCGAATCTTGAACAGTTAATAAGTACTGGCTACTTAATTAAAGAAAAGAAAAATAACCGCGTTCTATTTGGACCGTGGCCATTTCGGTTCTAACGCGCGGACAATTTTTAGGATATGCAACAAGATAGAGATCGCCATTCGACTCACGGGCAATGCAGTCCTGTCGCGTTATTTGCATAATTATGCAATAAATTTGCTCTGTTTTAATTAAATTCCATAACTCGGGGCTATATCTCCGCTCAACGCAGCGCGGTGCATGCCTATGCGATGCTGCGAGCGCCATTTTTATTTCAAATCGCGATAAAAGAAACGGTTATCATAAACTTTGAGGTATGCCCCCACTCTCTACTATTAGATACGTGCGCGTGCTCTGTCATCAAGGAAAAAATTGCTACCCAGTTCCTTCGCGTTCAGAGTGAAAATGCCTGAAAAATATCCTGTCTAGACTGCATAAATCATCGCTGTGAGGCTAAACGCTAACACGCAGGCTAAGCGAGTCTCACCTGTACTTGCCTATGTAAATAAATTACTAGGCTAAAAGTTTAATGCTCCGTAAGGAAGAAAAATAAGGTATATCACGTAAGGTCGCTGGCCTGGCCAGTGAGAGAGAGAGAAGAAAAGTGTTTTTCAAATATTGTTTTCATTGACTTTCACAATGTTTTAACAACTCAAAGCTATGCAAATGCAACTCCACACACAAAAATATTTTAATTTTGAGGTTATAAAATAAAAATACTTTTTTCAACTTTTTTTTACACAATTAACATTTTGTTGATAGGTTACACCCTGTAAAAAGAGTTAGGATGTTTTGTAACACGTTGTAGTAGAGCCTCTTACACCACGGCTTCTTTCGCGAGCGCTACAAATAAACAAACATTAAACAAGCTGCCGCGCCAACGAGCTAAATTAAAACTGGCTTTAAATATTTAACAGCGACATTTCAGATAGGATGACGTTGGGTTAAGATGCAACCAGTATCGTGCAATACACTGCATTTAAATAAGAAAGATGATGTGCCCTTAAAAATTGCATTGGAATATAACAGTGACACTAGACCGAGAAGTGTAGAGTAGGACACGGTTAGTAGACGACAGCACGTCAGAGTGTACACTTTTGTTGTCAAGTCGCCCGTAACGTAACCAGTAGAGTGCTAGCGTAGCGTGTAAGGGTCGATGTGCTGTCGTGTGTACCTACAAGCTTTTGCGCGCGACTTCGTCCGCGTAGACTTAAGAAGTTGCCCATATTTTTCCCCGTTATCGTTGTCAGCGGACGTAGCCGCGGGATAAAGCTAGTGCGCAAGTTTTATTCTGGTACATAGCTATACAAATATACAATGTCCTTTCCGAATTTCTACTAAATCCGTCCAGCCGTTTAGGCGTGAGAGAGGAGCAAACACACAAATATACATTCATCTAAACTTTCGCGTGTATAATCGTAAGTGTGATAGTGTGTTGTGATTGAAATAGGATTGGCTGTGGTTTAAATAAGGTTTAAGGACAGTGTAAACAGCTCGTGGTAAGTTAAAGTAAGCGTTGCAGTCGGCTCCGCTTTTGTATGTCACTCGACGTTTTACACGATGTAATTTTACTAAGTAATGGATTAAAAGGATTGGGTCAATGTTTTTTTTTACGTCGTGACGCTCCACTGCACAGTTGGCAGCATTTCCAGGGGTGTCAACCGGCGATGGGGGTAACGCATTATTTAATAAGATTATTACTGAAAAGATATCTCCGAAGGATAGACATAATATAATATAGGAAACATTTTATTGAACGGTTAACAAGAACTTTTAAGCAGTGTACAAAATGGCGATACGTTAGCCGAGAGCACTCTCTTCCAGACAAGCTTTAGAGGGCCACGAAAGAAAAAAATTGAAAATGACGAAATTAATTAGGTCTAACACAAAACATCTATATTTCAAACTCGGAGGGTTTACCGCGCTGACTCCCATACAAACGAAGAAGTCTGCCTAATTTTTCCTGTTTTTTAATTCGTTGTAGCTAAAAAGTTTATTGAAATTTTTTTAATTTCAAAAATGAAAAAGGTTAGAAGTAGGTTTCTACAAAAATTATTGACACCAAAATCAACGAAATTGGATAATATTTAGGGGTAGCAAAACGACTTCTTCGTTTACTCCGTTTGTATGGGCGAGAGCGTGGCAAAGCGCGCGGTAGTCGCTCTTCTACGTAAATAACAAGCCACCAGCTAACATTTTCCACAAGTCCCAACTGAACCCAACTGCATGATCCACACCCACTATTATTCACGTAAAGTTCCAAAAAGACGAACAAAAAGCCCTCCCGAAACATTTCGGGTAAACTTGTCCGGTTTTTTGTTTGCAGCAAACATGATACCTCTATTTATATGCCGTCACCCTTTCAACTGCTAACTGCAACTGGGTCAGTCCAACTAACTGCCATAACTAAGCTGTATAATTATGGCATTTATAGCAAGCGCAGTAAGAACCACAAGGGAGTTAAGCCAACTAAGGTTGTGTAGTCATTGCGAGCATTATAAAGCTATCATAAGAGCACTTTGTCCTAACAAAGCTCTGCGTTCTGCCATCAATGGTTTGCTCGCTCGATGTGTTCGCTACAGTGGTTTTAGTTAGTGACACCCGATTCAGGCACGATAGTTTTAGTAACGCTTGAAACTAAAAACAAGTTTTTTTTAATTTTTTTTTTTTAATTCACAAATTGCTTATCTTGTTCAACTTGTTCTATAATAACCGCGACATGCGGACACCTCCGGCCTTCTCAAAGCGCACGCGCGATGTGGCGCCCGATATTGTGAGTGCGGCAAGCGATAGTATTATTTTACAATTTTATGATTTTCGGGTATTTTAATTGAATTTTTAAATTATTTTTTGTGTTGAGTATCGCGTAAATAATCACTATACATGCATACATGCCTCATCATCCCATATCCCATCAAATCACCATCCAGAAGAAAGTTGCGTTTTAGTGATTTTACGTAAGATCCATGCGTATTTTAGCTATTTTGTAATTTTGCCCATGCGTATTTTTAGTTTGCAATTTCGCCTAGGTATGCGTGTTTCAGCTAGTTTTTATTTTTGCGTCAGACTCCTAGGAGCTTTTTATTCCGATTCTGTTTCAGCGCCGTGCATGGCATTCTAAGGTGAATAGAAGTCTCTAAGGCTGTCACAAAATGAACCCGCGGCACGCCCTACGAAACCCTTATCGCGCGGCAAATGTGCGTGTAGTTATGGCTATGAGTTATAACAACTAGCGCCGTATATCAGCCGGACACATCACAATAAAGTTGTTTTGTTTATGTTACGGTGCTACAGGCTTAACGCTGAAATTAGTAGGTGTCTGCGGTAGTGGAGTGCGGGGGGTGGGTTTTCATTGATGCGTCACCCTGTACAAGGGCGTCGCCAAGAGGGGGCAGGGAGGGGCAGCTGCCCCCCCCTAGAGATTCTAAAAAAGTTGCCAAATATAATGCAACCAAAGTCCTAAGTCTTTGAGTTAATTTGCTTGAAGTTCAAGCCTTGAACAATCATTCCCGTACGTCGAAACTCGAATGAATTCACCAATTCCCCCCCTTTTTATTCTATTTTTCTAATAAATGTTATTATAACTTATTTACAAGTTTTTTATTGCATAGTCAAGAGCTCGTGCTCGTGTAGCTTCACACATTGGACTCTGTACTGTCACAGAATATATATGTATATAGTACTAAGATACTGTTGTTATTACAATCGCTGTAGATGTAAGGCTCGTAGTACAAGTGAAAAGCTTCATGTGCTGTCGACTTTACCTACAATTCATACCTACTTTTCTCATTCATAGAGAATGAGAAAAGTATGAATTGTAGTAGGTAAAGTCAACTTGCCCCCCCCTGCGCCATCGGCTGGTGACGCCCTTGACCCTGTACTACTATCGGTGCTATCGAATTCGATAGCGGAACTTCAAGTAGGCTGTATACCTACTAATTACTACGAACAACTTGTACGGTCGGCCACAATCTCAGATACCCCATGGCAGCTCTTACCGCGCGCGGCATAAGGGCGCCAATCGAACAAAAAGGGGTATCTGAGACTGTGGCCGACTGTACTAGGTGGCAATCAAATGAAGCGAATAAATTTCAGCTGTTCTATACATTTGGTGCATGGAACCTAGTCGGCACCTTCACTCACACTAGACGGGTTTAGTGACTACTCGAGCGCTGCAGTACGCTGTATTAATCATCTCATTACGTGGATGCAAAGGCATAATTTTTTTTGTGTTGCGTAAGAGGCTCAACATCAAAGTAGAGTTCTAGACGCGGACTTGGTTTCTTTATTGAAGTTTGCGGAAGTTACTAGGAGTTGCCTACATTACAGCGTCATTAAAGTTTCAGCAGCAAAACTTGCCAGATCTTAGGCCATTTGCCCCAGTTTTTTTTTTCAGCGTATTTATTCACCATCTTACGAACGCACATGCCATGATCACGCTTAATTTTGCCGCCTTTACACGCCTTTGCATCTACGTAATGAGATGATTTATACAGCAGCGTACAGTGGCAGCTTCACTCACACGAGATGGGTGAAGAGACCACTGGGCGCTGCGGCAGTGCCTAGGACATGGTTTTAGATAGAGTAGGCTTGAATATACATAATTGAATATACACCTTAGCAATTCCAGCCGAGAAAATATGTTGTCCCCAATTTCCTCGGCTCATTCTTTTCCGGGGCAGTAAGTGTGGTTGCTTGGGACACTTTTACGTCCGCTCCGTAGCCGCAAAGCTCGAAACCCTTCAGTAAATCTATCCCAAAGTCCTATTAAGATAATCATCTGCAATCCACATAACACGGCCTTTACTCCGAATCCTTAGAAAATTACTTTCGTTTCGTTTCCCTTGTTTCTAACAATCATAAACGGTTTAGAGATGGTATTGCAGGACTGTAGGATTCGCCGGATATTACTGACGTTTCCAGCAGCCAATCTTAGAGATAAATGTGATCTACATATTAATTAAAGAGTGGTAAGATATCCTACTATAATATAAAAACAAGTAAATAAAACAAAGTAAACCTAATGTACGTACTTGAAAGTAGTGAGTACAATTGGCGCTATTATTGATAAACGCAATTTCTGCTAACCAGCTTTCAAATCGTCGGATGCTTTTGCTAAGCGCTTTTCGACAGTACACGATGAGAACCCGTGATTCTATTTCATACAAGTTTATTTTATATGAAAACGCGTGATTCCATTTCATACATGACGCAGCGCAGGTATTGCTAAGGGACCCTAAGAAAGATGCAAAAAACCCCAGAAAACTTCGTCACCTCTTCTTGACTTTGAGAATAACGCCCCTACAACCGCGACCATCACGCGTAATACCCATAAAGTAATCCCCGAATATAACATTTGAATCGTGGATTTTTGCGGCATTAATTAGAATTTAAGAGGGGGATAATTTCGTTTATCCTTGGGGATTAAATTATGATGGGGCTGTAAATTAAACTGGCTTACAAAATGTTAGGGGAAAGTGGCACGTTTTGGCAATTGATGTTTTGGGTTTTTGCCCCGGGAACTTTGAAGGAAAACATCGTGATGAAAACCTTGGCTTCCTACGTTTTGACCTGTCTTTTCTGTAGACAAATGCTTAGCAAAAGTTTTTTGGCGATTTCTGCCATATAAGCTAGATCTAGGAACTAGGTTTTAACAATTAGCTATCTGAGGTCCTAACTAACAGTTCGTGTTTTGTGTTTCCGAAGAGATATTGTATGAAAATGTAGAAAAAAAATTGACGAAGTAGAGTCTACGACTGCTATCTTAACCCGACAGGGTTGAAGGCATAGAATTAGGACACCTAGAATCGCAATCAGTGCTCGCAAAGTGAAGCAAATAAATGCATACCAAATTGGTACGCTTTCTAAAACGGCATGTCAGTGTTCAAGGTCACTTTCTAGCGAACGGAGCTCCTGCAATTTTATTCAAAATGACGGGTTTTTGCTGTGTTTGGCTGCAGAAGCAGCACGGATAAGAAAGATGAAGGCACGAGGATCACTTTACACCAATAATAACAACGATTCCACTTTATATTATGTCGAAAAAGATCGTATTTAGATTCAAAATTTTTCTTCCGTATGACATTCAACGTGTTTTATGGGGTTGCCAGTAGGTAGAATGTCGAAAATCACAATACACAATAAAACAATTTTAGAAATATCAATCTAGAGAGCTTTGTTTTAGTTTTCCTTTAACAATGAACGACTTATGAACCGACTTCAAAAAAGGAGGAGGTTTCCAATTTGTGTAGCTTTTTTATAACAATAACGGTGGCAGCGTAACTCTTAAGCGAGTGAACCGATTTGAATGAGATTTTTTTATATGAACGAAGGTTTCCTAGCAATGGTTCAGCAACATATTTCATCAAAATCGGTTCAGCCGTTTATGAGATATTTAGGAGATATCTGCACCTAAATAAATTCCCCCGAAAGCAAAGTTGAGTAGCATTTCTCATTTCAAATTACATTTAAACATAAGTTGTACCTATTTATTTTTGTAAGCCATTTTAAAACCCTTCATTTTGATTCTCCGATCGATAGGTTTAAAAAAATCAAAAATCAGTGTCACTCTTACAATCAAGATGAATCTAACGACACTACGCAAGCTAAAATCCATCAAGTGGTTTAGGCTGTAGAGCGTGCCAAAGAAATGTACATAAATACATACATATACTCGAAAAATATAAACCTCCTTCTAGGGCAACCGTACAACCGTACAACAGATAACTTTTTTTGTTTAGATCGCAGATCCTAGATTTAAAGTTCATACGCACAAATATTGAGAAATGTTACTGTAAATAACATGGACTTCTTGTCCGCAAACATAATTTAATATGTTTATCACCTTACCAACCAGAAGGAAAGTCACAATATTGTGAAAAGCTTATTACGCTGGCAGCATTATTAGGGTGCATGTGTTGTGTAGGCGATTGTCACAGTCAGCAGCTTTACGCACACATACAAAGCGAGGCGCCTCAATTTCGGGCGGCGTTTTGAATGGACGGACTCCGTCTAGGTGTAGTAAGTCTATGGTTGAAGGCTTTTAACTTTTTGCAAAAAACTAATAATTAAATAGTAACTTTGTGGCCCTAGTTAGGGTATTACAGGGCCCTAAAACTCCCACCGAGCCAATTTCAGCAAGATCATAACACGAGTAGGTACAACCACCAGAACAATATAATCGTTGTTGTCCAATGAAACTGGTTACCCGTGCAGAGATGGGTAACGACCCGGGTTATAACCCAATCGGTGGGTTATAACCCACTTGGTACCTATTATCGCCCGGTTAAAACCCATTTTGGTGGGTGATAACTAAAGTCTGTTTGGACTGTTCTACTCGTCCAGTTCTACTGATAAAACTATTCGGTTTTCTTTTCCGTTTAGTTCTCTATTAATAGAACTGATACTATGAAGGTATTCCGGGAAGTTCTACGATATTTAAAAAATAAAACAACAACAATAAAATATCCACACTGTCTCAATTGCAAACAAAAGTATGCCAATGAGTCCTAATCAACATTCTATTTGAAAAGTATATCTTGGTAATTTTGCGTCAAACTTATATTTACGAAGTTATTTGAGGTTACGAGCTTTTTTGGATGGGTGCGAAAACATTTTATGACATTACTCTTATTCTTCACTTAGCTTCACTTTCTGGTTTTGAAAAACGGAGTAGGTATATTATTTACCACATTTCATCTAAATATACTACATGCCGCAAATTACCGCATTCAAAAATAATTAAATATTTTATGTTTTATTGTGGTTTTTACCTTAAAAACTGTTATTTTTTTACTTTACTTGACAAATGTTTCACCAAAAGTTGTTCAATAATGAAGTTCTGATGTTTTCTTAGGTTTGCACGAGCACTATACTTATTAACTACAGTTTTAAGAGATTAAACGCCCGAAAAAACAACAATATAACAAAACATATTTAATTATTTTCAAATGCGGTACTTGCGGCACGTAGTATGTTTACATGAAATATGATAATTAATATACGTAGGTTTTTCAAAACGAGAAAGTGAAGCTAAGTGAAGAATAAGAGTAATGTCATAAAATGTTTTCGCACCCATACAAAAAATCACGTAACCTCAAATAACTTCGTAAATATAAGTTTGACGCAAAATTACCAAGAGACACTTTTCAAATAGAATGTTGATTAGAACTCATTGGCATACTTTTTTTGGAATTCAGAAGTTTTTTTTATAACCTGACATTATTCGTATTTAAGTTTCAACCAGCTTTTCTATCCGATGAAAATCGTAGCACATAAGCAGGTCATCTTCATAATCATACAATTTATGGTGGGAAATAAGTTACTTAAAAGTTTACAAAAATGTTTTAAATGTAAAAAAGTAACAAAAAAACACAAATATGTTATTACTCCCAAATGTGGTCCGTTGCGGTGTGTAGTATATTTGGGTGAAATGTAGTAAATAATATACGATATCCATTTTTAAACCCAGAAAGTGAAGCAAGTTGAAGCAAAGAGTAGTTATAAAATATCTTCGCTCCTATACAAAAAATCACATAAGCTCAAAAAACTTAGTAAACATAAGTTTCACACAAAATTACCAAGACGTACTTTTAAAATATAATGTTCATTAGAACTCATTGGCATACTCTTATTTGTAATTCACATCTTTTGTTAGGCTTTATTATAATTGTAATAGTTACCAACCTTCATTTATATGCTTACGAAAGAATCTGTGAATTTTCGGGGCGCACTTTGCGCGCTCATCTGCTCTCACTAATGACTTCAAATTTCAATATTATGGTGGTTCAGACCGAACATAAAAACCAAAACCTTTGAATGCAAAACCTTCAAATATCTTTTTAAAAAATAAAAAGTGTTTTTACTTAAAAGCAATATGTCACTCTTACGGGGCTACTTGTCCGGCTAATCATTAGGGACCTCAGTCAGCTTTCCCATTATTGGGTCTGGCAATGCAAACATAAATAATTGTGGAAACTGAATTATTTTATGTTATACAAACTTATTTGATCAATTTGGTCTGAAATCGACAAATTTTCGAGCGCTGCGCACGCATTTGTCAATTGTCCTGAGAAATCGTAATTACCATATTGTTTTCGGGAAACATTTGTGAAATTACGAGTGTGTGTTTATTCTGTCTAAAGTGTTCCTGAAATATAAGGGAAAACTCTGTGATTTTTCGGCGCGCGTCGTTTGTCTTACTAACATGAAAAATGACCATTACGAGAATATCGTAAAAAATCGTAAAAAAGTTTTAAAAAAGTGAATATTTGAGTGCGCTGCGCGCGCGTTTATAATTTTATACAAACAAGGTGGCCCAAAAAAAACGTCAAGCGAGAAAATCTATACAGCGGACATCAAGTGCTGCCCCAATTAATGTTATTTTCGAGAAAACATCACTGAAGTTGTATGGGAAAAAAAAGTTGAGATCGGAAGGACTTTTTATTGACTTCAAAAACTTCCGCAAAGCCTTAGTCCTCAGAATGGTACAAAAATCCTGTCAGTTTAAACAACAAAACCTTACAAAACCTAACAAAAAAAACCGGACAAGTGAGAGTTTAACTCGCGTTGAGAGGTTTCCGTACAATGAGGAAGATCGGACGAACGAACGTAGGAAGATCTTCATACAAAGTCTACTAAGATATATTAATCGAAAGTCCGAACCATACCGTGATCCGCGATGTAGGACTGTGGAGCGATATCTGTTGACTGAGTTGAGGAACTAATGCTACTAGAACAAAATTAATATTTTCCTAAGTAATTTTGTACACCATGAACTTCTTATAGGTTTTTTCTGTAATCTTTAGAAAAATACCAATTTTCTGTTATTTTTCAAAATTTTAGGAGATAAGGGGGGGAATTTTAAATTTTCGCGTTTTAAATAACTTCAAAACTGTTCATTTTACAATTATTACAAAATATCTATTTGAGATCCTTAAAACGAGCCCTTTCATTTGATGTCATAAGATATATTTTATAAAACTTTTTAGTGAGTTTCCAATTTACCCCCCAAAAGTGGTTCCCATGTTTAAAATTTATTCATTTACGTTACACGTCCTTGTTTGGGTCACCGACTTACACATGTGTACCAAATTTAAACTCAATCGGTCCAGTAGTTAAGGAGCAAATTGGCTGTGACAGACGGACAGACAGACGCACGAGTGATCCTATAATGGTTCCGTTTTACCCTTTTAAGGTACGGAACCCTAAAAAATGGCTGAACATACATTGGGGTGATTCGGGTAGCTCTTGGTGTCAGGTATCTAGATTTTCTCGCTCGACGTCTATTTTTGGGCCACCCTGTATAATTCCAAACCATAGAATAGGCGGGCGATGCACGCCGAACTGGGTTTTTGATAGTGTTATACGTTTTATCTCTTGTAACAGAGTGTATTTAGTTATCGCCCACCAAAAAAGACGATAATGGGTTATAACTGGGTGATTTGGGTTATAACCCGGTTTTAACCCAACTGGGTCGTTTGGGTTATAACCCACTACCCATCTCTATACCCGTGTACGATTCTACAACTTCTAAACTGTACAGAACAAGTGGCGGGAAGAGAGCTCTGATTTTATACGGTCGGCGACACACTATGGTACCCCATCTTAGCTCTTATCGCGAGTGGAGTAAGTGCGTCAATTGAACAAATAAGGATATCCTACAGTGTTGCCGTCTGTATGCGTCGAAACTCAGTTGGCTTCGCATGACCCGCTATATTGAGGTTTACAGGTCGGTACACCTATGTCTGTACACCAAGCTTAGCATAAGGCTGGGTTAGAGCATATCTATGGGTTTATAACTCTGTATATCCCGCTCTACGTCAAACAAAAGAGTGAGATGCACATAGTTATAACCCCCTTGTACACCAAGCGTAGCATAAGGCTGGGTTAGAGAGTATCTATGGGTTTATAACTCTGTTTATCCCACTCTACATCAAATAAAAGAGTAAGATATATACATATAGTACATAACCATGATCACACAATCTATTATTGATAGGGTAACCGGGCTCGCACAGCCCCTTACAACAAAAGTTTACTCGTCGCCAAAAGACCTATCATCATCATCATCATCATCATCAGCCCACCTCTGCCCACTGTTGGCCTTTTTCCCCTCGCGCCACTTCTCCCGGTCCCTAGCCATCCGCATCCATGGACCCTCCGCTGCAATGACGATGTCGCCCGACCATCGGGCTGCTGCTCTTCCCACTGATCACCGTCCAGTTCTCGGCCTCCACTCTGTCACTGCCCTTGTCCACCGGCCATCTTCCCTCCTCGCCAGGTGTCCCGCCCATTTCCACTTGAGACCCGAGACTCGATCACCAATATCGTCAACCTTCGTTCGCCGTCGGATGACGACATTTGACCTATAAAGTAACTTAACTACACACTGTAACTTTAGTATACCAACATTTGGGGCGTGATGTCAATCTCAACTATTTGAATTACGGGGCGTGTGTTAAGGTTACATACTCGTATCCATCGTGTTAGGTGATAAGTTTAGCAGGGATACTCCAAGATCTCATTCCCTGGTGGACATTTCTGTAATAGAACAAGGTTATATCGAAGTAAGAGCTCGCAACATAATAATATAACGTAGGTACAAGTTTTTGGCGAATGCAAAAGCGACATCGTGGTTCAGTCTTAAAAATTTACTATTGCGACGCGAATTTACGCCATAATGATTGAATCAATCTCTAATGTGACTTGTATTGAGTCAACCTTCTAAGCATAGATAGTCCTTACACGAACTAGGTAGAAACCTTGCAAGATTGCCGGAGTGCCAACCGAACTTCCCTATCTAGGACCCTCTTGCCTAAGATTAACATTCCCTTGGTAGATCTCCTCTAATATGTAGGTTACAACAACTATTTAGAAAGTAACATTACGTGCTCCAAGTCTTCTTCCGGAGCAAATCTTTGATATTTATTGGACCAGAGAGTTCAATGGGATTGTTGTCCAATTCTTGTCCAATTCTGGGGCCTGAGTCTGGAACGAAATGGTGCCCTGATAGGCTCCCAGTTCTAGGCTTCTATGTATGAATGCTGTCTGACCTTTTAAAGTTTAGCTAAGAATATTCTGATTCTAGTTCTAGGGTCATAGTTCGCTGGTTGTAGGAGAAAAACGAGAAAAACCTAGTTTTCTCCTCAATACGCCATTGCCATTGCGTTACAGCCCCTGGTAAAATACATATATTAGTGACCTATCCAAAAATTATTTAGGGTACCAAATAAGTACAGTGATTTAGGTCCTAATATTTTCTATGACACCAGTGCAGATATAATTTCCTACGAAAATTTACGCTTTGAACTGGTTCTCAAAGTAGAATGTTGCTTGCTTGTATAGCTTTAATGAGCGCTGGCTCGGCTAGCCAGAGGTTGCGGGTTCAAGTCCTATCTCAAGCATTTTTTTTATCTCATCATATAATCAAATCCAAAGCACTTCACCATTTTATGTGTGGTAAATTGCTTTAAAGAAATAAAGTAATACAAAATTTTATAAAAATTGTTAAAACGAGTTCCTTGGTGAAAAGGTACCTGATTCCGAGAGATCTGCTGCTATCCGTTGAGGAATTCAGGTCTCCGTCTCCGAAGTTCTTCATCAGATCTTCACCATTTTATATGGGCCCACACGGGAAGTATACCCTTAAACGACAAAAAGAATCATCAAAATCGGTGCACCTAGAAAAAAGTTCCGAGCTAAGTAAAAACCTTAAAAATATACGGGTCTGGTCGAGTACCTCTTCCTTGTCGCGACATAAGACTAACTTTATAGATGGTATCAGTTTTCCTGCGAAAAACTAACATAACAACAAAGGGCGCACCGTTCGGAACTCCGTTCTTCCATCAACGAGTGTAAATTTTCTTTTACGGAAATTCCGTCCGAATAAGCTGCTGAAGGGGTTGCCAGTAGGTAATAAAGCAATTTACCCGGCACCGATAGCGGGGCCAATAATCCCCGTAACCATTCGGCGAATATGAAAAATAAACTAGAATGCGTCGAGGCGCCGTTCGATGCGCATGAAATTGCGCTGTTATACATAGTACCTAAAGTTAGGGACGCGATAGGTCACACCATAGTAGCTCTTATCGCACGCGGCATAAATACGACAATCGACCAAAAAATCGTGGAGTGTCGCTGATTGAATAATAGGCGCGCTAGTTTCCTCACATTTGAGCTCAATCAAATCCCTGCTTACCAAAGCAGTAGGTATGGCCGTCCACAGATTTTCTCTTGAAAAAGAGAGAAACGTAAAGAAATTTTCATGTTCGCCTTCTTCTTCTTCTATGCGTTTTTTATTCATTTGAGTAATAAAAAAAATATAAAAGTTTACACATTTCCCCAAAACTGCAGCGCAGCAAAGGTTGGTGGCAGTCAGTTGCGCTTATAGCTGTGCAACACGCATGATTCTAGCCTACTTCCGTAGGTTTTCAACCAATATTTTGTCCCACTCGTCTCTTTACAGCGAGTTTTCACATCATTAAGCAAGCTCACTGCTGCTTGGCCATAAAGCTTTTCTAGCATTCTTTACCCAGAGAAAACTCCGTGAAATAAAGCGGAACCGTCTGAAAAATGACTCGGTTTGAATGCTGATAAAAGACGCGTTTTCAAAGTACACTACCACGAAGAGCACAATGTACTCTGTAAAGAGCACCATCCAAGCAAGCTAAAGCTTCTGATTGGTCGGTTCTTCTGATAAGATGTCTATGGGCACAAAAATGTCAACTAGGTAGGACGGAGCTCTACTCGTCGAAATCGACTTGGATAGAAATAAAACAAAATAGCCGACCAATCGGAAGCTTAAAAGAAAAAAAAGACCGTTATAATTTTATGTATTTTCTGTTTTGTATTATTTTTATTTTTTATTTTTAGTTTAAGATACTAGAACACTGGAACTTTTTAGACATTAGACACAATTTATCTGAATCCCACGATACAGGTTCGCCTAGTGTGGGATTCGCAGTATTTATAACCACTGTTTAATTCTATTCACGGAAATAATTACCTTTTTACTTTTTACTCTTCGTAGCGGTGTTATTTGACTGTGGAAACGCGGCTAAAGTCATGTTGACGGCGCGCGTTCTAACCCTACATCGCCCGTCGCATGTGACGGTTGACGGCGATAAGGGGCGGTAATAAATGCGGTAGAAGTTGGGGCGGCAAAATGAGCACAATCGTGGGGGGTTAGGATCTCCGCGACTCTCGGATGAAGCTGGGGGGTTTGGAAGTTTAGAATTACTTTGGTGATTGCGTTTTTAGTATGCACTCGTAAGGTGGCCATACACGCCCCGTGGTTATAAATGTTCCTCACTGTTTTTTTGCGACAAGATGGAAGTTGCAAGAGAAAAGCAAGATCGTAAATATTTACGGTCCTTATTTTGGAGAATACAGGGACTGGTCTAAAACTCAAGGAAAACTTACAGCTCTATTACACACAAGTTTTGGTGGGAAAACTCCAATTTTCACAGTTTACTAAACTAAGATATTTTTTTCGAGAAATTTTTGTTTCGCGACAATAAAATTATATTATTTTCATTATTCTAAACAACAGAACAACAATAATGAAGCTGATTTGTTTTTCTGGTCGACAAACCAGTGGTACTGCCCAAAAAACTAGAACTTCGAGCAAATCTCATAATCAGCTGAATTTTCATTGTTTTGTTAAGAATAATGAAAATAATACAATTTTATAGCAGTGAAAAAAAAAAGTTACACAAAAATTGCTCAGTTTAGCTACAAAATCGAAAAACCTGCGAAATTTTTGCACTTCCCGCCACGCTACTTTCGTTGAACTTTCGTTGAACCTAAACAATTCAAAGTTACAAAAGTTTATAAGTAGTAGCGTTTCACGAAAGAGTTCCCTTGACGAAACTCTTATTACAATGTAATAGGGACTATTTTTGTACAACCCAAGGGAATTATTTCGTGAAACGCACTGTACAGTGTGTGGCCGCCTTTATGTGCATTCTTCTCTCTCGTGTGAGGGACGCCTCCTATCGGAGATTGCGATCCGTATGGCAATCTCGTCCTTTGACGCAGATTCTTATTGAGGTAAAACAAAAGGAGCTTTGCTTAAAAAACTTAGAATTTATGTCCCATACTTAATACTCCAAGCAAAAATTACATACGAGATTTTGACAGCATTTCATCTGTGGCACGTTCATTATTGTTATATTTCACTTAATTTCAGTCAAAAAAAAAAATTAAAAAAAATAATGAAAAAGTCGTAGCAATACCACACGGAAGAAACATAACCTGAGCGTCGTTTGCCACTCTTTTCTGAGGAAAGGCTCTTTGCCGAGCTTATAGGGAATGTCGTATCTGGTGGCACTACCGTGCCCCATAAACGGCCAAGCCACATATTTTGAATAAGGTGTAGAGTTTGTGAAGTTAGGGCATGTAGAGTTATGGCGTGTAGAATTAGAAGCTTGGAGAACTGTTAGCTTTTTGACAGTGCGAGGTGTATGGTCTCGTTTTGGCTGTTGACATAAAAATATTTTGGTGGGAAAGTTTCATCGTGTCCGGAGTTTGTATGACATTAATGGAGAGTGTCAATGAATAGGTAAGTAACTAAAGGAAACCGTTTAAATGAGGCTCCTGAAATTCCTTCATTAGTCAAGGCAAGGCACGGGAACAAACGACCCGTGTCGCTGCTGGCCCCCGATAAGCGAAACGCTAAAGTCCAGCAAAGAGTAAAAATAAGAGACCCGGGAGAAGATGAAATTGATAAATTGCCTGCACTCTGCCTAAAGCAGTGGCGTCTCTACGAGACAGTATAATTAATGCACTTTATAACAAGGAGATGCTTGGCCAGACTTTAATTTTAACTGTCACTTGATAAGTTGCATAATTTTCTTGTAGTAGGCAAGGCACTTTTGAGATTCATGCTCCTGAGCGTTTCTTCATTAGTTTTCTAGAATCGTGTTGCAACAAAAAACTCATGGCACGAAACAAAGCCGCGTTAGAGTAGAAAATATAATATTTTTCATCTCCCAGGCTCGGAAAGTATGCTGTTACTATTGTCATAAAATCAGGTAAAAAAAAATTAAAAGTGAAATAAATATTGATTCAACGGAAGGTTTTTTTTTGTTTGCATATTAAAGCCCAAATATCCGATTTTTCTTTTTTGGGAATTATTTTATGTCAACGTTTTTCGCTATAATGCCTGCCCAAATCGCCCATCGGCAAAAAGCCCAAATATCCGATTTTTCTTTTTTGTGAATATTTTATGCCAACGTTTTTCGCTATAATGCCTGTGCACGAAATAAAATTTTTGAAAGGTCAAATGTCCGTTTTCTCATTTTTTTTTGCTTTTTATGGCCACGCTTTTTCGCTATAATGCCCGTGCATAAATAACTTCGCTCAATGGCCACGTCACAACTTGTCCGCTCATTTAATTACTGACAAGTAAAACGCGCCGCCGCCGGTGACAGAAATTCATAAATAAATTATCATTCTTTCCAATTATAAGCCAAACAAAGAGAGAAGCCGATTTTATCAGAACTAAGGGTGGTATTCTAGAACGCTACTTAAACTCAGTTTAAACAGAGTTCAGACTGTCGATAAAGCAGCGCATGTTTTGATATGAAGGGAGGGATATTCAAATCAGAACATGCTCTGTTTTATCGACGGTCGACACTACTAAACTCTACTTAAACTGAGTTTAAACAGAGTTCAAGGAGCTTTCTAGTTTGAACTGAATTTAAACAGAGTTTAAGTAGCTTTCTAGTTTGAACTGAGTTTAAGTAGCGTTCTAGAATACCACCCTAAGAGTGGCGTTAAGACGGAACGCGGGTAGCCGGCTGCTCCATACAAAAAGGACAAAAAGGGAGACCTGTTTCCTCCCTGGATAATTATTTTAGAAAAAATATGTTTATGCCATTCAATTTATATGTACCTCTGCCATGTCCCTATGTTTTCCTTTTTTTATTATTTTAATTATTGTAATAAAATTTATTTAAATAATTAAAATAATAAAAAAAGGAAAACATAGGGACATGGCAGAGGTAAATATAGATTGAATGGCATAAACATATTTTTTCTAAAACAATTATCCAGGGAGGAAACAGGTCTCCCCTTTTGTATGGAGTTGAGGTTACCCGCGTTCCCCCTTAATAGTCGTCATCTCAATCCCAAGCTCAAGTAGGTGATCTCAGAAAACAAAATTAATCGAGCTTGAGTAGCTGTCAGCATATTAAGGCTGGAAGATAGCAGCATGACCCTTAAAGACACTAGCTTGAGCTTGACATTGACATTAGCAAAGGTCTCAAGTCGGCAAGAGATCACCAGAAATGACGGCTATTAATGCCACCCTAAGAACATCAGGAATTAATTTCAAAAATATCTGAAATAGATTGACCCTCGACAATGTCACAGGCACTGCAGCGAGTGATCTCTTCACCCATCTAGTGAGAGTGGAGATGCCACTGAAAGCTGTATAAATCATCTCATTACGCAGATTCATTTTAAAATTTACCTTAGAAAAGACGACCAAGAAAGTTTTACGAAAATGTTTGTCGGATAACGAGGGAGAGGATTGAGCTATTGGCATGAGAATACTGAAGACTGTCAGGATGTTAATACTCACTAGACATTGTGGGCGTAACGTGGGACACTCTAGGTAGGTTAGGAATAAAACACACGTGTTTGTGCCAGATTGCTTAATGGAATTTATTTAGCAATAGGCGGCACTGAATCTACGTTGCTTCTAAGCATAAACAGACCGGGAAAGAAGCAACAAGAAAACCCGTCTGGACATCTCTTTCTTTTGATCTTTAGAGGTAGTTACAATATTTAGCTACACAGTAATTGCTTACACATACAGGCATGGAAATACAATAGAATTGGAACAGTACTCACGTTACCATTCTTGATGTTCTACTCACACTTGAACACTATGAAATAGCACTGACTCTATGGCAATATTCGACTAGAACAGTAAAGTTACAGAAACGTGGTAAGTTTAACACAGAGCCGACCACACAACCTACTCGGACCGCTGTCGATCGTGAACTGTGGCGCTTGAGGCGCGCTCCGCACTTAAATAGACTCGACGGTCACGCTATACCTCGACGCGAGCCCTGATTGGTCGAACCGCGCAGGGTTGTCAACCAACTAAAGAAGGCAGTTTGCTTGACGTTTCGTTCATCGAACTAAACTAACTTCTTATCTGTGAACCGACAACTTGATTGGATAATCTGTGATGAGTAATCTATGACTTTGTTTACAATCAACAGTCAAAATACGTCTACAATGATTCTTCAGTTCGAACGATGTTTGATGTTGCTTCTCACGATGCGACATGTTTTTACCTATTTCCTAAAAGCAAATCCAAATACACAGATTACAACTGCAAGTTTTGCCCTTTCTTTGTGACCACAATAAAGATCAAGATCCACTTGACATGGTTGGCTTGAGTGACCATTAGCTAAAGCCGCTTTCACACTACACATCATATCTTACAAAGCCTCAAAATCACCGAAAATATTCTTATCATAAAACCAGTGTCCCAGTGGCAGTTTCACACACATTGTAATGAGGCAGTTATCACTCAGACGTTGTATACATTTTAGAAAAAACTTGAATTTAACAAGAAAGTAAGGCCTAGTCCTAAGTTTCTTGTTAAGTACAAATTCATTATTTTTTATTTCGGACGAATCCAGCGTATTTCTTTTACTATTTTGTGTGTAGTGCGTAGTGTAAACCTATTATAAAAGTTGTTGTGGTAAACTGACGCGTCGTATAATATGACAGACTCTTAACATCCTGTAGTTTATATGCCGTTAGTGTGGCATTACCATCCCTAATGGACAGCCATCCATCTAAGTCTCCTACTTCCCTTTGGCGGTCAGAAAATGTCGATGGTCAGCACTTCAGTGGGGAATGGAGATACAGAATTACTTGCCTACTTATTTTGCGATATTAAACTATTCACAAAATAATAAGTGAATATCAAGCCCTCTTTTGAAAGACAGCCGGTTTATATTATGTAAATGTATAATAATAATAAAGCAAAACAATGTTCAATTAACAGAAACAATAGACTCTTAATCTACGAAGTCCGTTTTAATCTTCATAATTTGGCGTATTTTCTCTCTTATTCTGACCACAGGCAGTTAAGCTCGTTCTGAACAATGAACACAAGCAATTAATGTCTTGCGATTGAGTTATTTACACGCCCGCATTCCTTCGTTTGGCCTGAAATGGAACGTTTAAGAGTGATTGACATGAGCTCATTTTATTTGTCTGGGACTAAAATTAACTTCTTGAAGAGAACTTTACTGGCCACTACGACGTCACAGAAAAATAAAATGTAAGCCCCTTTGTTTGCATTTCTGACGGCGACAAAAAAACAACAGCTGACATTTATTGTTTTTAAACTGAGTTATTGGCTTCACCACACACAACCACCAAGAAAAGAAAAATAAAATTTTGACGTTAATTTTTTTTTTTTCGGCGGCCGGTGGGGGCCTGCCTGAGTCATCGATCAGGCAGTGCCGCCGAGTCCGACTCCTTAGTAGTTTATTCCACTTGATCGATCACTGCGCGAGATACGGACCCAATAAGCTGGCTGTCTAATTGATCGTTCGGTGTATTCAAACTGGCAAAAAATACGGGTTCCGGAGGGCGGCGGCTTTGAATGTTTTGACTTTTTTACTGATGTTTTGGAGATACACCTTATATGTCATGTCGGAGGATTTAACTCCCTTGCTGTCGTGTTATACCTGGATATTAAATAATGGAAGTAAATTTTCAAGCTGCAATATAACTATTTGGTCAGCAAGAAATCGCAGCTTTTATTTCATTTGAGCAGCGAACAATTTTTTTGCCGGCAATAAAATCAAAATGATTCGCAATAAGTGGTTAGCGAAAAATTATAATATTGACAGCAAGAAATAACATTTTGTGTCAGCTTAATAATTAATTTGTTTGCAAAATAAATAAACGATAGGCAGAATAATTAATTGGTCGGCAAAATTATACAATTGGTTAGCTCAAAAATAATATACTGGGTGTTAAAAGACCGCCAACAAAGCGGGAAACCACGTATTGTCCTCATCATAAGGAACATTTTTGCCCAAGGAACTATGCCTGGGAAATCAACGGTTTCCGAGATAATGAGGTTCAAAGTCGGACTTAACAAAACTTTTTTTTTGCAGATATGTATTCAGTGCCTAGTTCTTAACATACCTCCCCAAGAGGCCATATCAAAATTATGAATATTTCTTTGAAAAAACGACGTTTAAATTGCAACCCGCAATGTATTCTAAACATCGGCACTTTAAGCTTAAGTAACATAAACTTATACATACGCTTGCGCAATATGGCTTCTGTGCGGTACACGACCATCGCGTGATAAAATATTTTTCAAAATTATAACCTAAAAATCCAAAATCATTTCCCAGCAATAATTTATCGAAAAAGTACTTTGTTTTGGTGTCTAGTATGCGTGGCTTTCGGGTCTGTTGGCGGTCTTTTAACACCCTGTATGTAAGCTTATAATATTGATGGGTTTGCAAATTAAAGTATTGGTTAGACAATAAATTAAAATGAGCTTCATTATGTTTAGTTGATGTGCGATTTTTACACGAGCAGCCAATGGCGTGTGGGCGTTGTCATTCGACGAATTAAGATTAACGTAATTTGACACAGATTTTCGGCAGTGAAAACAGAAGGTACTTGATCTTTGAACCTATAGTCACGAAAGAGAAGATGGAAAGAAGAAATAAGCAAGTTTTTTATTTATTTGGCACCTTAGATTTTTTTATCTATTGTATTTTCTATCATTATTGCCAAATTTAATACTCGTAAGTAACTATTTTTTTATAATCAGTACATGATACCTAGTTCCTGCCTAATGCTCTTTTTAGGTAAATAAAGCATTTTGATTTAAATATACAATTCATAATATTTTTATTTACCTGGTTAACCCCTAACCATAGGTTAGGTAGGTAATCTTATATTAATTATTTAAATGATTTTCAATTACTTAATGCAGCACACAGAAGTTGCGTGCATTTGTTGCTGTAAGAACAATGTTAGTTCGCCAACCAAAAATTGTTTTACAGCTTGCCAAAACTGAATTAAATGTAGCTCACAATTTGCCTTTCAATTACATTTATGGCTGACCATATACTTAATTAGCTATACAACCAATTTTGAAGCTGCCCAATATGACATTACTTGCTGACCATTTTTTTTATTATTGCTGGCCACTAGTTGCCGCTCAATTAGCTATTTTTGCCAACCAAAAACATTTTAGAGCCAACCAAAACCTGAATATACTGCCGGCCGTTTAAATCATACCCTTAAATAATTAGTAATATTGCTATGACCAAAACTCTATTTTAACCCTCTAGCTGCCACGGTCACGAACAAGTTTGACGGAAAGAGCGAGACAGATCTGTCTCTCTTTATCTCTCTTTTAAAACAAAACAAAATTACGCAAATGTGTAGAGATAAAGGATCTTTGCCAATCCGCAAGACGAAGGCTAAACTGCATCCTCAGGCAGACGAATAAATCTCCAGGCCAGTCGCAAGGGTTGCCAGAATTGGCGTGCCCGCGTAAACCTCCCTGCCACATTCCGTTTGGTCGCGAAATAAATGCAATAAAAG
Source organism: Zelleria hepariella (assembly GCA_949319315.1). Classification (NCBI taxonomy): domain Eukaryota; kingdom Metazoa; phylum Arthropoda; class Insecta; order Lepidoptera; family Yponomeutidae; genus Zelleria; species Zelleria hepariella. Next base: position 13,718,626 of record OX439383.1, on the reverse strand, counting down.
GGTAGTCTGGCTTCGTTTAGCGTTATCGGTACACTTTGTGTATGCCCTAACTAGACGTAAGTATTACAAAACCACAGAACAGAAGAAATAAACCGTGTTCTGTGAAAAAAACAGTGCAACAAACTACAAACAGTGCAACAAAAAAAACAAATCAAAGTTTAAGGGTTCGTGTATGTATAGCGAGTTCGACGACGCGAAGTAGGTACTGACTTCAAATCAATTTTACACAATATTGGGTTAGAATTTGGAGTCCGTACTCTGAGTAAATCCAGCATTAATTTTTCGATGGGATCCTAGTTTTGAAAAAGAGGTCTTTTCATTGCACGCATCCGAAAATAGAGGCATTTTAGTCGAGAGTCGAGACCAAATAGCGCTTACAATTTTGATTCCATCGACTCCTAAAGATTTGATGCTCTTTGTACTAGACTTCTGTGGGGCTGGGACCTCCCAGTCTGTGTCCGGACAGGTCCAAATCCCAATATAGCTAATTTCAAATGGCTTGTCAAGGAATCAGTGTCGATGAGAACAGCTTTACTATCGGCGCATATACAAGGTGTTACAAAAGATGCTAACTCTTTTTACAGGGTAATAGCACCCGGTAATAGGGATCACAACCAAAATTTTTTTTTTGCTCTATGACGTTCCGTTGATTTTTAAATTAATAAAATGTGAACGCTGTGGCGGGAGAAAAGTATTTTTAAAATATTGTTTTCATTAACTTTCACAATGTTTTAACAACTCAAACCCATGTAAATGCACCTACACTTACAAACATATTTTTAAATTTGAGCTAATACCAAGAACAAAAAAGTTATGAAAAATTTACAATTTTGAGGTTATAAAATAAAAATTGTTTTTTTCAACTTTTTTTTACAGAATTGACATCTTGTTGACCAGTAGGTTACACCCTGTAAAAAGAGTTAGGATGTTTTGTAACACGTTGTATGACAAACCTTCTCAAAACATCGGAATAGGATCATAGATAGGCTTATTTCCCAGAGCTCCTTCTCAGCTGTAGACTTCTGTGGTACTGTTGAGTGAATTCCGCGCTGGTCCGCGGTCGAGATGTCCGGAATGCCGCCCAGATTGTGGCCAAGTGTCCGGGCAGGCGCGCGCGCTATGCCGCGCATGCCTGCCGCCTCGCCGTGCAAGGGTTAACATTTTGGCTATAGTTCGTTTAATAGTTTCGCGGCTAGATTTTAAGCCGCGTTTTCAATTTCACAGTCAAAGTACGGTCAGCAACAGTCACAGATAACCGATGGCCGCTCTTACCGCGCGCGGCAAAAGGGCGCCAATCGAACAAAAGGGGTATCCAAGCATGTGGCCGACTGTACATACACTACAACGAAGAGCACCGTCCAAGTAAGCTAAAACTTCTGGATTGGTCTGCTATTTTGTTTTATTTCCATCCAAGTCAACTTTGACGAGTAGAGCTCCGTCCTAGTTGCCGTTTTGTGCCCAAAGACAACATATCAGAAGAACCGACCAATCAAAAGCTTTAGCTTACTTGGACGGTGCTCTTCACAGAGTACATACAGTTCTCTTCGTCGTAGTGTACTTTGACTGTGAAAACACGGCTTTAGGCTGTGCCGCGCATTCTTCGGCGTGCAGGGGTTAACGTTTTGGCTCTCGTTTAATGGTTTCGCGAATTTTGAACGGTTACTGAAGTTTAAGTATTAGTCGCTCAATTCTCAATGCCTCAGGCTAGTACCAGAAAACCGCAGGTCTTCACACATGCATTAGTCATACTCAAAAGCATTTATTTACAACTACAGTCACACATTAGATTTGCACCAAACAATATTAATAACAATACCTAAGCATCAAAACACCTGTCTCTTCGGTGGCGTACTCAATAACCGACTCATAACTCAACAACTCACTAAATGCCGCATAAAATCAATAAGAAATGTGATTCGTTCGAAAATTTTATTACCTCACTTTCGTCTCAAAAAGCGCTAAACTGAAATTATTCGATAGCACAGTTTACTGCTGAGCGCAAATAAAAACTTTTCATAGCCACTATCCGGGGGGAAACGTACGAGAAAAAAGAGTACGAATAAACCGTTATTTCTAGACAATAAAGCACAGTTTTACGGCACAAATCAAACTGTCACGCGATAAGATCATCGCTCAACTCCTGGCTATAAGTAAAATAATAGCTTTGAGCAAAAAAAAATGGGGGAAACCCGGGAAACCCTAGATCGGGGTCTAAGCGTAGATTTTATCTCATATTTAATCTCGCTCGCCTGGGATTGAGAAATGGCTGGGATCCGAATTTGGACCGTCATTTAGACCTTCTAAACTGCCTAGGACAAGCTATTAATCTCTGCAACCCTTTAAATTTATTATCGCCGGCGCCTAGACCTCATGATGTGAAAAGCTGCCCTAACTTGCTTAGCCGACTGATGACTTACTTTCAATCGTTTCGACTGTTGATTTTCCTGACGACATTTGCTTACATTACAAGCATTGTACTGTACACTTTTGACTGGTTTTATCTTGCCTATAGATTATTTATTTATAAGGAAGATAAAGTGAGAGGTTGGTACCTATAGCTCATCTAAAATCATGTCCCAGGAGGTGCAGTGTCATTTAGAGGTGCTGCCAGACGCTGTAAAATCATCTAACATGCAAATTCCTAAGTATAACCACTTTTCGTTTTTTTCTTAAGCACTAACCCGTGCTAGGAAAACATTTAAAGATTTATTATAAGGTTAAAAATTCGTTCGGGACAGGACTTGAACCCGCAACCTCGGGCACACCTAAGTATAACAGAACGTTTTTAACCTAACCCAACCCAGCCTACACTAAATCCAATCTAACCCTGCAGCGGCCGGCCAGGCACAATGGTCCGTGATTGCGGTATGCGCCTGCATAAATCACGGGCCGTAACGCGTTGCGTCTCCCAGATGCACAGATTGCTCCCCGGGAGAAGTCTTAGATAACGCTCCATTCAGCCGAGGTTCGGTGAAGAGTTTTTGCAGGCAGAAGGTTCACTGCTAAGGCTTTTGCATCTTCGTAATGAGATGATTTATACAGCGTCCAGTGGCACCTACACTCACACTAGATGGGTGAAGAGACCACTCGGCGCAGCAGTGCCTGGGACATTGTTTTAGATGGAGTAGGCTTGCCCAGCACCTATACCATCCTGACAGCTTAGTCGGCCTAGCCCACAGTAAAGACAAGTCAAGTTCACTGCTATGCGAATAGAAATCGCATAGCACTATTTTTGCTAATATAAATTAACTAAAAAACTTAGGCTTTAGCATCTACGTAATGAAATGATGATGATGATGAGATGATATAGCGTCCAGTTCCACCTTCACTCACACTAGATGGGTGAAGTGACCTTCGTTCTCAAAGATCAGTGTTCCACAGATCAGTGTTCAGTGCTTTTTTAGCAAATATTATTTCCCGCAAATAAAACATCTAAATCAATCTAGACAGACGTGACTTTAGGCCCGGTTTCTGAGTTGAGAATTTTGCTAAGCAAATGGGTAAGTATCGTCCTGTCTCTGCAGATTTCTCACAAAAGAGCGTGACAGAGCGATACATAAGTAAGTGCTTAGTAAAATTCTCAACTCAGAAACCGGGCCTTAGTGTGTTATTTATTATATATGGAAATTGTAGAGCTTTACAAAAATCTGTCATCTACTTTATGTTTCTATTGAAACTTCTCGATGTGTTTTCTCTATAGCTGGGGTCATCTAGGCCGACTACTATTTGTCTTGCGTTGAATGGTGTACGCTGCAGTGGAGGGTTATTGATAGGCCAGGTGTAACGGTCTCTTGATGGGATGTTATGAGGATGGGTTGCTATTATTTGATAGATAGAAGATACCCCTATCTAAGTAACTTATGGTTCCAAGGAGAGTTTGTTTCCATGAGTGCGAGTCAACATTCATCATTACTTAGTTCATAGTCATCCACTGCTGGACAAAAGCCTTTACACATTCATGGTGCATTGTCTATGGAAGCGTTGGGATATCGGTTACATTTCATCCCGTTGATGGCATATATCGTTGACTTTACTTTTTAACGGCCTTTATAAAGGATGTGGGTACTCAATTTGAATGGTAAAGATCTGATGAAGAATTTCGGAGATGGAGAACGGAACTCCTCAACGGACGGCAGCAAATCACTCGGAATCAGTGCAATAGTTGTAATTTATAACAAGGATTTACAACACAATTAAATAAATTACATTAAAATTTATAAATAACTAAAATTATCCTAATCTTCTATTTTGTAAATGCCCTACTATTAACGATTAAAAATATTGCATAGCCTAATAAGTAATAACAGTGTACCTTTTCAGCAGTGAAATCGCTTTTTTTTTGTTAATTTTGTTTTTTTTTTTCGAGATTCCGACTTCGTCTTATAGTAAATATTGCTTGTATTGACGATGTGACCTTTCTGTAACACAGGACATTTCGGTAACACCCTGTATAAATCCACTTCCTAAAGGTTTCTCACGACGCGGCTATTTAAAGTTACAATTTCAGCCTATCATTGTTAAGACTATCGGGCCCAATCTAGAAACTAACATAGTATCGTTATTATCAAGCCGCGGACTACCAAACAGGGTCGTTAATCTAACTCTGAGCATTAAACTTCCATCGTCTTATCTTATATTTTCCATCCCGATTGTTGTACGGAAGAGGGCGCCTACTCTCGAAATAGGTACGCTACCTTAGCGATAGGCTTTGTCGTAATAAAACGCGACTACGGGATCATCGCAAGTTCGCGCTAATTTTAGTCGTACGAATCCGCGATCCAACGTACTGATGTCGAATAGGTGTCCTAATGGCCGTATTTTTGACTGCCGCATTTTCTACACCATCTATCAAGCATTTTAAAATCAGCTTTTAACTGTCAGTTGAAAACGGCTCATTTAATCGTGCGATGCGGTCGCGCGATTAAACGATGATCGCCTTTCGCCAAAATTATCTAACTGACGTGACAGTAAAAAGCGCACAAAAATCAATTTAATACTTTAAGTTAAAAGTCGCTTTCCGCGTCCTCAGAGGAGTTAGCGGAAAAATAGACAGACAGACGCGGAAAGCGACTTTTCATCTCCCAGGCTCGGAAAGTATCATGTGACTAGTAATAAAATGAGGCAAAAGCCTGTTTTAAACTATCTACATTTTTGGGCGCTTCTACATTTCGAAATTTGAATGCGACGCCCAATGGTGTATAAAATGAAAGAAAGGAATCCTTTGACGCATCTGTCAAAGCAAAGAAGAAGGAAACTCATTTCACTAACCTAGTTGTATATTGTTTTTCGTGCATCATTTCCTCGCTCCGTGAAATGAAAAGTTGTGTGTTTCGCACGGATGCAATATTATTTGCGTCTCGTGCTTCTGAATACAAGCAATTCCTGCAAACAATAGTTTTGCATCCTTGAACAAATTACTTTTTCATCTCCCACGCTCGGAAAGTTTGCTGTTACTAGTAACTTACGATCGTGTAAAGGCCGGATTTAAACTATCTGAACTTTTGTGCGCTTCGAAATTTGAACGCGACGCCGGGACAGTCTTTCCCGCGCCCTATGGTTTTGAAAAAGAAAAAAACACTGGCCGTTTAAGTAGATGCCAGATCCCGATGGAAAATAAAACCTCATTCATAGTTCGTTTAAACGCGTATTTCAGCGAAAGCGATTGTTCGTGCCCATTCTCTATTCGTTTTAATACCAACAAAGCTCAAAACTTTAGTGCGGCAGCCGTAACTACAGTAAAATATGCTTTTAAAAGGAACTTATTTGACTCACCTGTTTTGCCTGTAAGTAGTTGTCTATAGAGTTTGTCCCGCTTGGCTAACAAAGTCATTTCCTCGCTTCTGTGAGATGAAAAGTTTTGTGTTTCGCACGAATGCAATATTATTTGCGTCTCGTGCTTCTGAATACCTCGCTACGCTCAGGTTTCTTTTTTTTAATCACTCGCTACGCTCGTGGCTCAATTTTAGAAACCTTCGCTAGCTCGGTTTTCAATACAAGCACTCGCCGCAAACAATAATTTTGCATTCTTGCATAACAAATAACTATTACATACTATGTAGAGATAGAGAAGAGGAGAGATCAGCCTAACCATTGTGTCTATACCGAAGGCCTTCAGATCCCGGGTAGCCTCCCCCTAGCCACCTATTGTAATTAAACTCGATAAAACCCGATACCATCGACATGTTACGCGCTGCACTATCGCTTGTGATGTGCCTGTATATCGATAAAGCGCTCTAGTGAAGTGGGTGGCCAGCAGACCACCCTGCTATTGCTGGAAGTGGTGAAACTAAAGTGTCGGTAGTAATGGGGTAATCACTACGTATGGGTAGATTTACATTTTATTAGACGCTTCATACATAATAATATAGTGTGCGTATGACAGAACGATTTGGTGTTTTTATTCTCACATTTTGTTACTTACATACATAATTAGTTATAATTAATATTTATGGTATTCGAAATTTGTTCGTTTCGTTAATTACTTTGAATTAAAAGTCTGATTGATTCTCTTTCCCGTGTTAACTAATGTCTAAAGTACGTAGGTACTCAGTAGCTATAGGTACTACTTACTCCGTTAGGATTATTTTGACACGTTGTATAATAAAATAGAAAGGCTAAAACCAACCACCCTTTTAGCTTCCAAGTCCACTAGATCGTCCAATGCAATTAACTCGTCCACTGTACAAAATTACACCTCACTTTACCTGCCTAGGAACAGGAAATTATCTATTTGAAAGTATCGGGAAACTCCTGTGTAGCCAACGGTAGCGCTTAGCAGGCACGACATAAGGGCCAGTTTCGAAAAAAATACTTCAGGATATTAAATGCACTTTGGTTTATTACAAACCTTAGCCTCTAATGAATGGTGAGTGATTTTGCCAATTATGGAGTTTATTTTAAACTGTGTGGGTGGCACAATTTTAAACTGCATTCCGCCATTTTCTGTTACTGTATGTTTTTTTTTTCTTCAGTTTCTGTCAAATGCATATTAAAGTTCGTTTTCCAACAGCCTTTGACGCAATTTTTCAATATGACGGAATTTACAAAATTCAATATTTCACGAATAAAGACGCATTTTATACTTTTATTGTACAAAAAAGCCTTGCCTTTGAACAAACATTACAAAGTAGGTATATAAAATCCAAGCATGACTGTTCGTATTCAAACAATAACCGCAATTTGACCCGTATTTGTAGTTCTATCGTAAGAACTAAAAAAAATACATAAGTGTCTCTTGTTCAATAAAAAAAAAACTGACTGGAAACTGCAACCTCGCGCTCCTCTTAGTTCTAACCTCTTTGGTGCGGTCGCATCTAAAACCTCCTTTAACAACTTAAAGCCAAGTCTTCAAGTCCTCTTCATCATTCACCAAAGGACACATGCATAACGGCCGAACATGTCAAACTTTAGGCCTAATCTGGGTATTATGTTATTTTATTTTTTATGGTTAAAGTAGCAATTATCGTTTTGGTAATTATTCTAAGTAATAAAAAAATATACGTCACAGTAATAATTAAATTAAAACTATAAATATGCAAAATAAAATAAAACGAATATTAGACTAAACTAACTAAACATAATAGTATGTCCACGGACTGCACCGCGCCACTTAATTCTGTGGTAAAGCATCATTAGTGGAACACGAATAGCATAAAATAAAAATAAAAAAAAGTAAAAAAACGCAGTATTCAAAATAAACATTAGCAAATTTAATTCATAATGCATCAACCTGTGTATCGCACTTTCATCTACGCGATCTAATTTCGATAATTCGGTGCACTGGTTGCCGCTTTTGGCGTCAGCGATACACAGGTTGATGCATTATGAATTAAATTTGCTAATGTTTATTTTGAATACGGAGTTTTTATATTTTTTTTTAATTTTTATTTTATGCTATTCGTGTTCCACTTATGATGCTTTACCACAGAATTAAGTGGCGCGGTGCGGTCCGTGGACATACTGTATAGTTAGTTGGAATAATGACGCGCTTTTTTTTCTGTGCGAAAATTAACTCTACAATTTTGTAGCACTAATTGTTGCCTAAAATTGTTTACATTTCTAAAAGGTTCTCAGGCCAAAACCCAAAATCAATATCCCCGAAGCAGTTTCAATTTGGGATCGTTTAGGTACCGGGCAGGTCTTTATCCAGTTAATAAGTTTAGTCTTTGCCGCGGCGGCGGCGCGCTTGCCTAATGGCAGGCTTTCCTGACAATTAGCTGCAATTAAGGTGCTGGTTGCGAATGCTTTTGGGATTCAGGGGTATCGGCAGAGGTCTGAAAGGTTTGGTTAGAAGTTTTAAAACTTAAACTTTCGTGAGCACTGCACATTTTTCTATTAAATCACGGTTTTACTCACGCGCCCCCGCACCACCCCCCGCACCGCAGCTCTCGGCGCGCGCGCAGCGGCTACTCAAACGCAGTTCGAGACTAGCCGTGGCGTCGCGAGGGCCGTCTCGTTCTCCATGAAGAAGGTCTCCGAATGAGAACCGAAACTAGTCGGCTACACCGACAAATTACTAGTGAGTAAAAAAAAAATTTGGTTAGAAGGTAGGTATATCTATGGGCGTTTTTTAACTTAAACAATGCGTTGTAAAGTAGTTATCAGAGTTTGACGTGCCCCAGGGTTTGAAAAATTGGGATCTTAGATGGTCCCCAAAAGATAGTAAGAAAGTAAGATGTAGATACTTAGCCTGTACAGTAGGTACATGTTCCAAAGGCCTCAGTGTATTTTTGTATTTTTGCCTCAGCCGCTCAGTTTTCCTCACGAAGCTTTCCTTCGCCGTTAGTTATCTACTATAACGGATATAACGCTTACAATAGTTGCTATTAAAACAGGGTTAGCAGTATTCGTATGGACCTTCTATTTTTCTTCTTCTGTGTGTCCAAAAGTCCACGGAGTATCGGAATTGATGCCTCCCTGCAAATGAGTGAAATTCTTAAATTGCCATTTCGTTTTTGTTTGTTTTTCTTGTTGTGTCTGCCCGTAAATATTTTTCACTGGCCGGAATTTCCTGATAGCGTTCTTCCGCTTGTGAAAATCGAATTACGTATTTGGATGTCTCTGTTTATTTTTAATTCGAAATTATTGTCTTTTGTTTTTGACTTTTTGAGCTGAGATTTTTACATCAAAGGCATCAAAACTGGGGGGTTAACTTGACGCATTGCGTTCATATTGACGTTTTTTTTAAATTAATTTCTCATTGATTTTATAATTATTTGATCCCGACGTTTCTGCAACTTTACAGCTGCCGTGGTTGCGAGTGTTTTCATTATTACCTATAGTATCTACCCTAATTACAGAATCCCCTGTGTGCTTTTATTTTTCTTTTCGCGCTCAACAACTAACCGTCCTAATGCGCGTCGCACATTCTGTTTGAAATTAGAAGCGCCGCTCCGTGCCACGCAAAGTGGTCCGTTCGACACGCGTTAATTGACTAACTCATTAGCGGAGGCTGTAACGGAACGCAGGACTACTTCCTAGACAACTGGCGTAGGACTAATGAAACGTGGTAGGCAGAAGTACAGCGCCACAAACTTATCTGGCTTGGAACGACGTGGCTTTTGGCAAATTTAGTGTGGTTACAAAATATTTCCAGTTTTTAAGGATTATGAAAATAATTCTTAAAAACTGGAAATATTTTGTATTATTTTTTAAGAATTATTTTCATAATCCTTATTGGTTACCCCATAATAGGTGGATAAAAGCGAACGCTGTTACCGGGTCAGATAAGTTTGTGGCACTGTAAAACTTATGAAACGTCTGTTTTTTTTTTTACTACAGAATAGAGTGTACCCGGACAAAGGAGATAACATATTAGGCACACTGCTGAAACGGAACGCAAATGATCATTGTTTAAACCATGAATTATAACCTAAGGCCCGTAATATCAATCACAGTTTAAACCAAAAAGACTAGTTTAAACCCTATCTGTCGATTAATTTTCATACAAAATTCGTGGTTTTATCTAAGGTCTGAGTTCAAACTGTGGTTGTTATTACCGGACTTAGGCCTATACCTTAGGAACCTATCGTTTGTACGATTCCTAGTCGGTCTATAGCCAGGAGCTCTACAGAAGCACTATGCATCTGTAAAGCATCGTGCGAACTGCGTCCAGTTTCCGCTCCCGCAAGTTCAATACCTCCATTACTGACCATTAAGGCCGAGATACACGAGACTAAAGTACTAAAACAAACATTTTGAATAATTTAATTTTTCCGTTGAAGATCAATTACCAGCCCGTATTTACGAAGATCTGTATTTACCTCCTTACCTACTACCTACATATTAATGACACTTACTACAAAATACTTGTGCAAATAGTGAGATCACTTTAAACGTGAACTTTTTGGTAGTAAGGCCCTAAGCTTTGGCAGTTTCATTGAAAAATAGCCAGATAAGCTAATAAGATCTTAATGAGAAGTTGTGCAACAGTCAGACCCTTCGCATACCTACTATCTTGGCTTAGCACCACAGACCTTATAAGCACAGTAGGTACGGTCGGCCACAATCTCAGATACCCCATGGCAGCTCTTATCGCGCGCGGTATAAGGGCGCCAATCGAACTGAAAGGGGTATCTGAGACTGTGGCTGACTGTACTAACTTAATTTTAAACCAAGAGTTCAAACAGAAATTGAGAAAATTAATACACATTCTTCTACAAAACAAAAAACTACAGGGGCGATTGCTAACTTACTAGCTTGGCCTAAAATTCTAGCCCCGTGTAAGTCGGGGATTACAGTTAACAGGTGCCATTTAGATAGTGAACTTAATCTGTGCATGCGAACGTGCGTAATGCAGTTACTAAACGCATGAATGGGTTTGTGCTAATCTCCATACAAGGGATGGGTTAGATAAGTAATATTCTACGGGACGGAAGGGACTTTTTGCTAACTGACTCACCCTTAGGTCCACTTGCGTCAACCAGGGTTAGCCAGTTAACTCTGAGTTAACGTCAATAATATGAATTTTTCCAAACATCAAAAATAGCACGAATAACTGTCAAAATCAGTCTGTGAAACACACAGATTAATATCTGTGGTTTCACAAACCATTAGCTCACCCAGCTAACCACAACCAAACCGAGATAATTTGCGAATCGCTGTCAAATTTGACACTTGGAAAAATCCCTATTGTATGGAAATGTCAAATTAACTCAGAGTTAGTTGGCTAACCCTGACTGACGAAAGTCCGCCTTATGGTCTTCCTAATCTTACATTACTACGGCTCCTAAACTAAGGCCTTTGCATCTACTTAATGAGATGATTTATACAGCGTCCAGTTGCACCTTCATTCACACTAGATGGTTGAAGAGACCACTCGGCGCTGCAGTGCCTAGGACATTGTTTTAGATGGAGTAGGCTCCTAAGCACACAAAAAAAGTTTGGCAGTATTGAAGAAAATGAGGATGGAAGGTTTTAGTGGTTAATTCATCATTATCATCAGCATCAGTTCCTATAGGGCTCTGAAAAAAGTTTTCCAATCTGGCCGATGTTGCACCTTCATCTCAAGCTCTGATATGCTCATACCGAGACTGTTAGCCTCCTGTTGTACTGATCCGACGCCAGGTAGTTTAGTGGTTAATTAATATGGCAAAACAAAACAATAATCCATAAGGTAGAGTCTATGTATATTGTAGCTAGATGATCATCTAACTACACTAGACTTCTGCATAATACGATTGATGTGGATCCTTGGCTGCATTAGAATTCTGTTTTCCTTCTCGAAAGGAAGCGGTAATCTGGATGTTTAGCAAAAATGTCCGCTATCCTAATGATATCGACAACAAGCGGATCAGCTAGGCAAGTACAATGTCAAGTTTTATCCCATTATCGGCTATCGCCATCTTGCTTTATTTCACCGCGTGAAGCGAGATGCCGCCAGTGGGATAAAACTTTTATATTGAAGTGGTGCTCTCCTAGCTGGATTGGATATGGATTCATCTGAAAGTGTGTACGTACCGTAATTCCTTCATAATTCCCCAATTTAGCCTAATTTAGCCTATTGGTTGCCTCGGTCGTAAATTGAAAAGTCAATTACTTTTCCGCGCGAAAAGGCGGCACGCACTCCCACCCCGCGTAACTTCTCGCAAGTCGCAAGTGAATTAAACGCGTGAAAATAGGAAAGTTCGTTGCGATTTTGATGAATTGCCCGTAATGTGAGTTCGCTGGTGTCACGAAACTCACGGAATAGCTGACAGGCCTCGTTAAAAGTTGTGCCCGAGTTCGCCCCGAGACAAAGTAACGAGAGGTTGAGAGAAAAAAAACTTCCACCCTTTTTTTAATATTGTGCCGGCGGACGGAAAGTGTTTAACAAAGCCACACGGGTCTATTTTCAGCGGGGCTTTTGTTAACTTTGGGAATTTTCGTTGCCTCTTTATTTTAAGCCTTAATAAGAATTAATACTTACTACCTATCTGCCCCTCTACCCTTGACGCATTTTTCCAATACGGCCGCAATATGGCGCAATTTACAAATTTTAATGTTGTAGAGAGAGGACAATATCAGGATAACAAAAAAAATTTACTAACATAAATTACCTTACACTGGCATAAAACACAGACCGCAAAATAACACAACCTACAAAAAAAAAAGGTTCACAGACTAACCAAGCGACGAAGTTTAATTTTAAAATAACTCCCTCTTAATTAATGCTAATCGAATAACCCTTATCTCGACGGCGAGGATATCTGGCCTTTAATTCGGCCCGCCAAAATTATAAATATGTATGCGGCTAGTAAAATTAGCATTTTATCTCTTAGGCAATTTAATATTTATGTATGTATACGAGCGTGCTCACGTCGGGCCATGCACTCGGCTGCTGCATGCATTATAATCTGTGGTACACTCGGGTATTGTTTTATGAAAACAAAGTCGCTTTTAGAACTAGCCCGGTTACTACCTAGACTACTGGCTGGTTATGTTTATCTTCCGCGGGAAACAACGATAATTAGCGTGGCTAAATTAGTTTTAGTTTAATAAGCATCATCTGTTACACACTCATTGTTTCGCTTGCCAAACTGTACGCCCTTGGGCATAGATACCTACAACTTCGTTAATCTAAAATCTCGACGAGCTTCGTCGGATTATCCAATTAGTAGCTTAATTTTACAGTTCGTTCAATGTATTTATTCAAATAAAGTGTTGATTCGCACGAATTCTCTGAAATCTGACTACCTACCAACTCGCCGATTTTCCGCAAAGTGCAACAGAATTTCAGTACAATATGTAGCGTGATTTCATCCCCTGGCATCAAGTCGTGTAATATCCCTTTGTGTGTACAAGTTACGTACTTAACATGTCCAAACTTCAGCCTCAGCTTTAAGACGTTCGCTCTAAACAATTAATCACATTGAATTATTTAATAAGGGTGCCGTGTATAGTTAGTTATATTCCGGAATTATGGCCCAATTGTTTGCTTGGGTTACCAATGAGACCCTTTTGTAGTTTATAATGCCCTCTATTGAGTGATTGAGAGCCTGTTATTATGTCTTTGGCATGCTCGCTCACTTCGAACAAAATTGTTAAGGTCGATAACCTCCTCGGAAATATTGGCAACCTAGTTGGGGATTTTCTTATTCGCAAAAAAAGAAAAATTACGTTTTACTTTTTATTTGCCACACGCGCTCTGCGACTCGGCTCTGTAATTCCAAATTCAAATATCCGCAAACAATAATATTTCCGTGGCCGCCACAAAAAATAAAGAAGAAAACGAATACACTTTTCTTTTTATCGCCGAACAAATGAAAAAGAGGAAAAGCGCGCGAAATGGGAGGCGGGAATTTTTCACATACACGGACGCGTTGGCGCGGCACAGAGTAGGTAGGCATAGCACTCGAGTAATCCCACGGATTGGGTACGCACTCGCGACAATACATTTCCCAAATTGTCCATGAAGACGCAATAATTTAAGCGGCGAGCTTATAGCTTGAACTTGTGAAATTACCCGCTCCCGCCGCTGTATATCTCTGTTTAACAACATGTTGTATCGTTTCGTAGACAAAATGCAGCAGAACTGAACCATTTACGGCCGCTATTCAAGGAACAATTCGATTACAGCTACTACTGCTGCCAAAGATGTTCCCAGAATTCAAATCCATCTCTCTGCGCGCAAGATTGGATTTCGCTGTAGTATCAACTAGGATATCGGCAATTTATATGCAAAAGGCTGCCCAAAGGTATTCATCTCCAATGTAAAATTATCAGCCTTCATATAACTTGGGCAATAAAAGCGTAGATTACTTTTGCGACCTCCGCCCCTGATTTCCCAGTGGCGAGCAGCTGGCAACTTCAAAAACAGGACAATAAAAAAACGATAAAGTTGAAATGAAAATAAAAAAGAAAAATTAGAAAGTTCTCAGCGTCGATTGCATATAAAACAAAAAAAGCCTTTTTGCGCCAGTAAATAAAACAAAATACACTTTCAATTTCCGAACGCTTTGGCATAGTGCTGCGAAAACTGTAAAATGGCGCACGCCTATAAAATTTCATGAATACGAACGTGGTAATGGTTTTAATTTCGCTAATTTGATCGCCGGTTTCACAATAATCCCGCATATTTTAACGTTAATGCTTTATTAATAGATTCTACTGAACTAAACTCAACAACTTAACGCTAAGTAGGTACTAAAGTTTACAACTTACATAAGTAAGTACCCACTTAGCTAAACAAAAGTATAATGGGATAAAAAAAACTTATATAGGCATATGCACAGCATTATGGCTTTAAGATGCAATAAAACGCACAACTAGAGCAGCCAATGAAAAAAAAAACATATCTTCTTTTTGGATCCGTTTTTTGCTAAAAACGCCAAAAACCACAAAAAGTGGCCACTTTTGGCAAGAATCGATTGCATTCTTAAGTTCTAGGATCTGGAATCCAAACCTTAGGTCCTAAAAATAGTTAAGCCTCGCGTTGAGAAATCGCAGGAGCGTTTTTAGCAAAAAATGCATCCAAAAAGATGTTGTGATTTTTTTTTTCATTGGCGGCGCTAGTTTTGTGTCCTACTACTGAGACCTACGGACAGATACACGCAGTTGTCGAAAAAAACCGTCCCTTTCCCTCGAGATGACGTTCAACAGTTTTTTTTTTTCGAATATTGGTACGATAGGTGGTCTGGTTTATTTTCACTGCCGATAAGAATAAAATATAGGCGCTAGATACTTATAGGCACCGAAAAGAAGGAAAAATAGGCACTTACCTAGACTTTCTGACTTTTCAACCAGAGGCGAAAATAATATTAACGATGGCCGAATGTTAGTCCGTAACTTTCCCAACAAACCTCAGAAACTTCAGGAAATTCTTCCCAAAGTTCCTAAGTAGGTACGACACAATCCCTCAAGTGTGGGAAATAATTAGTCTACGTCTCGTTAGGCACCTTTGTCTCCGTGCCAAGTGCGTAGGGCAACTTTAAAGGGCCTTCAAAGCACTCGCCCCTTAAGAATGTGTGTAGGACCGAAGGGTGGCCAGCGAGAAGGGATTGTTAGGACAGCAAGACCCTTCCGGCCCTCGTCTTGTTAAAATCCGAAAATGTGTATCGTAAAGGTGGTCGTGACACCGTAAAGTAGGCATGTATAGGTTTAATTGGAAGTGACATAAATATTAATGAAACATATTTTTCCAATCCTGGCATTAAATAAAATAGCTGTCAGTTTTTGTGGACAGCACAAAAAAAGAAAAAAACAAATTAAGAACTGTCAGAAAGCAAAGAATAACAGAAGCAGTCAAAATTTTTCAGTTTTTATCGCTACTTCTCGTAAATTTTGCAAGTGGCCAGTAGTTTTAATTTTGAAAGCAAAGCGGATCGCAGAATACCTAGTTTGATCTTATTTCACCGGCGGCGTCCCTGGTGGGATACGCCTATAATTGTGACAAATTACCTTTTGCCAGCAGCAGGAACCCGCACCATACTGATCCAATGGCCGACTATAGGTTCTTGATGTGTGCCGATTGTTTGAACTAGTGGAAATAAAGTACGTACCTACTTAGGTAATGGTTTTATCTTCTTATATTCAACAAAAATCGGTTCTTGGATTTTATAACTTTCCAGTACATTATTAAGTTTACAACAAAAACTGCCACTTTTGTAGTTTTAATCTCGAAGCGGTAAGTATTGTTCGACATACAGAATAAGTTTTACTGAAACCATTTTGAAACGCGAGAAATAAACACTTCTCACATCAGGTTTTTTTTTGTAAAACATTATAATAGTACCAAAATGCGTTCATAAAAAATCACCATAAAGCTACTAAAATATCACCGAGTCTTAAAGTAGGTACCGGTGTCATTTTCCCCTATATCTTACCCAACTCTGCAGGACGCAAGGAAGGGTTGTGTTTTTCTCGTTACAATGGATAACATGCCTTATAACCATTCAATCAGGGTCCCCTCGCTAGTTAGCCCTAAAGTAGTACTACCAAGCTTACATTTAACCCTTAAGTCTGGCGATGGCCTCTGGAAACTTACTCTAAAAGAGTTTATTTCAACCTCTTAAAGAGTAAGGCTTGACTAGATTTAACCCGCGACTCTATCCGCGTTATTCAGAAGTGGTACCTGAATAGATAGATTTTTGTATAAAATTGCGGCTCTATACAACTCTTATATTCTTATGTTTTTTGGTGTGAAATTTCGGATGAATGCCGTTTAGTAGTCATTCAATCATGCAGGACCATAATGTGGGCAGGACCTTTACCTTTTGGTTGCAAAGTCGCTCGTAACTCTACATCTTGATCTGCTGTTATCCGACAATAAATGTTTTTTTTTTTTATTATTATTATAAGAAACATACCAGACATTTTGTCGGCTATTTCCAAGAGTAAACCCCGTAGCGAAGGCCGGGTCTGCCCCGGCGATATCGTCGGGCTAAATCGCTCGTGAAACGAACGCCCCGCGAGCTTAAGGCAGGGTGGATAGTGAAACTCCTGCGGGAGAAGTATAGCAATGACGCATCTCTTATTTGGATTCGCATGCAAGATACACTAAAGAAATCGAAAATATTGCCATATCAAACCCTAGAATTAGGTAAGAGCTATCTTATAAGGCAAGTTTCGTGTTGATGTTCGTAATAGATTTGAAGAAATTTTCATTCAAAAACTGAGGAAGTTAGTACTGGGAATTTGTTTTTTTCAACGAAAATATTTTGCAAACTGTCATGATTTACAACACGAAAAATGGTGTGTTTGATAGCACTTACCTAATTCTAGGGTTTGATATGTGAATATTTCGCGATATTAGTGTATTTACGATTTTGATGTTGTAAATGTGCTATTCTTTTCTCGCAGGCGTTGAATACATTGTTTACTTAGTCAATTTGACAGTTCGTCCGTACCGGGGATCGACGTTCATCCAAACAAAGTGAATCACGTTCCAAACTGTCAAAACTTAGTTTGGTTTTCTTTTTTTTTTTTTTTTAGTTGGTTGTTGCTTGATTGAATAATAATAAATGCTTGCAGATCTTGCAATAGATAGATATTTTGGATAACAGACGAAGAGCGTGAGTCGTGGGCAGCTGCGGCGTCTGAAGATTCTCTTTCGATCTTTGTATCCAACTGTTGCTTGCTAGTTCAACGCGCGATAGGTACACACGACAGCATGTCAGACTGTACACTTTTGTTGTAAAGTCGCCCGTAACGTAACCGAGTAGAGTGCTAGCATGTAAGGGTCGACGTGCTGTCGTGTGTACACACGACAGCACGTCAGACTGTACACCTCTGTTGTAAAGTTGCCCGTATCGTAACCGAGTAGAGTGCTAGTATGTAAAGGTCGACGTGCTGTCGTGTGTACTTACTAGGTACACACGACAGCACGTCAGAGTGTAAACTTTTGTTGTAAAGTCGCCGTAACGTAACCGAGTAGAGTGCTAGCATGTAAGGGTCGACGTGCTGTCGTGTGTAGGTACATACCTACCTATTACTTATCAAGATCGCAGAGTACCAACCTACCCCTTTTTGTCATACGCCGCACGCGACGGCTACCTACCACGGATTTGCCTTACCTACGCCGCGCGTGACGGCTAAAGTCCGTTCGCTATCATAGTGTCACTTTGATATTTGCCGCCTTGGCGCACGGCGGCTTTTCACAAAAGAAATTAAAGGAAGCCGACGCGGCGCAAATACGCCAGTGAATTTGGCTCGCCGCTCGTCAAAGAAGCGTCGTATTGAAAGGTTGTGCTTGTGACTTAGTTAGTATTTTGTATTGAGTGTCGATCGCTGCATGAAGATAAAATGTTTTTTCGTCCGTGGGAGGACAGCGAGGTGCCTCTAGACGCAACTTCGAATGACCTAAAAATTAAAAGACGAAGGTTTTGTAAAACATTTTAGCAAATTCTAGTTAGGTAATGTCCATCAGCATTGTGTTGAAATGAATATGTCTGCGCCCATCACAGATACTTCGAAAATAGTTGGTATCCCAAGAACCAAGATTGCCGTCGTGTGTCACTATGATAGCGAACGGACTTTACCTACCACAGATTTGCCTTCATCGAGTCCTACCTATCAAATATAACGTGTTAGTTACAAAAGATCTTAACTCTTTTTGCAGGGTTTACCTACTGCCTACTGATCAACAAGATCACTACCTGCTGAAAAACATTTTTTATTTTATAACCTCAAAAGTGAAAATAAATCTAGTTTTTCTTATTTTATTTAGGCCTAGTTCAAATTAAAACATGATTGTGTGCGTAAGTGCATTGGCATATTTTTAAGCTGATAAATAAAACACGGTGAAAATCAGTGAAAACCATATTATTTTAAAAGTACTTAATTCTCTTGCCACAGCGGTAACATTTTATTAATAAAAAATCAACGGAACTTCATAGACCAAAAAATCCCTATCACCGGGTGCTATTCTATTACCCTGTAAAAAGAGATAGTTATCTACCTACATCTTTATTTATACAACAATGTATAGTATTGTATAAAAACATACAAAGGAATCCTAAAGTTAGTAATATAGGCTGAATTTTATAAAAACCAAAAACCATTTGGCAAAACATACTTTATTATCATAACCATGTATGTACGGTCGGCCACAGTCACAGATACCCCATAGCAGCTCTTACCGCGTGCGGCATAAGGGCGCCAATCAAACAAAAAGAGGTATCCTAGCGTGTGGCCGACTACTGTCTGTCGATCTGCTATAATGTCAGCTATAATGTCGGTCTTGCATCGCCACACACCCATGTAGAAGGTTATCTAAAAAGAAAATGATAATTATGTTATACAATAATAATTAAAATACATACCTAAAGCATTCCTTAGACAAAGTGAAGAAAAACAAAAAAAGATTTAGGGTAAACAAACAGAGTCGTAGTTAAAAAAATACATGCACCTCATAATTTGTTGTTAACTTTTTAATTTCAGTAAGGCTCATAGCTTTTCCAAATTACAATTTGCAGTTGTACTTCTTATAGTTTTGTATGGGAATAAAATTTAATTTTCCTAGGCTTGCATGAGCACTAATACTACTTTTATGGACTTTCAAAAGTTTTCCATCATTTCGAGACCTTTGCAAGGCTTTTGCTCACCCGTGGTGACAGTAAAGTTGTCTTGAATACCTACTTACATCTTGCTTTCAGCACCACTAGCGTGGAGCCCATGTTGAGCCAAAACCATAATATGGAGCTGGGAGGCACGGACTCATTGTTTAGTCAGCGGTCCTGTTGCTTGCTACCGGATGGTAGGTGGCCTTTGGTTTGTCATCTGAACTTTGGTTGCGAGCAAGCAGCTGCAAAGAAGTAATAGGAGGAGTTTAGTTTAGGGAAGGTACCTACTTTAGTGAAATACGTGCTAGTCCCTTTGAATACCTAATTTGGACTTGAATTATGAAGAACTTTTAGCGAGCTGTATTGCTACTAGAAACTCACAAATGTAGGTACATAACTTTTAAGACAAAAAGAAAATATCATGAGGAAACCCGCAGCTTAGTTAGCTCATTAGATAAGTAAGATTGACGTATTGACCTCTTTTCTGGGGGCTAGGCCGACGATGGTAGTTGCTGGGCAAGCCTACCTACTCCACTAAACAATGTCCCAGACACAGCAGCGTCGAATTGTCACTTCACCCATCTAGTGTAGTGAAGGTGCCACTGGACGCTGTATAATATAAATCATCTCATTGCGTAAGCGTAAAGGTCTCAGTTTTATAGAACATCCAATTCAAAGCTAGTAATTTCGCTACGAAAATCTGTCAGTAGGTACTTACTTTCAATTCCTAAACATACCGATGTGATAGGCAATGAATGAAACACTCTAAACACTGTTAATTTTTATCACAGGCACAGTTTTTTCATTTTTGCAATCACACAAGTTGTAGCTGTCTGTTTTCTGTGCGGAAAACAGATTACAAAAAGGGGAAGAGAAGGAAGTGACAGATATTTTTTTATCTTGTGTCACTACTGCGTTTCGTTCCATAAAACGTTGAGATTTGTTCAGTTATTCATACAACTAGGTAATGCATACTAACATTTAATTTTGATAATAAAATTAATAAATATAAATAAAACGGAATGAAATTTTATTTATTATTATTTTGCCAAAAAATATATTCTTTTATCGCACATGAAAAGTCAATCTCGAAAAATGCCAATTTGTTTTACGACGAATTCGAGTTCGCGATCTGGGGGCACGGCAGTGCCCCCGCCAAGTCGGGCGCGAAGCAAACACTGCCGTACCATACTTTACTGGAACCATTTCGCCGCATTTTCAGGCCCATTTATTTGGGATCCTCTGGATAAGACCAAGGGGCTAATTCTCGGGAATCTCGCATTCGACACAATATCTCGAAGGAAAAATCTCATTTTTCGGCAAATGTCACATTTCCTATTCTGACGAAGTCATCCTCGACATAGGGCACGAGATATCGGTGCGATATTTGCCTTTTTCGCTCGACATGACTCGCGTGGTCGGGAGCAGTCGAGATCGAAATGACACGAGATTTTTCGAGATGTATCGAATAAGAGATTCCCGAGAATTAGGGGCCAGAACGCAGAAATGTTCGTCATCCAGTAAGCTATAATCACATACTTAAAATCCAAAATTTCAAGTCTGTCGGTCATTTACTTCCGAAGTGAAGCGAAAGCAAAGTTTCGCATTTATGACACTCACTCACTCATTCACTCATGATCATCAGAATAGAACTGGTACTTCCCATAAACTCAGAGAGCTGAAATTTGGTACAGAGTTAGGGTTTAATGGCCACATAAAGGGAAAACTATAAAAAACTAGGATAATCGAAGATCTGGCCCGCGCTTCATATAACTGACATAAATATTTTATTATGACAATTCGATGTTCATTGATAGGTCGGTTTGTAAACAAACCTTTTTTGTAACCTCATGTCAAATCGACTACGCAATCTATATCGAATTGTCATAATAAAATATATATGTCAGTTATATGAAACGTGCACCTGGAGTACCTGGTGACCCTGATTAGAAAACACAAGAGCCCAACCAAACTATTAGAGATCGACATACCGCCTTTACAAAGAATATTCAACTTGGTGGGCCGCTTCATTTGATGTCAAAAATCGAAGGTCTGAAGTATCTGATGAAGAACCCTCAGCTGGTCTCAGCTGTATTAGAAATAAGGTAATGCCCCCTTCTACTGTTGGTATGTACATAAAAAAATCGACTGTCATTGCAAAAATCCAGCGTAGTGGAACACATTTTCTAATTTAATCTAGCCTTCAGGGTGTTAAAAGACCGCCAACAGACCCGAAAGGCAGGCATACTAGACACCAAAACAAAGTACTTTTCCGATAAATTATTGCTGGAAAGTGATTTTGGTTTTTTAGGTTATAATTTTGAAAAATGTTTTATCACGCAATGGACGTGTAACGCACAGAAGTCTTATAGCGCAAGCGTTGGCATAAGTTTATGGTGCCGATGTTTAGAATACATTGCGGGTTGCAATTTTAGCGTCATTTTTTGTAAGAAATATTCAACATTTTGATCCATATCAGCCATCTTCTTGACAAGAAATGTTAAGTACTTGATACTTGATACATTTCTGAAAAAATAAGTTTTGAAAAGTCCGACTTTGAACCTCAAATCTCGGAAACCGTTGATTTAACAGGCATAGTTTCTTGAGCAAAAAATTAAATGTTCGTTATGATGAGGACAATACGGGGTTTCCCGCTTTGTTGGCGGTCTTTTAACACCCTGTATAGCGTTCCACTGCTGGGCGAATGCCTCCCCTTTTGCTTTTAATACGCATATAAATAAAATTAAAGGAAAACTCTGGATAAGACTAGACTGGCTTTTATACTTATACTTACAAGTTTAGACGAAGAAATAGTCGAATGATTAACTTTATTCTACACGAACATTACACAAATTAAAGTAGTGGTTCGTCCCGAACTGTGAACTCGCGACCCCATATAAACTTAACAACCCTATATCTCGGCAACCCCTCAACCGATTTGGCTCATGATTGAACTTAAAAATTATTTTATTTAATTTACCCGCCTACCAAATTTCATAACGATCCGACCAAATTTACTCAAGTTATCGTCGAACGAACATACATTCAACATACATACATACAAATATACAAACGCCGGATTGTTCAAGAAGACTCGGAGAACTTCGCTCGCTTCGCTCGCTCGTTCAACTAAAATATTAATTTCGCTCAAAATTTGGTCAAAATATAATGAAGCCCAGGCGTGTTTACAAAAATATGAAGATGATGCGTCGATGACTGCTGGACTGGAAGAAACTATAATCATTAAAGAGGGAGCTAAAGTAATGCTTAGGAGAAACATTGATGTTAGTTTAGGTTTAGTGAATGGGTCGATAGGCGTTGCACAATAAGTGAGGTGGGACCCGCAAGACCAAACAAAACCTAAACAGTTGGTAGTAAAATTCGCTAATAATTTGATTCACGAATTATTGCCTATTAAGTCAAAATTTGAGATCATACCCCGGGCATACGTGTACAAAGAACAATTCCCAATCTGTGTGGCGTATGCCCTAACAATTTTTTTTTAAATTTATTTATATGTTATTATTACAATAATACAAAAAGTATACAAAATTTCGCCAAACTGCAGAGCAGTTTGTTGGCGTGACGCTCATTCTACATTAGTGTTAAATTAAGAAAGTAGGTACCAAGATCTTGTGACGACACAAGCAAATAGTTTTATACAAAATATATTTTTAAAAGCAAGCAACTAATTTAACAACTTAACATTTCCATTATAAAGTGGTGCTAATTTCATCCAACATTAGATTTTTAAGTTTTAATTTCAGGTTTCCTATCTTTAATTTTTTACTGGAATTTAACAAGAGCCAAGGTCTAAGTTTAAAAAATGCCCTCATGGACATTGGCACCTCTATAATATTCTCTTGTGGCCAAGCCTACGAGGCGCTTTCACGAGTAACCAATCTTCATGGGGTACACCTCATAAATGTTGACTTCAAGAGTATAAAAGCTCAAGCTTCAGCGATCACCGAATAAAACCGGCTGAGGCGTAAATACCGCGCCGATCTTTCAGAAATTAAACCATCTAAAAGAATAAATAATGAACGCGAATGGGCAATACGAAAAACTGTTGCTACTGTACAAGAATCAGAACCGGAAGAA
This sequence comes from Zelleria hepariella, assembly GCA_949319315.1. Taxonomy (NCBI): domain Eukaryota; kingdom Metazoa; phylum Arthropoda; class Insecta; order Lepidoptera; family Yponomeutidae; genus Zelleria; species Zelleria hepariella. The sequence goes on along the minus strand of OX439383.1, from coordinate 13,695,047 downwards.
AGAAAATAAAGATTTGTAGTAATAAAAAAACTACTCCTAAAAAGAAAAAAAACTGTGTCAAATAAGAAAATCTATTAAAATAAATCAATATGACAACGGTTCTACAAAAAGAAGTGAAATCCCACCAAAAACGGGCGGGCGACTTTACAACAAAAGTGTACACTCTGACGTGCTGTCGTGTGTACTTACTAGGTACACACGACAGCACGTCAGCCTGTACACTTTTGTTGTAAAGTCGCCCGTAACGTAACCGAGTAGAGTGTAAAGGTCGACGGGCTGTTGTGTGTACCTAGTAGGTACATACGATAGCACGTTGACCTTTACACGCTAGCACTCTACTCGGTTACGTTACGGGTGACTTTACAACAAAAGTGTACAGTCTGACGTGCTGTCGTGTTTACCTATCGCGCGTTGAACTAGCAAGCAACAGTAAAGTTGGATACAAAGATCGAAAGAGAATCTGCAGACGCCGCAGCTGCCCACGACTCACGCTCTTCGTCTGCTAGCCAAAATATCTATTGCAAGATCTGCAAGCATTATTATTATTCAATCAATCATTATTCAACTAGAAAAAAAGCTAAGAGGTACCCATAATAATTGTTCAACGTCATTGCCGCGGCGGTGGATCACTTGGCGTCATGGTGACGTCTGTCTAAGTTCCGAACGTTACTATGGCGGGATTCCGATCTGTTATTTTTGTAATCTGTACAGCGCCCCGCAGAGGGCGTGGCTTCCCACCCCGTCACTTCTCTGCTTCATACCCCTCAAATACCTAAATATCGTCTATGAAGAGCGCCTTAACGCGACGCGGTCACTTGCTACAGCGCGCGCCTTCTTTAGGGTTGAGATTTGATCGGGTATTCTTGATTAAGGTTCTGTAAAGATACAAACATTTTTGTACCTATTTCGTAAACGGTTAAACTTACTTGTATTTGTAAATACAAAATGTTCAGTGCTTACGAAAGTTTAAGTGTACAAAAAGATATGAAGATGTTTCGAGGTCAAGGAGCAAAGATGTTTCGAGACCTCATATCCTCAAATCGATACAATCTGCCTGTTGGCAAATATGGCTATCTATTTTTGAATTCTTTTACGCTATTTCTGACTTCTTTTACGCTGTATTTTTCGGTAGTGATAGGTATCAGAGTTTTAGCAGAAAATCGAAGGGATATGGGGGAAGTATAGAGGAAGTCCCTAAAGTTAATAAAATTATAATAAAAATCTTTATTCAGGAATTATGGTTGACAATAGTAAACTTATCAAAATGACCTTAGCCCAGAGGACTTTGCTTAGATTCAAAAGTACCAGGTTAAAAAGTTGATAAAAATATATCTCAATAGTAGTGTACACTCAGCTTTACAAACATGCCACAATACGCCATATCTTTATAGATCCAGTCGTGCCAAGTGCATTGTCTACGACTGTACAGACGTGTACACAAAGTATTTAAACGACTTCCCTCTACGCGCCCGCTGTAATGTATGACGTCACAAATTATGTCGTAGACGTCCCTTGAGTGTATGTTACAAGTATGTGAAATGGCTTTAGTGTCACAGTGATTCATTCTACGCTATAACTTTGTCCCAAATAAAAAAAAAATACCCCCGACATTTTAGCTTCAAATTAGCAAATCTCCTAATTAATCACATATAAAAACTATTAGTTTTTTTGAGCAGTACCACTGGTTTTTCGAGCTAATAAACCACCTAATTTATGGTTTTTTGTTGTTTAGAATAAGGAAAGGAATACTATTTGTATTGGCGTGGAACAAAAATTGCTGAGCAAAAAATATCTCAGTTTAGCTACAAAATTGAAAAAACGGTGAAAATTTGGGCTTTCCCGCCACTTTTTTACAACTTAAACTTTCGTAGGTAAGCACTGCACATTTTTAAATTGATTGAACGGTTTTCCCGCCGCTTTCTTTTTAATACGCCCCAGTATCAATAATAATTGCATGTCATTTGTCTGAGACATGGATAGGCTGTTTGTTGGTTCATAATTTAAACCCAAACTTTATTTAAGTATAATATGAAAACCAATGTTTAACCAAAGGCCCGGTCACGTCAGCTCGATATTTCAGCGACATCCCGTCTCCATTAATCACACGTCTCGTGAGCGAAACAAAATACCGAGCGGCACTTTTGGCGGAGTCATTTGGTGCCCAGTAAACATGTAGCTTCGGTAGTTAAATTCATTTGCGCATAGGGTTACCATCCGTCCGGATAAGTTCGGACATGTCCGGCCCTCTAATTTGTCCGGTTTTTTTTAATTAGATGGAATATGAGGGATAAAAGTACCTACATATTAAGTAATCTAATATCAAAACAGTTTTTAATCAACAACGAACTTCTCATTTATCCGAAAACAAAATACAACTTAAGGCATAATATGACGCACAACTAGCGCCGCCAATGAAAAAAAAAAATACTATAAGTGGCCACTATTGGCGAGAATCGATTGCATTGCAAGGTTCTAGAATCTGGAATCCAAACCTTAGGTGCAGGAGAGGTTTTATCAAAAAACGCATCCAAAAAGAAGCGCAGCTAGTTGTGCGTCCTAATGGGCCTTAAAAATAAATGTTCTATTGCGAACTAAGCGGGTAATGTACGGACCTGCTGGAATGTCCTGCTTTTTGCCAGGACTTTTCAAATTTCTAAATGGTAAACCTAGTTGGGCAGTGACGTCGCAAATTACTTTAGAGCGGAAATTTCGCGCGCTCACTGTCGTAATGACCGCCGGCGGGGGGGAGTCCGCAAACAGTCCGAATGGTGGCTCAAAGTTTCCTCAGTTTCTGTTTCTGGGGCCGAATCGCTTTGCAATGGCCGCGGGGCTGCGTTGATGTCTATTTCTACGTCATAGAAGCCTACAGGGTGACAAAAGACCGCCAACAAACCCGAAAGGCACGCATACCAGATACCAAAACAAAGCACTTTATCCATAAATTATTGCTGGGAAATGATTTTTGTTTTTAGGTTATAATTTTGGAAAATAATTTATCACGCAATGGAAGTGTAACGCAGAGAAATCATATTGCGCAAGCGTTGTTATAAAGGTATGATTTATCTTCTTTCTAGTCAGTCCTTCGTGTCTTAATATCGTGATCAATGATCATACACTTAAGTGGCACCTTCACTCACACTAAATGAGTTAAGGGCCACTCGGACGCTACAGTAACTGGAATTATATTTGAAAGCAGGTTTTCTAGAGAGTTTTATTAGATATGTTTTATCAAAATCTATTCAGCCGATTATGAGATATGCTTATTTGAAGCTAAAATGTCAGAAGTATTTTTTTGTAGTTTTTATAACATTTCCCACATACGCATACGTCTGATCAAAAGAAAGTTACATTATTGGATGGACTTAGCTCAACCCCCGAAGTCTAAAGATTCAATAAAGTTCACTCAGACGTTCGCGATAGCTCATTTTCCCTCCCTTTGCGAGTCCGCGGGGCAGTGTTTAGCAAATAGTTTCCTTTTTTAAAACGCATCTGACCCTCACATCGACCCTTTGTCCAGCTATTGCTTTCCAAGGTGAACCCTTTGGGACATGGAACCGTGACTCACGAACGTGTACTGACAGAAGTACAGTTTTTCTATTAAATCACGGTTTTACTCACTAGTATTTTGTCGGTGTAGCCGACTAGTTTCGGTTCTCATTCGGAGACCTTAATCATGGAGAACGAGACGGCCCTCGCGACGCCGCGGCTAGTCTCAAACACCGACAAAATACTAGTGAGTAAACCGTGATTTAATAGAAAAGTGTGCAGTGCTCACGAAAGTTTAAGTTTAAGAAGTACAGTCAGCCACACGCTGGAATAGGATATTTTCTTCGATTGGCGCCTTATGCCGCGCGCGGTACGAGCTACCATGGAGTATCCTAGACTGTGGCCGACAGTAACTACAGTGAAGACCTTCGTAGGGAGTCAGACGTACCCGCCCAGTATGCTTAGCATGGTCGTTTTGACACTCTCTCGAACTCGAGTGACAGACGTTGGCAGGCGGGATTCGAGATGGCAATAGATTAGGGTCATGTCGAGCAAAAAGTAGTTATTGCCATTTTAATAAAAATGTTGTATTTTTGTCTCCATCGCCATGTTGGCGTAGAGCCAACTCGAGCCCGACCGACAAGTTGACAGTTTTGCATAGAGAAGGGCCTATCTCGGGCTTACCATGCTGCCCGTACTGGGCACCAAATCTCGGGAATCTCAAACGCGGCTTGTTAATAATGTTTTCTTCACAGAATCTTGAATGCTACTTAACTAGGCCGAGAACTGAGCACCCTGCGCTTGAAAACTGCATGTAGAGCTGCGGGGGGAGCGTCTATAGTGGGTTATATATCGTCGAGAACGATATATAACCCACTATAGACGTCAAAAATGCTGATAAACCGCCATTTTGTTGGATAAATCCGCCTCGATAAAAGTCATGCTACGGGGACTGGATTCAAAATTTTTGGCGGCTATGAAGTGAGTTGCGACAGCGGTTTTGCGTCAGTTAAATCTCCCCGTTCTAGAGTCCATTTCACCTAATAACACTCTCAACTTTTTCTTATTACAATGCAACAGGGACTATTATCGTTCAACTCAAGGGTATTGTTACGTGAAACGCATTCTAGCGCTCAAAATATTACGCGCATTGTTTTGTGACTACCATTTCAGCCACCATAAAGGTTGACTTGTTTTGTACTATCACCGGAAGAAGTACATCTGAATAGGTTGTCAGCTGATCGAGGCAACGATTTCAACAGAGGTCTATTGACACAAGCAACAGTGTGCTGATTAATTTTCCCAAAATCTCTGACTTTCTCTAGTTTTCTTTCTTTCTCTATATCTAACTCTTTCTCTGTGATTAATAATAAAAAATGTACTGAGTCAGCTTGGTGTCGGCAAGAGTTTGCTGTGCCAATATTATATTCTTCTGTCACTCTTTTTCTTTTGTGCCCCGGATTCTCACTACAGGGATCCCTCCTACACTTTTATTTATTTGTCCACCACCGATCGGGATCGTGTCCGCTCTAAAAGGGGCATGGCAAATAGGCGTGTTGTTACTCACAGAATTGTCTCAAAAAAAAAACCTCGAGGTCCTTTGCTTGGAGCATTTTCCTCCTTTTCCGAAACAATGATGCCGTCTTAACAATAGCGTTTGGAAATGAAAGAACAATGCAGCGTAGTATAAGTTATCAACGATTTCACAAAAAAAGAAGGCAGATAGATGATCGTGAAATCAGGGTCTGGTCTCATGGTCTGTTCATGAACTTGCGAATGTGTCGCAGGTATTACCATCCACAAAAGGTTAAGCTTTTCCTCCTCTTGCCATCTCTATCACGCTCTCTCGCATCTTGGACGCCAATCCCTTGGCAGATACTGCAAATAATTCGCTTATCCAAAGATGTAATTGGGGCAATATTCTCCATGGATAATACGCGATAAATATGTTGTCATTTTTAGCTAGCTAGAGAGCTACTGAAGGCAACAGCGTAAACAGTTTACGGTAGCTTTCTTACTAGGGGTATCTTCTCCCTACTATTAGAAGTTCGCCGCCAGCCGTTGATATGCCGTGCAACTCCTGTCCATTCCTTGATATTTCTCAGCCAAGACTTCTTCCCTCTTTTCCCCTCAATATTTACCATGAAAAAGGGCCCCTTATTACCGGCAAAGTGATCCCTAGCCCCACAAAACAAGGAATCCCTCTAAAAACTCGCCACACAGCTCACCCGTCACCCGTAAAACTATGCAAACAGCGAACTAAATCCACTTTAGTGAAATTTTTCCGCCCCGCGCAATTTTTCCCGCCGCCGCCTTATCGGGCGGGCTCGGTCACGGTGAAGGTATAGAGCGGTAGGATAACTCGGCGGTTTCTTCGAAATAATTACCTACGCTAGCTCGTGCTCGCAAATTCGGAATGGCGGCGCATTGAAACGCTGCTGTAGACACCTCAAATATCTGAGTAGACGTTCAGTAGCCCAGCGTGCACGCTGAAAACAACGCCTCGCAGGTCGCAGCACAAGCCACCGTTCTTAATTTGCTGTTTATACTTACGGCCGTCAATACAAAAGTTACCTACCTTCGTTCCAATACCAGCAGAGATAAAAAGCGCGTCTTTAGGTACGTTCCGTAGCCCAGCGTGCGCGCCGAAGAATTAGGCGCGTTTCGCCCATTTGTATGAATACTAAAACTACTGCATCTCCCTACGTTATGCCTCGGTCGCGGGGATATTTACGCTCGCGGCGCGCCCGTAATCCCCTATTTATTCCCGGAGATGTATCTGAAAATTAGGGATCACCTTAGGAGCTGGGGGGGGCGAGGGGGAGGCGGGGGGGTTAATTTGCGGGATCGCTCGGCGTTGGTGTGTGCTATGCGCCTGATCTTACGTGAAGCTTAGGTTAAGGGAGATCAGCTTCCTGCTACTGAAGCTTGGTGCTTTCGGGAATTTAAAAGTTAGGCTTTGTAGGAGATTATTTATCCACCTCACTTAATTTATTTTTTTCTTAAAAACTTATCTAAAACATAGGTTCTTTACACCGGGGGTTCCCAACCTTTTTTTGTCTACTGCCCAATTTAAGAATAAATTATTTTTTAACGCCTCCCTTTTTAAACATACTTAAAAACCGCTAAGTACTTATAACTGATTATTGAAACGCAACTTTATAGTATTCGGACAGAGTATCTTTTTTTTTTTCTGGGTCTCTTACCGCCACCCTTTAGGCCTGCAGCGCCCACAAGGGGGCGTTATCGCCTACGTTGGGAAAGACTGCACTAGTTGGTGGTGAAGTGACTACTCTAGCGATGAAACAACAGGCACAAAACATTATGCAGCGTCTAATGACACCGCCACTCCTGCAAAATGCGTAAAAAATCCTCTCATTAAGTCCACAAAACCGCTAGTCATGTTCCGTTTTTCTAGACTATTCCCTAGTGATATTGCTAAAAAACGGCGGCCAAGAGTTGGACGGCGGTAGGAAGACCTGCAGCTCGATGGTCGGACGACATCGTTATGGCGGCAGAGGGTCCATGGATGCGGATGGCGAGGGACCGCGAGAGTTGGCGCGAGGGGGAAAAGGCCTATACCCAGCAGTGGGCAGCGGTGGGCTGATGATGATGATTGCTATAAAAAAACACAAGCTTTAAAAATAAAGTTAATTTATAGTCTTATATGCTATACCTACTTCTCGCTTTTCAACCAGTCTCTTGGATACTGAAAACACCCAATTTACATGTCTGATCATTTATTCTGAGCTATGCCATTGTCACGGGCAGCCACCGCCGCCAATTATCTTACAGCTAGATTTCCAAAACACCTATAAACAAAAGATTTAAGGCCACTAACTCACCGAGCGCTGATTGCTTTCGCTTTGCAGTTTGCGTTCCGTTACTGTCAGTATTGTTCCCAGCTCATAGCCGCGTCTTGCGGCACAAAACATGGTCATTAAAGCTAGCTGCGCCATTTTAGTCCCGCCTCTGCCGCCCATAGAACTCTCCTCTAACTAAACGCTATGCAAGGTTTTTACCCCTTCTTGAACTGAACAACGAATAGAGCCAAATGTTGATTCAAAAAATTCAAACGTAAACTTGTTAGTCGCTTTAGTAAAAAAATTGTGAACAAGAATTGTGTTAATCGTTTTAGTGCACTTATGCTGCGCGCGATAAGAGCTACTATGGGGTATCCTACCGTGTCGCTCACCAAACCTTTGAAGTAGATTTACTTAGTGGCCGTTTTTGGCGGCGGTGGGATTTATTCGTAGGTTCTAGGATCTGGAATCTAGACCTTAGGTCATAAATATAGTTAAGCCTGGGGATTCTCATTTAACTAGGATCGTTTTTAGCAAAAAAAACGCATCAAGAAAAAGATATGATTTTATTTATTGGCGGCGCTAGGGACCAGGCTCTTAAAATATGGAGCCAAACAATTTCTCACAATTTGTCTTCCTTTACTTGCGTTACATTAAGGCCAACTAAGCTAAGAATATTATGGTAACTCCTGGCTGGGTACGCTTATAATCCATCTAAACATGTCCTAGGAAATGCATTGTCGAAGTTTACACTCTTTATCTAGAGTTCTAGATCTAGATGCCACTGAACGCTCTAGAAATTCACTTCCAAATGCTCGCCAGATCTAAATCCTCATAGCAAGGAAGTATGTGTTCAGGTTTATGGGCAGCTTTAGACGTTACGCCGCTGTATATTTCTATGAGTAACGCAGCTTTCTGTTCAGAACAAAAGGCTTTTAACAGTGGAAATAGTTGAGTAGAGTTGTGCGTGCTGATTACGCGGCGGGCGAGCCAACCACGAGTCGCAAATCTACGTTTACTGCCGCACTGAATGTGGAAACTACGAATGAATGGGTAGTGGTAGGTTTCCGTGCTCCGCTTGTGTTGTGCTGTTGTAGCTTGGTGGGTAGACTGCTTGCTTAGGGTACCCTTTTCGAGCCATAGAATGCTTTCGCTCACTCTTATTCGTTGATTGAGTTTTTGAACGAGTTGACAGAGATGTATCTAGCTGTCAAAGCTTTTAGGAAAGATAAGAGTGTCTAGGGATTAGTGGCACTCACACTAGATGGGTGAAGTAACCACTCAGTTGCTGCAGTGCCTAGAACGTGTTTATATGGAGCAGGCTGCCTACGCCATGTCCTCTCAGCTCAGTTGGTCTGATCCAAATGTAAGAAAGTGTTTGTGTTGCGAATATGTTCGGAGCTAAGTCGCGAGTTTCCTAACGATTTCCTTCACTAACCTCCGATTTCTGAATTGAGAATTTTACTAATCAAATACTTAAGTATAGTTCTGTCTCTGCAGATGTCACAATAAAGAACGTGACAGAACGATACTTAAGTATTGACACAGTAAATTTCTCAATTCAGAAACCGGCGCTAAGTATATCTACTTACACTCATGTTGAACCCACGAAATAGCACTTTGTTTTGTTTCTACGAAGCAGGCGTGTTGTATACAGTTCAGTATACGTGCGTTTTAAGGGTTAGTTATCTCAACGTGGTCTTTTGTGATTTACGCACACTTCGGATACGGCACACGCATTACAGTCTCTATCAGAACGTTAACTTAATACTTAGTAAGCGCACGTATATCATTCATGAACCGATTTTGCATCGAATGATCAGGACTTCAATGCTACCCTGACTAAAGTACAAAGGAACAAAATAATGAAGTGCTTCTCACTCCATGTCTATAGTCGGTGGCAAGTTCTCCGAATAGAACCGAAGCTACTTTGCTGTAAAGTCAACGTTATCAATTGAAATCTTTGTACGTACTAAGTAACACTGACTCGACCAAAAGCTTAAAGCTCTCCCAGCCTAAAACCTTTGTAGGAACAAGCCTCCTTTAATTCAAATTGGTGCAGCTATTTAGCCGCGAAACTTTAATTTATCCGGTTTCTAATTTTATAACACTACTACGATTACGAAATGTGAAGAATTTACCGAAATAAGAAAACCACTCGGCTTCAAATAGAGACTAGCTGACATACATAACACACCAGTTACTCTATAAACCTATGACTCTATAAATACTGTTCTGCAGAGAGGCCGTCGCTAGGACCTCACCCATCGCAAATCACACTTTGCTGACCTCTGAAAACAACCGTCTGAAATACCTTCTTTACTAGTCCACCTACAGATAATAAATTAGCTAGTAGCTTAGACACATAATTTATGTTTCACAATAACCACCTAGCATTAGCATGCACTTTTTCGTGCATAAACCTACCTATTCTGACAGTATCGGATTTAGAGGGGGTGCTAAGGGGCTCAAGCCTTCCCCAAAAGCGTCCCTCTATAAAAACGTAAAAAATAGGTAAAAAAACTTTTTAAGTTAAACGGTTTTATGTTAAACATACATTGCAATGTTTAAGATAAATGTACTAAAAACCAAAAAATAATAAAATAGATACAGTCGTGGGAATTATAAACAAATGCATAGACTAGACTAAAATAAAACCGTGGGACACGTCAATTGTCTACAATCGTTGATTAAAATGTTTGTTTTGTAATGTTACACTATAATTAGGCAGTTGACGTGCCCCACGGTTTTATTTTAGTCTAGTCTATGCATATGTTTATAATTCCCACGACTGTATCTATTTTATTATTTTTTGGTTTTTAGTAAATTTATCTTAAACATTGCAATGTATGTTTAACATAAAACCGTTTAACTTAAAAAGTTTTTTTACCTATTTTTATTTTCTAGTTTTTAGTTTTTATTTCGCATTCTGTTTAATTCATATAGTACATTGTATTATACTGGTTGAGCACTTTCATTTGATACCCATATTGATGGGATCGATAAAACCTACGTTATCCGCCATTTTGTAGCGGCCGCCATCTTGTATTTCAATTTTTTATAGTATATTGTATTCTGCTTGTTGAGCCCTTTCATTTGATACCCATATTGATGGGATTGATAAAACCTACGTTATCCGCCATTTTGTAGCGGCCGCCATCTTGGATTTCAATTTTTTATAGTATATTGTATTCTGCTTGTTGAGCCCTTTCATTTGATACCCATATTGATGGGATTGATAAAACCTACGTTATCCGCCATTTTGTAGCGGCCGCCATCTTAGATTTATAATGATAATGAATAAACATAATTGTATTGTCACCAAAATCCAAAGTGTATACAAAATTTCAGATTAATCGGTTGACAGGAAGAGGGTGAAATTTGAATTACTAAATTTGACCCAAGAAAGAATAAAGAATAAAACAAACGGGGTGAGCTAAATATAAATAAAAATAATAATAAAACCGTTTAATTTAAAAACGCAGAACTCGATCGAAGAACGCCGCCGGGCGGGCACCAAAAGCATAGCAAAATTTATATGCTTTTTGTGTGGAATTAATCTTGATAATATCTGGTTCATTGGGTTCAAGCCCCTCCCAAACCAAAATCCTGGATCCGCCACTGTATTCTGAGTTGTCTGTAATTCCCTTGAAACAGGTAGTTTCCCTTCTGGTAGTGCGTACTTTTTGCGTCGGATACGGGTAGCCGAGATTATTGGGAGACAAACGTTGCGTGCCTTGTCTTAGATTTATTGCCTACAGTCATGTTGAAGGAGGTGTTTTCGTACACTCTGTTGCTTAAGAGCGGAGGTGGTCTAGTGGTAGAACATTGGACTCGGAAGCGAGAGACCCAGGTTTGATTCCGGGCGCGGGCATGTACCTACCTATGAGTGTTTCTTTTCAAAGCTTCGTACTTTGTGAATTTGAAGCAGCAACTATACCACTCGCTAACGGTGAAGGAAAACATCGTGAGGAACCCCGGGGCTTAGTTGGCTCCACATTTGTATGATTGACGTTTCTTTCCTGTGGGCTAGCTAGGCCGACTAAGCTGTCAGGTGCTGGGCAAGCCTCCTCCATCTAAAACAATATCCCAGGCACGTTACTGCAGCGCCGAGTGGTCTCTTCACCCATCTAGTGTAAGTGAAGGTGCCACTGGACGCTGATCTCATTACGTAGATGCAATTGGGAAGGCAAAGTTTTTTGTTCGAAAGTCCGTTATTGGCTTAATCTTATCTTTAGACAATATTGAGAAACTAATTTCAATATTTTTTATTTTGGTTCAGTAGTTTGGATTTTACAACGTTTCAAAGATACGGTTTTATGACCTTCACGCGACGGTCTGCATACTGTTGGCGGTCATAGGAACAAAACATTTTAGCGCATAAAAACAAACTAATTGGACCAAAATAAAAAATATTTAAATTAGTTTCTTAATATTGTCTAAAGATAAGTTTAAGCCAATAACGGACTTTCGAACAAAAAACTTTGCCTTCCCAATTGCTTGCGATCATCAATTTGTCAGCCAGTATTAAACCAATTTGGAAGCAAAAAGTTATGACTTAAGAGGAAACGCGAGAAGCCGCTGCTCCATACAAAAAGGGAGACCTGTTTCCTCCCTGGATAATTATTTTAGAAAAAATATGTTTATGCCTTTCAGATATAAATTGAATGGCATAAAAAATATTTCAAAATCATTTACCGGCCTACCAAATTTCGTGACGATCCAACTTTATTTACATAAGAGGTAACGCTTAAGTTATCGTCGAACGAATATTCATACATACAAACATACATACATACAAGCGCCGGATTTTTCAAGTAGACTCGGAGAACTTCTCTCGCTTCGCGACGAGCGACGTCCAATAATTTTGTTGATTTTATAGGTATAAGATAAAGACGAGGAGTGGTTCTTTCGTTCTTTCGAAGAGAAGTTAGTAAAAAGACTTATTGTAAGCTCGGTCTGGCAGGCTTTATACTTATCCAATTATTTAGTCGCAACTAGATTGCACGGCAATCTATTTTAAACCAGATACACCGGGCATGCCTAAGAAGCTAATAACTAGTGAAAGTAAAAGTTCAAAGGGCTACTAATTTAGTAGTTCTTTCTACAATCCGTTTCAATTCAAAGTTCCGTCGATGTATATGTTACCGGCCAAACCCGATTTAAGGATAAACTAGTTTCGCCTAGGCCAAACTAGTTTATCCGAACGTCGTATGGATAAACCGGTATGTCCTAGGCCAAACTAGTCTAGCCGAAGCTCGTGAGGAGAAACCAGTTTAGCCTAGGACAATCTAGTCTGGCCTAGCAAGAATATGTAAGCTTCAGGATAAACTAGTATGGCCTAGTCCGAGCTGATATTGACGAATGATTAGGTATGAATGTTACCATATCTCGTAAACTAAGAGGTTTAGCGCAAAAATAATGAAATTTTCGAACCCCTTAATAACCCCGTAACCAAGCCTTTTACTTCTATACGTGTTCTAAAAACCGACTTACAGGGTGTTAAACATACAGGGTATTCCTGAAAGTGTGACAGACAGTCGAAAAAGATTTAAAACAAAGGTTAGGTCAGTAGGTTTGGTTGGCGACACACTGGCATACCTCTTTTTGTTTACGAATGGTCCTTTAAACCGGACACAACCGGACATACCGTAGACTTTTTGAATGTAGACTTTTTCAAATTCGGCCTCTAAATGCGTCCTCTACTGTTCAGATAATTACGGCGGGTTTGTTAATTTTAAGAAAAAGTACTAAGCTAGCATAAATAAGTAGAATCTGTATTACCCCTACTCAAATAGGGCTAGACTAGTTTGGCTAAACTGGTTTCTCCATACGAGCATAGGGCTAGACTAGTTTAGCCTAGGCCAACCCTAAAAAGAGGTAGGTACCTATGACTGTCAGTGTGTCGCTAACCAAACCTACTGACCTAACCTTTGTTTTAAATCTTTTTCGACTGTCTGTCACACTTTCAGGAATACCCTGTATGTTTAACACCCTGTATTTCGGTTTTTAGAACACGTATAGAAGTAAAAGGCTTGGTTCCGAGGTTATTAAGGGGTTCGAAAATTTCATTATTTTTGCGCTAAACCTCTTAGTTTACGAGATATGGTAACATTCATACCTAATCATTCGTCAATATCAGCTCGGACTAGGCCATACTAGTTTATCCTGAAGCTTACATATTCTTGCTAGGCCAGACTAGATTGGCCTAGGCTAAACTGGTTTCTCCTCACGAGCTTCGGCTAGACTAGTTTGGCCTAGGACATACCGGTTTATCCATACGACGTTCGGATAAACTAGTTTGGGCTAGGCGAAACTAGTTTATCCTTAAATCGGGTTTGGCCGGTAACATATACAAAAACTTTCTACGCACCATCGAGCACAGTTATTTAGGTTTTTAGTTACAACATTTCAGGATGCTTGGCTTGAAATACAAACTGTCTTTTAAAACATTTATGCTGTGGCGATGGCGACCTTGATAGACTAGGCACGTAATAGACATTTTATTGGTACCTACTGTTAGCTACTGTTTTTCCTAAATAATTAAATAAATACGTTGGTAGTCTAAATTTACTTCCGCATTTTTTATTTTTCATTGTTTATCTCCACGGAACATTGGCATCAAACCGACCTTACTTCTAGACTTTCCCGGTAATTTCCGAGCGCGCTTTAAGCTTTTATTACTGGTAGCTTAGTCGAGTAACAGCTTAATACCTAGCTTTGATGGGAAATCGAGCATTTGGTCCCTAACTGCTGGGACTCTACTCGCGAAGGAAAAATGGCGGGAAATGGCGGCCTCTACTGGTGACTCTGGACTTCTTCTTCTTATCGCATCCAAAACATCTTCATACGCGCAATTCGCAAAGTAACTCACCACTTCAACAGCGCTTGGTGACGCTTCTATGAGGTTCTGCCTGCCTGCCAGCTTGGGCTGTAGTCTGTAACGCAATGGCGTGTCGATGGCATCCAAGTAGAAGGACAAAACCGGGGTTTCCTCGTTTTTCTCCTACAACCAGCGAACTAATCCTCCAGAATTAGAATCAGAATATTCTTTGATGCACTACAAAACATTAAAAGGACCGACAGTATTATTAAATCTTAACTGAATTCGTCAACTGGGAGACCATTTTGGCACCATGATGTTACAGACTCAGGCCCCAGGCGTAGAGATACGATGTTGTCTATTCGAACAACTTTGTCTCGGAAAAAAAAATCTGAATTTTCACGGTCAATGTGCGCGCGTCGGCAAAGTCAATTGAGTCATCTTTGATAAGTAGGGCACGGTCCTAGATGACGTTTTCATCCCATCAAAGTACACTTTGATGAACACGACCGATCAAAAGCTTTAAGGTGGAAAGATAGCGACATGGCGGGAAATTCAAAATTTTCACTGTTTTTTACATTTTGTAGCTAAATTGAGCTATTTTTGTTCAGCGATTTTTCGTTTGCGGCAATAACATAGTATTCTTTTCATTATTGTAAACAAAATAACAACAATAATTCAGCCGATTATGTGTTCTGGTCTACGAAACAGTGGCACTGCCCAAAAAACTTGTCGTAGACCAGAACACATAATCGGCTGAATTATTGTTGTTCTTTTGTTTACAATAATGAAAAGAATACTCTGTTATTGCCGCGAACGAAAAATCGCTGAACAAAAATAGCTCAGTTTAGCTACAAAATGTAAAAAACAGTGAACATTTTTATTTTCCCGCCACGTCGCTATCGTCTATTGACGCAGCACTTATACGCGGCTTTAATCCAAAAGAAAGGCATGTTTTCTGACTTAGGTTTGACTCCAAACCCCTCTATTATAAACTGGGAGTGATCTATTGCCCAAATTGGAAGGAGAAATACGGGTAAGGTTTTTTGCTACTAAGAGCAACAACGGCAAAAAATCTGCTGCAGTCGAAGCTCCCTTCTTCAGTTTGCTACCTCGCCGCAAAGATGCCGGACATGGCAACCACAACCATGTTCATAAATCGGGAAATCAGTAAAAAGTTATGGCTGGAAGAAGAATAAAGTGATAGTCACCAAATTAACGATTTTGTGAGTGAGTGATACTTTTAATCGTAATACCAACTTTATAATAAGTTCAAACGAGTGTTTGTTTGTTTGTTTGTTTACCACATACATAGTTATGTGAGCTAAATACCCAAGCAGTAACGTAACCTTAGCTACAATTTTCCCGGAAACATCTTTCGCTGCGTGCCGCAAGTTAGTCTCTAAGGCCCGTGTTTGATGAAAACAACTTAAATCGGTGTAATTACTTCTTGGTATATTTTACGTGAAAATTACAGACATTACTTTGGAAATTTAACAGAAAATACATAAAAATAGAGGGAACGAAAACTACAACGTCCGTTCACCCCTGTGTCTATTGCTCAACAAAAAACAAAATACGATCATGAAAATGACATCACTGAAAACTCCAGCCAGCTCGCCTCCTTCACCGCGCGCACCAACCTCTTTGGGCGCGCGCCTCTACATCACGCGTTAACATCCTCCCCCCCTTGAAGACCTGTCTTCAAAACCTCTTCATCATCAGTATGGTGCACCAACGGGTACAGGCTCTTCAATGGGTCAATTCATCTGCTATTCTAGCAACTCCTTCTGAATCAGGGTGTACGGAGTGAATCCTTCCGATTCATCATTTCAAGGGAGGCGCCGTCTTTCTCCATCACTAGGCGATTATTAAATTCTCTATGTCTGTCAGGACCGGTGATGGTATGGAGGTAAGCGGTCTACCTATTATTACAAAAGTGGTCAAGGTAACATGGAAACATGGTTGGAAAGACTGCTGGACAGGGAACATACGTAAGGGTCTCGAATAAAATATCGCTTTTACTCGTACAATATAACTCTTCACCTATAAGTTAAATTCCTATTACCTAGAACCCTCTTAACGTGAAATTTTGCAGACTTCACCCCTGCCTTCCACAATCCACTAACTTCGGTGAATATGACAACGAACCTTACCTACTTGTTCATACTGAACTGAACCAATACTCTTTTAGAATTATCAAGAACCTAACTCGTTACTGGCTCCCACAAAGTTGGTCCTGCTATAACAGAAAATAATTCTACAGCTTGATAGGTTTACCACTAAATTTTCCTTTACTTCATTTACATATACCTACTTAACTAACTCATGAACTTTTACTCACTACAGACAAATATTTTAGAGCATAAGCCTTGACAATATCACATTTTAATAACAAAACGAGAGCAGAACTCTACATTTTACGCAAAAAAAATCAACCATAACGACAAAATTCCCTTGGAGAAGGGGCTACCCCCCACGAGATGAAACCAGCGAGGATTTCTTTTGTGACTACATGCTTACACTCACCATTACGAAATATAAGTAAATACATTACAGTTATTTATCTAATTACAGAAACATGTATCCAGCTCAAAGCAATACTAGATTCTGTCTCTTAAAAACACTAACAAATACACACGTCATGGCATTACAAATCTAGCAGGTACGCTAGAAACAGCCGCAGCTAGCTACCCTAGCTGCTCGTATACATTTCATTACAAACACAGGACAGAACATGTACATTACATTACAAACAAAGGACAGGACATGGTTCTTTAAGAAACCTCTACTAACAATTAGACATTGACATGACATTGACATTTGACATGAATCGCCGAGGGCTGAAGTGGATGGATGCGAGGGCATTTTTTACAGAAACTACATCGTCTGTCTAGGGTCAGAAACTACATTGCCTGCCCAGGGTCAGAAACTACATTGCCTGCCCATTACATCACAGTGCACCTCGCAAAAAACATTAACTATCTACTACGATCACCCACTTTTACCTCGGACGACGACTTTTTCACCTACCGTGAAGCTCTAAACTTAATTTTACATGCGAGCGCTATAAATAAGACTACGTGATTTGCTAACTCGCTACCGTAGACAAGTAGACTGGCCCGACTGGACCCGCTGGCGGCGGCGGCAGCGACGTTGTGAGGGCCGCTCCCGCACCTGCACTATTACCATTACTACTGATCGTCTCTGATGACGCTTTATGTCTACTGTCTACTGGTTTTACATTTGCCAAAAGTGGTTGAGCCTTCGACATATACATATAACCAAAGAACTAATTCTCCATTTCTTCCCTTTTGTTTAACTTATCTACATCATTCTGACTAACACTTCAATAACCACACAGACATTGTAAATTGCCTCAAATCTCTCTAACCTAAGCTTCAAGTCAGTTTAAAATTATCCATTTGCTAGAGCCAGCAACGAATTCGACTTCATATTATGAAAAGAAAGAGTAAATACCTGGCTCAATCCGACACAAACTTGATACTATGGCAGCCCGCGCACGGACGGAGGAAGGCAGGCAGCACAAACTGCGCGCTGCGTGGCGCAGTCAGCAGGGGCGAAATCTCAAAATTACTTCAAATACAAATGCTCTCTCTACCTGACGACCTGGAATACACACAATTACAACATTTGAATCAATACAATTACAAAACATACAGATTCGAGATTCCTGCGAGGATTTACCTAACTCTACAAAATAAACAAAAGGGTCGGAGATAAAATTACATGAAATCTACTCGAAATCGATTCAATGGTTACCTACATATACAGAAATACCTACCCAAGAAATAATAACAATATAAATCACTAATAATTAACCCCACGATTTCACAAAACTGCTAATCTGAGACCACCTTATCACATTTTTATACTTCAATCCAAGACCAAAGGGAATTTACAGGGAAAAAGACGGCGAATAGAAAATAAGGAAAGACGTCACCGCGGATTCACTGTTTCTTCAGCTTTTCACAAGCTTCACTTATAACTCCTTGATAGGAAAATGTGGTCCGGGGCTGCATCCAACACAAAAACAATCCTTATTCCAGATAGATTGCGCCTTCTCCTTCAGGTTTCTCCTTTGGCTGGTAGCGTCTCAAATTAATGCTGGCCACGGCACCAAAAATTGTTTGATGAAAACAACTTAAATCGGTGTAATTACTTCTTGGTATATTTTACGTGAAAATTACAGACATTACTTTGGAAATTTAACAGAAAATACATAAAAATAGAGGGAACGAAAACTACAACGTCCGTTCACCCCTGTGTCTATTGCTCAACAAAAAACAAAATACGATCATGAAAATGACATCACTGAAAACTCCAGCCAGCTCGCCTCCTTCACCGCGCGCACCAACCTCTTTGGGCGCGCGCCTCTACATCACGCGTTAACAGCCCGGTTTCTGAATTGAGAGTTTTACTAAATAAATACTTAAGCATCGTTCTGTCACGTTCTTTTGTGAGACATCTGCAAAAACAGAACAATACTTAAGTGCTTGCTTTTACTAAAAATGAGCCGTCAAAAAGGCGTAGATTCCAGAATATCCTAGAACCTAGTGCGCATTAAATCCCGCCAAAAGTCAAAAATTGCCGTTTTTTCTTGTGCGGGATTTATTCGTGTGGCCGTGGAGTGCCCTCCTTTTTAAGACTGAATTTAGCTCCTACTCAATAATAATGTTTTTGCTCTGTTCTATGATCCTGAGTAGGTGACAGGGAAGGTAGTCGAATATTCAATGCGATTATGACTAGCAGTGCCTCGTCAAATTACTGGTTACCGTGAGTCGCGCAGGAATTTGCAAACCAAACGTCGATTAACTATGCAGCCAGCACGCCATTCATAGTTTGATTGAAATTGTCCGTGTGTTCATTAATTTAACTTGATGGGTTAAACATTTTTAAGACTTTTAACCCACTAACCACCATTTGTACCCTCTTTGATGGTTTAGGTAAGTCATAGAATGGTTAAGTTCGCTCTTTCTAGAAAACTAGCAAGTCTTATTGGATATAGACAATAGGCAGAGTTACCCTATTGATAATATCATCTGTATAAACCCATGTTTGACAAATAAAGTATTTGTATTTGTAACGATGGGTGGATACCTACTTAGTTCCAAGGTGGATACCTAAAGATACCCCTTTTTAACCCCCGACCCAAACAAACCCGAACACCCCCCGGGGTGTTAAACGTTTGACCGCTGTGTGTGTGTGTGTGTGTCTGTCTGTGGCACCGTAGCTCCGATTTTTATACGGTTTTTTTAATATTTGAAAGCAGGTTTTCTAGCGAGTATTCGTGTTATCAAAATAGGTTTAGTCGTTTATGAGATGTGCTTATTTGAAGCTAAAATGTCTTTCTCTTGTTCGCAGATGGCTTGGTGGCAGCGGGGGCGGCGCGTGGCGTCCCTTCTCACTTGCAGCGCCTTCATGGTGAGTGTCCAGGATATCGTCCTTCAAACCGCATTCAATCGGCTCAAAATGCGCAGGAGGTTTAGGGTATGGTTTTCTGTCACAGAAAAAAAGATTGGAAGCTAAGAAAAGTGGTTCAGAATCGTCAGTAGAGTCATATGTAAAGTCGCCCGTAACGTAACGTGTAGAATGCTAGCGTGTAAGGGTCGACGTGCTGTCGTGTTTACATGCAAACAGTACGCCCCTGCGGTGCAAGGCGGACCTGCAGCCGGCCGTGATATCTATGGTTTGCCTGTCACGTTAGAAAAAAATATTATAACAGTCTTGCTTGTCAAGCAAAGCTTGCTGTCTCAATTTATACAGTCCGCCACACGCAAGGATACCCCTTTTTGTTCGATTAGCGCCCTTATGCCGCGTACGGTAAGAGCTACCATGGGGTATCCTAGACTGTGGCCGACCGTACCTATTTAGCAAATAAATAATTTATGTAGGAAGAGCCCACAACCGTCACAGCAGACAACGCAAATCCTAAGGGGCAATGGGTAACCTCCATAATTATGTACTTTTAACCCTTTGTGTGGTAGAGCTAGTCCAAACATTTTATTGGTAGTGGACAACTGGACACAGTACCGACGCAATAAAGTTCAAATTATGGTGGCAATAATATATTGTACTCTACCTAATAGGTGTTTGTTAGACACTGGCTTTCTCTTTATATTGCCTACAAGACAAGTTCACAAAGGTACATGACACTATCGGGAACAGAATCTGCAATCTAACGGTAGCTAAGCCATGTCTCTATGTCCACTGGACAAGGATCTGGAATCTCAACCTTAGGTCCTAAAAATAGTTACCTAAGCCTCGCGTTGATAACCTAATGAAGAGTTTATAGCATAAAACGCATCCAAAAAGAAGTTGTTTTTTTTTTCCATTGGCGGCGCTAGTTGTGCCTAGGTTTGGGCCTTCTTACCTTTGTACCTTTTTTTTTTGCAAAGACTGGCCATTCGTTTGTGGTGGCCAGCGAAAAAAAAAAACAACCTTTCTGCTGCGTCCGCCGAAGGCGTGGCCGGGGCGGGGCTGGTCAAATATTGTATTGGCGATTTGGCGCCAACCATTTATGGTTCTTTGATTTACCCGCGGTCGCATATTGGACAAATATTTGGCTCAAAATGTCGGCTTCACTTTGTTATTTAGGTCGTTGCATTGCCTACACCTACAGCTAATTTGGCGCTAAAATATTATTCTTTGGCAAGTATTCCATTTCTTAATGAATGTCGACTATTCAGTGAATTTTGTCTTATTCAACTAAACAGCCCCAAAGTGGCCCAAACATACCTAAATAAGTAGGTATGTATTGAATATGAATATACTGGTGCCAGCGAGCTTCCAATTTAGCCATGAAAGTAAGGCCCTTCACTAAAGAAAATTAAGCAAATGAAAGTAAGGCCCCTCAATAAAATTAACCAAATAAAACTAAGGCCCCTCACTAATATCAAAGAGCATATAATATTAACCAAATAAAACTAAGGCCCCACACTAATATTAACCAAATAAAACTGAGGCCCCACACTAAAATTAACCAAATTAAACGAAGTCAACCATATATCCTTTAGTTTAGTTCAGACTTTATTTCAAAGTTACGTACCTATGTTGAGTTGAGAAATTTTAGAGCAATCTTCCTATCGGAGGTTGGCAAACAGATTGGCTTTTTTATTTAGTAGCCTTACCATACGCTAAGTGCGTTTGTCAACCGTAGCCGTTACCTGGGACGTCACCGAGAACGAGATGACGGCGCCGAAGTAGCGGTACATAAGTACATTGATGCCGCTTGTCCGCTGCACCACAAACTGCACGCCCGTCATCCATATAAAAAAAGGCCTTTGCATCTACGTAATGAGATGATTTATACAGCGTCCAGTGGCACCTTCACTCACACTAGATAGGTGAAGAGATCACTCGGCGCTGCAGTGCCTGGCACATTGTTTTTAGATGGAGTAGGCTTGCCCAGCACCTATACCATCCTGACAGCTTAGTCGGCCTAGCCCACAGGAAAGACAAGTCAATACGTGTGGAGCCAACTAAGCCGCGTTTCCTCACGATGTTTTTCCTTCACCGTTAGCGAGTTGTATTGCTACCACAAATTCAGAAATGTACGTAACTTTGAAATTAAACAAAGTCATAGATACATGCCCGCACCGGGAATTGAACCTGGGACCTCTTGCTTCAGAGTCCACTGTTCTACCCACTAGACCACTAGTCCGTATACAAATAATTCGAAATAATGTCGTCTCGGTGACGTCCCGGTGAGGGTCGACGGTGGACAAGCTGCCTAACTGTGGATGAAAAAGTGTCTGAGGCATAATATCCTCAATACGAAAAGAGAAGTCCTTTAAATCCTGACGAGAAGGAAGGCTTTTCTCCAGCTAGTAGGGCATGTACACTTGTACAGGCTACATCTTTCTAAAGTGGACTAAAGCCGAGAATTTTAAAGTAAATTGTTCGAGAAGCTTCGGATGTTGTTTGTTGCCGGGTACTTTAGTGTTGTTGGTGGTGAAGACTTGGGAGATTACAGAGGTTGTTTGATAGTTTACGTCAAAACATTAGTACCGCTTGGGTGTATGAATGTTGCTTTTGGCAGAATGTAGGAAGAAAATTGTACAAAAAAGGCTGTCCTCTCGAACAATGAAATTAGGGAGATACAATGTCATAAAGACGCCTCTATTTTTAATCAATGTCGATTTTTTCTCACCACTTTGATCCTATAATTGAACGAGCGAGCGAAGCGAGCGAAGTTCTCCGAGTCTACTGGAACAATCCGGCATTTGTATGTATGTATGTATGTACGTATGAATGTTCGTTCGACGATAACTTGAGTTTTAGGCGGATCGTCATGAAATTTGGTAGGCAAGTAAATGAGGCCAAGAGAATTTTCAAGTTCGAACCTGAGCCAAATCGATCCAGGGGTTGCTGAGATATGGGGTCGCGAGTTCATAGTTCGGGGCGAACCACTAGTAACTTTAAATTTTAAAAAATCAATACCGCCGTTTTGAAACAGCCTAATTTTGAACTTCTCTAACTTTGTTATTTCTTTATGGATTAGGGTAATTCAAAAAGCAATTATGCTTACACTTTTGGTCTCCATCCTCCTTCATACTTGGAAGTCCAATATTCCGATGTCTGAATGATCCTAAACAAAACGGTGAGCGACGAAGAAAAATATCTTGAGAAAATATGTGCGGATTTTCTTCTTTCCTAGTACAAACTTCTACAAGCAATGAATATGTTTTCTTGTCTTTTGTGGACTCTACATTTAGCTACTCACGACTTACAGGCTCGTTTGATTTGATTTCAGGAGGTAATTCTCGGAAATATCGCATTCGACACATCTCGAAGGAAAAATCTGATTTTGCTGCAAATGTTATGCCTCCTATTCTCACGAAATCATTCTCGACATAAGGCACGAGATTTCTGCGAGATGTTTGACTTCGCTCGACATCTGCGAAATGTTTGCCTTTTTCGCTTGACATGACTCGGGTGGTCGGGAGCAGTTGAGATCAAAATGAAATGAGATTTTTCCTTCCAAATGACTTATTGAATGCCTGATGCCCGAGAATTAGCCCCCAGAATGTTCTCGTGCCTATTTAATCATTTTTGGATGACTTCGTGAGAATAGGAGACATTTGCCGCAAACTAAGAGTTTTCATTCGAGATGTGCCGAATGCGAGATTCCCGAAAATTATCCCCATGACATGAGATTTCTCCTTCGAGATGTGTCGAATGCCTGATGCCCGAGAATTAGCCCCCTGAACCGCGGATGCGCGCATGCCATACAACATCTGTGGAGCGAATCATGCATGTTGAAGTTAGTAATGGCTAAACTACACCAAAGCGGATGTAGACCGAGCTCCATCCTGCATCGGCCGCCCTAAATAGAGCATAACGCGGAATCTGGACGCGAACCTCTGAATATTTTGTGATAAAATTATTTTGGTGATAGTTAGCGTCACTCTAGTTATGGCCTAATCAGACACTCTGCATATTTATACATATAGTGTCAAGTCTAGAGTCTAGGGCGACAGAGGGTCCGTGGATGCGTGCGGCGTGAATGGTAAAAGGCCTATCAAGTATGGACTTTCAATGATGATGATGATGATGATGATGAAAAAGAGGGAAGACTGAACTGTTTGTATGCCAAAATGACAACAGACAACGGTTAACGGCAACTTAACAGCTTGTTATTTTTCGGAAAACTATTTCAACCCATTTCAGACATACCTCAGTTCCTAGGTATACTTATTATTCTGACTCATTAGCCAGCAGCGAGCGACAAATTAAGCGGCATATTCGTGCAAACGTCCCATGGAAGTCCAGTCTAATTTGGCCCCTTCTTCCGCTTCTCACCTGTACCTGAGGGTCCCAACGGTAGGGATCTGGTGAAACTGGCTGGTTATCCGGTTTGTCGATACCGGAACTGCTATGTGAAGGGGTCTAATTGAGCGTACACTCGCTGATTGTTTTGTGCATGAAATGCGTTTGAGTGTATTTTTTTTCTTTGGGTCTTTTAGTAGCTCTTGCTAACTCTGAGGGACAATATCGTGGGGAATCCTGAGCGTCTATTGCTTTAAGTTCCACTATTGTCAGACAGGCGAGGGGCAGTACACCAATGAGCTGATCCGATGTCCTAAAAAAGGGAATAGGTGGATCCAGCACCCATCCCATCGCGCCCATGACCGTGATGAGAGGAGAAGCATTGTAAATGGTCACGATCCTCAGAATTGAGGGACCGACCAGAAGAAAGAAGATTGTAATAGCCAATCCGTGAACTCCTTGACGGATATTTACAGCTTTTAGTTGTTGTTTATATTTTAGTTCAGTAACTAGAAAACCTGTTACTTACCATATTTTTTCATTTTTTGATTGTTGAATACTTTTTGTTTTCAGTTTCGGTTTCAGTTTCAGCTGAGTTTTATATCAACAAGAATTGAGCTTTCTGTCTTATGACAATATTATGCACAGTGAATGCGTTTAAGCCATTTTAAAATCAGGAAAAGCTCGTTGGTTAATCGTCACTGCCCACGTTTGCGTATCTACTGCCGGTTTTAAACAAAATTCGCACATTTCAATATAGATTTAATTATAAAGCGCTGTACCGATGACAAATTAATAGATAGCGTTCAATGACAAAAACGCACAGAAAGGCGTCTTCAAATCTAAACTGATGATTAAATTTCACTCGCATTTCACTCGCACCCCTCTTTCTGAGAGAGTTAGGTAATTTCTAACTTACAAGACAAGCTGAGCAAGACTAACTACTACAAGACTATATTTAAAATTCTAAAACAATGTCCCAGGCACTGCGGCGTCCGAGTGGTCAAGTCTAGTGTGAGTGGAGATACTGCCACTGGACGCCGCTGTAGAATCATCTGTCCTAGATATAAAGGCATGAAAAGCAGAAGCTAAAAAAACAGTCAGGCCTTATCACACTAGCGAATTTCGGGCGAATTGAAAGCGAAGCGAAGGCGCGGCGAATTCGGCTTCACTTCGCTTTCAACTCGCTCATGGCGTCAACGCCGGGTGTCCGCGGCGAATTCGTTGCGAACTTACGGCGAATTCGCCGCGGATTCGCTTCGCTTTCAATTCGCCCGAAATTTGCTAGTGTGATAAGGCTCTGACTGTTTTTTTAGCTTCTGCTTTTGATGCCTTTATATCTAGGACAGATGAATCTACAGCGGCGTCCAGTGGCAATATCTCCACTCACACTAGACTTGTCCACTCGGACGCCGCAGTGCCTGGGACATTGTTTTAGAATTTTAGATAGAGTCTTGGAGTAGTTAGTCTTTCTCAGCCTCTATAGATACCATCACGTCAGCTTATAGTCAGCCTTCTTCTTCAGCATTTATATCGTCCACTGCTGGACTTTCATGTCTTATCCATATAAGCCGGTCTGTGGGTATTCTAGTCTGCCTAGCCCACAGGGAATACAATATCGATACGTACGGAGCCAACTAAGCCGCGGGTTTCCCCACGATGATAAAATCATCAAAGAAAAACGGTTGTTTTATATTCTCCTACCGATTGCCCATAGGACATTAATTACAACCACAGGTTACATCGAAATTGACTGTGCCGCCGCCGCCGCCGCCGCGCTATCAAGATTTGCATCGCAATTTATTGCGATGCAAATCGTTTTAACCATACCACTAACGTTAATCATTTGTTAGTTTTAGACGTTTCCCGATAATGGGAAACAGGATAATGGGAACCTGAAACCTTACGCTTGTATGTCCAATGTTCAATCCACCGTCTCGGACAATTTACTTAAAATTCTCGCCTTCAGTCCACTCTAGCCCGCCGCATTTTTAATCAGAGTGGACTAGCGTAGCCCACTCGAATTTGCGGCAGATAATTTAAATAAAAGGGCGGCAACACCGACTCTTGCCGAGAGGGTTGGCAGACTAAATTAAATTATAACAGAAGTACGTACGAAACACTGCGAACTAAAAAGATCCGCCATACATGTGGCGAGATTTAACCACGCTTGAGAAAGGCTTTAGTCGACGCCGATTCAGCTAATAGCAGCTAGTTAGCATTAGCGAGGTATAAAACTACACTAAAACTGAAATTATTCCTTGATCTAATCTTCCTCATAGCGTGTTTTTCTTTCATTCCTTCTATCAAGCGTAGGATTTAGGTACGGTCCGCCACAGACACAGATACCCCATGGCAGCTCTTACTGCGCGCGGCATAAGGGTGCGAATCGAAAAAAAAGGATTATCCTAGCGTGTAGCCGACTGTACCTACCTACCTATTGGGCAAAAACGGCCCTGAAGCCAACCTTTCACCTTCAGTTATCACGTAGTCCCTGGTAGTGTTCGCAATTATCCGATTTGCATATTTCCCAGCCCTCGACGATTTTTCGACAGTTTTTTTTGCCTCTACAATGCGAATATGCGACTGTTCGCCTTTTTTTGTGCGCGTGATATATTCGTGTTTCGGATAGCAAAGCCTTGTTTGTATGCATGGACGCTTTCGCCGTGTTGTTATTCCGGTTTTAGGTTTATTTCGTGTCAGAGGACATCTAGTAGATTACAACCTCCTAACGTCCACTAAAAACTGCAATACAGCTTCCTTTTGCTCTGTAGGAAGGTATATCTCCTTCCTTACATATGGTTCACTCGCTTCCTTACAATGAAAATAACTAAAATTACCAAAAATAAAAACCGATTTAGCTAAAAATCAAAATATTAAGCTATAGCACTGATTCCGAGTGATCTGCTGCTGCTGTCTGTTGAGGAGTTCCGGAGCTTAAAAAAGGAGTAGGTACCTCCTCCTAAAAATACGTGAAAACTATTTCAGTCCCCAACAATTCACCAGTTTTTAAAGTACAGGAGCGCCTGACCCATTTCTAGCCCCCATCCCCTGGTGGTAATAGTCATTATCATTCTGTAACTACCTACGTACAGTCGGCCACAGTCTCAGATACCCCTTTTTGTTCGATTGGCGCCCTTATGCCGCGCGCGATAAGAGCTGCCATGGGGTATCTGAGATTGTGGCCGACCGTACCGACGCATAGCCCACGCCATTAAAATGCCAACATTATGGCATCATACATATTGCATTGCGTCGCCGTTGTATCACGTTCTCACCCCCTTTTTCTAATTACACCACTTTATGGCGGCACGCGCTATGTCGCGCACAGTGCGACGAAAGGTTACATTTGTACCGCCTTCCTTGTCCAGGGGGCTAATTCTCGGGAATCTCGCATTCGACACATCTCGAAGAAAAAATCTCATTTTGCTACAAATTTCACATTTCCTATTCTCACGAAGTCATCCTCGAAATAAGTCACGAGATTTCTGCGAGATATTTGCCTTTTTCGCTCGACATGACTTGAGTGGTCGGGGGCAGTCGAGATTGAAATGACATGAGATTATTCCTTCGAAATGTGTCGAATGCGAGATTCCCGAGAATTGGCCCACAGGTAGTCGAGCTCCGGAGTCCCACCCACGTTCCAAGTTCAGAGTTCTCAGATTTGGTTCACGAGAACTCCGCGTTCTGACCGCTTCAGTGTGAACGCATCAATGAACACGGAACTCAGAACTTAAACGCGGACCGCAGACCTCCGGGCGGTGTGTGCGGCACCTAACTCCAGCTCCACAGATACCAGGGGCCTTAGCCTGGTGCCTGCCAAAATGAGCTCCCAGTTGACGGACGGTCGATTTATTAATGCTGTCGCTCTTTTTAATGTTTTTGTAGTACAGCAAAGAATGTTCTGATTCTAATTCTAGAGAATTAGTTCTCTGGTTCTAAGAGACAAACGAGGAAACCCCGGTTTTGTCCTTCTGCTGAGACGCCATCCACACGCCATTGCGTTACAGGCTAAGGCCCCTGACCGCTTCAGTGTGAACGGGTCAAAGGAGCCGCATAGCTTAAAGTGAAACTGAATTCAGAACTCTGAACGCGCAACTCAGAACTCCGGACTCCGGGCCGTGTGTGCGGCACCTAACTCCAGCTCCAGCTCTCTGTACCAGCTTACGCTCGTTATGCGCTAATACATTCAGCATTCTTCCCGCTCCGCTCGTAAAACCGCTACATTATCGCTCCACAGTCCGCCTGTGGCCATTAAAAGGGCTATTCTGGCCCCACATAACTTGAGGACACTCGTTCAGGCACTCAAAGGAGTATTTGAGCTGTACGACTTTTCTTTAGAAGTTTGATACAGGCGAAATCTAAGCAACTGTGCGGCTTTTTCAAGTATAAACTGGTCATTAAGTTCTTGTAGTTTCCGTTTCATATGTAGTTTCTTGTAGTTTTCGGTCAGTCAGTATTCAATAAAGGCAAAAATAATAATCATGCCAAACCACCTTTAAATAGATCAATTTATGTAATGTAACTTTGTAACGAAAGGTAGGTAAGTCGACTGTCTCATATCTGATCTAATGCACGTTATTCGATACGGCTCAGTAGACTGAAATAAAGTGGGATACAATATTAATCATTTTTATACGATTGAGACTTTGTGGCACAAAGTAGGTACTTTCCTACCAGCATAGAGTCCTAGCGCTTGCACTGTTGCATAGCTCTTTACCTCGAACTAGCGAATGCATTACTCAGTTCTACGAGTCTCGTAAAGCGACAAAGTCACTTTATCGTCCGCGCCGTATCTCGTGGCCATCGCAGCGATTTGACTTTCAAAATGTGACCGGAACCGTTCTTGCTCGCTGAAAATACACTTTTTGACATTGCAGGAAACAACATTGCGGATAAATCCAAGCAGCTTTCGATGCTGAAACACTTTGGACTTGAAAATTCTCGCGTTAAACAAAACTTTAACCGCAACGCTGCACAAATCTTCGCACGTAATAATACTTAGTTTTCATTTTCATAGCCTCCGAAATAGCGCAGCGGGCGCGTCCATAAATACCGCCACGAAATTGTTCCCTCACATGTCGAAACACGGGCCGTTTATTGGATTTTAACGGAAATTTCGCCGACACTGGATGCAAAGCGAGCAATAACATGCGGCGAGTCATCAGCCCCGGTGTTTGCGAATGGGGCCCATATCGAATTTTGATTTTGATTTGCCGGCGAACGGACCTGTATAAACGAGGCCGGGTCAACGGAAATTGAATGTGTGCCGGCCGCCGGTCCACCCGTGAAACTATTCTCTTTTTGCGATATGCACATGCCATGCATATTTAGCCTAAGTACTTGCTAGGCAGGTACCTAAGCCAGCTGTACACGGGTAGAGTAAACGGCTAAGGCCCGGTTGCTGAGTTGAGAGTTTTGCTAAGCAAATGGGTAAGTATCGTCCTGTCTCTGCAGATTTCTCTCAAAAGAGCGTGACAGAGCGATAAGTAAGTATGTGCTTAGTAAAATTCTCAACTCAGAAACCGGGCCTAAGTAGCACCGTAGTGAGTAAACTTGCTACTAACCATACCAATGTAGACAGAGTTGGTAGAGCACAGTTGGAGTAGAGTACGAACTAAAACTATTATTGTAGTACTCGGAACTGAGAGTTGGCTAATTGTGTCTGCTCTTCACATTTTCACTTGGTGACTATAGGTACTTACATGGCATAATATATCACTAACAGCGCAGAATACATAATAGTTCAGCTTCTCAGCCCTGCCCTGAGGCTCTACCACGAGTTACGTCCGGCAGACCTACGGCACCGGCCAAACCAGCCCCTCTACCCTTAAGGGTGGACGATAGCAACGTGGCGGGAAATTCAAAATTTTCAGTTTTTTATATTTTGTAGCTAAATTGAGCTATTTTTGTTCAGCGATTTTTCGTTCGCGGCAATAACAATGTATTCTTTTCATTATTGTAAACAACAGAACATCAATTATTCAGCCGATTATGTGTTCTGGTCTACGAAGCAGTGGCACTGCCCAAAAAACTTGTCGTAGACCAGAACTTATAATCGGCTGAATTATTGATGTTCCGTTGTTTACAATAATGAAAAGAATACATTGTTATTGCCGCGAACGAAAAATCGCTGAACAAAATAGCTCAGTATAGCTACCACGAGTGCGAAAAAGCTGTGCCGGACGTCCGCCGGACGTCTGTCATGTATCCTAATACTATAGTAGTAAGGTTGTTTATGCAACTTGTCACTTTCAGTGACATTGACAGTAAGCACTCGTGGTACCAGTACTGTTTAGCTACAGAAGATAAAAAACTGTAAAAAATTTGAATTTCCCGCCATGTTGCTATCGTCTACCCTTAACGCATTTTTTTTTCAATATGGCGGAATTTACAAAATTCAGTATTTCACGAATTAAGACTCATTTTATATTGGTATTGTGCAAAATATACCTTTGAATAAACATTACGAAGTATAGTATAAAATCAAAGGATGACTATGCGATTTAAAGGAGAAATACATTCATAAACTTTGTAAATATGAACGCAATGGCGTCAAGGGTTACCCCCCGGTTTTGTTTGCAAAGTGAAACTGGCTCTGCCTGGCCGGTGCAGTAGGTCTGCCTGACGTAACTCGTGGTAGAGCCTCTGATACGAACCCTGAACCGAACTTTCTGTTTCCGAGACCTTTGCCTTCATTGGAAAGTCAGATACCTAGCTATAACTCACCTTTTGGAACGCCCGAAACACGATTGCGAAGTAGAGTCCTAAAAGGTAATTAGACTCCCGACTACGGAAACGGAAAACCGGACGGCAAGCAATAGGATTGTTGATCTTGAGCCGTCAGCATTTCTGTGTGCTTATTCTGTAAAGAACATCCACATAGTTGCTAGTTCACAAAACCGGTTTTTTTACGGGAGAATATAAATAAAAATATTTTTTTCGACAAATAACGTATTACAAATAATACGTTGTTTCGACAAATAATAATAACGTAGGTAGGTATTATTTGTCGAAAAAAAAAGATTGTTTATTTCGATACGAGCAGTTTTCCCGCGAATTTGAGACCCAGTTTTGAGGACTAGCAACAGTGCGGTTTTTTTTACAGAATAAGTACACTGTTCAGCATAACAGAGTTAAATCCATTTTAATTCCGAAGACGAATCCCGGAGTTCCATTCCTTGCCCGCTAATTGTTGAAAAGAGGAACGCAATAAAAGTGCTAGCCTTTGAAGGCGCTCCGGGGCTCCGGGGCCGGCAGCGGAGCGCATTTTAATAAATTAAAACTGTGCAAAATTCTCTTTCCAATATCAATCCCTTTTCCTTCCACTGCTTGTCTTACATTCTTCAGCCAGATTATATTTACATATAACGGGGAAGATATCAATTTATTTGCAGCCTTTTCAAGCTCTTAAAGTGAAGCATACGAATGTGTGTAACATAGCGCGGCACTCGGAAATGAGTTAGTCTTTTATCGCTCGCCTTTGAAGGAATGCGGAAAGGCTTTTATCAAATTAGGAACTCGGGGAATTGAAAATACGCCGAGAGCTTTTAAGGAGAGTAAACGCATTTGGTTAATTTTGGTTGTTTTCTTTTAATTTCAGGTGGTGCTGCTATCCATCGAGCTGCTGGCTTGGCGGAGTGGGGCGGCGGCGCTGGCCAACTGTCCCGCTGGGTGCAACTGCAACGACGATACCCTGGTCGTGGTGTGCGAAGAGAGCCGCCTCGACGTCCTGCCCATCGCCCTGAACCCCTCCATCCAACGGCTCATAATCCGGAATAACAAAATCAAAACCATCGACAGCTCGATGCAGTTCTACGCGGAGCTGCAGCACCTGGACCTGTCACAGAATCACCTTGTCAACATACCGACGAAGAGCTTCGCCTTCCAACGCAAACTGCAGGAGATGCATCTCAATCACAACAAGATCTCCTCAGTTTCAAACACCACGTTCCAAGGCCTGAACGCTTTGACGGTCCTAAATATAAAGAGGAATTTCCTGGAGGAGCTAACCAATGGTGTATTCTCAACTCTGCCCAGATTAGAAGAGCTAAACTTGGGTCAGAATAGAATATCTCGTATAGAGCCGAGAGCGTTCGCCGGTCTATCGGCTTTGAGAATACTGTACCTCGATGATAACCAGCTCAATTCAGTTCCGACTACTTCCTTCAGCCTTTTGGGAAGTCTGGCAGAACTTCATGTTGGGCTGAACGCATTCTCCTTCCTGCCTGATGACGCTTTTGCTGGACTAAACAGATTAGCTGTCCTAGACTTGAATGGAGCTGGGCTCTTCAATATTAGTGAGAATGCTTTTCGTGGCCTTCCTGGCTTGAGAAGCCTGAACTTGTTCGGAAACAGATTGAGCGTGGTGCCAACCCAGCAATTATCTAGTCTTACGAGATTAGAAGAGTTGTATATCGGACAGAATGATTTCTTGGCTTTGGAAGCTCATTCATTCAAAGGTTTGAAGAATTTGAAGTTCCTGGATGTCACCGGAGCGACACAACTTGAGCGTCTAGAAAAGGGAGCGTTTGAAGATAATATAAATTTAGAGAATGTTGTTCTAGCTAATAACAAGAAGTTGGCAGCCATTGAGGAGGGCAGTTTGGTTGGTCTTCCGAAACTAAAACATCTGACTTTGAAGGACAATGCCCTAATGACACTGAGCGAATCAATCTTCGTCGGAAAGGAGCTGAAACAGCTGGATCTAACTGACAATCCCCTTTTTTGCGACTGCCAAATCCTATGGCTACAAGACCTGATGAACGAAAAGAGTAACTTCACCCAAGTGCAGTGCGCAACCCCAGAGCACTTGAAGGACAAATATCTTAGAGCCCTAACAGCCGATGATCTAGGCTGCGTGCTCCACGACACGCGGCAACAGACCATCATCTGCATCATCGTCGTGGCCTGCGTCGCCACCATCGCGACGCTCGTCCTTATCCTGTACAGATACCGCAAAAGCATGCAGGAGAAGCTCAAAGACTACAAGTGGAATAAGCGTGCAATGGGCAAGGACTTGGAGTACCACAAGCCTATTTCGACTGAGGAGGACTGCATAGTGCGCGGGATCCACCCGTCGCAGTACCCCGCGCCGCCGCACACCGCCGGCCTCAGGCCCATTCCGGTGACGGAACTGTAGCTAGAGCTTTACGCCTCCCCGAGCGTGTTCTTCATGTCCGGCCAGGGCTCCGCCCGGCGGCCACAACGCTCGGGGGGCGGCGGTACGCTGCCCGCTAACGGCTTCACCTACATAGGCGGGGACCAGCGACCGCACCAGCCCCTCACTCTCAACAATGGCGCCCCGGTGCACCATTTGAACAACGGCTCCCTCCGCTCCCTCTCCGACAAGAAGAAGAACCGCAACGGTTTGACGTGCCACCCTGAGAATTTCCAGCGTAATCTAGACACGCGCTACTCGAGGAAACAGGAGAATGGATATCTTCGCAATTCGGAGACGATCATAGGGTTCCCGCGGAGTTCGAAAGCGGAGAGGGACTACGAAAGGGAGCATCAGGAGTACAGCGAGCCGGAGTATTCTATAATCCCGGAGGACAGCTACGGACGACCGCTGGACGACTACCCGCGGTCTTGCTCTCATTCGAACACGTTCAACTGTTGAGTGCGCGCCGAGAGGCTGAACTCTCTATCATTTGTGATCTTGTAATTCTAGCAATAAACCTTCATTCCATTAAGTTTTCTATGGACGAGGACTCTTGTGATCGGACGTAGTGCTCTAGAGCGGATAGTTAGTATGGTCCGGTGTACATTTCGACCAGTGTGTGGACTATTCTCCTAGGTATTCGGTTTAGTAAAGAGTACTTTATTTGTAAATTGATAAGTAGTGATCTATTTTTCTGTATAAGATTTCGGGGATACTTAGGAAAGTTTGACTTTCGTGTGGGGAGCGCGTACAATGTACAGACTAGTCGACATAAGTTATTTGGCGGGTGTTTGTGAAGCCAAGAGTTTGCCATCATCATCATACAATCGACGTCCCGGTCCATCCTTCCATATAACCCTCCATATTTTGATACAAAATGCCGCCGTTCGTCGTTCCGCAGTGTTCCGCAGTCGGCGATCTTTGGATTTTCTTGGATCCTTTTTCTTTCACCGTGTATAAAAAAATATTATACAGTCATAATGTCAGTGAATGGATGACTCGGCTTCACACGCACCTACCTACCTTTATTGTAGACCTCTTATATAAAAAAAAACATGAAACATGTGATTTGTATTATTTCTACCCAGTGTGGTTAATTTTGTTTTGTATAAAAAACCATTCCATGTGAAAAATCTTTTTAACTTTACATAGGTACTTATGTAATGTGTGTTTTATTTATATAAAAGTCGATTTAATAATGGTTTAGATAAGTGTGCGTTAAATAAGACACCAATATGAGAAAATATTTAGTGAATAAGGTAATTAATGTAAATATATTTATACTTGTATTGATTGAAGTAAGTACCTATGTATTTAAAACAAAATTTAATACGATCTTGATCTACTAAAAGTTAAATTGTAAACGTGGAAATTATTTCGAATTGTATCTACTTACCTTACCCTATATTATTTGCAATCATCAAGATAATCTTTCCTATGTCACGAACCTTTGCATAGAGTTAAATAAATGCCACTTTCTATAGGTACCATTGCACCAATCATTTTCTTATACTTAATGGTAATACACCTTGAACTATAAAAACTCTACCATGTTCAATATTATTACAAACATGTTACGATCATAGAAGTTATTCAAATCAAAACATTTTATTGAACTCCGAGTTGGCATCGAGTAGGTACACAATGGGCCAACATGGGCCCAGCCAATCATCACCAATGCGCGCCAGGAAAATCGTCCGCCATCATCACCCTTGATCGAAGGCCATCATACACCAATTTGATCCCCCTGTACACATTAAAGTTGGCCTCTATTGGCCCAATGGGTACTACTGAAGCCTTTAAAATTATATGAAAGTAACGCCATCTAGTGAGTGCCGTTACACCGTATCCTAAGTCTATTTATATGATTATAAAATTTAAAAATGAAACTTATTTAATTTTATGTCGATAAAGAAATACCCAATGAGTGATACTTAAGGCTCGGTATAAGGCTAACTAGCGCCACCAATGTTGAAAAAATCATATGTCCCTACAGAAGAAGTTTCTGTCAAAATCCTAAGATGAGCTCATGCGCCATGCTTTTCTAGATTTTTAAGTGTAGGTGTTTTGGCGGTTATCGAAAATTTTTTTAGCTTAAAAGTAAATTTCGAAGAGGGTATCTACACTTAAAAATCTAGAAAAGCATGGTGCATAGGCTCATCTTAGGATTTTTTCAGAAACTTCTTCTAAAAGAAGATATGATTTTTTTAACATTGTTGGCGCTAGTTAGCCTTATACCGAGCCTTAACGGATCCTCCTTCCCTGAAAAAACCGATAAATGAGTGTTTCCGAAAAGGATAACTAAATAATTCTATGATCGCAGCATGCTTCGTTTCCTAGCATATAATTTTACTATTATTCCTGTAGTAGTCAAACAGTGTTTTAAATAATGTCCCTGATTTTGTCACGAGCAAACTGCATAGAAATATCACATAGTTCAAGATATTTTCTTATGAAAAGTTTCACTGTTATTACTTTTAAATAATGGAGAAATTAAAGACTAAGCTATTTACTAAGCATTCGAGCACATTTTAGATACATTTAGGTAGTTTTAGATTTTTTATTTTACCATAATGACAAAGGTTTGAGTCATATTCACCACTTACTTACCTAATCAATGTTGGTAATGAATGAATTAATGAACACCCTAGAAAAGTATCTAAACCTACCCTATCTTGCAATAAGTAATGTATTAGTCTATAATAAGATTTTCCTAAAGGTAGGGCTACTTTATATTGAAAGTGATCCAAAACTACCTAAATGTACCTACCGTCAGCAAGAAAAGGTACCTACTTACCGCAATTTATTTCATTGCTGACTTTTCTCGAAGGCTAAGGCCATTTGAGGCATCATAACGCAATGTCAAGTGTTAGTGCCTAGAAATTGCCTAAAAACGTATACAAAATTGATTGAATACATATGAGAAATTGTGATTAGCGTACACAAGAATAAATACTAAAAAGAATCATTGTAATAGCTCATCGATCATTTCTGTACTTTATTGTAGTTATTATCTACATACAAAACTCGATAAATATAAACATACCTCAAACTTATCGCATTGTTTTTTCTCGAATCCAAAACACCCATAGGTCAAAGTTCATAAAGTTCTTGTTTAAAAACACAATCATAGATGGCGCCTGCTACAAACAAAAAAAAAAAACTTTCATTGGTTACGGTCTACAGCTACAGATTGCGCTAATATGTAACTTAAAAAGTAGGTATATTTTTATGTGGATCTATAATTATTTGATGACTATCATAATGTAGTCCTCTTTTAAAGATGAACTATGCGTGCGACATCTTCCGGCAATAGTTGTAACTACTGGGAACGAATGTATGAAACAGCATATTTTATTTTTGGTTCAGAATAATGGGTGTGGTCGAATTTGGGCCATCCCCGTCGCTTTCCGCCCGCGTCGCGTTCCGGTCAGAGTAGGTCTGGAACCAGAATGATGTTGCCTCTGGGTGCAGTTGTCCACTCCATCTAAAAGCTTATGTCCCAGTCCACCGAACTAAATCCCAGTCACTCACTGAAGTTGTCACTTCATAATTAATGTGTTATGGATCTGTCTTATAAAATTCATCTACAATAGTCTATGAGAATGTAATAAAATGCAAGACATGAGTTGTTCATTAATTTATTATGTGGTATTGTATTGTATGCATTCATCGATAACAAACATTACAAAATGGTTCAGCCTCAACTTAGGGCAGAGCCGAGCACGGGAGACGATTCAGTAAGAGTACAAAATAAATTAACAAAAATAAATACATTCCGAGAGAGATAGTTGGAAAATATTAGGCGTTTTGGAATAACATAGTAGCAAATATCACTATGCGCTTAGAAAAGAAATCTGTACAGGGGTTGAATGAGTGTTTCCCTTAGAACTTCTCTTCCTCGAGACCGTGTTTGAAGAACATGAGGATTGGCGTTGAGACTCCATCGATGTCACGGTATTCGCACATGGCGACCATGCCATCGCAGTCCATGGACTCTCCGGTGAAGAACTGCAGCTCCTTGAACCTGCCAAGGATGTCCTTCATCACTTTGTTCATGTTGGTCTTGAAGACATCCACCTGGTCGGGTGCCTTCTCCTCAAGTTTTGCTACTAATCTGGAAAGAGGGAAAATAACTTTTGGTTAATTACAAACAGAATCGTAGTTTAGGCTGTCGGAAACTGGGGGCTCTATAAAACTAGGACCAAATCCATGTTATTTTTTCAGTAGTGGCGCCAGTTATGTTCATGTAGTATCAGTTTCAGCAACAAATTAATATGTTGTCTCAAAAGAACTTAAAAAAAATCTAGGAAAGTTTTCAAAGTTCTTTTAAGAGAATAGGTTTAATTAAAAAAGGTACTGATAAAGAGTTGGTGGTGTAAGCTCCCTTTCATGAACACCCACTATGGAAATGAATGTTTTTTCATTGAAGTTAAAATTGTTATAGCATCAAAAGCTCCAGAGGTCGACATTGAAGGTCAGCCCCAGGTATTAGATGATGCATGTTACAGTCAGTATTGTATAGTAAGTAGTACAGCCGGACAATTGGGAAGGCAAAGTTTTTTGTTCGAAAGTCCGTTATTGGCTTAATCTTATCTTTAGACAATATTGAGAAACTAATTTCAATATTTTTTATTTCGGTTCAGTAGTTTGGATTTTACAAAGTTTCAAAGATACGGTTTTATGACCTTCACGCGACGGTCTGCATACTGTTGGCGGTCATAGGAACAAAACATTTTAGCGCATAAAACAAAACTACTGCACCAAAATAAAAAATATTTAAATTAGTTTCTTAATATTGTCTAAAGATAAGTTTAAGCCAATAACGGACTTTCGAACAAAAAACTTTGCCTACCCAATTGAAGAGCTCTTTTCCAAAATGCACTAAGTCCAAAAAAACAAAGGCAAGAAAATATAGATAATTAGTAATTGAATGACAGTGAATCTAGTACGTTATGAGCATGAATCGTAAACTTTGATATGTAAATCGTACTGACTTAGTGGTATTTGGAAGATTTTTTTTAAGGGTCGCACCGTCTTGAGCCATACACAAAAATTATCAATTTTTCTAACTTTTTTCAAAATAGACTTAGTACGTTTTGGAATAGAGCTCTTCAATTATCTAAAAATCCACTTTCCTTGTAAACTATCAAAAGATTTATGTTCCCTGGAAAAATATTCCCATGGGGCATCTAAATGGGCAACATGTGGCTGCAATATTGGCAATCATAGCCCAGCTACAATAAAAACATTTTGAGTCTATTTTCAGTGGATGCACTAAGTGCATCCTTATTATGAGTGCCATATGGCCAGGCCACAAATGTTATCTGCAATATTGTGCAGTTATTGCAGTCAAACTTGCTCGCCATTCTATTGCAGCCACATATTGCCCGTTTAGGTTTAGGAGCCTTTTTACTGAAAGCAATAATCATCTTTTGACAGTTGATTGATAACGGTAAGCTAACTGCACTCAATAGATTTTTAGCAAATAGGTCAGCACAATTATGTATTTGCAGGTAGCCTCAGAATATTTTATGAATTTGAGGTTGCCTATGAGACTAATGAGGCAATTAATCCTAATCATAGATTTATTCACTCTCAGTAAATTCAAGACATTTTAAGGTGCAAGTAAATAAGTTGAGATTTATTTTATCTCAATTTTTCTTATCATTAGCCCAGACTGATAACAACAGTGACATTGGGCAAGGCCTCACTCAGTAAGATAAACAAGCTAAGGTTGAGACTAGGCTCTTTTGGGCGGTGGGTAAAGTGAACTTTGCCAAACCACAGCCTTAGGTCAATAACCCAGACAGGCCAATAACCCCTCAGATAAGGTCATTCATTAATAAGTAGGCAAGTCTAGCTTTTGTTCTGTGCTATGATAAGCTAATTCAAAAATGTAAATTCTGCTTGCATTATTGTGCATTCATTACAAACTGCATTCATTGTAATTTGTCAAAAATCATGACTCACTAGAATTAAAATTATATATAAAAGTATTGTCTCCCCCAACTTGACTCACCAAGCTATGTATATGTTCGTGTATTTATAATTTTACGAGCCATCAGTTTTAATTTTTCTTGCTTTTCATGATTAGTAGTGATGATTCACCATGCTTTGTGCCAAAACAATGATTGTAAACACACCACCCAACCAATACATCTCCTGGCCTTAATTAATTCACTTATTTTCACTTATTTTATCTATAAAGCTGAATTCACTGAACACTCACTTTTTCATATAGTCTTTGAGGTATAGGGTGTAGGATTTCTTGTCTCCAAAAGCATAGGTTTCACAGAGTCTGTGGTTCAGAACTATGTCTACTCCGCTCTCGACGTTGGCGTCCGTGCCCTCGTCAGCCTCCTCGGCCGAAGGGTTGAACCCTTCGATCTGGATGTCGCCCTGGGCTCTCGTCACCAGTTTCCCGGTGACTTCGTATATTACTTCATCCACTAACTTCATTCTGTACGTGTCCGAGAACATCTCGTCACCTGAAAAGCATACCAACACGTTAGCACCTCCATTTCCGAGGATCCATGAATAGCCAGCATGTCGATGTGGCAATATATTTCACAAAAACCGATGAGACAATTTTCTGACAGGGGCACTCGGAAATGTCAAAAACACTGACTCAAAGAAATACGTATTATTTGAAATAAACACACGAAACTTATCACCATAACACAATAAACGCAATTACCAGTAATAATATCCTTATAGATTCTCATTTTGTAGGATTAAAGGCGATTAAAAATAATAAAAACCGAAACTACGGTCTCCTGCCCCAAGAACTGAACCGGAAAGGGCTTTTGAAAGATCGTCGCAGTGTTACCA
Organism: Zelleria hepariella; assembly: GCA_949319315.1. Taxonomy (NCBI): domain Eukaryota; kingdom Metazoa; phylum Arthropoda; class Insecta; order Lepidoptera; family Yponomeutidae; genus Zelleria; species Zelleria hepariella. The sequence continues at coordinate 13,655,146 of OX439383.1, read as the reverse complement.
TAAATTTCGTCTAAAATTCTACCATATTTCACATTTAAAATGTAGGCAACCAGTAAGGAAGGATTTTGCTAAAGGGGGGAAATAAGGATCAAGGAATCTGTGAAACTTTATGCATTTGAAAAGTCTTGAATGTTGAGGTTTGTTTCACAACGTAGACACAAGAAAGAATTATTTAGGAACACGGGCATACAATAAGGGATGAAGGGGATCAAAATTTAACTTTCCATGATAATAGTTTACAAGTTTACTGATAGAGTATGTACAGGGCCCTTAGCCTGTAACGCAATGGCGGGTCAATGGCGTCCCGGCAGAAGGACAAAACCGGGCTCTCCTCGTTTTTCTCCTACAACCAGAGAACTAATCCTCTAGAATTAGAATCAAAATATTCTTTGCTGTACTACAAAAACATTAAAAGGACAGACAGCGTTAGCAAATCGTAATTGAAGTCGTCACCTGACAGCCCATTTTGGCACCATTGTGTTACAGGCTAAGGGCCCTGTACTTACGGTCGGCCAGTCTAGGATAGCCCATGGTATTTCTTACCCCGTACGGCATAAGGATGCCAATCGAATCAAAAGGGGTATCATAGCGTGTGAATGTATCTTTTGTATGGATTTTTTAGGAGAAAACCGGCCGACGACTGTCTAGCTCACGACGACGTGAAGCTCCGCGATTCACATTCTTCATACCCTCAGATAAATAAAACTAAGACCCTTTAGTTTTGTGCATCGTCCCTACCATACTGATTCCGAGACACGGGCGGGTTTTTCACCTATGGGCTGCAAAAAAAAACCAAACGCAGTTGTTGTGCGGTAACTAAACGCGACACGAAAAGCAAGCACGCACGAAACGAGAATACACGGGAAATAGGTGGCGCTGGCTGACACCTCTTTTATCAAAGATGGATGTCTTGCTTTATAATTCCGCTGTGTGTAGATTATGTGGAGAAGAAAATGAAAACGGGACATTACTGTATTCTTGTGAAGAAAGTGAAGAAAATGTGTGTGATTTGATCAATACCTACTTGCCACTAAAGGTAAAATCTATTTTATAAATAATTTGGGATTCATTTGACTCGATTCAAGATGGACGAATACTTTCACCAAAATATCATTTTCACATCTTTACAAAATTAAATGTATTTAACTTATCACTTCACTTTATGAATGTTGCTCTATTTATTTAGATACTAAATTAGAAATGATTTATGCTTTAGCTGCCTTTGATTTTCTAAAATCGTTACGAAAATTTTTGGCCCGCGACTTTTGACAATTTTTGATCACACTCAGCAACTCAGGTAGTGCCAAAGAAATGAAAATGTAATGAAATCGACAATAAACCAAAATTCTTACATACATCAGGGATATTATGAAAGAAACATGATTCAACTATCGAAGTGCTAACCTCTATTTTCATCCTTAGCCTTGACCTTTGAGAATTTATCAACACATTTCCCGCAAAGAAAAATGTACTTGTAATTTCTCAGGTTTCTGATGATGGACAGCTTCCTCGTACCATATGCCCTGGCTGCACGATTCAGGTCGAAGCCACTGTGGAGTTCCTTAATTTGATTATCAAGGGACAGGTAAATATGGTTTCGAATACCTGTGTAACAAAGAAAAATAACAAAAAATCCACGACTTTCTACTTTTTATTTCTTTTAGAAAATAATACGAGAGCTTCACAGCAATGAGAAAGCATACAGAAAATCTCTGATACAGAAGTTAGATACTTCGGGGACTGAATTTCCTGAAAAACTGTACTATGAAAGTAAGTAAACGGCTAACTTAAAATTTTGATATTACTAATCGTAGCGCTGTGCAAGCAAGCAGATATCTTAGCTTCTTATGTACTTAACATTATTGAATGCCATTACTTCTTGTGCCAGCTGAAGCCTGGGAGCTACATACAAACTGCTTATTTACTATGAGATACATTGTAGCGGGCAGCGGTCAGTTGGTGGGTCAAATTGGCGGCGGGTTGTAGGCGTTGGGGTATACGCATGGGGGTGCTATGGGAAGCCTATCCGCAACATTTAGGTAAAAAAAAAATTCCCTTAAACTTTCATAATAAACAATTAATTCTCCATGTTGCAGTCAACACAAGCAATGGAGTCTACCAAGTGGAGCACCCAATGTCGCTTCAGACCGCTGGTCTGGACAAACCGAAGCGCAAGCGAGGTCGACCCCCGAAGAAGCCTAAAAGCCCTGAAGAAATGGCCGCAGAAGCCGCAGAGAGGGAAAAGGAAACGGCCAGGATCAAAGCGTCCAGGGAGGCCAATAGCAAGCGGGAACTGACTGGGAAGAGGCGCAGAAAGACTCCCACTAGGTTTAACGAGGCTGTTCAGGTAATAACTTGCGCTAGAGAGTAACTAAGGCTTTTGCATCTACATAGTGAGATGATTGAACGAGCGAGCGAAGCGAAAGAAGTTCTCCGAGTCTACTGGAACAATCTGGCGTTTGTATGTATATTTGTATGTATCAATGTTCAATGTACAAACAAAGTAGTTCGCTCGTCATACATATACATATGTAAAGCACCATGAGCCTACCTTTCGTTCAGCTCGCTCGGAATAGAGACACATGTGTCCTTAGTGCGACACCAATAGGTTGCTCTAATTTTGTGGGCGATAATAAGTGAGTGCAACCGATCCGAACTAATTTTCCGAAAATAAAGTGGGGGGGACTATTTAGTCCCGATTTCGAGCGAACAGGTTAATGTAAAAAAAAACAAACGAACGAACAAACAAACATAAAAACAGAGGATTGTTCAAGTAGACTCGGAGAACTTCGCTTGCAATCATAAAATATATACCTAAAATAAAGGATTGTACAAGTACAGCAGCGCCATTACTGTCTGGTGGCAGACGGACTACTTTACTGATATCCCAAACCACCTTTCCCTAACCTACTTGTTAGTTCGGCCCTATGTCAATAGATGGCTGATCGATATATGTAGATTTGATATGACAATGTTGTCGATATTATATGTATTGTTCTAAGATTACCAACCTGTTTTCAAACTCGCTGTTCCAGTACACCGCCGAAGACAGACGTATATTTTGCCGCCTCATTATTTTTCCCTCGCCATCTACCACCCTGCCTGAAATCCTGCACGTTTTCAAGGATTGTTTTGTTCCACCTTGCATCTTTTCTAGGGCAAAGAGCTGGAGCGTATCTTCAAAGAGGAGGGTGTGATAGACGCCGAGGAGAGCGACCCGGACTCTAAGCCGGACGTCGAACCGGAGCCAAAGTCACCGGTGAACAGGGAGCCGGAGATCATCGGGCACTTGGAGACCTCCGGCGAGCTGGTCGTGGTGGTGCAGGGCAAGGGACGCGGCAGACCCAAAGGTGACACTATTATCCTTTTCAGGGTACCGTACCTCAAATGGAAAATGGAACCATTATTTTAATCAAATGAAGCGCGTAGTTTCAAAACAAACATTTATTAACAAACACCTGCAGCCTCTGGGACAGGTCTTTTCTGACAAGCCACGTCTCGCTGACTGAGCTGACGCTCGGCTGAAAAGTTGGAAACTTCCTTTCGTTCTACTGTGATGAGTAGGTATTGCAAAACAAAAATATTTTGCTACTAAATAAATCTGTGACAGAGTGACAAATCTATGTAGGAATTCAATGCAAGTTCAAGGTCAAATTTGCGTAAAAGTTGGGGGTTTACTCGGTCTGAGCTCGGCCAACACACAGATTCTGCCTGAAGATATGTAGCATGAGTCATAATATCCCTTCAACGAAAACAACTTTTCATTTAACTTTAAACTTTTCTCCTTATCTGAAAAGCCTTTTCCTTGGTCCTCAGGCCGCATGCGACCGACCCGCGAGCAGTGCGCCATCTGCGGAATGGAGTTCTCGTGCGTTGGGCGATACATGTCGCATATAGCGCAGCACGGACCAGTCGTTTATCAGTGCACGCAGTGCGATCTGAGGGTACGTACTAGATGTTATAGTTCTCGCGCGTTGGGCGATACATGTCGCATATAGCGCAGCACGGACCAGTCGTCTACCAGTGTACGCAGTGCGATCTGAGGGTACGTACGTACGAGTTGTTACAGTTCTCGTGCGTTGGGCGATACATGTCGCATATAGCGCAGCACGGACCAGTCGTGTATCAGTACATTCAGTGCGATCTGAGGGAACGTACACACGACAGCACGTCGAGGTTAACTCGCTAGTACTCTATTCAGTTACGTTACGGGTGAATTTACAACAAAAGTGTACACTCTGACGTGCTGTCGTGTGTACAAGTGGTATAAATCGGCCTTCCGTCCCAAAAACAGGGGTGTTATAAGTTTGACCGCCTATTTGTGTGTCTGTAGCTTTTAAACGGGTCAACCGATTTGGAAGCGTTTTTTTCTTTAATTAGAAAGCAGATTTTCTAGCGAATGTTCTTAGATACGTTTTATCAAAATCGGTTCAGCCGTTTATGAGATAATTATTTGAGAATTTTGTGTTACGTAATTTGTGGACGACCCCTAAATTTGTCCTTCTACGCGGCTCGGCCTGTGCTTCAAACTTTAAGGTTACAACTTGAAGATCATTAGGTATTTATTACCACTAATCGTTTTTCACTCTGCAGGCGGTGACGCGGTTGCAGTTTACTCAGCACCAGACCGACACGGGTCATACCGGACAGAACGTCATCCAGCTGAAAAACGAGGTAAGCGTTACCATGTTTACGATGGAACAAAAAGGAAATAAAAAAAAAACACTTATTGTGATCAAGGTTTGTTGATTATTTTGCTATTGCAACAGCACATGACGAAGCCATAAAAAAAACCTAACCACTATTACAGAAAGCAGAGCAAGAGAAGCAAGACGAGGCACCCATAGAATCCGACCCTCTATCCATCGAAGACGTCGCCCAGCCGTCGCACCTCAGCCCAGCGAGTCTGAACCTTATGCCCACGAGCGCTAAGGTCGAGAGTGACGCGAAGGCTCTCGAGGACGTGTTCGTGAAGGGACTGGTGAACGAGTGCAGGAGTGACGGCGACGGTGACTCGTCCATTGTGGACGTCGAGTCGAGCCCCGGCGCTGGCGGTGATAAAGCTGCCAAAAATGGTAAGTTAATGGTTGGCATAGGCGAGTTTTTGTGATTTTTCTTTTCAACTTAAGGCACAATAGGACGCACAACTAGCGCCGCCATTGAAAAAAAAAACATATCTTCTTTTTGGATGCGTTTTTTGCTAAAACCTCTCCTGCAATTTCTCACCGCGAGGCTTAACTATTTTTAGGAACTTTTGGATTCCAGGTTTGGATTCCAGATCCTAGAACCTACGAATGCAATCGATCGATTCGATTGCATTCGTAGGTTGCAATTGCATTCTAGTTTTCTCCATACAAACTTAGTCCCTGATTTCATCCCTGGATGCTGGGACATCTACACTCCCGGCATGTCGGACTGGTTAGAATTTTTCGATAAATTCTAACAGGAGCTAGGAAATTGCGAAAATAAAAAAAAGGCGTTTTCAAAAAGGCGGCAAAATACGTCTGATAAACTTATTTTTCGACTTAAAGGATCAAAACAGTCCGACATCAAGTAGTTTCTTGTGATATCAGTGGTGGATATATTTTTTTAAATTTGGTCCTGTTTTGAGAGAGGAATGTGGGGAATACGAAATGTCGATTTTATAGATTTTCTTCAGGTTGTCCCTTTCGATCAGTATTTGACAGATTTGTCTCTACACGCTCTTAAGGGTCCGTATAAGGCTAACTAGCGCCACCAATGTTGAAAAAATCATATCTCGCTTCAGAAGAAGTTTCTGACAAAATCCTAAGATGAGCTCATGCGCCATGCTTTTCTAGATTTTTAAGTGTGGGTACCCAACTCAATTTCTAGTCTTAAGCTAAAAAAATTTCGATAACCGCCAAAAACGGCCGTTTTTGGCGGTTATCGAAAATTTTTTAGCTTAAAAGTAAATTTCGAAGAGGGTATGTACACTTAAAAATCTAGAAAAGCATGGAGCATAGGCTCATCTTAGGATTTTTCCAGAAACTTCTTCTAAAGGAAGATATGATTTTTTCAACATTGGTGGCGCTAGTTAGCCTTATACGGACCCTTAAGGCCCAGTAGGACGCACAACTAGCGCCGCCAATGAAAAAAAAATCATATTATCTTCTTTTTGGATGCGTTTTTTGCTAAAAACTATCCTGCGATTTCTCAACGCGAGACCTAACTATTTTTAGGATCTAAGGTATGAATTCCAGATCGTAGAATTTAAGAATGCAATCGATTCTCGCCAAAAGTGGCCACTTTAATTTATTTTTCATCTCCCACGCTCGGAAAGTTTGCTGTTACTAGTAACTTACGATCGTGTAAAGGCCGGATTTAAACTATCTGAACTTTTGTGCGCTTCGAAATTTGAACGCGACGCCGGGACAGTCTTTCCCGCGCCCTATGGTTTTGAAAAAGAAAAAAACACTGGCCGTTTAAGTAGATGCCAGATCCCGATGGAAAATAAAACCTCATTCATAGTTCGTTTAAACGCGTATTTCAGCGAAAGCGATTGTTCGTGCCCATTCTCTATACAAAACTGTGAATGTAAATGGTGCATAAGCATCTTTTAAAAAGGTAAAGTCACGGAATAGAACATTCAGAAACGCGGTTTCTTCTTATAGTCTTTTCAATATTTTGTACACATATTTATTTTTAAATACCAGTAAATAAAAAAAATGCTGCGCTTCTGTTTTATCAAATAGATAATTATGTTTTGGTTTGTTAAATACATTTTTTCAAACGATATTACTAATTTCATTTTTTATCTCCTAGAAATTTTTAATTTATATGGTAAAAGTTCAGAATGCACCCGGAAAAAAAAAACATTCTTTTATTTACATTATTTTTGTGTCTGGATAAATAAACTTCAGGAAATTATTAATAAAACGAATGGTTTTAATACCAACGAAGCTCAAAACTTTAGTGCGGCAGCCGTAACTACAGTAAAATATGCTTTTAAAAGGAACTTATTTGACTCACCTGTTTTGCCTGTAAGTAGTTGTCTATAGAGTTTGTCCCGCTTGGCTAACAAAGTCATTTCCTCGCTTCTGTGAGATGAAAAGTTTTGTGTTTCGCACGAATGCAATATTATTTGCGTCTCGTGCTTCTGAATACCTCGCTACGCTCAGGTTTCTTTTTTTGAACCACTCGCTACGCTCGTGGCTCAATTTTAGAAACCTTCGCTAGCTCGGTTTTCAATACAAGCACTCGCCGCAAACAATAATTTTGCATTCTTGCATAACAAATAACTATTTCATCTCCCACGCTCGGAAAGTTTGCTGTTACTAGTAACTTACGATCGTGTAAAGGCCGGATTTAAACTATCTGAAATTTTGTGCGCTTCGAAATTTGAACGCGACGCCGGGACAGTCTTTCCCGCGCCCTATGGTTTTGAAAAAGAAAAAAACACTGGCCGTTTAAGTAGATGCCAGATCCCGATGGAAAATAAAACCTCATTCATAGTTCGTTTAAACGCGTATTTCAGCGAAAGCGATTGTTCGTGCCCATTCTCTATACAAAACTGTGAATGTAAATGGTGCATAAGCATCTTTTAAAAAGGTTAAGTCACGGAATAGAACATTCAGAAACGCGGTTTCTTCTTATAGTCTTTTCAATATTTTGTACACATATTTATTTTTAAATACCAGTAAATAAAAAAAATGCTGCGCTTCTGTTTTATCAAATAGATAATTATGTTTTGGTTTGTTAAATACATTTTTTCAAACGATATTACTAATTTCATTTTTTATCTCCTAGAAATTTTTAATTTATATGGTAAAAGTTCAGAATGCACCCGGAAAAAAAAACATTCTTTTATTTACATTATTTTTGTGTCTGGATAAATAAACTTCAGGAAATTATTAATAAAACGAATGGTTTTAATACCAACGAAGCTCAAAACTTTAGTGCGGCAGCCGTAACTACAGTAAAATATGCTTTTAAAAGGAACTTATTTGACTCACCTGTTTTGCCTGTAAGTAGTTGTCTATAGAGTTTGTCCCGCTTGGCTAACAAAGTCATTTCCTCGCTTCTGTGAGATGAAAAGTTTTGTGTTTCGCACGAATGCAATATTATTTGCGTCTCGTGCTTCTGAATACCTCGCTACGCTCAGGTTTCTTTTTTTGAACCACTCGCTACGCTCGTGGCTCAAATTTAGAAACCTTCGCTAGCTCGGTTTTCAATACAAGCACTCGCCGCAAACAATAATTTTGCATTCTTGCATAACAAATAACTATTTTTTCATTGGTGGGGCGCTAGTTATGCGTCCTATTGTGCCTCTGGTCGCGTCTTTAGTATTTTTTTTCCTTCACACAATACTTATTCAGCTGTCTCCGTCCATCAGATGCCAACACCTCGACGGAGGCCGTCGATGACGAGGAAGAGATCGAGATCGAGGTCAAGGGCAAGGCCAAACTCAAGTGCAACCACTGCGATAAGACGTTCAGCAGCCGGCAGAGCAAATCCATGCATATTAAGGTCTTTATGTTTCACATTCCACATACCGTCTGTTTTCTACAAGGTGTTAAAAAAGATCGTAATTCATTTTTTGAACTTTTTTTACAGTTCTGACATGCTGTTGACCAGCAGTTTACACCTTGTAAAAAGACTTAGGATGATTTGTAACACGTTGTATAAGGGGTTGGCAGAGGCACCATACATACAATAATTTCAGTACTTGTCAAAAAATAAGTCTCTTTGATATTTGTTCACTAATGAAGGCAAATGTATAAGTACTGGATACAGTCATAAAATAGTGATAAAAAAATAATACGTCATCAAAGTGCAGAAAATCTTACTATAAGAACTACTGCATATCAAGAACAAAATACAAATAACTATCATATTTGTATGCTTCTTAGTTATGCCACACCAAAGCCTTGTATGTACAATTGTACACACGACTGCACGTCAGAGTATACACTTTTGTTGTAAAGTCACCCGTAACGTAATCGAGTAGAGTTCTAGCGTGTAAGGGTCGACGTGCTGTCGTGTGTACAGATCCGACACCAAAAGTTGAACTGTGTTTTTGAAAATAATGCCAACGAATCACGACTTTGCTTTTTAACTCTCACCCTTACCACTCTCCCAACACAGGCGATGCACAAAGGCGAGCGGCCGTACGTGTGTAAAGAGTGCGGCGCAGCGTTCCCATACCCGCGATCACTCTCTATACACGCCCTCAGCCACCGACGGACTAACCCCAGCAAGGGATTCGCCTGTGACCTCTGTGGGAAGGTAAGCTGCAGCAATATGACCCTTACCACGCTCACAATACCCACGATCGCTCTCTTTACACGCCCTCAGCCACCGACGAACTAAGGGATTCGCCTACGACCTCTGTGTGAAGGTAAGCTGTAGCAATTTGACCCTTACCACGCTCAAAACACAGTCGATCACTCTCTATACACGCCCTCAGCCACTCGCCTTCGACCTCTGTGGGAAGGTAAGCTGCAGCAATATGAGCCTTACCACACTCACAATACCCGCGATCGCTCTCCTGGGTATTATGAGCGTGGTAAAGTAAGTAAAGAGAGATATTTCTTAAAGTTAGTACGTTAAAAAAAGTTTACTTACATTCAAATAATGTTTAATACCTACCTTAAAAAAGATAAAACTGTTTCAAAGTAAGACAAGGACCCGGTTTCCGAATTGAGAATTTTACTTTGTAAATACTTAACTATCGTTCTGTCACGTTCTTTTGCGAGAAATCCGCGTAGGCAGAAAGATTAGCGAATTTCTCAAATCAGAAACCGGCAGAACAACTATTTTCCATAATATAATTTATCTCAGGTATTGCAAAATATTCACAACAAGATTCTAATTAGAAAAAATCCGCGTAGCCCATACAAACAGTGACATTTTTGGAGCTAGCGCTACACAAGTGTCCCTAATGGCAAATCAGAGCGCTGTAGCCCTTATTATGTTCGGAATCCTCAGTTGCCCACCCTGTTTCCAGGTCCTGAACCACCCCTCTTCGGTGGTGTACCACAAGGAAGCAGAGCACGCGGGGCGGCAGTACGTCTGTATCAAGTGCGGCAAGGGGTTCAAGCACAAGCAGCTGCTGCAGCGACATCAGTTAGTACACACGCAAGTGCGGCCCTACACTTGTCAGGTACGTCGTGTCCGTTACGTAATACGATACAAATGACAAAGACAAAAAAGACAGTGGGCGTTGTAGTGGACTGTATTTAAAAGACACACGTAGACTTCTTCAGACTTTTCGGTTTATTACTTTTCCCAAAGGTTCTCACTAAATTATACTCGTAATTAACAATAGACGATGACAGAAAATTAAATACAGAAGTCTCAAAGACCGATGTTTACTCTTCTACTTGTTCACTCCTTCACTTGAAATTAAAGACTGACTGTCGGGGCCGAGCGCCCCGCTATTTATACTAAAACTAGCCTTCTAGACTTTTCCATGATTATCCTCGAACATACTTGACTCGTCTTAGGTACACATGTAATATGATCGCTATTCGCTCGAACTAGAACAATCCATCGTAGAACATGCTAGAGGGCTATGCACATGGAAAAGTCTAGAACTCTACAAAACGTCTCAGTAGGTGCGGGAAAGTTCTCGAACATAACTCTATCTCTCTCGCACACTATTTATATCCTAGTCTAACACTATCGCCTATCTTCGAGATAGTTCCACAACATTCTACCCCCTTCGGGAGCCTTCCAGAAGGTTCGACAACTTTCCATTCGTTCCTTAACGATCTAGAACCTTCCGGAAAGGACTCGAATGTTATCGAAAGCTCTCGAAAGAGCTACTAGACTACGCCTGAATGTTCCAGAAAAGAGCTCTGTCTCTTTCTAACCATAGTTCTATCTCACTCTATTATATCGAGACTACGAGAACTATCTGGAAGGTATGTCCATCCCTTTTACACATATGACGTAGTGTATTATCTATCTCTATCTAAGCTCTAGATTAATCTACATCGTTCGGCGGTCGTCTCGCCGTCCGTAACAGTCTCCCCCCGGCGAAGACTTGTCGAAGCCTCACGATGCTACCGGGAGGACGGCGATTCTCGACGCTGGTCGTCTGAGGTTCCATGCGCTACCAATGTCCCGTAGCGACGCGCGTTTGTTCGAATCCGCCGTTTTCCTCGATCGAAAGAAACTCTTTTTAACTGACCCGGCCTTTTCATCCGAGTACCGTGCCAGTTATTCCCTTGTAATGCTGCTGCGGCATCATAAACCAGTCTGACATTTCCCGGTTTATCCTGGTTTCTTATCGCAATCAAAGGTAAGAAACACTGCACTTTACTGGAATCTTCTGTGCCACATTCCTCGGCATTTTCATCCTTCAGAAGATTCTCCACTCGTTTTTCCATTTCATTTTTCCAGTACGTGTTTGTGGACGCGTTCCTCTTGAAAGCGTCACAACACTTGGGTGACATAACTTTGTAGGTCTGATCAATTCTCCGCGCCATACGATCGAACTTATCCATAGAACGTCGTTCACAGGTCTTCACAGCTAGTGACTTGCCCGAGTTGATGTCCTCGTGACATTCCTGTTCCTGAGCAGACTTTTCCTTGTCCAAGTCTTTAGCCACTTGCTGTTCCGTTGCACAGATGTGAAGACACGTATCGACAGTTTCCATTACCGCTCGTGGTATGCTGCCGATTATAACCCAGCCAAGCTTCGTCTTACAAGCAGCGGGTTCATCTTCCTTTCCGATACGTAATTCACGCGACAGGATCAGATGCCAATTGTCGTTTCCGATCAAGGTACGAGGCGTCCTCTTGTCGTAGCAGGCTTCTTGCAGGTCTCGGAGATGACTGAAGCGCGTAACTTTTCTTGGCACCGTTTGCTGACTTAGCACTAAGTCCTTGACCGTATACGCGTTCAGCTCATACTTGCTATCTTCTGCTTGGCCTTTTATTCCCAATCGAACCTTTTGGCTGTGGTGTTCTTTCGAAACATTAACACCACGTATGCGCAATGGCGCAGCGGGTCCTGTTGCACCAATCTTCTGAGCGAGCTCCTCATCAATGAGCGACAACGTTGACCCTTCGTCCAACAATGCGAAGGTGCTCACTTTTCCTGATGGGCCGCTGATTGTTACAGGACAGGCTTTCAACATAACTTTCTGCTTGGCTTCGTTCACCAGCCCAGCAGATAGCACTGCTACATTCTCCGGAGCGGCGGCAGCACTGCCTCCAGTCGCAGGCGCCACTGCCTCCGATGTTGTCGTCGTTGGTTCCACATGCAGCAGTGGGTGATGTGGCCTCGTGCAACCTCCAACGTTGCACGATTTGGCCTCGCAGTCAATCCGTTTGTGTCGACTGTTGATGCACTTGAAGCAGACATTAGTGCATTTCACAAATTCCCAACGTGCGTTGACACTCAGGTGGCCAAACTTCCTGCACTTGGGTAGGTTGTGGTCCCCACCACAACAGAAACATTGCTGGCGGTCCTCGTTGATTGTGGCCAGCACAGTGTCTTCTTTGTACCGTAGCTTCGGCGGCAGAATCTCTTGTGATGCCGGTCTTATTTCTCTCCATACCGGGGCTGATGTGAAGTTCGGTGGAGCTCGGATAAATCGCATGCTGATGTCGGCTTCTTCCATAAGGAAATCTGACAAAAGAACCAGTTCCGGTTCCGAACTGTTTATGTGGTCCTTGGCATACCGGGCCCAACACTTCTTTGTACATGGGCTGAGCTTCTCCACGATCTCTCGCACCAACATAGGATTCTGGATGTAGCCTCTGTCATCCAGGTTCTTCAGCACGCAGACAATATTCTGCACTTTGATGGCAAAGGCATTTAGATCCGGTGCCGCATCGCTTGGTCTCGGTAAACTCTTGATGTCCTCCAGGGCTTTGTCGATAATCGTTTCTGGTCGTCCAAAGCACTTTTCTAATGTGTCCATAACCTTTTCAGGACTAGCAGCAGTATACAGTAGTGCTGCTACGGCCTCCTTGGCTTCGCCGCGTAGACTGTTGCGAAGTCGCGCCATATTCTCCACAGGTGGAATATGGTACAAGGCCGTCGTCTCCCGCACGGCGGCTTTAAACGGCAGCCACTCGATCGGAGCGCCCGAAAATATTGGCAGCTCCAGAGCTTGACGAGGTGGCGGCCTGTCGCGAGCTAACTTCTCTATAGCATTCGCTAACCGTCCCATACTGTCTGGGTCATGACGATTCTTTCCCCGGTTTGAGGATGGGGAACGATCACGGTGGCCTTCTAGATCTTGGTCGCCGTGTTTCCATTTCCTTTCTTCTGATTCCGCGCTTGTGCGGGGTGCGGGAGGGAATCGGTCCCTGATTTGTTCCCTCTGTTCTGGTACTGGCTCCACACGCGCATCATGTGCCAAGAACTCCCCCCGTTCAGGTCGTGAGCGGGGCAGGCGTTCAATCTGACAGCCGTGAAGGTTGCCCGCCCGTTCTCGTCGTGTAGCTCCCGTTCCCTCGGGCATGCGATCGGCATCCCGGTGGAGCAAGTCGACGATGGTAGGCTCACGTTCGAATCCACGGAACGTAGCCTCCGACGTTTCATCCATAATGGCAGCATGCTCCCCCCGTCGTTCTCGAAGGGCACGTGCAGAAGTCTCGGTTTGAGTCGGCGCAGACTGCTGGACCCACTCATCTACGCGTTTTGTGATGGTCAGCTCGTCATCCTCAAATTGCTCTGACTCCTCGATCACCGAGAGATCCAACTCCAGGCGCTTCTTCACCAAAGCAGCTTCGTTATCTAACTGCTTGCACCTTAACTCGGCTTCTATTTCCTTTCGTCGAGTTTCAGCTTCAATCTCCAGCTGTTTGTTCTTTATCTCTGCCAGCCTGGTTTCGGCGTCTAGCTCTGCCTGACAGATCCTCGTCCGTGCGCTTGCAGACGATCGGCCTGAGCGCAGGGAGCGTCTGTCCGACGATGAAGCTATCGATGTAAACCGTCGATGGGTCACCGCAGACTCTGCGACGTCACGCGATCGCACGACAGACACGTTCCCACTGTCGCTCGTAACATCAGTCTCGACGGCTCCAGCAACTCCAGCTTGCTTGCCCATGCTCCGGGTCTTCATCCTAGGTTCCTCCATTTGAGGTGTCCTTGATTCCATTCCAGCTGTTGCAGATTCCCAATATCCTTATTCACCAAACTGTATCCTGATCCTGATCCGGCTCCGAATGACCAAACTGTAGTGGACTGTATTTAAAAGACACACGTAGACTTCTTCAGACTTTTCGGTTTATTACTTTTCCCAAAGGTTCTCACTAAATTATACTCGTAATTAACAATAGACGATGACAGGAAATTAAATACATAAGTCTCAAAGACCGATGTTTACTCTTCTACTTGTTCACTCCTTCACTTGAAATTAAAGACTGACTGTCGGGGCCGAGCGCCCCGCTATTTATACTAAAACTAGCCTTCTAGACTTTTCCATGATTATCCTCGAACATAATTGACTCGTCTTAGGTACACATGTAATATGATCGCTATTCGCTCGAACTAGAACAATCCATCGTAGAACATGCTAGAGGGCTATGCACATGGAAAAGTCTAGAACTCTACAAAACGTCTCAGTAGGTGCGGGAAAGTTCTCGAACATAACTCTATCTCTCTCGCACACTATTTATATCCTAGTCTAACACTATCGCCTATCTTCGAGATAGTTCCACAACATTCTACCCCCTTCGGGAGCCTTCCAGAAGGTTCGACAACTTTCCATTCGTTCCTTAACGATCTAGAACCTTCCGGAAAGGACTCGAATGTTATCGAAAGCTCTCGAAAGAGCTACTAGACTACGCCTGAATGTTCCAGAAAAGAGCTCTGTCTCTTTCTAACCATAGTTCTATCTCACTCTATTATATCGAGACTACGAGAACTATCTGGAAGGTATGTCCATCCCTTTTACACATATGACGTAGTGTATTATCTATCTCTATCTAAGCTCTAGATTAATCTACATCGTTCGGCGGTCGTCTCGCCGTCCGTAACAGGCGTAAACCCTTCTGAATGCTCGTACACACTGCGCTACTTTTTGCGAGAGTATTTTGCGAATTTGTATTTTTTTTTTGTGACAGTTGTTTCTATAAATAAATGCAGAAATAAAAACAACAAGTGTCGTAAAAGCTAATTATTATTATCGTCTGCGATTAATCATTCACTAATTTCTTGAACAACCGCGCCAGAGCCAATTTTCATCAACAATGAACAATGAGTCCAAAGAACACGTCAGGTCACGGAACAATAACGATACGGATAAAATATGCACAGCACACAGCGCGTCTGCACAGTACGGGTACCACGAACAGACTAAAATGTACACGTACTCTGTACACTGCATTAACCGTCATCGCTGACGTTTCCCTATTAACTTGTCTCGGTGGATAGAGTATAGATACTTGCGACTTGCGTCTTGCGTCTTACGACTTGCGTCTTGCGACTTACGACTCGCGTCTTGCGTCTTTGTCTTTATCAATTACTCGCATTGTTTCAGTAAAGCACTATCAAGCCTTGGTCCGCAATGAGTGCGTTGCCGGCCACGCTATGATGGCCTCGAGCCTAGCTAAGCTACACTTTCAGCCCTAAAGTTTGGTCGTCATTGCAGCCCTTGCTATCCGCTTAGTCTCGAAGTTATTGACGTTATTGGAAACTTATGGGTTTCCGTAGCACAAGGTTCCAAAGTTTCAAAATGCGATATCTCCAAATGTTTCTTGCTTGACTAGTTTGTCTTTTTCTCTGTAGTCTTAATTTTGTTTCCGCATAAAGTATTTTTAAATCTTTGTTTGGCCACATTCAGGCGCTGTATGAAATTGCGGCTCAAAAATCTTCCTTATTCCAGACATGTGGTGCCTCGTTCAAGACAAAGCCGAACCTCATGAACCACCAGCTTCTCCACACAGGGGTCAAGAAGTTCACCTGCGAGATATGCAAGCAGAAGTTTGCACATAAAACCAGCCTGACTCTGCACATGAGACTGCATACTGGTGAGCGCTAGGCCTAAATGTCTTAAGGGTAGACGATAGCAAGGTGGCGGGAAATTCAAAATTTTCACAGTTTTTTACATTTTGTAGCTAAACTGAGCTATTTTTGTTCAGCGATTTTTCGTTCGCGAGAATAAAACCGTATTCTTTTCATTATTGTAAACAACAGAACAACAATAATTCAGCCGATTATGTGTTCTGGTCTACGACAAGTTTTTTGGGCAGTACCACTGCTTCGTAGACCAGAACACATAATCGGCTGAATTATTGTTGTTCTGTTGTTTACAATAATGAAAAGAATACGGTTTTATTCTCGCGAACGAAAAATCGCTGAACAAAAATAGTTCAGTTTAGCTACAAAATGTAAAAGTCTGTAAAAATTTTAAATTTCCCGCCACCTTGCTATCGTCTACCCTTAAGGCTGGAAGATAGTAGTGTGGCGGGAAATTCAAAATTTTCACAGTTTTTCACATTTTGTAGCTAAACTGAGCTATTTTTGTTCAGCGATTTTTCGTTCGCGGCAATAACAGTATTCTTTTCCTTATTGTAAACAACAGAACAACAATAATTCAGCCGATTATGTGTTCTGGTCTACGACAAGTTTTTTGGGCAGTACCACTGCTTCGTAGACCAGAACACATAATCGGCTGAATTATTGTTGTTCTGTTGTTTACAATAATGAAAAGAATACGGTTTTATTCTCGCGAACGAAAAATCGCTGAACAAAAATAGTTCAGTTTAGCTACAAAATGTAAAAATCTGTGAAAATTTTGAATTTCCCGCCACCTTGCTATCGTCCACCCTTAATCTTTCCAAGCCAGCCGGCCTATTTCCGGTTTTAAACTGTCAAAATACGTTATTTATGTTTTTTTTTTTTTTAATTGAAAGCAACAATCTTGACTTGAAAATTATACCCGAAGGATTTTTACTTGGCGCCTTTATGCGTTTATATTTACTTCTTTTTAAAATATTTATTACACATATTTATCATCCGCGCCCGCCGCCACTCGGAAATATGCAATCTTTATTTTTATTCACGGTTCGGGCCACCACTCAAACAGGATATAACCACACCCAGTCGACCTACCGGCGTCGCTGGCTGACAAACTGTCACCCGTTGACACATGCTGAGTCCTTTTGAACACTAAAATACACACGACAGCACGTTGACCCTTACACGCTAGCATTCTACTCGGTTACGTTACGGGCGAGTTTACAACAAAAGTGTACACTCTGGCAAGCTGTCATGTGTACGAAAAAACACAAAACAGTAGTGTGTACCTGTGTCAATAATTATTATTGTATTTATGTGTGTTGTGGTGTTTAAATAATTTGATTATTCTATTCTACAGGGCTCAAACCCTTCAGCTGCAACGTTTGCGGCAAGAGTTTCTCCCAAAAGGGCAATCTGTCGGAGCACTCGCGCATACACACTGGCGAGAAACCTTACAAATGTACAATCTGTCCACGCAGCTTCACCACCAGCTCACAGCACCGACTGCACCTGAGGAGACACTCCGCCGACCGACCACATGAGTGCACCCACTGCGGAAAGAGGTGAGCCCTTTTTGTGTTTCAAGACTAGTAAGAATCTCCGAATTAGGATGCTTCAATGGTTGCGAAGCCTGGACCATGAAGGATGCGACCTGCAAGAGACTGGAGGCATTCGAGGTACTACCGAAGGATGCCGAGGATAAGTTACCATAGAGTCACGAATGTGAAAGTTCTACGACGCGTCAATTGTGCCCGAAAACTTATGCTGATAATCAAAAGGAAGAACATTACCTACCTAGGACATGTGCTTCGCCACGACAGTTCAGACTTCTTCAAGTGATCATGATGGACAAGATTGAGGAGAAGCGGCGTGCTGGTAGAAGAAAAAAGTCGTAGTTCAGAAACATGGAGATCGCCAGCGTTGAACAACTGTTCTGGCCTACGCGTCCCTGCTATGCGTGGTAAAGCGAGCTTGGCCTTCGGTTTCGCAGAAGAATCAGTATATTTTGCTAGAAACGTTTAGCTCACGGCGCACTGCGGCAAGAGGTGAGTCTGTGAACTTACCAGTGGTCTGTGAACCATCAGCTCACAGCACCGACTGCACCTGAGGAGACACTCCGCCGACCGACCACATGAGTCCACGCACTGCGGCAAGAGGTGAGTCTGTAAACCTAACAGGGCACTATTTGTGAACCACCAGCTCACAGCACAAGCTAAAGCGAGCCTCGCAGGAGTGTTGGCGCATTGCTAGAAGCGTCTAGCTAGCCTGCTTACCTTTTTGCGAAACTCGGCCTTCGGCCTCGCAGAGAATTAAGTTGTTTTGCTGGAAGCACCCGACCGAAAACGGCCTTCGGCCTCCGAATCAACTTAGAAAAAGCAAAACTCCTAATTCTGATAGCACTTGACCTACATTGCTTCACTCGCCCCAGGACACGGCCTTCGACCTTCTTGAATGGAGCTTTCGCTTATAAAAGGCTGGATTCCTAATACTAAAAAGTTCCCCCTATGCTATCGTCCAACCTTAAGACGCAATAGGTCTCACAACTACAGCCGCCAATGAAAAAAAATCTTCTTTTTGGATGCGTTTTTAGAAAAAAAAAAAAACGTTCCTGCGATTTCTCAACGCGAGGCTTAACTATTTTTAGGACCATTGGCGGCGCCAGTGGTGCGTCGTATTTCGTCTTAATCCGTCCATCATTCCAGGTTCCTATCCCGCGAGTCGTGGCGCGTGCACATGCGTCGCGAGGCGGGCGCGCGCGCGCATCGCTGCAACGCGTGCCCGCGCGCCTTCTGCGAACGATGGGCTCTGCTCAAACACCAGCGGAAACACACGGGCGAGCGGCCCTTCCGCTGTCCGCACTGTCCCCGCGCCTTCGCTGATTGCTCCAACCTTAACAAGCACAAGAAGGTTAGTGTCCTTAACGAGCACAAGAAGGTTAGTGTCCTTAACAATTTCTTTGGATATGTCTTTGTCTTTGTTCTTTTTGTGCTTACGAAAGTTAAGGTTTAAAAATTTGGAAAACCTATTGGAAAGTACTTTTTATTTCCTTTTCTTCCCACCATGTCTCATATGATAACAGGATTTATTATTCTTGCGCAAGAAAGTTATTCTTAATTCCTTTTCTTCCCACCATGTCTCTTATGATAACAGGATTTATTATTCTTGCGCAAGAAAGTTATTCTTAATTCCTTTTCTTCCCACCATGTCTCTTATGATAACAGGATTTATTATTCTTGCGCAAGAAAGTTATTTTTAATTCCTTTTCTTCCCACTATGTCTCATATGATAACAGGATTTATTATTCTTGCGCAAGAAACTTATTCTTAATTCCTTTTCATCCCACCATGTCTCATTATGCTAACAGGATTTATTATTCTTGCACAAGAAAGTTATTCTTAATTCCTTTTCTTTCCCTCAAGTCCCATATGCTAACAGGATTTATTATTCTTGCGTAAGAAACTTATTCTTAATTCCTTTTCTTCCCACCATGTCTCATTATGCTAACAGATTTATTATTCTTGCGTAAGAAAGTTAGGCGGAGTTGGAGGCTCACGACGACCCGGAAGACCCACCCAGACGTGGAAGAGATCCGTTCTCTCTGCTGAGACGAAAGAGAAGAGAGCAACTTGACCAGAGCTACCTTCCCTAGCCATGAACAGAGGAAAGCTCTTGTGTCAGCCCCAGACTCCACGGAGGAGTAAAGGGATCAAAGAAGAAGAAGAGTTATTTTTAATTCCTTTTCTTCCCGCGATGTCTCGCGATGTCTTATACAGGGTGGCCCAAACATAGACGTCAAGCGAGAAAATATAGATAGCTGACACCAAGGGCTACCCGAATCACCCCCATGTATGTTCAGCCATTTTTTGTCGTTTAGAAGTTATGAGGCTTTTAAGGTTTTTTTGAAAAAAAATACCTACCATTGGATTTTATTTTCTAACTTTTTTTTCTTTCGACTTTTCAGAGATATTTTTTATTCTTTAGAGTCTCAGATAAATTATCTATCACCAAAAAAATAATGATCAGCTGTGGACTTTTAGAAGATACCGGAATTTTGATCCAAAGTCCAAAAATTTTGTTTTCAAGAAAACATCACTGAAATAGTTAGTATGGGGAAAAAAATAAGTAGAGATCTGAAGGACTTTTTATTGATTTCAAAAACTTTACCAAAGCCTCATTCTTCAGAATAATACAAAAAACCTGTCACTTTATAGGACTTTTATTCAAGTAATTTGCGATCCAAGTCGAAAAACTGGAGTTGGAAGAAATTTTATTTCAATCGATTTTAATTTATTTTGTTTGATTCGGACAAAAAACATTGCGGATCGGCTTAAAATCATCTGTCAGTAGGATCTGCATTAGAAATTCACGAAAAAATTAAAAAATCTTATCATTTAATTTTCAGACTTTTTTTTATTTTTTTTCTTCAATTTTATTTTTTTCTTCATGTTTTGTAAGTAAAGTCGATAATAAAATAATTTGAAATTGAAATAGTGAAAAAAAAAGAACAAAAAAAAACAAAATATTTTATGGTATTTTTTTATATTTTTTCGTGAATTTCCTATGCCGACCGTGCTGACAGGCGATATTAAACCTACCTGCAATGTTTTTTGTCCGAATCAACCAAAATAAATGAAAATCGTTTGAAATAAAATTCCTTCCAACTCCAGTTTTTCGACTTTGATCGCAAATTACTTGAATAAAAGTCCTATAAAGTGACAGTTTTTTTGTATTATTCTGAAGAATGAGGCTTTGGGAAAGTTTTTGAAATCAATAAAAAGTCCTTCAGACCTCTACTTATTTTTTTCCCCATACTAACTATTTCAGTGATGTTTTCTTGAAAACTAAATTTTTGCACTTTGGATCAAAATTCCGGTATCTTCTAAAAGTCCACAGCTGAACATTATTTTTTTGGTGATAGATAATTTATCTGAGACTCTAAAGAATAAAAAATATCTCTGAGAAGTGGAAAGAAAAAAAAGTTAGAAAATAAAATCCAATGGTAGGTATTTTTTTTTCAAAAAAACCTTAAAAGCCTCATAACTTCTAAACGACAAAAAATGGCTGAACATACATGGGGGTGATTCGGGTAGCCCTCGGTGTCAGCTATCTAGATTTTCTCGCTTGACGTCTATGTTTGGGCCACCCTGTATGCTAACAGGATTATTCCTGCGTAAGAAAGTTATTCTTCATTCCTTTTATTTCCATCATGTCCCATATGCTAACAGGATTTATTATTCTTGTGTAAGAAAGTTATTCTTAATTATTTTTCTTCCCACCATGTCTCGTACGCTAACAGGATGTATTATCTTCTTCCCTTCAGCAAGTCCACAAGCAGCAGATCTCGCTCCTGGTATCGGAGAACCAGCGTGCGACCGCCGCGCCGGCCGCAGCCGGGCCGCAGCCGGCGCGCGGGCCGAAGGCCGAGGCCGAGTCCGGCCCGGAGGCCGAGATGGAGCGCGTCATCTACGTCACCTACGACGTGGAGGACGAGTCCGGCTTCCATATACTGGAGGAGGATATGGCTGAAGAGGTCAGTGTGTGGTAAATAAAATTCAATCAGAATCGACGGTGATCGTAATCTTACCACCCTCGTAAAAGTGATAAGCGCCGTCGATGAAAAAAAAAATCTTCTTTTTGGATTCGTTTTTTGCTTTTGCTAAAAACGGATCATCAAATGAAAATCCCTAGGCTTAACTATTTTTAGGACATAGCTCCAAGATTCCAGATCCTAGCATCATAACTTTTGGCGGCGGCGGGTTTTATTCGTAGGTGTTCTACGTTGAAATCTAAACATTAGGTCCTAAAAATATTAAAGCCTAGGGATTATCATTTGATGATTCGTTTTTACCCGACTACGCGAAGCAAAAAGGAGGGTTATGATTTTAGCAGCGTATGTATGTATGTATGTATGTATGTATGTATGTATGTGGGTATGTATGTGGGTATGTTTTTGTGTTCATCTGTTCCCTCGTAGAGCCTAATCTACTCGGACGATTTCAACTAATGAGGTGTTATTGGATTCGTCTAAATCGCCCAGGTAACATAGGATAGTTTAATTTTGAAAAAAACCAAGATGGCCGCTGTGCTGCACCCTAAAGTGGTGGACCTAAAAATCAAAATTATTGAATACCATCGTCATGGCTATCAAATGAAAGGGCTTTAAAAGACCTTTTCAAAAATGAATAACACATGTACCGTCAACATAACAAATAGAACAAAAAATACCAAAATGTGTATTTTTTTGCCGTTCTTGGTTCTATTCGTCCAAAATGATTTACTAAAAAGCTAAAAAAAATAGAAGTTAAAAACTAAAACCCGACTACTAAAAGGCTTAAAACAAGACCTGCTTATGCTTAAAATAGACTCTTATATAATTAATCGTAGTCGGAGGACACCACATTCGCATTTGATAAACCGATGGCCTCCGACTACGATTAATTATCTATGAGTCTATTTTAAGGATAAGCAGGTCTTGTTTTAATCCTTTTAGTAGTCGAGTTTTAGTTTTTAGCAAAAAACGCATCCAAAAAGAAGAAGTTATTTTTTTTCCATTGGCGGCGCTAGTTGTGCCTCGGATCCAGGACACCTATTCTCTTTAAAAAATCCACTCGTGTCGACCGTCAAAACAGTGGAAAATTAAAAAGATAAAAAAAGATAAAAAAGGTGTTTATTGCATCACAAAGAATTTTTTACAATAGGATGAAACTTATAACTAATGAGATCAGTGAGGCAAAAGGAGGTGTCTCAGCTTTTGCTGCCCCGGAACCTCATTGTGACCCCGGGGAGCGCTGGTTTTCAGATACCTCCTTTCCCCCTAAGATGATAGGCGGGGGCTAACAATAAGTTGACATAATAATTATGCTTATATTAAATTAAAGAAATAACATAAACAATTAAATTCTTCAAAGAAAGAAAACAAAAAATAAATATTTGAAACAAGTTAAAAAACTTCTGGCAGGTGAGTTGTGAGAAAGGTGTGTTTGTAAGGTAGGGTGTGCGTGAGAGTGTGTGTGTGAGTGTGTGTATGTGTGTGAGGGTACATATGTATATGTGATGTGTGAGTGCATGAATGGTTAAGAGTTAGGTAGGAGAGCATTATTATTATTTATTTATTTTTAGTCTAAAAATATTTTATTAATGGTAGATTTTTTCTGTACGTATAGATGAGATTTTCCAAATCGATTTGTCTTTTTAATAGTGCTGACTTATATTTTATTTTGAATAGTTTTGGGGTAATTTTCCGTCTCAATGGAGGAGGGAGATCATTCCATATCTTTGCTGCATTAAATTTGAAAGACCCTTGGTAACGTGCAGATTTATGGGTTGGTTTTATCAATAAATTTTGTGTAGCAGACCGGAGACTTTTTAGAGTTGAGTCGGTTACCCAGGTTAATTTTTCAAAGAGATATTCTGGTTTTTTATTCCAGATTATCTTTTGTACGGTGCAAGCATATTTGAGATCTCTTCTAGCACTCATATTTAGGATTCCTTTTCTGTTGAGATAGGGGGTGATGCGTTCTCTTCTAGGCACATTAAAACTAAACCGGATGCAAGCATTTTGTACTCGTTGTATTGCTCTTTCAGTGTTGGCGTTCAATCTGCGACCAAAGACGGAGCTGCAGTAGTTGAATGGTGATAAAACGAGCAAATCTGTCAGAAGCAAACGCAACTCCTTTTTTAAATATGGTCTTATTTTGTATAAAGTTTTTAATTTAAAGAAGGCGTTCTTAATTTTTTCGTTTACGTGACCTATATATTTTTGCTGTCCATCTAAAATAACTCCTAGATTACGTGCTGCTGGAACTTGCTCTAGTGCAATATTGTTGATTTTAATTTTCTCATCACAGTCTAGAACTGATTTTATTTGGTGTTTTGTACCTAGTATTAGTAACTGTGATTTCACTGGATTTAAAATCAAAGAGTTTTTCTGTGACCACTGAAAGACGCTTTTTAGATCATCATTTATCTGTTTAATAAGCCATAAAATCCAAAAAAAAAAAAAAAAAGCTTCTGTTGTGTTTTTGCTTTCAAATGAATAATATAATTGCGTGTCATCTGCGTATAAATGATATTTAGATGTATGTAAACATTTGGGTAAATCTGCTGTAAATATTGAAAAAAGAATTGGACTTAATAGAGAGCCCTGGGGAACTCCTCGACTCAGTGTCCCTAGTGCAGAAAATTTCCTAAATTATTGAAAAGAACAATCCAGCGCTGTAGTTAGTCGTGTAACTACAGCTGAAACAATCCCATTTGCCACAACCGCGGATGTTAATTTCTATTAGTGTTTTTTTTTTTTGTGAAATTTTATGGCAATCGTTAGTTTATAAATCTAAATGTAATTTAAAAATGGCAATATTTTTGCGGTGATTGTTTTAGAGAATACAAGGTCAATAATCTAAAAAAAAACTGTTTCCTTTATATTTTCGATTAATTATTGTTAGGGCTCTCTCTACAATGGTCTAATTTTTTTAAACCTTTCTCAGGCGTCAAACTTGGAGCACGTGCAGTGCAAGGTCCTCCAGCCCAGCCCGCTGTACTCGGGCCAGTCGCTGCTGGTGCACGACCAGCAGTTGTCTCTGCAGCATCAGGTCAGGGTGCTGTCGCCGGAGCCTGCCAGTCCACCGCCGGCTCAGGAGCATATGGCTGTGAGTGTGTTCACTGTAGAGATAGACCAGCAGTGTCTCTGCAGCATCAGGTCAGAGCTAAACAGGCACGATGCAGTGACTAAACGTTTTTATTCCGCTAGCGATTAGGTCCATTTTGATTTATATGACTACAAGAATACCAACTAAATAAAAAAAATACCTTCGACATTTTTAGCTTCGAATAAGCTTATCCCCTTGACTGCCAGAGCGACATTTGGTCGAAAAACGTTAGGTTAGGTTACCCCGTTCATAGATTCTTTGAATACATCCTATCCTGAAAGATTACAGCTGTATTGTAATTCAGGCAACGTGTACATACGTTTTTACCTACAGGGTGTTAAAAGACCGCCAACAGACCCGAAAGCCGCGCATTCTAGACACCAAAACAAAGTAATTTTTCGATAAATTATTGCTGGGAAATGATTTTGTTTTTTTCTGAAAATTATTTTATTACGCAATGGACGTGTAGCACACAGAAGTCATACTGTGCATGCGTAGGCATAAGTTTATGCTACTTACGCTTGAAGTGCCGATGTTTAGAATACATTGCGGGTTGCAATTTTAACGACATTTTTTGTACTAAATATTCATAATATTGATATGGCTTCTTGGAAAAGTATGCTAAGAACTTGATCGTGAATTCATTTCTACAAAAAAAATATTGAAAGACCGACTTTGAACCTCATTATCTTAGAAACCGTTGATTTCCCAGGCATAGTTACTTGAGCAAAAATGTTCATTATGATGAGGACAATACGTGGTTTCCCGCTTTGTTGACGCTCTTTTAACACCCTGTATAGTTGTTATTTAAATAAATTAATTTTAATTTGTTCGGGATCCAACCGATCGACCCAATTTTACTTACTCAAAAAATAACCATCTGCGATTACGGTAGTAAGAGTAATCAAATCAAAATTCCCAGGTAACAGACGAGCAGGGCAACCCGCTACACTTCACCATGCAGGACGGAACCAAGCTCGCCATCACGTCAGCTGACGGAAAGTCTTTGCAGGTAGGCCGCACGAAGGTCTCGACTAGACTACTAAGTTACACGTACATCAAATCAAAGATGTGATCTGCAACTCGTGTGTGACGATAGATGTATAGATGGCTGAATTATTGTACAGGGTCCACTCTAAGTCAATAGCGGAACTTTAAGTAGGCTGTCTACTAATCAATACAAACAACTTGTACTAGGTGGTGACAAAAATGGAGCGAAAAAAAAAACAGCTGTTTCATACATTTGGCGCAGTACTGAGTCGATCTTTTGTATGGAAAAGCTGATATTTTTTTCACTCCATTTTTTTTCGCCACCTAGTACAAGTTGTTTGTATTGATCAATAGATAGCCTACTTAAAGTTCCGCTATCGACTTAGAGTGCACCCTGTAGTTTTGTTGTTTAGAATAATAAAAATAATACTATTGTGTCGTTAGCAAAAATGTTTAAACAAAAATTACTCAGTTTAGCTAAAATATTGAAAAACGGTTAAAATTGTGCATTTCACGCCACGCTACATCCATTCACCCTTAGGTTTATAAATTCGCATTGAGTGCCGAAACTGTTTGCCTGAGGTTGCGGGTTCAAGTCCTGTCCGAGCGAACTTTTTTAAAGTTCCTAGACAAGCGGTGATTCTGGGCTTATTTGGAATCGTATCCTTATTTTTATGCTTCATTCTTCCAGGTGATAACGCAAGATGGGCGCACGATTCCCGTTGAGATTAATGGCTACAATGAAGAAGAAATTGACGAGGTAAAAATATTGATCGACTAGAAGCACTACAGGTTGCACACTAAGTCGATAGCGGAACTTTAAGTAGGCTGTCTACTGATCAATACAAACAACTTGTACTAGGTGGCGACAAAAATGGAGCGAAAAAAATATCAGCTGTTTCATACATTTGGCGCAGTACTGAGTCGACCTTTTGTATGGAACAGTTGATATTTTTTTCACTCCATTTTTTTCGCCACCTAAAGTCTGATTTTTAATTCCGTAGAATTCTGACAGCTGCCATTTTTTGACATGTCAGAGATTACAAACATTTTTGGCCAGGCACATTTTTCAATTTCAATAAGAGTCTGAACATCTGAGTCTATACATTTTATTTGTCAGTGAATGTACCCATTTCTATTAAGTGCAGGGCTCCAAATTAAAAGGGGACTTACGGCGAGTGATAATTACGTCCCTTTTCATCACAAAAAGTAAAAAAGTACAAGGAAATTAAACATTATTTTATTAAAATCTCTAATCATTATTAATACTAATATCACTATCACACTAATGAAAATCAATCAATGTGACAGACCAGACGCGGCGTGACAGCATACTTTATTTTTTAAAAGGTTTAATAAACCTGAATTCGTATGGGAGTGTTTCCAGCTAAAGATTGAAATAAAGTAATTAAAATTAATCCGATATATTGTTCGTGATATTGAACTATTTGGTACTTTGTATTAGTTCATTTGAGTAAGTAAATATTAAGTTTTATCTTTTTCTAGGTAAAATATAAAAAAATATCTAGCATTTTATTTTTTATTGTCCTCAAATGAGTAAAATTTTTCCCTTTTTCGGTAGAGTGCTTTTCTAGCAGCAACACTTATGAAATGTCAGGATTCTACGGAATAAAAAATCAGACTTTAGTACAAGTTGTTTGTATTGATCAGTACAATGCCTACTTAAAGTTCCGCTATCGACTTAGAATGCACCCTGTAGAACAAAAAAATATGTATACTGGGTGTTAAAAGACCGCCAACAAAGCGGGAAACCACGTATTGTCCTCATCATAAGGAACATTTTTGCTCAAGAAACTATGCCTGGGAAATCAACGGTTTCCGAGATAATGAGGTTCAAAGTCGGACTTATCAAAACTTTTTTTTTGCAGAAATGTATTCAGTATCTTGTTTTTAACATACCTTCTCAAGAAGCCATATCAAAATTATGAATATTTCTTACAAAAAACGACGTTAACATTGCAACCCGCAATGTATTCTAAACATCGGCACTTCAAGCTTAAGTAACATAAACTTATACCTACGCTCGCGCAATATTACTTCTGTGCGTTACACGTCCATGGCGTGAAAAAATATTTTTCAAAATTATAACCTAAAAAATCAAAATCATTTCCCAGCAATAATTTATCGAAAAAGTACTTTGTTTTGGTGTCTAGCATGCGTGGCTTTCGGGTCTGTTGGCGGTCTTTTAACACCCTGTATAAGTAACTTATCTAGGGGCTTCGGCGGCGACTGCGGCGAAGCCAAAAAGGACTGTTAGGTTTTTCATTGTCATAAATACATGTTATAATATCTGTTCTTAAAGTTCCTGTGTTCCCATCAATAGCCGGTCCCGATTTCATTTTTTTATTTATCCAAACGACGTGATGTTGAGTTTGTCTTGTCAATTTGCCACTGCTATGCGGGTGACAGGAGTTTTGTGTGACGTCATAAAAAAACAACATGGCGCTCTATAATAACTGTTTTCTTTTGTTTTCAGGACGTCATATCGCAGGACGGATGCACGATTCCTGTGGAGATAAACGACTTCAATGAAGGAGAAATCGGCGAGGTAAGAATATGTCCAAATAATGCTCAAAAAGCCCAAATAGTCCTTTCATACAATGTGGTAAAAAAAACCTGCGCTACAGCTTAGGTGCCATATAGAGATTTTTTCGTAAAATTTAATGTTCTAATATAATTGCAACAAAATGTTTATTTGGTTGGCACTTTGAGCCTCAAAATTTAAGGAGCGCAAATTAAATAACATAAATTAGTGTTTTCGCTCTCAGTCTTTCCATCCAAAAGTTGTCTGGAAGATTCGCTTTTAGCGCCATTCTTAAGAATAATTGTTTAAGAAGTTTCTTGATTTTCTCTTTTTTTTTGCTTTCCAGGAAGTGGAGACAGACACTGTGGTCCACCTCGAACTCCAGAATACTATGGAGGCGAACGGATCGGCCCCTGTGGCCAATTACTTTACCATCGTCTAGTCACATAAAACATAACATATAACCTGTACGTACGTATCCCACTAGCTCATCTGAGAGAATTCGGGTCACCACATACTTACTACAAAAACCGTACTTACTTTTATTCGAAACAGGTTTTTGTCACAAAGAATAACACTTTAGTCGTGTGTCGAAGGCCTAATCGTCGATCTCACAACAGCGAGCAGTCAGAAATCAGCGGTCAGAATTTGCAGATAGAGTCCACGTTTTTTTTACCGACTTCAAAAAAGGAGGTAGGTATAACCCGTGTCATTAAGACGCCATACGTCTCACAACTAGCGCCGCCAATGGAAAAAAAAATCATATCTTTTTTTGGGATGCGTTTTTAGCAAAAAACGCTCCTGCGATTCATCAAAGCGAGGCTTAACTATTTTAGGACCTAAGGTTTGGATTCCAGGATTGGATTTCCTACGAATGCAATCGATTCTCGCCAAAAGTGGCCACTTTTGGCGAGAATCGATTGCATTCTTAAGTTCTAGGATCTGGAATCCAAACCTTAGGTCCTAAAAGTAGTTAAGCCTCGCGTTGAGGAAAAAGAAAATATTTAGGCCAATAGCGCACTAGGCGGCCATACTGCAGCGGCCAGTGAGATACAAATATAAGTATGAGATCGCCATGGGCCACGCGCACCAGACTGCAGCGGCCAGTCCCAGCGGCGCGCGGCCCACGGCGACTTCATACAAATGTGTGTATCTCACTGGCCGCCGCGGCTTGGCCGCTAGTGCGCTATTGGCCTTAGATGGACTTCAAAACACTCGCCCTCTCGCTCTAATTAATACAGTCAATGGGAGACAACGCTAGGTTTTTAACTCCATCCTAAATGTTTTTAATGACACGGGTTATACTTAATTCGACCAGTCTCTTTTTTTGAAATGTTTGTTACCGCAGAACTTTTTTTCTACGTTTTTTTGATGTTTTTTTTTTTTATTTGAAAGGGTATACCTACTTCCCATGTGGTCCCATAAAATGGTGAAATCTGATGGAGAACGTAACTCCTCAATGGACAGCAGTAAGTCACTCTGACTCAGTGCAATAACAGTGTACCTTATCGCGAGTGAAATCGTTTTTTTTTTAAAATATTTTTGTATTATTCGCAAAAATTGCCAACCCGCACTGAGCACGCGTGGTGATTACGCTCGAACTCTCTCTCTGAGAGAGGGCCTTTACCCAGCTAGTGGGACATGTACAATTGTACAGGCTTCATCTTACTTACTTTTTTGTATTATACATGTGGCCTCTTTATCTGTGTAGGGATCTTAGGTGCCCCATAGATTACAGTGAACGCAACGATTACGTGATTACTGTTATTGTATCTTTTTTTTGTGCAATAAAGTGTAACAAACAAACAAACCCCTCGCTGTGAGATCGGCGCCTTGGACTAAAACGTCACTGGTAGTGAAACCACCTGATGCCATTTTATAATTTCTATGCTCGTGCTTCATTTAATTCGGAGACAAAATAAAACTTGGTTTTATTTAATGTTCATGTGATCTTCTTAAATGTGCATTTACAATGAATGACCAATTTTAACAAACCTCTGTTTTAGTTCAGTTTTTTTTATCAATTCTTTCACTTGTCTCGAAACTTTTGATTACGATGATATTTTTAACTGTACCTACAAAATGGTATTAATTAATAAGACTTATTTTATTTTTGCTCCGTTGGTTATTAATTTTATGACCTAATAAACGAACGTATCGTCTCAAAATTTTATAGTATTATCTTTTTCTGTACCTAATTGAAACAATAATCTTATAGCCAAGTAAAGACTTACTTGAATAGTTTTAAAATATTTATTAATATTAAGTCATATTTATGTTTTGTCCATAGGTATAATTAGTGATTGATATCGAAATAAATGTTGATTATTCAGAATAAACATTCATTTTCATTATTTTCATAATCTATCTAACCTAACGTAAGGATAACAATCAATAAAACAAAAAAGTAATATGAAATTCAATATTATTCGTTATGTTTTTTTTATTAATACAATATATTTGCATACCATATACTATGGGTAGTATATTATATTGATGACCAATCATTAAACAATGAAAAAATGATATTCATCAATTTCGCTTAACATTTCTTTTAATAAATAGCTGTATACAAAAACAATTATTTACATGCTAAGGCAGTACAGTTACCACGTAAAGGTTGCCTTGTCTTATTTTAGCTATACAAGCAGTAAAAAAACATGGAAATACAATTAATAATAACGTTAGAAGAAGGTCATTAAACGAGACAACATAATGTTTTAATCACCTTAATCTTACTCCAGTCAAATTGAAATAATAACTAACGAGTTAACCGTAACAATAAGCGATATTAGTTTTGTGAATTTGTTAAGTGACAGGGAACAGTATAGTTTGTTTTCTTCCCGTCCTAAATAAGACCTCTGCTGCGATATTTTGGCTGTTTTGTGACATACTCTCTCAAACCGTCTCACTAATATTATGGCAAACAAACATTGCTATCAAACATCGAGCGACATCCTTACGTAAAACGAAGCATGCATCAAGCTCTCCACATTCGCCACACACGAACCGACTTGCAAACTTATAAAAACGAGCCCCAATAGATGACAGCTACCTAAAAGATTTTCTTTGAAAACAATACGAGCTTCCGACCTCCTTTCCTTCACTCTACCTATACACAATACAAGTATATGACACAGGCACCGACTTTATACAGTGGTCTGCCCAGCCGCTTTCGAGAGAAAAAACCTAATAATCATTCAATGTCTTTTAAAATTGGAACTAGTGTTGAAAGCTCATTGGACAGACCACCATCTTCACAAAAACCTAAACTTCTCTTTCACACGTAATAGTTTTTAACATTAAACAAGGCTTTTCTAACCAGATGTTGGATAAATCGCACTAATCAACATTTTAGCTTCGACTCTATATAAATACCTCGGCCTAAGCCCTACGGCAGCGTTTTAGAACTGAAAGGATTACAAAGGCTTGACTCGATTGCCGCCGGCGACTAGATAACGTGTATTCTTTATTTAAAACTTTATCTTAACGCGACCATTATGTGTTCTACAGTCACAGACTGATTTACTGTCCACAACTTTGATTTCAAGGATTGAATCTTGTCCCTTATTACGTAAGCATAGGCCTAAAATATCATTCACGAATTCCGTACAAAGAAGTGACTATCGTAGCTTGAACAATATTTGGAAGCGTTTGGCAACAGGGTCAAAATTAAAAGAACGATAAATCAAACTAAATACTTAACTTTGAAATTGGAACACAATATTGTTCGTAATAACTTTATTTGTACAAAATTCGTAAAAGAAGTTTTTGTAGATAGGTTTGATATCTATTCTACAACACAAATTCAAATATTTAGAATGCTGAGCATCAGTTTTCTGATTGATTACTTAATAATTAATTGTTAAAATCGACGCTTCATTGGTTGAAAAGCCGTTTGATTTGTGTAGTTATTTAATTGATTACTAAGTTCAAATTATCATTGCCTTTCGCCTTTTGGCAAATAATATTTTGATTAGCCTTCTGGCATCCTCAGCATGACTGTTTCGTATATTTACTTAGTGAATGTCTAATTTATTCGCCAAATTAAAAGAAATTTTTAAACATTTGACACCCGTCAATAGTTTCTACACAGTTACTCTTGTTTACTGTCCGGATATACAGATCGATACAAGTTCTATAGCAACTGAGAACTTAGCCATAAGGCGCGTTATAACATATTTTGAGCATTAGTGGAACGCTAAAGAAGTGAGACTTGATTCGGACGCTTTCGCAGCAGCTTACTTAAAAGTGGGAATCGAATTATATCCCATCAAGACGTTTCTCAATCATAATCTATCCAATGACAGTCATGCTAAGGGTACAAGAAGCTGACAGGGACTTGATATAGAAAGTGCCCCGGACGCGTGGCCATCGGGCTTGCGGCCGAGCGCCATATATTTAACAGGGCTTGCGGCCGAGCGCCATACATTTAACAGGGCTTGCGGCCGAGCGCCATACATTTAACAGGGCTTGCGGCCGAGCGCCATACATTTAACAGGGCTTGCGGCCGAGCGCCATACATTTAACAGGGCTTGCGGCCGAGCGCCATAAATTTTACAGGGCGCGCGTCCCGGTCGCTTTGTATATCAAGTCCCTTATTCGCCTTTACCGGCAAGATTCCCAATTTAAAAGGCAAATGCCGGAACCCGTACGATCCGGCAGGATTCCTTCCCCGGTGGCGTTTATATACCGCTATCGTCTAGCGCTTAATTTCACTACGTAAAGCAAGATGGCGGACACGATAGCGAGATAAAATAATGCCAAGGAACTGGACTTATTGCCCGTACATCCACTCAGTCCTAACGTTAGGTGACGTAGATATCTTAAATGACGAGTGCCATGTCCTTCTTACTTGGCAGCTGCACTTTCTTGCCCTGCCATAGGGAGTTGTGTATCGTAAACGCGTCGATTGTGACCGTCAAGTGTTTCGTGTGCACTTGCGAGAAACACTTGCTGCCGGAGTTGTATCTGGAAGGAGAGAGACGACGAAAGTTAAAATTTGAGTAATAAAAATTGGATTGATTGAACAAGGATTGATTCGAATCTAAAACATTTTTCCAAGCTACGGTCCGTAATATTGTTTTCTGATAGACTTTGGATTTGGTTCTGTAATTCGTGCCTTTATGCCCTGCATTCGACTGAGGTAATTATAAGGCCGTTAACCTGCTCGCTCGAACTTTCTTCGTTTAGATCTAGACCAAAATTGAGTGAGGCGGTAATTTATATAGTTTAGTTGCGTTACGAGCGACTTTGCAACTAAAAGTAAACTGACAGCAACTAACGCCAACTTGTAAAATAATGCCGCCAATTTGACATTACTAGCTGTCAATTTACTCCAGTGAATTAATAATTAGACTTTTAAATGTAATCTCATGTGTCGACCGTACTTACCTACTCTTTGTATGACGGGGTCTAAACTCTAATTTAAAAACCGAGTCTACGGAATGAGAGTTGCTACTGTCAGATAAAACCAATCTGGTGAAGATTGGCTTTAGATATCTGACAGTAGCAACTGCGATTCAGTGGACTATGTTTTTAAATGAGAGTTTAGAGTTCAGTTTTCTGAAGTCGCGAATACTTTTTAGTTTTTCCAATTCGAGATCTATGGGATGGAGTCTCGGACTCGGAACGAGTGTAAGAAGCTGAGGCACTCACTTGAAAAACTTATCGAACATCCTATCGTTGACGTTCTTCGGCCCCGTCCCGTACAGCTTGGTGACTTGTTCCGTGTCGGGACAGTACGAGTACAGCGCGCGGAACTGGCAGCCGGCGTCCCGGAAGAGAACGAGGAAATGCTTGGCCTCGCTGCGAGCTATCTCCTCTAGGACTCTCCGCTTGGCCTCAGCGTTGACCGCGCCGGGGAAAACGCAGTATTCGACCGCGTTAAGCATGATCCCTCGGTTGGATTTTGTCGTGGGCTGCTTGTAGAGCCGAGGACCTGTGGAGGGTTGTTTTTGTTGTATAAAGGGGTTTAAAGGTTGCTTTTCCTGGCCTCAAATCTGTGACATTCGAAAAAAAAAACTTGTCTTCTATTTTCCATGGCATGGAATGACATGTTTGGTGTACAATCAAGTGTATCCATTATCTTAACACTAGGATCCTATCACCATTAAAACTGTTGTTGTTGCGGTCTACTATATCTGTTGGCACCTTTGATAATTCGAATGAAGGGAATTGTTGGTCAGAGGGGGTTAATAGATAAGGTTTACTTCAGCTACTTCAGTTGTTCTAATACGTTCAATATTGTGTTGACTAAACAAAGATTATCTCTGATATAGTAATAAATCTGAAGTGTGTAAAAAACAACAGGTAAGGCATTTCAGTAATGAGTGGGACACGCCGGCTACATAATAACAAAATTGTGATCGCTATTTGATTGGACTTGGGGGTGAAGTTAATGCGTCAATCAAGGACGCAGGAAAATCTATTGACCATGACCGAAATTCGTGTCGTTTACACTGTTTTCAGAAGTTTGGAATAGTACATAAGCTCTTGTAATAATAAAAATATGGGAATAACAAATTATTATTGTACAATACAAATTTTGATTTGAAAAAAGAAAATGAAGGTGCGATTAATGAAGTGTTAATTTAATCAAACTTGTGAGTGAAGCGAATGTCAAAAGCGAATCATTTCAGTTGTTAAACATTGCTCAAATTCAATTCAAAACCATGCCTTAAGTATAATGACGTCAGTCGCTGATGTTACTAGATCAAATGTCTTCTCTCTATCTACCCCACTATCAATCGTAGAAGAAACAGACACCTACTAGAAAAAAAAATACGTAGTAACATGTTGGCATGACATGGTTTGACATTTTCAGTTACTAAATGTTTTGCGAATTTTTTTTAGGGAGTCTTAATTTTCACTTTCAAAACAAACTGAAAACAATTTGCTTAGCTCTGTCCTTAATACTGTAACCTAAAAGATGGCTTGATAAATCAAGACCTACGTAAATAAATAAAATAACATCACAAAGTAATTATACCTAAAATAAAAAGTAAGACGTAGCCTCAACCATTAGGCCACACACAAAAAGAAAAAGAACTTATTTTTTTCTTATAATTAAAATATATGGCGAAGAAAAACACTCACCCGAATAATCCATGATAGAAGAATGCTGGCTGGAGGCATCGCTGTTGTCGTCGCTCTGCTGCCGCCGCTTGCCGATACCGCCGGGCAGCGAGCCGGGCCCGGATCCGGCCGGCGAGGCTAGCGCGCGGACGCCCGGCGAGGGGGCGCGGCGCGGGGGGGTGGCGCGACCGAGACCCGAGTCTGTGTGAGGTTCTGTCGCTAGAGCGCTAGTTCTAGCTATAAATATGAAACTCCTAACCCCCAAACCAAGATGACCATGATACCATGTGAAACTAGGTTAGATTGTACATTTATCCCCAAAAAGTCTATTAGAATTTTAATTATTTTGGAACAAACATTTGACCAAATTTTGGATCAAATAGCAGACAAAACATGGGTCCAATAACAGCCTGGTAGTTAACTCCTAACCCCGGACTAAGAAGATCGTTAGCTACTGTGTCAAACTGTCTATAGAAAGAGACAAGCTTTCTTCTTGCCCCTTTGGGAACTAACATTTGGCCAGCAGCCAAAGCCTGGGCTCAACAGCAGCCCGCGGCGATCGAGACCCGAGTCTGTGTGTTAAACGCGGGGCTTTAGAGGAAACGCGGGCGGCCGCTGCTCCATACAAAAAGGTAGACCTGTTTCCTCCCTGGATAATTATTTTAGAAAAAATATGTTTATGCCATTCAATTTATATGTACCTCTGCCATGTCCCTATGTTTTCCTTTAAAATAAGAAAAAAATATTCTTACCCAAAAAATAAACCCACGATTAAAGTGAAAAAAAAAAATTAAACCACGAAAAAATTGAATCTCTACTCAGTCAGTGATTAGGCAGGCATCAATAGGATCCATATTTTGCCATTATTTGTATGTACATTAAGAGATAGCTAACATACAACAGACCCTATGAAACTATATTACACACACATTTAGGTTTCCCATGGGGGGACTAAACCCGCGCCCCTTGTTTCCCGGGGTTACTGAGCTACACTGTACTAAAAGTAAGGTTATTCAAAAGTTTATTAGATGCCCGGTTTCCGAACATATTATCACTAGCAGAGGAAATATATTAGTTTGGAAAATTAAACTAAATTAGTATCAGTTACAGATTGGGAGAGTACATTTTACCAAGAGTAATTTACATAATGCCCCGAAACTTAATAAAGTAGGAACTTATCTGCGTAAAACATAAAGTACAAAATGCCACTTGCACAAATAGATAGGTATCTAATAGATATTTATTTCTTTGCTTGTTTCTAATGCCAATATTAAGCAACAACGGCTATCTACTAAATCAAAACTTGTCTACAAAGGCTAATAAAATTTGAATTCCAAACTACTATGTTAGCTTTGTACTTTACTATTCAACATTTTTAAATACACATTCGGTATAAACAATACCCCTTATACTAGAGATGAACAATAAAAATATAAATACTGTACCTTTACGCCACAACCTCTGTATATAAAATTGATACATAAAATAAATGTCATACAATGTCATACCAACACCAATATTGTAAAAAACATGCTCTAACATTGACTTCAGTACCAATAAACAGATAGAACGAAACACCGCCAATTAAACATAATACCTAAGCACCAAATATAAGATTCATATTCGTGTAACGTCGACCATCACCAAAAAACAAGAGCGAAAGAAAAGTGCACCAGACAGAATTGTTTACTACGGGAAAGTTGATGCGGAATAATTCTGATACAAGAAAATTCGCGAAAAGTTATTTAGAAACCTCCCGAATAAGAAAGAGGGCATTTCCCCAATTCTACTGGCTGAAGTAGATGAATTGCGGTGGAAAAATTGGCAAAAGTGCCAGAACAAAAGTGGTTTCAAACCACAATAATCCAGTACTTACAAAGAAAATACCTTATGCTTTAGAATTGCGTCGTCTGAAATCTGAGCAAAGTAATCTTCTAAATCTACTCTTAGTTATTAATACAAAACTAGTGAAGTTATTAACGGTGCCTCAGTTAAGTTTTAACTATTTCTTTGCTCAAGAGTTTAGGGTAGATAGAGGAAGATTAAACTTGCAAAGAAATGTTGCAGCTTTAGATCAACTAACGTAAGGTGCAATGAAAGACAATAAAACCAACTTTCCCGCACAGCCAACATAGCAAAAGAAAGACCCAAATAAACAACCAAAGAAGCTGGGTTAACAGACACTATAGTACCAGATAAATATACAGGATGTTAAGGAAATGTCCTGTCAAACCCTAGAAGGCTGTACTATTAATCAATACAAGTAACTTAAACTTTTTACTGACGGGCCAACTTTAAAATCGCGAAACAAATAACAGTCCTTGGGGGCTTTCGTGTGATCAAGCTGATAATTTATACTGTGTTATAATCCGCGCGCTATGAGAATGGGACGCGCGCGGTAAGCAAACTCGCGTCGAAGCTACCTTGTCAAAGTAAAATTAAGTATATTTATTTTTCATTTACTTTGACAAGGTTCCATCCCATTCTCATCGCACGCGGATTAAATGTTGTGATTTGTCATGGTTGTCCCTGCATTAAAACTTTAAAACTGTATTGATTTGTAGAGCGACCTTCAACAGTATGAGAGGGGCATTCTGTAACAGCCGTAAAGTGAAGCTTTTGTACAAATGTGTCGTTTGTAAAACTTGGTCCTGCTTACCACATAGGTTCATAAGAGAGCTAGATTTCCTTCCGGCCTTAAAGTTACTCTGGTATGTCGTATACTTAGACCTCCCACGTGTGGCCTGAGGTTCCACCTCATTAACACGCTCTGAAACGGTTTATGGAACTCTCACACATATGGCGCTTTCATCATGCAACGGATCGCGAAAACACAAGTAAAAAGTTCTGTTAGAGATCATGACATGATAGAGTTTTGACTGGATCTTTGTCAAAAGCATGCATCGTACTTCACACAAGCAGGCTCCGAGTTTATATAGGATTTTTATATAATTTATATTGAATTATATGTAAGTATGTATTATGTCGCAAACAAAATTTAATACTAATCTGGCTATAAAAATATGAAACGAATTAATTTATATTTTACATAAATTTGGAATATATTCATTTTATATAAAGTTTTAAAGCTAGATCTGAATATGTATTGGGGTTGATTTGTATGTAAGCGTTCAAAAACCCATTTCTTTAGTTCGCTTCTACAAATAATGGCAAAAATAATATAAAGCAACTATATTTGATAGCGGAGCAAAAAAATATGTGTAGCAACTACTGTATGCTAGAAACACATAAAATATGGAAAAATATGTACTTTGCAAGCTTTCTACAAATCAAAATTATATGAAGCATATAACTACTATAAAATATGAACTATATAACAAAAAAAATATGATCATTACAAAATAGGCTATCGTAATGCGATTTGCAATTTCTTAACTTCATATATTATATTATTATATGCATTTTAAATGGGAAACACATTAATATTGAGATGGGAAAGAAAGTCTTCTTTCAATATACATTAATATATTGTAAGAAGATGAAATTGTGGACTCGTCACGAACTTATAATGTGAATCATATCTTAAAAGTTACCTAAAATACACTTTGTAACGGAAAGTAGTATTCTTTGTTACACAGTGTATAGTGCTAATCGTTGATGTTCATATACCGACCACAGCGAAATTCTTTATACATTTAACAGTTTGCATACAAGAAGCGGTGAGGCTATAATGTCATATGGTGTTCTTCTATTTATAGTTCGTGACGAGTCCAAAAAGGAACTTAATGGCATAAAGGCATTTGCGGTCTTGGGGCGGCGATCGCTTTCTGTTACAAAAAAGTAGTTTTTTTTTTCGATTTTCAAAGGTCTTTACCGTTATTCACATATTTGTAAAGCCAGCATTACAACTTTGATCTTGTCTAAAAACAACTGTCCTACCGCTTGAGGCCTCAGCAAGCGTAGCATAAGGCTAGGTTAGAGCGTATCTATGGGTTAATAGCTCTGTCTATCCCACGCTGCGTCAAACAAAAGAGTGAGATACATATAGTTATAAGCCCATAGATACCCAGCCTTATGCTACGCTAAAGGGGATGTTAGACGGTTCAATTTGCGTTCAATATTGCTGGAAATGGCAATACATTGACCCGTGTAAACACCTTTCCAATGGATTGGAAAGGTATTTAAACGTGGCAATGGAAATGTCGATGGCAATATTGCTTGCCGTCTATGCCCTTTACAGGCCCTGAGAGTCGGAGAGCGACCGCCCCGCCCACACGGGTTAGTGCAGCCAATCGCGCGCACTACGCCGGCGGCCATCTTGTTTCAGAGACTTACCTCGCGAGGTCTTGCAGGAGCCGCGGCGGCCCAGCGGGCCCGAGCTGCCTGAGCTCGGCGACATGCCGCCCCGGTCGTCCACCGGAGAATCTATGGAGTCATCATCAATAATTTTTAACTTAAACTTTCGTGAGCACTGCACATTTTTCTATTAAATCACGGTTTTACTCACTAGTCCCCACCCCACCCCCCGCACCGCAGCTCTCGACGCGCGCGCAGCGGCTACTCAAACGCAGTTCGAGACTATCCGCGGCGTCGCGAGGGCCGTCTCGTTCTCCATGATTAAGGTCTTCGAATGAGAACCGAAACTAGTCGGCTACACCGACAAATTACTAGTGAGTAAAACCGTGATTTAATAGGAAAATCATCTTTTTGTTTTTTCTAAAGCACTAACCCGTGCTAGGGAATATTTTAAACTTATTATAAATGTTTAAAAGGAAAATCATCAATAAATCATTGAAATTGAAATAAGTTTATTCATCACAAAACAAAACACGTCAGTACATTTATCCAATTATCTTATAAGCAGTTGTTTGTGATAAATAGGACCTGGCTCAGCTAAATGCTGTGAGTTTTGATATTCAATCAGTCTCGCTCGGATCTTGGCCAAAACCAAGCAAATTGCCGTAAATGTCGATTTATCTATTTGAAGTTTTGCCATTGCGTAGTATTTATAAAGATCTCTCTGTCATAAAAATGTGTCCCCTGTGCATAGACCTTTGTCATCATCAGCCTGGTGACACCCACTGCTGAGTATAGGCCTATTCATGCTCACGCTACCGCTCACGATCCTGTGTCAGACGCAACCACTTCTTTCCGGCTACTTGGGCTATGTCATCGGACCATCTGGCTGGTGGTCTCCCAACCGATCTCTTCCCCTCTCGCGGTCGCCATTCCACAATGTCTTCGTCCATCTCATCAATGCGTCTAGCCAGGTGTCCTGCCCACTTCCATTTCAAAGACGTTATGCGTTTTCCGACGTCTGCCACTTTTCTGCGGCTTCTTATTGCGACGTTCGGTACACTGTCCAAGAGCTTAATACCGAGCTTTTCTCGCTCAGTGGCTCTTTGGGATTGTAATATGAAATATTAATTAATTAATGATTTTGCCCTAAATGACTAAACAAGGGTGCAAACACATACCTAAATCTAAAAGCCCACTGTGACTTATTGCTGCGATCTAAATGCGCGTCTCATAGTGTTTTACAGTCGCACAGAATCGATACCTCATCATTACTTTGTATACATCGATACAAACGCGCAGTTACATCCCGTCAATATAGATTCCACATCGCGGTAGAATAGTCGTTAGATTGAAATGTTTTGGCGGGTGAGAAGTTAGTCATAGGACGAAGGGTGTGAAACTGTTGACTGAGTAACTCACCATAGACCCACAGCTTACTTCAAAGCTACCAAAATATTGAATCGCACAGTACGTGGGCGAAGGTGTACAGCAGCGATAACATAAAGATATGATAAAGATAAAAAGTATTGATTTAAAAATCACATAAATTATACAGACAGTTACAGTTTCAGTGATTGTAATAATGGTTAGAGTGCAGAACAGTAGGTAATGATTTTTCCGTTGGTCTCCACGCTAGATTTACATCTGTGTTGTGGAGGCCTAGGTTTAGATGACGGGTTTGCGACAAAATCGCGGCAAGAAGTCACAGTGAGCTAAGGCTCTAAAAAGTAAGGTAAACGGTAAATGACACATGCTCAAAAGCCAGCCTTACCTCGGTACAGGCCGGCGCGCTCGGCCAGACTGTCCTGCGAGCCACGGTAGTAGTCGCGGCGCATCGTCGAGACGCCTAGGCCAGGACAACACGTATAGGACACAAGTTGGTACAGTAGCGGTGGGGAAGTAGCTTGCTTTGTGCTGGCCTTGCGACTTTTCAAATAGCTTCATTGGTGCTTGATTTTACTCGTAGTGCGAGCAACGTAATGGTCCTGTCAAACTTTAAATTGAGCCACCAAACTAAACACAACTCAAACATGTATGGGTAATATGATCAAAATTAACAACGCAAAGAAAACAATGATTTCATAAATTTGGTCCAAGCAATGCCAGTCGATCCTATGTCATGTAGGGATCAAAAGATTGAGGAGCCAACTGAGGTTTGAGTATTAGAAATTACAGAAATCGCAAAAAACTTTCTCCATACATTTTGTTGGGAAAGTAAGAAAAAAAACACTGAATTTAATTTTTTTGCAGTTTATAATATCTCAAAAAGTTATGGATGGACTCCTAGGAACGTTTTCCTGTAACTATAGTTATAAAGGCCCTTACTGCCCCGTTTCAAAAATACACCCTGTATACGTTGCTGGCATTGATGAGTAGATTGACCCCATACTAAAGTATGGCAGGACCTTACTTTAACACGTTATAATGATAAGAATGAGGAAGGTCGCAATCGCAAGGCACTGGTCATTTCGTTGTACAAAAAGGAAACTACTTTCGTCATTCTTGATATAATGGATGTGTAAATTTATTGTACAATACAAAAACAAAAGCTACGTTTGACACATCCATTCTACCAACTATTTAAACAAGGTGTTACAAAAGTACCTAACTCTTTTTACAGGGTATAACCTACTGGTCAACAGGATGTCAAATCTGTAAAAAAAAGTTGAAAAAATCAATTTTTATTTTATAATTTCAAAATTGAAAAAAATTCATTACTTTTTGTTTTTGTTATTAGCTCAAATTTAAAAATATGTTTGTGCCTGTAGGTGCATTTACATACCTTTGATTTGTTAAAACATTGTGAAAGTCAATGAAAACAATATTTAAAAAATACTTTTCTCCCGCCACATCGTTCACATTTGATTAATTAAAAAATTAACGGAACGACATAGAGCAAAAAAAAAATTTTGGTTGTGATCCCTATCACCGGGTGCTATTACCCTGTAAAAAGAGTTAGGTACTTTTGTAACACCTTGTATTGCATTTCATGCTAAAAAGGAAAAACTAAACACTGGGGTAAAGCTATATTGTGTTAAGT
The DNA here is from genome assembly GCA_949319315.1 of Zelleria hepariella. Taxonomy (NCBI): domain Eukaryota; kingdom Metazoa; phylum Arthropoda; class Insecta; order Lepidoptera; family Yponomeutidae; genus Zelleria; species Zelleria hepariella. Next base: position 13,612,640 of record OX439383.1, on the reverse strand, counting down.
GCTCAACGATGATAAACAACAGACACAAGAGTGAGTAGGGGACAAAAACTATAGCTTTTGTGGCATAAAAAAGAAAAGGGACATTCATTCAAAAAGTATCAAAAAGGAACATTTAAAGCTAGATTGAAATAACAAGGTTCTTTGATTTGGCAACCGAGAGATAACGCTTACCATTGCCATGATAACCGGGCAAGGACCCAATAGAACTAATCTATAAAAAAATACAAAAAAATATTTTGTCTAGTAATTATTGAGCGGCGCAGACAGAAGGCGTCGCCATGAAAACGCGACGCAGGCGGAACGCGACGCTGGGGGAAAGCGACGGCGCCGCCAAAATTCATTAAAAACGGACGGACAAACAGACAGAGGAGGCAGATTAATAGGGTCCCGTTTGGCACCCTTCGAGTACAAAACCTTAAAAACGATGTAGGAAACCGGACACAAAAAAAAGACACTAACCGCCAACATTTTCACTCTTCCGCAGAGAGCGACCGTATATTTGCAAGATTTTTTTCCAATAGATGAATTAGGCATGTCCCAGGCACTGCAGCGCCGAGTGGTCATGAAAGTGCCACTGGACGCTGTATAAATCATCTCATTATGTAGATGTAAAGGCCTTAGTATTTTTTTCCAATAACTTAGATTCCCGTTCACGCTTTTTGTTTTAAATAATTTTATTCAAAATAAAGCTACACCGCTCACTTTCCAAACCAAAGAACCTTCGGAGAAACAGCACCCACACATTGGTACTCACCGGTAAGATTGGTACTCGAGGGCTGTTTGCTCCCCAACAGGCCTTCGGCGGCCTGCAGCGCTCCGCTATCCACGTGGATAGTCTTGGGGCGCGCCTTGCCGCCGGCGGCGCGTTGCCGCAGTCGCGCGCCGCTTGGGGGCGCCGTCTGCGCCGGGGGCGCGCCGCCCGCCGCCCTTATGGACTCGTAGTACTCGGTCTTGTCAAGAGTCTTGCCCTGAAAACGGGAACGCAATGAGACCTAAATCCTTTGGACTCAGGACTTACGCGGTAGAACAAAGTAAACTGATCTTGAGAAAACTAAGGCCCCATAGTAGTCCGTAACCTATGAACTAACGTTGGAAAAAAAAACAATACGTTTTCTTGACAAAACGGGAACCTGTAAGACCTGAAGCCTATCTTAGCAATTTTACGTAAATTTTGTTAAATCTCTGAGGTAGGAGAATCGCGCTGAAAGTGAATGTTTTACGGACGACAACTAAACATTTTTTTAATGCCTTTTTTGTCAAAACGGGAACACAAGACCTGAATCCTACCTGAATCCTTGGGAATTATATTTCAGCCGATCCATTAATACAGGGAGATTATCAATACCGCCGATCCATGAATACGAGAAATACAGGGCTCGATGACGCACTAGTCCGTTCTTCTAGTTATTGTAAATTTTGTTGCTGAGAAGTCTTTAGGACGCAGAATCAATTCCGAGAAATGCAGTAGGTCGTAGAAAAGACATATCCTGTCTTTGAACAGGCCATTTGAATGGTGCTGGTGGGTGGAATGGTTCTTAGAGCTGGTCAACGGGAAATATTAACAAATGGCTCCTTCGGATTTTTAAAGTCTCCTTTCGACCTTATTTCTTTAGTCAAAGGCCTACTTTGGCCTGACCTACCTCTCTCTCGGCCTCCTCGACGGCTTTCTTGAGCTTGTACTGCTGCAGGATGATCTCCCGCCGCCTGGCTTGCTCCTCCTGGAAACAAGAATACATTTCTAAGGCCCGTAAGATCAATCACAGTTTAAACTCAGACCATAGATTAAACCTCGCATTTTGTATGAAAATTAATCGACAGATAGGGTTTAATCTAGCCTTTTTGGTTTAAACTGCGATTGAACATACGGGCCTAACTGCCGGTTTCTGAATTGAGAAATTCGCTAAGCAAGCAGTTAAGTATCGTTCTGCTTCTGCAGATTTCTCGCAAAAGAACGTGACAGAACGGTATAATTTTCAATTCAGAAACCGGGCCTCTGTGTGATATATGGGGTAGTAACTAATTAATAATACCAAATCATTGTGGGTAGCTTGGTTTCTTCCTCTTCGAAATAAATGTTGTATCGGATGGACGCGTTTTACTGAGCTCCCCAAATAAGCTAGATGCAGATCTACAACCTATTTTACACTAAGCATTGACTGAAGTTAAAGAAGTCCGAAATTCTAAACTGCTGAGCATTGGGCACTGTCATTGGGAATCCTCAGAATTATCTGTCACTTCTTTAGCAAGAGCAACATTATTGTTGTCTGTAAGATCACCCTGTACTATGTGAGGAGCGGATGACCATACTCCTCAACCTATAAAGTCACGTGTTCTGCCGGACCATGGTTGAAAGCTGTTTAAATACTCAGCAACTGAAAAAAATTTGCTGGCGCGATGCAGGATTCGTAACGAGGTAGCCCTTATTAACTAAACAATAAGTACCTTTCTGGCCTGTTTCTGCTCTTGCACGTGTTCTTCCCTGGCCTTCCTTGCGGCGGCGGCGGCCTCCGCCCGCGCGCGCGCCTCCTCCGCCCGCTGTCGCCTTTGGAGTGAGAGTAGCATTATGCGCTCCTTCTTGCGCTCCATCTCTTCAGCTGAGTTCTGTGGGGAACGGTTGCTTGAATAGGTAACTTGCAAACAGAAAACAGATAGCAATTTTGGCTGTCAATCTTCTACCACAGTGGTTAGGAGAAATGCTTTTTTATGGCTTGGTTAGGAGTCCTTTGAGCCAAAAACACTTTCTACAAATGTTACCACAGATAGCACATTGCTAATACGATCGTTTCAAGGTACGATATGTGAAGATTTGAGAAATTTTCTGTTAATTATTTTAGGGTAAAAACTAAACTTCAAACCTGCCGTGGACGACTTAGCAAGCCTTTGCCTTGTCTATGATCGCCGTAGATAACATTATAGGCATTTAATCTGCCGATTTTAATACAGTAGCTAATTTTACTCTTCTTGGATGGCTAAACGACCTGGGGCTTAAGTCTGTAAGGCAATGGCGTGTCAATGACATCCCAGTAGAAGGACAAAATCGGGCTTTCCTCGTTTTTCTCCTACAACCAGCAAACTAATCCTCTAGAATTAGAATCTGAATATTCTTTGCTGTACTACAAAAATATTAAAAGGACCGATAGCATTCATAAATCTTAAGTAAGCCGTCAACTGGGAGCCCATTTTGGCACTATTGCGTTGCAGACTCAGGCCCCTGCTAGGGGAGCACAATGTCACGATATTTTTTTATCCCCTCATCGGCTATCGCCATCTTGCTTTATTTCACCGCGTGAAGCGAGATGCCGCTACCCTATAGTGGGCGTCTAAAGGACTTCATTTAAGGCTCCGTATAAGGCTAACTAGCGCCACCAATGTTAAAAAAATCATATCTTCATTTAGAAGAAGTTTCTGGAAAAATCCTAAGATGAGCCTATGCGCCATGCTTTTCTAGATTTTTAAGTGTAGATACCCTCTTCGAAATTTACTTTTAAGCTAAAAAATTTTCGATAACCGCCAAAAACGGCCGTTTTTGGCGGTTATCGAAATTTTTTTAGCTTAAGACTAGAAATTGAGTTGGGTACCTACACTTAAAAATCTAGAAAAGCATGGCGCATAGGCTCATCTTAGGATTTTGTCAGAAACTTCTTCTGAAGGGAGATATGATTTTTTCAACATTGGTGGCGCTAGTTAGCCTTATACCGAGCCTTCCATAAGCCTGACGTTACACTTAGATGTTACATTCATATTGCAGTGTTGAATTTTATAGCTCTCATGTTAGATAGGATTAAAAGCATTTTAACACCCAATCGACATAACGATTCCAAAACGGGGTAATTTTCGGAGGTCACAAAATAATACAAAGCAGCACGAAGTACAATGACATTGACAAAGAATCATCAAACAAAATAATGACGACTATTATTTCAAACATCACCACATGCAGTTATTGAAATTGGAGAAACTATATGCCAAGATGGAATTACCTGTAACATCTGTGCTGGCTGTATGAGTGTCCATGGTTTGTGAAATAGAAACATAATAAACAATGATAAATATTTGCAACAGTACAAAGCTACATTGAGATAGAAAAGAGAGAGAGAGAAATGTGTAGGTAGAGTGACCGATACCCAATATTTCTTACAATAAGATTGAATTTAATGTGCAATGGTAAATAACAGAAGCACCTATAGTGTCTGAAATCTTTAACTATTCTAGTCTTTGTCGCGGCTAAAGTCGTAGCCCCGGCTATAGTCGCAAGCCCCGGCTAAAGTCGTAACCCCAGCTTAAGTCGTAGCCCCGGCTAAAGTCGTAGCCTCGGATTTGTGGGTTGTTTCTTATCGGGTTCAGATTCATCTCCCCGATGACTAGGGCCGCGGGTTCAGCCACCGGTCGCTGTCGGGGCGTGTCCACTTGTCTCCCCATGTCGTTGGGTCTAAAGTCGTTGTCCCGTTGTGTGTCCAGGTTGCTCGCGCGGTGGACCGTGAAGGGTGGCTCGTCTTGTGGAAGGCGGTCGTTGCTGTCAGAAGTCGTGGCCCTGGCTAAAGTCATAGCCACGAATATAGTCGCAGCCTCAGCTAAAGTCGAAGTCCCGGCTAAAGTCGTAGCCCCGGCTAAAGTCATAGCCCCGGCTAAAGTCGTAGCCCCTGCTAAAGTCGTGGCCCCTGCTAAAGTCGTAAGCCCGGCTAAAGTCGTAGCCCCGGATTTGTGGCTTGTTTCGTTCCTTACCGGGTCCGGGTTCATCTCCCCGATGACTAGGGCCGCGGGCTCAGCCGCCGGCCGCTGTCGGGGCGTGTCCACTGGTCTCCCCATGTCGTTAGGTCTAAAGTCGTTCTCCCGTTGTGTGTCCAGGTTGCTCGCGCGGTGGACCGTGAAGGGAGGCTCGTCTTGCGGGAGACGGTCGTTCCATTGAGGCTCTGGACTTCGACGCTCGGGACTGCGGGTTCGAGAGAGGGTATTGGATCAGTATTTGGGGATAATAAAGTCACATATTTAGTAAGCTGTAAGGGACAAGAAAATTAAATTTCAATCAGTTGGAATTACTATTACTATGATTTATACCCATGTCGGTCTCAATTGTTTTATCGGCAGTACCGACAAAATTACCAGTCCTTTGTAGGCGGATCATATTTAAGTGCACAAGTGGGCGCGCGTGTAATATTTAGAAATATAATGAAACACCCTTTGCCTTCGAAGCCTTGAATATTACTGAAAACCACATGGCGGCCCCATGGCAAAATGATGGCGACGCAAACATACAAGGCACGTTTTGGGTAGGATATTTCTTTATCATGTCATTTAAATACTATTGTAAAATGTCTACTAGTTTACTTTTTTATGCAGAAAAGTTGTTGCCATATTTCGCTTGCCATTAGCAAGCTCCAAAAATCCACCACCCACCTATGAAACTCTGTCTGCGACCGCTCCTTTTTAGGCGACATTCGCTTAACCCTCAACGGCGGTTTAGGCCGTTTAGGGGCTTCATTATCGAAGGAGATATAGAACCCCTTCTCGTTCTGCTCGTCCTCTTGCTCTAGCTGCTGGAAGGAGTTCCGATTGAGCGAAGGCCGCGTCGGCGACGGTATCCGGTAGGTGCGGGTACCCGATGAGATGTTGAGCCGGTTGATACCTTGTCGAAGCGCGTCCTGGTAAAAAAAATCTGATATAGCGTTTGAAAAAGAATAAAATATCTTTGCTACTCGCGAATACTCATAAATAACAGAAACTAAATAACGCAACATTTTTTTTCATCTCTTTCGACCTCGTTTTGCTCTTGGTTCATATACGTTGTGTTGGTGTCTTGAGCTGTTGTAGGCTGACGCTCTCGGGCCGCCGCGGTGTTTCGACGGAGGGTTGTCTCTGAGGTGTCTTCTCTGAGTATAGCTGGGGTTTTAATGCAAGAACCTTTTTATTTTTTATCCTTACCTCTTCCTCTGACCCAATGATGGAGATGTTTTGTGGTTCCATGTCATCTGGAGGCGGTTGCGTGGGTGTTTTCAGCTGATGAAGGCTGAAAGGCTGTATCTGAGTCACTGGAAGCCTGGAACTGGAACTGGCACTGGAAGCAAAGGCCTACGTTTTTTTACCTCTTCCGCTGACCCAATGAAGGAGATGTTCTGTGGTTCCATGTCGTCTGGAGGCGGTTGTGTCGGTGTTTTGAGCTGTTGAAGGCTGACGCTCTCGGGTCGCCGCGGTGTTTCGACGGAGGGTTGTCTTTGAGGTGTCTTCGCCCTTCGTTGTGGGCTGGCTAAAGGTGTCGATTGCGAGTATTGTTGCGGGTTTATCACAGTGTAGCTGAGGTGGTTCTGCTCCCGATCCTCGTGGCCGTTCTCGTAGCGGTCTTTGTTGTAGTGGACCTGGAGAGAAAAAAAATAGGTATTGGGCTGGGCTGGCTGGAAGAAATTTCTATAGAAATAAGTCCGCCCTTGTACATAATAGCCCGGTTTCTGAGTTGAGAATTTTACTAAGCACATACTTACGTATCGCTCTGTCACGCTCTTTGGTGAGAAATCTGCAGAGACAGGACGATACTTACCCATTTGCTTAGCAAAATTTTCAACTCAGAAACCGGGCCTAAGTCTCACATCTCTGTTACTTAAGTAAATCTTTTTAGTTTTTGTGCAAAAAAGTGTAACAAACAAAGAATAGATCACAGTAACTTTTTTTTTTAAAGTGGCAGTCTTTGGAACACGGTTTATTGGAGGAGCACTGATGGCGGAATGGCATCTTCGAGAGGGGAAGAGATGGGTAGACAGACCACCAGCCAGTTGGTCTGATGACATAGACGATAAATCCGGAAAGCAACACTGTTGTTGTTGTTGCAGCTACTGCTGTTAATTCTGCGGCTACTGCTGCTGTTGTTGCTATTGCGGATGCTGCTGTTGTTATTGTGGCTGCTTTTGTTGTTATTGTGGCTACTGCTTCTGCTGTTGTTGCGGCTACAGCTGTTGTTATTGTGGTTGCTACTGCTACTTTGGCTATTGCTGCTGTTGTTACGGCTGCTGCTGTTGTTTTTGTGGCGGCTGTTACTAAATAAAATTACATACCTGAGTGGGCTGTTGGTTGGTCCGGTCGTGCAATACGAAGCCTTGCGGGTTCCAGCCGCGGTCGGGTGGTGGGTCGCGCTGTTGCTGATATTGGTGGGTTGGCTGCTGTTGATGTTGTTGTTGTTGTTGTTGTTGTGGCGGTTGTTGTTGTTGCTGCTGCTGCTGTTGTTGTTGGTGAAGCTGTAACGGAGAAAGGGATTTGGTTATTTGAAGGGCGACGGGAAATATTTTTTTTTTGTACAGACGGCCACACGCTAGGATACCCCTTTTTGTTCGATTGGCGCCCTTATGCCGCGCGCGGTAAGAGCTGCCAAGGGGTATCTGTGACTGTGGCCGACCGTACCACGATTTGTTGCTTAAATAATAGTGGGACTGCCGTACTCCGTCCCGTTATCGAGTTACGGTAGGGAGGCTGGAAGTGTTGTTTGGAGCCAATGTTGGCCATGTGTTTGGCTCCAATCACTGACTCAAACATTTTGAACACCGCTGTCAAAGTTTTAGGTGAAAACGTTGTCTGATGCGTCTGCAATTCGGGCGACTAACCTAAGACTTTTTAGCAAGCTACAATGTGAACCCACCTGCCGACCCCGTAGCTCAATATTTTCTTGCCGTATCTCAGTCCCGGTACTGCGGCTTGGTCGTGGAGCCAATGTTGGGCACCTTTTTGGGCCAAACCTTGGCTCGAACCTTTTGAACGTGACTGCTCCAGATTCGAACAAGGCCTATAATTCTTCAGTAAGAAGGACGAATTTGGCGTCTTTCTCGCTCCATCCCCAAGCCTTTCCAGCGAATGAAAGCGAATGTGCACATGCGGCGTGGACCCAAATGTAGGCTTCTTTCTGCCTACCTTTCTCCCTGGCTAAAAACATTTGTCCGTGACCGTCCCAGTGTCGAGCAAGGAAGATGTCTAATTCTACCGCAATAAGGGCGATTTTGGCATCTTTCCTGCTCTAATCCAAACCCTACAGTAAGCTCACCTGCCAGCCCCTTAGCTCTGTATTCTCGTGCTGTAGCTGCGCATGCTGCGCCCACGTCCTTCTTTGGGGCTGCGCCGGCTGCACCAGCTGTTGTCCCTCGTGTAGGTAGAACTGTCCGGGACTGCCGTACTCCGTCCCGTAGTTAACGTCCCGGTACTGCGGCTCGGTCTCATACTGAGGGTAGGGCGGTTGGAAGTGCGGCGTGGTCGGTATGTGCGGCGTGGAGCCAAAGTTCGGCCCCTGCCGGCTGACGTTGTGCTGAGAGCTGAATTGGCTGTGCTGCGGGCGGAGAAAGCGGTGCGTTAGTCGGTTGGTGGCTTTATCGTCGGGGCTAGAGGTATGAGCCGGGTTTTCACAGTCTTATTTTACTACAACCAACAGCGCCATCCAAGAAAATAGACGCCTCTGATTGGTCAATTCCATCCGAGCCAGAGACAAGCTCGCTAAAATGTAAACGCTCGGATGGAACCGACCAATCAGAGGCATCCATTTTCTTGGATGGCGCTCTTCGTCTTTTATAATTTGACTGTGAAAACGCGGCTTTATATAGCACCTGCAGACTCGGTTTTTGTCTACGGTTGTTGTATAGATTATGGTATGTAAATATAAACTTTAAATTAATACATACTTCTATTCTAAACGGGTCTAATTCTGCTTTTAAAAAAATCGCCGCGTTTCAACGCATTTAGAATAGAAGTGAGGTTGATAAATGCAGACAAAAACAAGGGTCCGCGGTTGCCATCTTAGCTCAGCGGGGCGATGTCCCGTCTTAAGAATAGAATAGAGGGCAGTGTAAGCACCAAATAGCGCAGACAGGCAGGCGTTTGGGTGCGACATTGCGTCAAAACATTCATTACAGCTGTAAATCATTTCTTTGTAAGGTTAAGCATGATCAAGCAACTGAGCTAATTGCTGCTGCAGCTGCGACTGCGCTAATTGCTGCTGCAGCTGCGACTGCGCTAATTGCTGCTGCAGATGCGACTGCGCTAATTGCTGCTGAAGCTACGACTGCGCTGATTGCTGCTGCAGCTACGACTGCGCTAATTGCTCTGAAGCAGCAATTAGCACTGTCGCAGTTGTAGCTGCCATTGCTGCTGTTGGGAGGGAAGGTCTCTTACCAGTTGAGGAAGGCTGGGTTGGACCAACTGCTGGAACGGCTGCGGCTGCTGCGGCGCCCACTGCTTGGTTTGCAGCTGCTGCTGTTGCAACTGCGCTAGCTGCTGCTGCAGCTGTGATTGCTGCTGCTGCAGGGCGGTTTGTTGCTGTTGGGGAAAAGTGTTTTTTTTTAGTTTTTAATTTAGTTGTTATTTACATTGAATGGACTTGTTTTTTTGGAACCATGCATTTGCATAGCTTTGAGTTGTTAAAACATTGAGAAAGTCAATGAATGTTTTCATATCCAACAAAATTTTTTTCGCCCGCCACAGCGTTTACATTTTATAAATTCTAAAATGCACGGAACGTAACAGAGCAAAAAAAAAGGATATGATTCCTATCACCGGGTGCTATTACCCTGTAAAAAGAGTTAGGATCTTTTGAGACATATTGTATTGGATGGACGAACAAACCTGTTGCTGCAATTGCGTTTGCTGTTGCTGTTGTAGCTGCGACTGTTGCGTTGAGAGGCGCGCAATGTCGCTCTGTATATCTTGGAGGTTTGAGTTCATTCTGAAAGACGAGGGGCGGTCAATGTGCAAGGCGCTCTAAGCGAAAGCTGTATTACCTATTTACATGGCTGCCGTACATTAAAAAAAAACGTTTTTTTTTTTTCAGGCATCTATATGGCCCATAAAGTACAGTAACATTTACATTTTGACATTTACACTTACTCGTATTAGTTAACACGCATACAACGTACAGAATTTGACAAAAGTTTTAGATAGATTTCTTGAAAACCGGCTTGGATAATGAGGTTTTTAGTAATGTTACTTTTAAGTGTGGCCAAGAATGTCGTAAAAAAATGTATAACGTCATAAAATCTGAATGGTTACCGTAAAAACACATGTGTGAAATATTAGTACACATGAGAAACGAAATAATCGTGACATTTCTAGTCCATTGATTTAAACTTTTCAATGAGTTTGACAGAAAATTACTGAAAACAATGGCGATAAAATACAACGTAATAAAAACATAACCCTCCTTATTTAGACAGTCGGGTAAAAATTTGATTAAATGTAGGCAATAATCTAATAATGGATTTGCAGCTACGCTTTTCTTAGGAGGCAATCTAAAGGCAATAAGTATCTTTGAATGTCATTACAAGCAAACTCACTTGGTTTTCAATCTGTTGACAAAATAAAATCAAGTTAAAGGGTAAAAAATATATTAAGTACTGAAGAAGCTATATTCTAGAAGGTACGACAATGGCAACAGTTATCAGTGGTGAATTGAGCAAATAGTCCTTCGGGTCTGTGTGTAAGGGTTATCTTAGTAATCGATCCACTGACCACTATTGCGAATGTCGTTATCGAATAGGCTGGCTGGTTAAAGTTTACTTACTTGGCTATAGATTGTTGGTACTGTTCCAACGCAACCGTGTCCACGGTTGTATTCGGATGGTCCAAGGGCATTTCCTGAAGGAATATAATTACTTTAGTATCTGGCCTATCTTCATAGCAGATAACATTGTATTTAATGTGACAGTAATAATAAAAGTAGTCCATAAAAGTAGTCTGGAGGGAAAGCCCAAATTTTCAGTTTTTCTATTTTGTAGCTAAACTGAGATATTTTTGTTAAGCAATTTTTATAATTATAAAATAGTACTCTTTTCATTATTCTAAACAACAAAACAACAATAATTAAGCGGATTTAGTTTTCTGGTCGAACAACCAGAGGTACTGAACACGATTCACCCTGATGCTTGAGGACTTCCCTATAACTGAACCTTTTATACTCTACATTAGACATTTTGATGCCGCAATATAATTGTGCTTATAGCGACATCCCTGGACATAAAATGTAACTAACTTGTCTAAACAGGTACCTTACCAAAAAACTAGAAGTTCGAGCAAATCTCATAATCAGATAAATTATTGTTGTTTAGACTAATGAAAATAATACTGTTTTATTGAAGTGAAACAAAAATCGCTCTGGAATCTAGACCTTAGGTCCTAATAATAATTAAGCCTAGGGATTCTAATTTTACGGCTCGTTTTTAGCAAAAAACGCATCCAAAAAGTAGATGTTTTTTTTTTCATTGCCCGCGCTAGTGTCCCTTCCCCGTCGCCTTAATCTAATACTTGTGACAAAACATGCATTTTAGTCCCACACACAACATGCGACAAACATTATCCCATCTCCAACAATATTTTTACAAAACAAGGGAGTCTTCTTCTCAGCGATCAGGGAGTCTTCTTCTGAAAAATCAGCTTTATTATTTTTGTGTTTTTTTTTAAATCATGTATTGCCGTGAAACAAAAATTTCTGAACAAAAATAACTCAATGTGCAACAAAATTGAAAAAACTGAAAATTGTGCAGTTCCCGCAACCCTACTTCAGTTGAACCTTAAGAGCCTTACGATATCCGTAATTTCGGCAGCAAAAATACCCCGCACCCCTTTTCCTTTGCTCCCGAGTGTGCGAAATGCACCCTTAACACCTACCTGCGCCGGCGCATGCCCCTCCCCCCGCTCCTCAGCCGCCTCCTCAGCCGGCGTCCTGGCGCCCTTGCCCTGCAACACGCGTGCAACACCGCCACCGTAACGACACGCGCACGCAACGGCGACGCTGCGTGGCGCGTGCGTGGGATCATGCGTTGGGGACTGTTGCTTGCGATATGACGGTGGTTAGACGATATCCGCGATATTCAGACGAAATTTTGATTGAAACGCGGTTAATTAATTGAAAATATACGTATATCCAACTTTTCAGCTGCGCTGCAGCAGAGGCCGCGGTTTCGAACGAAATTATTAAATACTATTTGTACTTTGGTAATGATGTATACCTAGGAGAGGCGCTTTCTTTTCAAGTAAACCACCTTCAAAGACTTCAATAGATGATGCTGATCATATTATCCAAAGTAAGCAATATGCTTTGCGGCTGCCTGCGATTATCTGTGCGACAAACTTGACAGCCGAACGCAGTGGCGGATCCAGGATTTTGATTTGGGAGGGGTTTATCAAGATAAAGTAAACACAAAAAAGCATACAAAATTTGGTAGGTAGGTACGCTGTGTGCGGGCACCCCCGCACCCCCCGGCGGCTTTCTGGGATCGAGTTCTGCGTTCTGGGACCCTATTTTTTTTATGGTGGGCCGCTTTTGGGGGGCTTGAGCTCCTTAGCCCCCCTCTAAATCCGCTACTAGCCGGACGCATTTTTCTTCCTTTGTAGACAGGATCAACGCCATCTACCGAGGACTTCGGACTGACAAGAAAACGCCTCGGTTGCCATGAACACGTGTTTTTAACTCTTTTTTTACAGCCATATTGCAAGCAACAAAAACAAACCGTGAGTGACAGTGTGGGTACGTAATCTACCCTAAATCGTGGGGGATGGTTCCATTGAGTTAGATTTGTACGATGCTAACCTCTTTTTATAGGACTCGACTGATTGACGGACGAAAGTGCAAGAAAAATCTTTCTTTTCTTTGAATATTTGTCTCTATAACCCGTGCCAATAAAAAAAAAACATTTAGGATGAACACGCAAAACACGCGCCCTCTCGCCCTTATTATATACAATCAAAGCGAGACAACGCTAGTTTTCAAGTTCATTCTAAATGTTTTCTTTATTGACACGGGTTATATAAATGGTCAATCAGTTCAGTCATATAAACAGAGGCCACGGCAGGTCACTTTCACATATTTACTGTGCTATGTGTAGGGTATGTTCATACATAGGTACGAGTAAATGGCTTCCCAGAGGATTCAAACAGTGAAATGACGAATTGCTGATAAACTGCGAGTGGATTTTGAACTTCAATACTACGATATCAAAGTAAAAATTTTAAATAACAAAGTAATTGAGTAACTAATTGAATAATGGAGCATGTATCGGAAAATATGAGTGACAGATATAAATAAGCAGCGGAATGTAAATTACCTACTTTCTTACAGTTCATACTTACAAGTTGAAGCTTCATAGTTATTCGCTACAAAAGTAATTAGTTTATAAATGTTCGTAATAAAAAAAATGCTTCTCTGCGTAATACTTGGCAAAAGTAATGATTCAGTATGCTTTTATCATTAAAAATATATCGAAATATACCCAAATACTAATTTATATAACTTGAATAAAGCCGTGTGTAATAAGCTCGTATAAAATGTAACAAAGCTATTGAAAAAAATCTTTAAACTGTCCAACTTTGGTTTTAATTCCTTGCAAAAAGTGACGCGGACAATAGCAAACGCACCACGCTTTGAAATTAGACCTTGTTAGTACATAATACGGTTTAGATGCCGCACACACTGCCCGGAGTTCTGCGTTCCACGATCAGAGTTCTGCGTTCCGCGTTCTTTCTAATGTATGGAACCGTTCACACTAAAGCGTTCAGAACGCGGAGTTCTCGTGAAGAAAATCTGAGAACTCTGAACTCGGAATGCAGAACGCCGGGGCAGTGTGTCCGGCCCCTTAATATTGTTCGTAATTTAATCGTTTCCTTTTTGTATGGAATCATAAAACTGGATAGAAAAATGTGAAAGTGTAACGTAAAAGGTCTAAGAATGTCTAGGTAGTAAAAGGATCTACGAAACGAACTAAAACAAGGGTTCCAAAACTTAGGGCACCTTCATTTGGCCACTCACCAAAGAGGTCTGCTGGTATTGCAATAAGGTTTCCTAATGAAATAGAAAAATAGGTTTTATACTCTGTAAAATTAATTCAACAAATTGTAAAAATCATAAGTAAGGGTTTAGTAACGAAGTGCTACCGATCCTTGTGTATTTGAGTATTTTGTGTTACCTTCAAATTCAAGGGGTATTATAGATTTTGTATGCTATCATTACACCAATGTCCCTTATTTTACAATGAAAAACTTCATAAGTCTACTTTAAATTTAAACACCAAAGTACATCACTTCAAGTCACGTTCGATTTAAAAAGAAACGTAGTCATTGGCCGAATACATTTCCAACTGGCCACTAACTTCACAGCCATTCAAATTCAGAAGAGAAAAAAAAACTGCACATTAAAAAGACAACTGACAAACTAAACATATTCAGCCAATAACCACCAACTTCTCAAGAAACAAAACACTACCACGTCCGTCCACATTCCAACCAAATTCTAATTCCGTTCCAAATTCGAAACTCACCCTCGTGACGGCTTGCAGGAAGGCCTGCTGGCCGAGTTGCTGTCTCTGTCTGCTAACAGCGACCTCCATGCGTCTTTTCTCCTGCTCTATCCTGCGGCGCTTCTCCTCGAGCTTTAGCCGTATGTTGTTCAGTTGCGCAGCCATCGCGCCGCCGGACGCGCCGTCGTCCGAGTTTAGGTTGTCGTCTCCATCTTGGAAAGAAACAAGATAAATTAAAAAATATTTATTTAAAAACCACATAACTTATAGATATAGTAGTTAGTTTCAGTGATTGTAATAATGGTTACAGTGCAGTACAGTAATGATATTTATTTATGAAATCTTTATGTTCATGATGGAATGATATGGGCTGTTGACTTGAACTACCTAATTACTTTAGTGTATTGGTTGGATGTATGTAGGTATGTTTAAGATATAACTTAGTACCTATAATGAGCGCCAAGCCAACAAACTGCTTTGCAGTTGGCGAAAAATGTAAACTTTTTGTCTTATGGTAATACCATAAATAAAATGAAATCATGATATTTATGAAATCACTGACAAAGACTGAAGAGTGCTGAAGATGAGTGGGATAGTGAGGTAGAGAAAGAGTACAGCACATCGACTTTACACGCGTGCAGTCTATTCAGTTGCTTTACGGGCGACTTTGCGACGAAAATGTAAAAAGTTGTGGTTTTCCGCCGGTCTATCTGGAGCTCAATGCCACGCAATAAGAAACACTATCCCAATAGGAACAAAGTCGACACTCACTCGGCTGACTCTCCTGCTGCATGAACTGCTGTTGCCACGTGGTAGTATTGGGCGGTGGAGTGGAGAAGGAGGTGGTTTTCCGCCGGTCGATCTGGGGCTCGACGTCCGATTGGCCGAACGGTGATTGGAGGCCTGCGGACAACCAATCAGGAGCGTTCTTTAGGAACTTTTTCCATTGTCCGTCGTCGCACCGACAACGCAGCGACCCTCCCCCCGCTTCGTCTCTTGTCCGTCGATCCGTTGAAACAACGCGCGCGACGACGCAACGCACCAATGGGGCCTCGCCCTTAGTTGGATCCGCACGATTGACCTTTTCCTGTGGGCTAGACTGACTAAGCTCTCAGGGTGGCATAGGTGCTGGGCAAGCCTGTTCCATCTAAACAATGTCCCAGCACTGCAGCGTCCGAGTGGTCCCTTCACCGATCTAGTGTGAGTTTATGAGAATTATTTAGATGCAAAGGCCTCAGTTTTTGGTCCTCTTGTCTTAGTGAGATTAGAAAACCATTCATTTCAAATCTTTTATGGCAAGAGACGGCAGCGAATTCGTTCGCCAAACTTCTAGGAGTGTTTCTGCTACAAACAACTAAGCTGTTCTATACATTTGGTGCAATGCAGTGCATTTTGTGAAGAAAGATACGTTGCATGAAGTTTGGGTTAAACTGCTGCCTAAGTCGAAAGTCGCCTTGCGTCGACCAAATTAAGAACGGTATGGCGAAAGGCCTAAAAATACTCGTAACTGGCGAGCGTGGATGCAGAAGTGAGTAAATTGGAATGAAACGTATAAACGGTTCGCGGCACTTCGCAAACATTAACCTGTCTTTTCCTACCCGTCCAGCATATGAGTGATGTGTGTTATATTTGTAAGTGATTTTTAATTAAAAACTAAGGGTAAGTTTCATACCTTGCTGATCCCCATTTCTAAACTTATTCAGTTCCGCGAAGCTCATCTTGCCGCCGTCTCCGTCCGTCGTGTCCCTATTCAGAAAGAACCCGCCATCGCCGCCGCCTTTGTTACTGAAGTAATTCTTATTCAACGTTATCGTATCACTACTGAGTTGTCTCTTGATCGGATAGTAGTTTTCTTGCTGCGGTTGCGAGTTCTGTCGTTCGATTGGCGGTCGGGGGCTGTCTTGGGCGCCATTTTGAAAGTCCCCGTGGAAGAATTGTATGGAGCCGCGGCCATCTTGGCGCGACGAGCGGAGAGGCGGGTTGTAAGTATCCACGGGGCCTGCGAAAGAGAGAATTGGGCTTTGTTGTGTGGTGCTAGGGTTTAGTTTGCTTATGTCGATGTTATGTACAGCGGCGCCTGGAGAGAAGATGGTTTGGGTTTGTTGGGAGGCGATAGAGTTTAGTTTCCTTTGGTCATGTTATGTACAGGGCCTCAAGTCTGTAAGGCAGTTGTTTTTCTTTTTATTGGATCATTTGTGAGAAAAAACTTAGCATTGCATGTTGAAAATAACGGTATTTGTAAAGAGAGTGTAAAGAGTGTGAAGAGAGCGTAAAATGCTACTTGAACACAAAGGCGTGTGACCGACACACGCTCGGATACACCATTTTGTACGATTGGCGCCCTTATGCCGCGCGCGGTAAGCGCTACCATGGGGTATCCTAGACTGTCGCCGACCGTACGTATTGAAAACAGCCTTTTCGTACAACTTCCATCATATCAAAAATCACACATTCAGACTTGAAGCCCAGATGGTTCGGTATTTGTTTAGTTTGATGTTTGATGAATGTAGCGATAATAAAAATATTTTACACAATTACTTGAGTGTCAGTGTTATTTTGGCAATGTTTGTGTGATGTCAATGACTCACCTGACGAAAGCTCGGTTACATTATGGGTTAGTCCAGATCGTAAGCAGTTTACAGGATTTCCGTCCACCCTTGCAGTCCACCATTGTAATCAAAGATTGACTTACCAGACGGGGCAGACATTTTCCTAGCCGTGGCAAGGGTAGCCAGCTCCTTTTCTGGGTTTTTGCCAGCGAAATGCAGTCTGTCCTGGAATCCTCCAAAGTTCTCCAAAGTCAACTGACTTTCGTCGGATATGGAGGAGCGGCGCGAGCGTCGGCCGGTGGACCTTCCGTTTGGTTCGCCGACGGGCGTGGACGGTTCTAGGTATAAGTGGGCCAGATTAACTTCTGTCTCGTCTTGATTTGTTACGGTACTAAAAACTTAAGCATTAGGGTATAGGTACTTTAGGGGGTCGTTCCACGCATCAATATTATTTTTTTGTATTTTGGAGTCTACTTGTTTCGCTGAAAAAAACTGTTATTTCAGTAGTACCAAAAGGTATAAAAAAGATATAAAAAGGTATAATAATTCGAGATTTATTTATATTTTAAGGAAGGCTGGGAGAAGGAATCCCGAGACTGATGTTAATATGGTCGACTTATAAAAAGGTTACAGGTATTTTATGCAGTTTGTTACAGATAGGTCTTGTCATACTATTGGGTATCGTTAAAGCGGTTGATACAAGATATTTTTCGAAAAAAAAAAGTTGCTGCCAAATTTACTAGGGAGTAAACGATATTTTTTTCAGATACAATGATGTCCCAAACAATTAATACTTTTTTTCGTACCGACTAGCAGAACGTTCTCCTAACTAAAGTAAGTAAACCGTTTATTTGGCATGACAAGACCTTTCTAACACACTACTCCACTCACCACTAGGCTGCTTATTCCTCGCCGTGGCAAGGGTGTGCGTGGCCAACGTGGCGAGTTCCTTCTCAGGGTTCCTGCCAGCGAAGTGCAGCCGGTCCTGGTGACCCCCGAAGTTCTCCAGCGTGAGCTGACTGTCGTCAGAGACGGAGGAGCGCCGCGACCGACCGTTGTTGTGACCGGACTGGTGGTGGGTGTCGCCGGACGGATCGGGTGTGTGCAGTGTGCGTGCGGGGACTATGTAATGTAATAGGGTATAGGTTTGTGTTACAATGGGTTGTGAATCGGAAAGAGGCGACCATAGACTAACGTCACCAAAATAATTGTTATTTGCGCGGTATTTGCTAGAAATTATAGGTTCCAAATGGTTACTACCACGCCGGATAGCGCCATTTTGCTTTACGCAGTGCAATAATGCAAGATGGCGCTAGTCAATGAAAGGATAAAAACGTTTTTATTGTGCTGCCGGAGCAGGACCAAAAAGGTTACAAAATATAGATTTTAATTTTCATTGGTGGCGCTATTAAACTGTAGAACGCGGCGTATTGGGTAATTTAAAGACAGTAGCACTACTGAAACCCATTGTCTAAAGAACTGACTGATCCACGTAGCGAGTTCTTTCTCAGGGTTCCTGCCAGCGAAGTGCAGCCGGTCCTGGTGACCGCCGAAGTTCTCCAGCGTGAGCTGACTGTCGTCAGAGACGGAGGAGCGCCGCGACCGACCGTTGTTGTGACCGGCGGACTGGTGGTGGGTGTCGCCGGACGGATCGGGCGTGTGCAGTGTGCGTGCGGGGACTACGTAATGTAATAGGGTATAGGTTTGTGTTACAATGGGTCGTGAATCGGAAAAAGGCGACCACAAACTACCGCCACTAAAATTGTTATTGACGCGGTATTGCTAGATATCTTGGTTCCAAATCGTAACTACCACATACGCTACCGGATAGCGCCATCTTGCTTTACGCAGTGCAATAATGCTTGCTATCGACCAGCGCCATTTAACTTTATTTCACTACTTACCTGAAGCAAAATGGGCCAACTACAGTAGTTGGCCCATTCAGCTACAGCCACTTAACGCTAGAGTCCTTGCGAGTTCACTCACCAGAGGGCGCGGATATCTTCCTCGCCGTGGCCAGCGTGGCGAGTTCCTTCTCCGGGTTCCTGCCGGCGAAGTGCAGCCGGTCCTGCGACCCGCCGAAGTTCTCGACCGTCAGCTGACTGTCGTCCGTGATGGAGGAGCGGCGCGAGCGGCGGCCCGCGTAGCTGTTGTGAGCGTCGCCGTAGTGCGACGGTCGGCCCGCCGCGGTCATTGGTGCGTCCGCCGATACTGTGTGGGAAAGATTGAAGATATTTGAGACTCTGTGGCTCTGTGAGCTGTAGACCTCGCGAGACTATCGAGCGGGGCTAAGTGAGAGCGTTTGTCGAGCCGCTCTCGAGCTTCGCTCAGCGTGGGACTCGGCCTTCGGCCTCGTGAGACAGAGTTCGGCATTCGGCCTCGCGGGTTGAGGTGTCTGGGGGTATTTGGCCCGGTCCGAGCTTCGCTTTCCGCGGGACTCTGCCTTCAGCCTCGTTAAACTAGCGTGGCTTTCGGCCTCGTTAAACGTAGCGCGGCTTTCGGCCTCGTTAAACGTAGCGCGGCCTTCCGCCTTGTTAAACGTAGCGCGGCCTTCGGCCTAGCAAACTGGTATATGCCGTCGGCCTTCGGACTCCGCCTCTGGCCTAAAAAATACCTAAGTTCCTGGTAAAAAGGGCCAAATTCCAATACAATCATTCGCACTAAAAAGAGTCTGTTCTATAAAAGATAATTTTATAGAAAATTGGTCATAGTTATATCTCGGCCGCCATCTTGAAAACTGACGATAACGTAATTTTCTGATTCTGATATACTGCTGTATTTTATCTCCTCATCGCCGCAGCGCTCAGCGCAGTGAGAAAAGCAAGATGGCGCGAGTCGACAGCGGGATAAAAGCGTTTTTAAAGTAAAGTAAAATTTTTTTTATTTAAAAAAAGGAAACACGGTCTGTACATTGAAGTTCTTACATCACATCTATTCGAAAAGACCTAGTGCGTTCCGCACCGAGTACTTTGAATCCCTTGCCTTTAAGCTCGAGTACTTTGAATCCCTTGCTGCGCAATCCAATCATCCCTTGCTGTGCGCACAGGATTCAAAGAAACACTCTCGCCTTAAAAGTTGTGTTTTAGTCCCTCGGGTAACAATCTAGTATTTATGACTCAGAAAGCTCACCATTATCATCGTCCCGTCGAGCCATAGAGGAGAGCGTGGTGACCCCCCGCCCCCTATGGACCACGAACTGGCTCTGGTCCCTCTGAGGGCTGCAGCTTCTTCGCTCGGGCGTCGAGCAAGCGGAGCGGGCGGCGGGCGCGCGCGGTCGAACCGCGCAGGCGGACGGCGAGCGCGGCACTGGAAGGTGGAGCTTGTTGTCAGGGGACGAAGGGGTGGTTTGGCTTGAAGGTGATGAGAGGGTTTATTTACACGTGTCGGGATGGGAGGTAAAACGCGATGGTAGCAGTGAGAGCTACATAGTTGACTATACTTCAATCATCAGTTATCGGGTACCGTTTGCCAATTTTTGTATTTTCCAAAGCACTAACCCGTGCTAGAGAACTTTATGTAAATAGCTCAATTGGTAGAGCGCCTGCACGAAATGCAAGAGGTTGCGGGTTCAAATACTGTCCCGAGTTTTTTAACCTCATAAAAATCTTTATACTGTTTGACAGTTTATTTTACATTTTTATCTTGTGTAGTGTGGAGAATATAATGCGCCACAGATGCAAACCAGCTGTTACTCAATAACTAAAGATTAGACTCTAATCTTTAGTTCTAGAGTAACAGCTGGTCATTAGACTGTATAGCCTCGGCATTTCAGAAACACGAGTTATCGATCAAAGACGCAACCGCGCGCTTGTTCTGTTCATAGGGCGCGTATTTCTAAATAATAGTCTTCTCAATAAATTGCGTTCAAAAACCGACTGAGTTGCTAGAAAGTGTAGCTAAGCTCTTTTGATTAAATTTAATTTTGCTCGTTAAAATAATTTCAGTTTTACCTCTCAAGAAAAACTAATTTATATAAAGAGACATGACACTACAAATATGGCATTTCGCAATGTGAATTCTACCTTCTACGAATTTTAAATTCAGTGCACTATTACATGTCGTTAAACAATCTACCATTCTCACTATGGTCTGAAAAGGATACTGTCGCATGCAAAAGCTATTCAAACAAACAGATTAATATCAAGATGATATCCTTTCAAGCTTTCGCATGGAACAGTACCTTTTAAATCACGCATTTTTTTATGGGAGTCATGAGGACATAATGTCAACGACTCCTAAGGTTAGCTGTTAATTTATATGTGTTAGTGTTTGTAAATAAACAAAAAACAAAGCAAGGTTATAAAGATTCCATGCAGAAGCAAACAACTCACAGGTTTGTGTAAAAATAAGTGTAATAAATAACATAAGATTAGTAAGTGCAAGTGTGTTAGAAATTAAGCCCAAAATTAGGGACAACTTGCAGTACCGTGGTAAATATTAAGTAAAACAATGTACACTGTATTCCGTTTAAATTGGTTTAGCTAATATTTATATCGGTGGTACTAACGCTCTTTGTTAGACAAAAACGTATGTACAGAGTTTTTATCGATATCATTGTACTGTATGGTTACAGTTAAAAACAAGACATCAAACAAATCAAACACTATAAAGCTATGGAAACAAAACACAAGTTGCACAAAACAAAAACACAATGTGACCGAAAACACAGACAAACGAAGCCCAATGACAATATGAAGACGGGCAAAAATGAAAAACGCAACCGAGATTGCTCTGTGTCAGTTTTAAAATGTTTTGTGTAAAATTGACAACCCTTCATATAACACTTTTCTTCTAAAATGTACAATATCACCGACATGCGCTTTTCATTCCTGCAAATCGAAGGACTGAAAGGAGACCATGTATAAAGGAAGAGGAAATGGGATAAAACGAAAAACAAAACCAATCCATTTGTGTTAGAGACACACAGCGAGAAAGGACTCAAAAGTCACAATTTAAGATGAAGGAATGGGGGAAGATAATCAGCCCAAGTATTTAACGTGCGAAAGGTAGGAATAGGAGGGCAAAATTACCCGTCATTTTAGGCAATACCATACATAAGGACAAGACCAAAATAGGGCTTCAATTCAAGTAGGTAAAGGTGTTGTTTCACGGAAGTGGAGCTCAGGCTGAGAAAGTCGAGATAGTCAAAACATATCGAAGACTCTTTAGTGCTAACAAACTCTTTTATACAAATTTTCCAGTATCTTTGTTAGTTTCATGGTACCTTCATCACATTTTAATTTTGCTATTCTTGAAACAGCTCAGCTCAATAGAAATATTTGACTGCATTTTTATTTTTATATTTTATTTTGAACAAGTAAACATGAACATTTGTCATTATTTTTGGTGTACAATTATATAATCTATCTCTATATCCAATAGCACTGGCCAACAATTAAACAACACCTTTGCGATATTTGACTTTAAGATTGTGCATCAACCAAAAGGGAACAGGATGTCCAGGATTTATACCAATCCTAGTGTGAGAGGAGCTAGGAAGTAACACTTGGGCGCCCCGTCTGTTAGTAGAGGAGATTTACGCAAAAAACGGGCGGTTAGGTCGAACTAATTCCCACAAAAAGGGGACTAACAATGACCTAAAACAAAACAAACTCCGTCTTTGCGGGAATTATGCCCGTTTTCACCAACCGACCGTAACTTTAAAAGACCTTTTAACGCAAAATTATTACAAAGCTTGTGAGTCGAGTTCATATTATGGTCCCTCATCCACGACCACTAGACTTGCAGAGGCGCAGATAATTTGCGTTAAAAGGTCCCCCAAAATTAGGGGTAGTTGGTGAAAGCCGGCTCTAAAATCAGTGGCGATATCGGGACAAAAATCGTGAGCTCGCGCGAACCAATTTCTGAGTTGGTACGATTTGCCTACACACGTGGCGATCTAGAGAGCGATCTAGGGTACTCCCGTACCACTTTCCCGATATTACAGGTAGCGTTACGAGTTATGAGCGCTCGACGAAAGTGGTGGGGGTATCTGCGCATAAAATCGCCTTCTGTCTGCCATACAAAATGACTTCTGCGCATTCAAGGTCAGCGCTCATAACTCGTGACGTGTACCTCTGATTTTAGGGCCGTGTGTAGCCGGCTTTAGTCCCACCCAAAGAGCAATATCTCCTCTACTACGTCCGTAACAGTTGGGAGACCTGTGAAGGGTGCCTGCAGCGGGCTGTCGATGTCAGGCCGCAGGTCCGGTATGGGCTGCGGCGGCGGCGGCGGCAGGCACCGCGCGTCCTTGTGCCGCACGCCGTGCTCGTTGCTCTCGCCGCGCTCTACAACACGCGCCACATTGGTCTCGCGAGAGTGCCCGTAGACACGTGACGTCACAGACTAACCAACCACGCAGTAGGGCTACGCGTGTCTCGCAGATTATACGGTGCGGGGACAGGCTCGCTCCGAGTTTCAATTCGGTTTTCGGCCTCACTAAGCGGACCCCCTGCGTGTGGTTGCTTTTAAGCAGGCAACTCGTTGTATTTATATTTTACTGGTTCAGCCATTGAGCCTATCCGGTAATAAATATATAACAAATTCAAAACATATTACCCGAATGCACACACAAAATCCCATGGCGAATATGTTTTACGTAACTGAATGAAGACAGAGGGTATAACACGATCCCACATACAATATGTATCGTTTTCCAGTACATCCTCACATTTTAATTAAGAACAAAGCAGGACAGGTTGACAACATTAGGTTGGGGCATATAGGCGAATGGAAAAGCATTTGTTCTGTATATAAAATTTTGAAAGGACGTAAAATATAATATGTTCTATCTTACACTTAGGGCTATAAAAAGGTATTAGATTTTATTAACAAAAGTGTATTTTACACTTAAACCTAAAATAGCAACTAAAAATACTGCATTTTATTCATATTTTCTTCTAAAACCCATTAAATTCGCATAACTATAGAAACATCATGTTAAAGTGTAGCGGCGTAGAAGTTTAAGCGTAATACCGCCTCCAAAAAGGTAAATTTACTTTGGCATCTTTAAATTAGTACGCTTTAGAATATATTGATATTATGACCACATACTCCCGTTTAGAGGCTATGCATGCATGTCAAGGAGTATTAACACAGTAGATAGAGAATCATTGCAAAGGGAGCCTTATTTAAATAACAATAGAGTTAGAATCAGTTAAGCATTGCATTCAAAGGTTGATTAAGATGTCAAACAATATAATTTGTGGATGATATCTTTCAAATACTGAATCCAGCAGGGAAGCAAAGCTCTTGGGGTCTATTAGGCCGCACGGTGTTCTTTATAGGGTTTTTTTTTTTCTATATGGCCCTTATAGAAAACACTTTTTGATCGAGTTAGTTTCTTGCTGCGCAAATCTGCAATGCATTCTCTAGATACCGTCAGTACTATTGATTGTTATTATCGATGCGCTTCAGAACCTTGTCATATTTGCGCCTATAACACACACGCGCCCTCTCGCCCTAATTATATGCTATCAAAGCGAGACAAAGCTAGTTTTTAAGTTCATCCCAAATGTTTTCTGACACGGGTTATATCCGACACCCTTCCTAGTATGTAACTCAACAAGCACTGAAGTTACTATGGAGCCATAAACCTAGCGCAAAGTATCTACTAACGACTAGCATTTGGCGCAACTATAGAGTTGGATCGCGACTTGTATCCAAGGTGCGTCAAAATTATTTACCCTTTCAAGAACATCCTACCGGGTGTAATTGGAAATGTGTAGATTAAAAACTAAAAATTCGCTTAAGAATCCCCCGTAGGACCGTGGGAACTCGGCTATGGCCAAGCGCGTGAAACACTGTTTTCTATAGCTGTTTCACCCAGAG
This sequence comes from Zelleria hepariella, assembly GCA_949319315.1. NCBI lineage: Eukaryota > Metazoa > Arthropoda > Insecta > Lepidoptera > Yponomeutidae > Zelleria > Zelleria hepariella. The sequence goes on along the minus strand of OX439383.1, from coordinate 13,588,015 downwards.
AGAAACGGGGCGCGGGAAAAGTGAGAGGCAATGCGCCTGTATGAGTCTACGTGTGTTCGTGTCCTTTCGCGAGTATGTAGTTGTAGTTGTAATGTAATAGATGTATTTTGCCAATTTTTTTCGTAGTTCCGCTGCCATTTCTACATTTTATTAGCTATTTAAAAAAAAAACTGACAAGTACAATACATTATTGATGTTCCCAAGGTAGTTAGACTCCAATAGGTAGTGTAATAATGTAAGTAAATAACAGATGAAAGTAACCCCTTTTTCGGCGCGAAAAACGCATCGCTCTAATTTCTTTCAGGCCATTTTTTTTATTATAAAAACTATTTGCAAACCTCCGTATTGGTCATCTACTGATATAAACCAAGTTTCAGCAAAATCCAGCCTGTAGTTTAGAAATTAAACCGGAACTACGTTTGTATGGGAAAATCATGCTCCTGCACCCTCTTAATACAAATATGGATGTGATTGCTGCTACCATTTGTTTCTGTGGGGACAAGATTTTATTTGATTTTATACGTAATGGGGATTCTATGGGATTTAGTTCGGTGTCCCAAACCCCACGCATCGATAATACCAACAAAGTAAGGTGGGCACGGTAACAGTTAGAGAGTCGAGTTAAGTGGTGAAGACTTACCACTTCCGGGGTACTTGACGGACTGTACTGGGTGCACCTCGAGGAGGTTGAACAGATCCGCCAACATCGCTATTAGGTTCTGCCGCATCGACCTGGAAACAGGAAAATATTGACTTAGGCCTGATTTTTCAATCGCCAGATAAGCACTATTCCTAGGAATAATTTGACAACGGAACGAATTTTGTATTGGTTATTGATTTAAAGGTTCTTTCTTCAAATTGACCAATGATACCATTGTATTCTTTCTTAGAAGTTTTAACAAGGCCGATATTCGTTTGGCGAGGCCGAAGGCCAAGCCCGGCGTTCAGACAAGCTCAAAGCGGCACCATACCCTCCCACGCAACGGTCCAATAATCTTGCGATGCTGCAGGCCGAGCCGAGGGTTAAGCGTGCAGGGGCCGTAACGGCATAAAGTCTAATTTTTCATTCAAGATAGTACACTGACGTTTACGGTGTGACCAGTCTCTGGTGAAAATTAAATAGTGTGGTGACAAAAAGTTTGACATGAATCGAATTGCGTAATCGATATACCTAATCGATTTATAGGCTGATTGATGATAACTTTATAAAAACTTATTATGTGAAATTAACTAAAAATGCATTAATTAGTAATGAGAAAGTGTGTTTTAGTCCAGTTTTTTTTCCGTCCGTAGTTCCTGACGCACGGGCTACCATGCAGAATTTCGTATTTTGCTTTTTTTTGTGACTGAGCTGAATCGCACGAGTGGAATGCATCACTATTACAATAAATATGGCAACATTATTTTGCAAAGTGACAGTTAGCATCTGTCAGTTTACTACCCTGAATAAAGAATTAGACTTTAGTAATAGTGTATGGAGGTAGTAAACATCGGCCAGTCGCCCATCTGATCGTGCCAGTCAAAGACGGTGGATGTAAAACTGAATACTACAAACCCTCTCATATAGGTGACGTCCTCGGGCAGCATATGGAACACGTTGTGCGGCAGACACGTGTGACAGAACTGCTGAACCAGCCTCAGGTTGTGAAGGCAGTCCTGTATCGAGGACATCCGTCCCACTCGCACGCGCGACACCGGCAGCGATTCCGGGCAGTAGAAAGAGATCAGTGCTGCTAACGCGGTGCCGTCGCATAAGTCTTGGAGAGTTTTGACTTGAGGCACGTGCTGCGTTGTGTCCTCCTGGAAAGGGAAAGATTTTGGGTTTAATTTCATACATTGTTGAGTTTTTTTCTTCAACCCATAGCCATTAGCCGCTCAATGCTAAGTGTAGGTCTCACCAATACACGCCAATATTTTTGATCTTAGACTAGAGCTTAGCATTGTTCGTTCAGTAATAAAAATCTTTACTCTTACGTGACCACAAACATGGCATTAATTTTCTAGACTTTTAAAGCAGTTTTAAAAAAAGAACAAGAAATATTGGAAAAAGAAGTGAGAAATAAACGAGAAATAGCAAACACCACACCTAGAAAATTCTAATCCTGTGGCATCTATTGAATAACCACGATACAATAGATCGGACGATGGATATCACAAAAGCCAGAGCTAGACGTCTATAATAATAAAATAAACAAAACCTCGAGCAGAAAAAAACTTTTAATTTGAAAATGAAACACACGACGACGGACGCTTTTTCATTAAAAAGTTTTTCATTAAAAAGTTAGCGTTCAAAGCTATTTTGCTGCTTTCATAACAATCGTACAAAAACTATATCACTGGGCACTTTTATACGGGCTACCGATTATGAAAAACTCTACTTTCACGAAGATATTATTTACAATTATATGAAATCTCCGGGCTCCAAGTTTGTAAGCAGTTTCATCCCGAAATAAGTCAATAAACTTTTTCCAGCCAAGCAGATTTTATGCTTGGGGGCCGGCTGGGTCAAACTGACCATAGTTGAACGTTCTATAGATCCGCAGCTAAGGTAGATATGTTGCTGGCGCGATGCAGGATTGTAGCGAGTAGCGTTGACAGCATCAACATTTTTAATATGCTACAAGACTATTAAGCCGAAGGTGCAGCGGATTGGTTGCATCTGCCGAAGTCAGCGAGCTGAAGATAACGAAGTCTATTAGCGCAGCGTCACTCAAAATCACCTAACAAAGGTCATCCAAGAGTCTAGAGACGCAGCGCCCTTCAAAACTATTAGCAAAACTGAGTCAAAGACCGGAAGCTGCTTTCTGATACAGTCTGTTGAGGTGTCAAGAGCACAAACCTCAGCGTGGTTAAGGGCAGCGCAGGCCGAGTTGATCCAGCAGAGCAGACCGTCCTCGTGCGGTATATTGGAGCCAGCGCGCGGCGGCTGGCTTGTGCCGAACCGCTGTGCCGCCGCCGATACCCGGTCTAGGGTCACCACCTCCCGTGCGTAGAGCACCATCAGAGCTTCCATCACGGCCATGTGCGCGCCCTGGAAAGGAGGAGAAACCATTAAGAATGTTACAGTTACATGACTTACGCGCCGCACACACCGCACGGAGTTCTGCGTTCCGCGTTCAGAATTCTGCGTTCCGCGTTCTTTCTTGATTTTTTAGATAGCTTTTTTTCCTCAAACACCCCAACTCCTACATGTGATTTCCAACAACTTTTGTTCTATGACTTTGGTGAAAGCTCAGATTATTTTTTCCACACATAAAAACAATAATTTTTGAAAAGTTTTTATTTAAAAATGTTTGGCAAATAGGAGTAGAAGCGGCTGGAAAGGTGGTAGAGAGTGGAGGGGCACGAAAGCGCACCAGGCAGCGCTGGAATGGTAGAAATGCACACTTTCGTTCAATAAATAAAAAGTATCAAGCTTTTCGAAAAGTCGTACAACAAAAGTTGTTGGAAATCACAGATAGAAGTTGACGTGTTTCAGGAAAAAAGCTATTATAAATTGCCATCTATAGTTATAGTGTTGAAGTTTACAGTGTGTCGTTAGGCAGTTAGTTTGTATCCCATTATTATCTCAAACAACATAATAACTACAACTGTCTGGCGGGTCAATTACTTAATGGTACTCGTATTGTTTTAAACCTTGACTATTAATTCTCTGACACACTAGCCCGCTCAGAGGAGCGCAATAAACTTGAGAATTCGTGTTTCGAATACGAAATGTGCATTGTGCAGTGCGTCATCACAAGATGTGCCTTTATTTAAACCCTGATTTATTTATGGGATTACCGTAAAGCACAGTAGCGGATTTAGGGGGGAGGGTGCTAAGGGGCTCAAGCCCCCCCCCCCAAAAGCATCTGAGACCCTCCATAAAAATAAATTTTTATCTTGAAAACCTACGCTCATTGGGTCAAGCCCCCCAAACCAAAATCATGGATCCGCCACTGGTAAAGCACAACTAAACCCCCCCAGCTGGACCGACGATCTGAAGCTGAGCCTAGACCTTTGCCCTTAGTGGCCGAACACGTATATTGCATCAGGCTCTGAAGTACGATTAAAGACTAGATTCATGATATAAGTCGCCCGCCTTTAAGCTGGAGCAACACTAGAGCAGCCATTCAAAGAGCACCCATCCGAAATCCTTGAGAGAAGTATGACCAGAGGCCCACTCACCATCTTGAGAGGGTTGGTCTGTATGAGCGCGGTCTCGGTGAGCGCACAATCCGCCGGATCCGCCACATGGACGCCCTTCCGCGCGAGCGTCTGCAGGATGTTCCAGTGGTTCAGACTGTGGTAGTTCGGGTCCGAGTACATGTTGGCGAGGGTCCGGCAGTAGAGCTCCGCGTTGGCCAAGCCGCCAAGGATGGGCGGCTTCAAGTGCTCTTGGTCCTAGAAAGATTGGAGAGATCCGGGTTAGTTATTTCTTACTCTAGGTTGGTATAGGTGCTGGGCAAGCCTACTCCATCTAAAACAATGTCCCAGGCAGCGCCGAGTGGTCCTTCACCCATCTAGCGTGAGTGAAGGTGCGACTGGACGCTGTATAGATCATCTCATTACGAAGATGCAAAGGCCTTAGTAACTCTAGGCTAGGAAAACAGATCATTTTGGGCCAGATTTTCGTAAAGAAGAGTTCGTCCGATAATCATTTGGAAAATTACACACATCGAAAAATAAGAATTAGGTCCTAATCGCCGGCTTCGATGGAAGGCAGCGCGAGAGGCGAGGGGGCGAGAGGCAGAACACCAATTCGTTGGTCTGATACCCTAAAGAGGGCAGCAGGTGGATTCATCCATCCAGCCTCTGTCTGTCTATCAGTATTCCTCACGTCAGGCAAGTCCTGTTCTTCCAACCGTAGACCGCAGATGTCTTGGCCGCGTTGTAAACATTAGCGGTCTTACTACAAAAAAAATTGTTACCAATATCGTTACCACAAAACTGTCCCTGTGACAGAACACCTTGTTAAACCCGTGTTTAGCAGATTAGACAGTGTTTAGCTAAACGCATGTTAGACCAGTGGTCACCAAGTTTTCGTAGTAAGGAAGTATAACTCTAGCTCCTTGCATTACACCCCTCAAGATATCTGGCACCGTTTCGCACACAATACCGACCGAATCATTTAGCAACGGGGTCAAGTTTACCAGCGCGACAATCCGGAAATACAAGACGGAAAGAAATCGAAAGAAAAACCGCTTTCTTGGCTCTTTCCCCCGACCCACTTCGCGCCTGGTCATCTATTATGTACTTTTCCGGTATTTTGCTCCCCGAATTAAGATGGAGATGTAAGCAGTTGAGGGTCTAATAAGAAACTACCAGTGGCGGCGTGACCTGCTCTTTGTGTTCTTCAGGTGATTATAATTATTGTGGACACGTTTTTTAAATACCTCTTAAATTATCCTGTAATGATAACCACAGGGACCCATTTATAAAATTACTTCTTCGTAATCTATCCTAATTTGTAAACAATAAAGAGTTGTCTATGTCTCTACCTATGATCTAGATTTGTTTGTTTTAGTAGTCCAGCTAGAGGTTGTTATTTGTGTATTTATACCGCGTCTAGTGAAACTATGCTTGTATTCACAAACAAATCACGTATAAAATGTGCTTTTGTATCAGAAACGTCTAGTATCTTGAAAGAAATATTAAATTCACGCTAGGTAAGCATTGAAGTAGACAGGAGCTATCCCCTTTACGTTTTTGTTGCGAAGCCATTCGTAACTGTATGAAAATAAGAGCACACGGGTAGGTACGGTCGGCCACAGTCTAGGATACCCCATGGTAGCTCTTACCGTGCACCGCATAAGGGCGTCGATCGAACACAAAGAGGTATCTTTGGGTGATGCTGGCTGTACAACAATTGTACCTGCGAGTAAATGTGGATGATCTGCGTGTTTTTGTGTCGCAGGTCATGACCTTGATATCTAGGGCAGCCTCCCGTGTATCGGCCACATCATAACCCGACCCTTTCGAGCTGTGTTCAGTTTTAATTAACGAACACATTCTTCTAGTTCTACCCTGATATCCCTGAGAGAAATCTCTGTTGATTTTAGCAAACAAAGCCACGAGTAAAGTTCATAGCTTTAGGTCCGACCACTTCGCTAATGTATTGCAATTTGCAATACATTGAGTACCATCTCAGATTGAGTCGATAAATTGTACTTAGTACAGATTGGCTCAATTTTCTCTTATTGAGTTCGCCAATTCGTTTTATTGTCTGGATCATTGACACTAATTATTTTATTATGACTGATGATATTTAAATGATAAACATGTTAGACCATAAATTAATATCTAAGCACAATATTATAATCGAAATATTAAGCAAATTAAATCAATCGAATCAAAATCCCCCAATACAATACAATTTTCCCAAGCACTACAGTTTGGTTGGACTTCGTTGATCAACAAAGGAAGAAGAATATTTTTTTTTTGTATATTCTCAGTATATTCTAGTTAGGTACCTAATGGGAAAATCTATATTCTTACCAGAGGAAAATAATCTAGAGACCTTTGATTTTGATTTGACATAACCCTTATACTTAAGTATCGTTCTGTCACGTTCTTTTGTGAGAAATCTGCAGAGACAGAACGATACTTAAGTCCTTGCTTAGCGAATTTCTGAATTCAGAAATCGGCAGTGAGTAATTATGCAGATGCCAAATGCCCGACACACTGCAAATTCGCCGATGTCTAGCTCAAGGGTTAGATTAGAGTTGGTCTAGATTGCGTCACAGGTCTAAAAGTAGGGTTTCACCCTTGACCGTGTTGCTAGTGGGCGCAGCCGGTGGGCTGGGCAGTGCGACATACCTATAGGTGTTATAATGACTTCACGAAAGAAATGGCTGTATTTAACGCATTGCGAAAGCTATCTAAGGTTAATGGGTTTGACCTTTGGAGGTTCGGCCTAATGCTGAAGAGGCGTTTTGCTACTAGTACTTGAGCTACGATAAAAAAAACTGCAGTTTCTGAATTGAGAATTTTACTAAGTAAATACTTAAGTATCGTTCTGTCACGTTATTTTGTGAGAAATCTGCAGAGACAGAACGATATTTAAGTACTTGCTTAGCGATTTTCTCAATTCAGAAATCGGCAGTGAGTAATTATGCAGATGCCAAATGCCTGACACCCTGCAAATTCGCCGATGTCTAGCTCTAGGGTTAGATTAGAGTTAGACTGTAAATTGCGTCACAGGTCTAAAAGTAGGGTTTCACCCTTGACCGTGTTGCTAGCGGGCGCAGCCGGTCGACTGGGCAGTGCGACATACCTACAGGGCCCTTAGCCTGTAACACAATGGTGCCAAAATGGGCTCCCGGTTGACGATCCAGTGTCGGTCCTTTGAATGTTTTTGTAGTACAGCAAAGAATATTATGAGTCTAATTCTAGAGGATTAGTTCGCTGGTTGTAGGAGAACAACGAAAAAATCCCGGTTTTGTCCTTCTACCTGGGACGCCATTGATACGCCATTGTGTTACAGGCTAAGGCCCCAGGTGTTATAATGACGTCACGAAAGAAATGGCTGTAAACGCATTGCGAAAGCTATCTACGGTTAATGGGTTTGACTTGACCTTTGGAGGTTCGGCCTAATGCTGAAGAGGCGTTTTGCTACTAGTGGTCGAACTACGATAAAAAAAAAACGGTAATCGATGTACAGGACAGTATTTTGTTAATGGCTACTGGGAGAGTACAATTTTTGCAAGGTGCCAACGAGCAGTTTAATCATCGTTTTAATGGATAAGCCTTATACACTATCAAGTTGCAGGACAGACAGATTAAGGGCACTAATACCCATGTAAGCCTCCATACGATGAGGTAGCAAACGGCTATATCAATAGTGACCTAAATGGCAAACTATGTACTCGAGTGGGAGGCGTGACGTCATTCCTTTTTATATGACAGATTGATATGAACGAGTGACGTCACTGAATCAATACGCGTGCAAACAACTGCAAAGGCCTACTTTCCAAATGGCCGTCACGTTAGAATGAATGGAGTTATGATTTTAAAGCGCCGCTTAAACAGATGGCAGGCATAATATGAATAGCAAATTGACCATTACGACACTGGTATTTGGGTATTTTTATTCATTGACCATGAAAATTCTAATATGGTTTGTTTGCGCGAAACGAAAACAAGTGATCGTTGAAAACCTTCTGTATTTTGCAAAGTTATGAGTACGGCCTTGATGGTTTGAACTTTCAGTCTAAAGTAAGCTATCATTTAGCCTTCATTAGTCATCGGTCTGTTCTATCGCAATGGAACTCGTTAAGCATGCCTAATGATGAAGCAAACCAACTGGGCAAAAAGTCACCAGATCTGGATTAGAACGGCAATTGGGAGGAAAAACGAATTTACAAAACGTACAAGGTTTCAGCGCTAATCAACTCTAAAAAATCTTGTTAGTCGTTTTCAAAGAAGACATTGATGGCGTTCAAAGATGGCGTTTACACGCGTGGCCATAGAAGAACCGGAATACGGCTGTCAATATTTATCTACGCGAAATTTGACAGCCGTATTCCGGTTCTTCTATGGCCACGCCTGTAAACGCCGTATTTGAACTGTTCAAATTTGTTCTTTGAAAACGGCTCATTCACATTTGAAGTATATTTTTGTTAGTGCCTCTGCTTACTTTTGAGCATAATGACGTCATTGTTACCCAAAATGGCATGTTATTTTTAAACACCGGAGTGACACATTTAAACCCGACATGCGCTTACAAAACATTGTAATCCTTGTCTAAACAGTAGTTAAAGCCGTGTAAACATACGATGCTGATAATATGACAAAAGCTGTGGCAACACTGAAGTCTGAAAACCTTGACCTGACCGTCAGAAGAAGTAGGTATCGAGGGGGCTATTCTCTAAACTAAACGCCACTATGTCCAGTAAAACATTTTCAAACCCTGACCGCGAATTATTGCTCTTGCTTGCTGTTACTTTTGCTCAGCCCACATATTCCGTCCAGATGGAGAGCTGTAACAGACTATCATTAGTTACAGTGCCCTTTCTCACTATGTGGCCGGTCGGACGTCCCAAATATCGCTGGTAAAATTCGGTAGATAGACACTGCGCGAGCTCCAGGTGGAGAATTGGAGGGAGTCAGCAGGACACGGAGAGCTGGCGTCTTTTGTTTGCGGAGGCCAACATCCATTTTTGGTCGCTGAGCAAGCCAGAAATAATGAATTAATGATCTACTTTCACCCTTTTTATTCATTCCGCAGTAAGAAATTTCCAGTGTGAACGTAAAATATATGAAGTTACGTGGTGATTCGACTAGCAAGTTGACATTTGCGCTTTCTAGGTTATTGCTCTAGCCCCGTCACATCCCGAGTTCGACTATTCCCCAAAAGTTCGCGGCGCAAAACCGTCTTGGCACGATGCAGCAAAAGTTGAGAATCACCCCACATAGCGAAGTTATCCGAAGAATGCCCAATCGCCTCCGTCGTGACGAGAAGCACTCAGCAAGTGCTCGTGGTGCTATAACGCGTTAATACCCTAGATTTTACACGGTATCTCGGCGTATATGAGATTTAACTTGACCTAGTTTCCGCCGTAGGTCATTTGGAGGTAGAAGCTGGGCTGTTCCTAGTTCATCCGAGAAGTAGAACCGAGTCGAATAGAGTAAAACCTTGGTCAAGGACTGACAGAATCGTTATAGGGTTTTCATTTCACAGGCTTCAGCCTCTGTTCCTCAAAGTTAGGGTATTTTACCCTAGAATTTGAACCGATTAGTTTTTGTAATCTAGAGATTGATTTGTCTCGTCTGAAATTTGACATCTTGTCTGAAATATGGAATGTAGATAGCTTAGACACCAGAATACCACAGGCATAGGCTACAGGCTATATTTTAGCGCGATTTCTTCTGTGATGTGCAATGAGCATAATGAAAGTATAGAATACAATGGCATTACACCCGATTATTTGTACGTATTGGACGTATTGCATAAACGTATTTTCGGATGAAAAAGGAACATCCCCTGAAAGTTGTGCGGGGTATCGCAGAGTGAACCGTGATATTCGGGATGAAATTGGAAAGGAGGAATAAACCGATATTGAATTGGACGCGTATTGCCCATTTCTGTCGAGATTCGAGAGCTAAACTAAAGTTTTGGTCTTATTTTTAATAATATTTCAGCCCGAGAAATTGTACACATACATACTACTGAGTGGTGGGTGACGTATAAGCAAAGACCTACTACTTTGTAGGTCTTTGCCTATTTTGTAGTTCTTTGCGTATAGGCCATTCTCCGGGCAATGTAATAATATGGTGTTGGTGTACAAAAAGCCCTACCTATCTTTGAGCTTTAAATACAATATGAAAAGCAGAGTATTCAGATATTCAGACTGACACACAGGCCAGAGACAGCTGGTAATTACATTCTTGAATGAAAAGTAAAAGCCAGGTCACTAAATGCCCAGTGGATCTAACGACAGCTGGCACGAAGAGCTATGTATTTGGTGGGTCGTTAAACCCTTCCCAACAAGACACATTTACTGCAGACAGGTCGACGTACGAGCAGTGGATGTCGCTGACAAGATCACAATAGCATTTAGTGACATTGTATAGCAGATTGTTAGCGCTGATAGTGCGGATACCAAGTTTATGACGTGAAAAACATGTGCAAATTTTGGGTAATATAAACTACTAAATTTAAAATACTTCCGACATTTTAGCTTTAATTAAGCATATCCTATAAACGGCTCAACCAATTTTGATAACAGATATTTAAGAATTAATAATAAAACGCATCCAAATCGGTTCACCCGTTTAAGAGCCCATACACATCTTATAACATCCCTCTTTTTTGGTCGAAAAATCATGTTGGAACAAGATACAAGACATTGATTTGCTTTCAATGTTATAGGTTTTAACTGACGACTGGATAAATCTTGAAACAGTTGAAATATCGTCTTTGCTGGATTAAATTACAAATTGATTCTAAACAAAGCCCAGTCGACAAAAGAAGTTCAAAGTTCATCTTCAAATGGATATCCATTAGATACTGTTCTAAAAACGCTTATCAAGTCCCGTTCGCTTTTATGCCAGCAACAATGGTGAGTGTTGAATCATAATCTAAGTTAAAAAGACGTCTTGTAGTATTTAAGTATATCTTCCTAGTATTAGGTAAGAGCTCTACCTAAGCGCGATATAGAGAACGCATAAAAAAGGAAATTGTAAGAAAATCGATGCGAGATCAGAAAGAGAATTTTATCAACTCTAAAACAAACTATGTGACTGCACTTTTGTAAACAGTAGCGAAAACTCATGTTATGTCGAGCTAGCCAAGTCTATTGTAATAGCTCTGGAAACTTCATTCCCTTTAAACCGAAAAAGAACATTAATTTAAACAGTTAAAATGGTTTTACACCAATAGTACGTACTATGTTATCAACCGCTTCGCATCGCAGATGTACCAAAATCTAGCTGATGAAATGTTGAATTTGGCACTCGTTGAAGACGCGACCAAAAGGAGCCGACAACCACCACCCAAGCCCAATAAAACAAAAGAACCACTACCCATAAGCGGAAGCGCCGAGCCGTGGGCTATTTTTACACCGTTCCGTGCATTCATTAGTCGCTATTTCCATCGGGAGCTATTCGAAAAACGCCTCAGTGAAGTTGGGTCGTAGCGGAACGCTGCGTGAAATGTCCCTTATGGTCGCAAACTATTTCTAAGAGATCGAGGGCCACCAAAAACTCGGGATATTAGACGAGTTAATAGTCTCAAAGCGTCTGAAATATTAGCCCATAAGCCGCTTCCTGTAAAATATTATTACGGCGCCGCAAATTGTTATCGCTTGACCGAAATAGTGGGAAATATTTTTACGCCATCAACAACCGTAAGATGTGGATTATGAAATAAAATTGTTTTCCGGGAGAAAGCTGTCAGCATTCCAGCACGTTTGAGATGCTGGAAGATGTGATAGTTCGGTAATACGCGACCTGGGATCACGCCACAGATTACCCCGTGGATCACGCTGAGTTTGTGAATCATCTTGAGCTGTGTTTAACTCCTCGACCTGTCACATGCTTCTAATCTCATAAGCCCTTAATGATTTCTTCACTGTTGTTATATTATTTCTTAGACCCACATCAATGTTCCCAGAAGTAATTTATTAAAATTATTATTATCGTTAGTAGGCTAAGTTAATTGGTTCTCTTCTCGGCTGTATGCCAGCAACTAATTTCCTAGCAGTGTTATATGGACAATAATTATATTATTGACTTTTGTTTAACGTTGGTATTTCGATACGAGCAACTTTCTCGCAAATAAACCAGTTTTGAGGACTGTGCATCTGTGCGGTTTTTTTTTACAGAACAAGCACACACAGGTAACGATTGCACTGTCAAGCGCATACGTATGACGTTTGAGCACCGGAATATCACACTTTTAAAAGCCGATCCCAAAGCGCCGCGTTGAAATTGGCACTGGTCTAGCTGCTAGACTCTGCATGACGGAGTATTCTGGAGTAAGTATATCGAGCTTTGACAGCGAGAGTGAGAAATAACACTGTGTTATTAGAGAGTTATTTATCTATCTACAAATCCAATCAACGAAACGACCTGAACCTACGAGTAACAAAAGCGACTACACAACTCAACCCTTACGTCCTTCCATTTCACCTTCCGCTGCAGCCGCATAATATTCACAACACGCTCCAAACCCCACTATTCCGCCACAAATAGGTCACACGACATTGATCCGGGGTTTTAATTTAATTCCCTCGTTATGAGCACGTTAAGCCGGCACTCCCAGTTTGCTGAGTAGACTGAGAACCCGGTCTCTGACTGAATAACGTGATGTGCTTGCTCGCGTGACAGGCTTTGGATGCTACGGATCGATAGTAAAGACGGTTCAGTGAAGGTTAGAGCTGGTTGTGCGAAAAATTCGAGGTTTATTACGACTGTGTGTTGGGTCGATTTGTCTATTAGGTTGAAGGAAAGCATCGTGAGGAAAGTTGGCATAGTTGGCCACGGACGTATTGACGTTGTCTTTCCTGTGAACTAGGACGACTAAGCTAAAAGGATTAGGTACTGATCAAGCCTCCATCTGAATCCAGCAACTTTTGAAAGTATTGAAGACTTTGGTAAGGAAAAAAAAGCTCGTCAAACCCAACTTAGATGTGACACCATTGTTGCCATACATGTGAATTGTGAATTCATAATGAAACAGTGAAATGGAGGGTGATGTCATACGCCGACGGACCCTAGCGGAATGACTAATGGAATCTTCATTGCAAATTCTAAGGCCAGTAAATGAATTAGAATTAACTTAGTTGTGATAATAGTGAGACAAAATGTGTGGTCTCTCCGTCACACTGAAGCTCTCTAGACGTTATGGAAATAAACCTTTTTAGGCTCCCTTCACACTTTGACGCATACATTGCGAAATAGCAAAAATTTCTGAGCGTAGAAGCAGGAGTGTAAAAATCCTTCCTAGCTAAAAGTCGCACTACCGCACGCCGCAATGACGTTAAATTGTAAAGTAACCAACCATGCCGAAATTCCGCGGCCGAAGTTCGGCGTGATCACTATTTGAATTACTGACGGAATTTTGTCGCGTTATAGCGTACCGCCGAACTTCGGTCGGGCGTAAGTTCAGCCGCAATTCGGCGCTAACGAATTCTATCAACACATTAAACGCGACCGAGGATCTGTTCGATTTCTTTAAAAATATAGTTCGGACCGAATTTTCGTTGCGTCATTTAAGGGCTTATGGTGTGTCAGCCGAATACGTCGGAATGTAAAATCAGCCGCGGCACTTCGGTCGCGTATTTTCCGCATAGTGTGTTCAGACACATAAAGTTACTCTACGGTAAATGGAAAAAGGGTCTCTAGATTATCCCCAACCTATTTGCACGGAGATCTTTCTGTAGAACTTTCATTTACGTTCCCTCACTAAGCTTCAGCTGTCAAGATAAGACGGAGCGAGGCAAATATTCGTTTCGTTACGTAAACCACGACTCTTCTTGACACAAGGCACGGAATGGAAAGGTAAAAAAAACTGAATCGTTCATACATAACAAAATACACACCCATATCCCCAGGGAGAGAAGTATAGAGAAAAATCTTTTTTTTTTCATCGTTACTTGTTTATCCTTGTATCTCTACTCTTCGTAGAGAAGAGCGGGGCCTCTATATACAGGTATTCCTTACTTAATAGGAGGTCCCAGCCCATGTAATGTTGAGTTTCTACATTTTGAAGAAATTAACTTATTATTACTTATTATTATTATTATGTTGGTATACTTTTCAGATTCACGGGTCCATAGGGACCCGGTCCTTTGAGGCTTGCGTGAGACCGAAGCCAACAGCACAGAGGCCTTTTAAATACCACTTACTCTAAATGTGATGGGTGTATCTGCCAGATCTTATCTCTGGATATTGCAAAATAACATTAAGAAAAGAAAAATCTGGGCTATGGGAAGGCAAGGGAAATGGATTGAGGTACCGGGTTATTGTTTGAGACTACTATTGACGTCTGCCACGGAAAATGTCTCAAGGGGTTCATCATTGGCAGACGTATGACTTGCCGCTCACTAAATGGGCCACCTAAATAAGCCGCCGCTTATGGGCCTAGACCTGGACAGCAAGGCGGCAACACGGTTGTGAGCAGCTCAGGGATAATTATTATTATTATTCATCTCTAGGTACTCTATGGTATGATACTCCTTTGGGATCTTCTGCGAGAGCTGAACAGATTTCCGGATTAAATTTAGGCCGCATCAAATACCAATAAAAACAAATCTCGATGTAATGTAATCGGTTTTTTACGATGTGCAAAATGCAAATAAAGTGTCGCACAAACAATGCAAGTGAAACCGCTGGATGTCGGTTAGCGTGGGAAATTTAATAAACTAAACTGAGATGCTAAACAAGATAATACAGAAGGTCGCTTTCAACGCGAGTGACTGCCGATTTCTGAATTGAGAAATTCGCTAAGCAAGCACTTAAGTATCGTTCTGTCTCTGCAGATTTCTCACAAAAGAACGTGTCAGAATGATACTTAAGTATTTACTTAGTAAAATTCTTAATTAAAAAAAATCATTCCTGAGTGTGTTGGCTGCTGATAGTTTGCGGCTTCCTGCAAGCGTAGCATAAGGGTTAGGCAGTACATAAGGGGGTTATAACTACATGTATCCCACTCTTTTGTTTGACGTAGAGCGGGAGTTCTAAACCCATAGATACGCTCTATCCCATTTTTATGCTGCAAGCGCTGTGCGGGAGAATCGCTCGTGTGGTGTGGGAAGACTGCCCCAAGGATGATATTATTGGCTGTAGATAGCGTCTCTGTTTGGCGTGACTTCCCAAGTTCCCACTAATGTAGCGACTCTGTTGAGGTCTTTTCTTTTCGATCATTTCGTATCGCATTCACTTGAGATTAAATTAAAGCATTATAAACCTTCTGTGTATCTTTAGTTACTGGCAATGCTGAGATGCTCAGTAGTGGAAGGAGCAACGAACTGTTATCTATTGTAAATTATCTCTGTGATTAAAGAGAAACCTTGTTAGTATTATGAAATGTGGTTATTAGCTTAGTAAAGTCAGTTACGTATGCCTGAAATAGGTTAGGCAACCGTAACAAGCTTAATTTGACAAGCGGCAAGCATGAACTGAACTACCCAGCAGTAGCACTCCTTATATCATAATCATCATTACCTATACAGGGCAATTTATAAATAGCTTTGTTCCTAAAACACAGTTCCAAGTGTGATTTCCAAAAACATTTGTTTTAAGAGTTTTCGAATAGCTCCATATTCTATATAGTTTCATATTCCTTAAAAGTTTGCTTTTGTTCGAAGAGCGAAGGTCTTCCATGTACTTAGCTAGTTTTGCACAATTTCAGATGTAACTAGTTAGATAGAGACATAGAGATCATTTACTTCAAGACCAAACTTACGTACACACCCATGAACCTCGCTTTTAATTAGTTATTAATGGCAATTAGTTATCTGGCTTACAAAAACAAATGTTAAATATATTTTGTTTTGTTAAATACAATATTTAACAAAACTATCGCCTTCAATATTTAACAAAACTATCGCCCTTTGTTTTGCACTAACTTTCCTTGGTTGCGCCGCGAAATTACAGAGGATACTATCCTCTATTGTTATTCTTTGTTACGAATAATAATACCCAACTATGAATTTGTTGTATGAACAACAAACAAAGAGTTGTCTATCTACCTATCTAATAACCTTTTATGTAGTTGTCTATCTACCTATCTAATAACCTTTTATGTGGTGGTATTTAGAGGGTGCATTACATAAAGCGTTCTTGGATCAGCAAGTGTAAAGGAAACTTTCAGATTTACGATAGAGTGTACGCTTCCGTGCTCTATGCGTGCAGCGAGAGACCGAAGATAGGTTTATTTTAATAGCTTACCTCATGATCCCTATAGAAGGGCTCCTGTAGGTTCTCGGGCACCCGGTTGTTGAAGGCCTTCGACAGCAGCCATTTGATCGACGCCCGCTGCTTTGACTGAAACAAAATAAAACGGTATGTTACATTTATGCAATACTTTGAAGCTCTTACACCTTAAACTTAGGCCATACATCTGCGTAATGAGATGTTTTATACAGCGTCCAGTGGCACTTTCGCTCACACTAGATGTGTGAAGGGACCACTCGGACGCTACAGTGCCTGGGACATTGTTTTTTTAAGATGCAGCACCTATACCATCCTGATTCCTGACAGCTTAGTCACAGCAACACGGACGAAAACAGTGGCACAGTATTAGGTTTGTACTTATTTCTAGCACTGGTATTTGTTTACAATGCTATATAATACGCGGTATTACCAAACAATAAGGGCTACGCAATAGCTTTGATAGAGATGTTGCTTGAAGTAGATGATACGAGCCCTAAGGCTCATTTTTAATCGAGTGGTGTTGCTACTAGAAACTCACGAATGTATGTGACTTTCAAATCCAGTTGAGCCATCAAAGCGATCATGAATGGCTTGGTAGTTGCCTTAGAGGAATTTATCGCCAGAGCCTATTAAACTGCTGCTATTAAGTAAGTGATAAAATGCAAATCTCTTGCAGTAATGGGTTGTTGCTAATGCAAATTCAAGAGTAAGGCAAAACATAAGAATCTGGTCTTGCACATGCAGAATGAGCATTTAATGGATTGTAGTCACGAACCAATACATACTTATCTAAGAGTCAATTATAGGTTTATTTTTATTCAAAGTGTTCATCAATAAGTCCCTAAGGTAGCTCCTCCGTATATATGTATACTGGCCGAACACCATCCGGAACGAAGATCCGTGGGCGAGGTGCCACCAATCCCCCATAGGGCAAGAAATCTCCTTACGAAGATGGAGGTGAAATGGGCACACAATCCAAAGGGGACAGTCCAACAGCGCAAACTTTGCTTTCGACTGGCAGCCACGTGTGGGGAGAAGAACGTGGCCGCCCTGTTCAAACATGGCAGCGAAAAGTGGAAGGCGAGCTGCTAGCCGTTGGGCTGAGCTGGAGCGAAGTCAGAAGAGTTGCTAAGGACAGGAAGGCATGGCGTGATCTTGTAAAAGCCCTCTGTTCCTGTGGGGTACCATAGGAACAACAACAACAAAGTTGTATAACGCAATTCAGGGAGGGATGCAAGACCAAAAGTCACCCTCTACTGAAGTAATACCGATAGTAACCTTATTTCGCTCTGACTGCCATCGATACAGTAGAAAGACAGTTGCTATAAAGTTACCAATAATATTTTACGAGGGCTCTATTTGCCTAAGTCATCTTGATCAATTTATATGTTAATTTCACGCCTCGGAGATAGATTGATGTAGCTCAATAAAATTAAAAAGCCACAACTTCATGTACAAACGCCACAGCTGACAGCGTGTTTATTTTTCTCCGTATACGTATCATGTGTTTGTTATCTATCAGTCGTCTCAGTCAAGATCAGATAAGGAGAAAGGACTGCGTTTTTCAACAAACGAGGTAAATAAATGTCAAGGGCCATCCACTTATTTTCTGCTGTAATTTCCTAATGCAAACACGCTTTGTAAAGCTTTTCAGCTATTGTAGAGCTGGACGTTACGCTCTCTATATGCCTCTCTCCCCTGTTTTGTCCTTCTACTGGGACGCCATCGACAAGCCATTGCGTTACAGACTTAAGCTCCTGGACGGTGCTGCGATGGTAAAAAACAATGTTACGTATGCGCGTGCACTGACAACACGCATTACGTGTGAAAGCAGGCACGCAATTCGACGCGCCGCCTATCGATTCACTTTCTGTCACAATAAAATTATCGGCCACGGAATATTTTAATTCAGCATCTCTACAAAGCCCGCTTAGCATGAGAGCCATATCTACATGGAAACGATATCTCTACTATTTTGATCTGCATAGAGCGGTATAGACATACCAGTTGTAAACCTCGATATACTCATGCTAAGGGGGCGTTGATTATGGCGATTTTCCCCCCACCCCCTTGGTGAGATGTTGTGAGATTTGGCTCGACCGTCCCCCCCCCTCCCTCCTAAACGCCTCACGTAATTAATGGACACCCCCTTATATATCAAACGTCGAAGACGTCACGGGGTAAGTAAAATATTCAAGTTTGTTTTTTCTACAAAATACTGATGGAAAACGTCTAATTAGACCCGACTTTAGTCCCAACCTGAAAGGTGGCAAAGCTCTATATCCGGGCACGATTCTTAGACAGATAGACTAAGAATAGTTCACATTACAGGTTTCCAAGATGCACATTGCACATGTTCCGCGAGATAAGACAGAATAGGACGAGTTAATCTTGAACTGGATGCGGGATAAATGGAGCCAGTCTGGCTCGAAACACAATACTACTCAGTCAGGGAAAATGTGGGGTAAATAATTAATTGTTGAAAAGGTTTAGACAAGCTAGACTAGACATTGACATTAGCAAGGCAAAAAAGTTCTAGAAGACTTTGAGATTTTGACCTTTTGCAAGTTGGCCCATATTTGCAAACAAAGGATCTCTTTTAATGATCCATAACTACTAATTAAATATACCCCCGAAATTTTTGCTTCAAAAAAGCATATCTCATAAACGGCTGCACCGATTTTGATAAGAACAGACAGACATAGCGGTCAAACTAATAACACCCCTCTTTTATGGTCGGGCGGTTAAAAATTATCATAGCCAAAACATTAACCAACGACTTAGGTTAAACGACAAACAACTTGCTTACACTCTTTTATCGACCCTTCATGCGTCGCGGTATCAGAATAAGCCAGTGATTCTGGCCGTCTACCTCGTCTAACTAATCCTGAGGCATCAGAGTTCAACAGATCGATCACCGTTCGGCTGTAATACAGTCAACAAATCATAACTCCTTAGGTCGAGGCGCGTGCCCCCGCATACCGCCCACGAAAGAAATAACGCGCCAAATTTAAGTGGGGGCGTTGTGGTATGACTAGAGATGGGCGGCGCGGAAAGTTTCCGCCGGAAACTTTCCGGAAACTTTCCAAAATGGGAAGATATCCGGGAAGATTCCCAAAATGGGTATTTATGTGGGTAGAAACGTTTTTCATTGCAGTTATTGATCAAAATGAATCCTTTTACAGTTGTGTGCACTTATAAACAATAGACTGCCAATATTTTTTACAATTCTTGTGTAAAACAGGCGTACTTTCGATTTTATGTGATAATTTCTTTAACTTCGCCGAAAATCGGAAATAAAATACGAATTCTTCACGAATTCTTCATGAATTCTTCAATAATTCATAATCACAAGACTTATCACATCAAAATTATTTGAATTGCACCTAGCTAGAACATAAATAATACAAGGTGGCAACATGGAACTCTTTTTTTGGGCTGATTCTCAAAGTGCCGTCCAAACAAAAACATTATTTCATTCCGTTGGAGTACATAACCGTTGCTGGCCAGTAATCCTAACGGAAATTGTTGCATAAACTGGTAAAATCGCGTCTTTAACTTAACTTCTCAAAACAAAATACGGAGTAGGTAGGTATAGGAGCTTGAAAAAATCCGGACAAGTGCAAGTTAAACTTGGAGAGGGTTCCGTACATTCGAAGTTCATTTACGCACAAATGTTGAGAAACCATACCAAACCATAGATGTAGGACTGTAGAACGCCAGAGTTGAGGAACTAATGCTACAAAAACTATATCAATATTTTCCTTTGTTATTTTCTACACCATGGACTTTTTATATGTTTTCCTGTAAAACCTATCCCTACCTACCTTTCGGTTTTCGGTTATAGTGTTTTTTGTGTGTGATGTTTTGGTTTTGGCAATAAATTATGTTTTATCTTTTTCTTATCTATAATCTGGTTAGGTTAGAAATTATTGATTCTACAGAAAATTAATAGCCAAACCTCAAGCCAACCGTGATTTGTTAGTAGAAATAGAGATTTTAATGTAATATTAATATTTAAGACGTTGCGTTTTAGTTTGATTATGTTGAGGATGTGTTAATTTTTCTGATTATTTAATACAATTCATGTTTAAGATTTAATTAATATTTAGCCTGTAGCCAAACAGGAAGAAACCTTTTACAGTTGTGTGCACTTATAAACAATAGACTGCTAATATTTTTTACAATTGTAAATTTTGTAAAACATCTTACATGCGATGGATAGTGTTTTGTATGGACTAAATTGTCGCGGTTATTTAAGCTATTAGGCCAAAAAAAAAGAGATCTATGGTGCCACCTTGTATAATTATTTATTATTCATGTTCTAGTTAGTAGCGAGCCAAATAATTTTAACATTGTAAGTAAATTTTTTAATGTTTTGGCGATTTTAAAGAAATTGTCACAAAGAAATCAAAAGTCCGCCTGTTTTAAAAAGAATTGTAAAAAAATATTGGCAGTCTATTGTTTATAAGTGCACACAACTTTACTGTACAAGGATCATTTTGTTCAATGAAAATATTGAAAAATGTTTCTACCTTTCCGTGTTTCTTCCCAAAATTGGTTGATTGACGGGTTGATTACAATTGTGTGCATTTTTAATTAATAGACTACCAATATTTTTTACAATTCTTTTGTACAAGAGGTGAAATAAGTAAATTAACATCTTAAATGAGATCGATATTGTTTGTATGGACTAAATTGTCGCTGTTATTTGAGCTATTAAAAAAAAAGAGATCTATGGTGCCACCTTGTATAATTATTTATAATTAATGTTCTAGTTAGAAGGGAGTCAAATAATTTTCACATTGTAAGTAAATTTTCCAATCATTTGGCGATTTTAAAGAAATCGTCATAAAGAAATCAAAAGTCCGCCTGTTTTACAAAAGAATTGTAAAAAATATTGGCAGTCTGTTGCACACAATTGTAAGAGGATTCATTTTGTTCAATAAAAACATTGAAAAACGTTCTGCATTTCCGTGTTTCTTTCCAAAATTGGTTGATTGATGGGTTGATAACAGTTATGTGAACTTATAAACAATAGAAAGCAAATAATTTTCACAATTATTTTGTAAAACAGATGAAATTTCGATTTCTTTGTGATGATTTCTTTAACTTCGCCGAAAATTGGAAATAACATACGAATTCTTCATGAATTCTTCAAAAATTCATAATCACAAGACTTATTACCTCCTACTTGCTACTAACTAGAACTTAATTATTAATAATTATACAAGGTGGCACCATGGATCTCTTCTTTTTGGGCTGCTTTTCAAAGTGCTACCGAACAAAAACTTTTTTACATTCCGTTAGAGTGTAATTATAATTGTTAGAACACTATTTCATTATATTGAACGAGCGAGCGAAGTTCTCCGAGTCTACTGGAACAATCCGGCGTTTGTATGTATGTTTGTATGTGAATCGGTTATTTACTAAAGGTAACAAGTCAAGCTCTTCTAATTTTCAAGTCAAGAGCTTATTATGTGCCATATAAAATAAAATCTAGCCATTTAAAGTTGATTGACTTATTCCCTTTGGTAATTAACCGATTCATGTATGAGTGTTCGTTCGACGATAACTGGAGTAAATTTGGTCGGATCGTTATGAAATTTGGTAAGCGGGTAAACAAAATTAAAAGAATTTTTAAGTTCAAACATGAGCCAAATCGATTGAGGGGTTGCCGAGATATGGGGTTGTATAGTTTATATGCAAAGCGCGCGCGCGCCTGCGCTAATGGCGTAAGGCAAGTTACACATCTGTAACTGGGGTTGCGAGTTCATAGTTCGGAGCGAACCACTAGTTTAACATATTACATTATGTATTACATTGTGTAGAACAACTATGAGAACTATCTACCTACATTTATGATTCAGCTTCTGGTAAAATCAAGATAATACATAATGTAAGGTCAGCAAACTCAATTGAACTGGTGTGAGGTGTGAATGTGAACTTTGAATGTGAACATGAATTATAACAAATTAAAATATTAATATTATTTTTGTAGCATTAGTTCCTCAACTCTGGCGTTCTACAGTCCTATATCTCTGGTTTGGTATGGTTTCTCAACATTTGTGCGTAAATGAACTACAAGGTGGCAACATGGAACTCTTTTTTTTGGGCTGTTTTTACCAGTTTATGCAAACATTTCAACGGTTATGTATTCCAACGGAATGTAAAAATGTTTTTGTTTGCACGGCACTTTGAGAATCAGCCCAAAAAAAGAGTTCCATGTTGCCACCTTGTATAATTTATGTTCTAGTTAGTAGCAATTCAAATAATTTTGATGTGATAAGTCTTGTGATTATGAATTATTGAAGAATTCATGAAGAATTCGTGAAGAATTCGTATTTTATTTCCGATTTTCGGCGAAGTTAAAGAAATCATCACATAAAATCGAAAGTACACCTTTTTTACACAAGAATTGTGAAAATTATTGGCAGTGTATTGTTTATAAGTGCACACAACTGTAAAAGGATTCATTTTGTTCAATAACTGCAATGAAAAACGTTTCTACCCACATAAATACCCATTTTGGGAATCTTCCCGGAAACTTTCCGCGTTTCTTCCCAAAATGGGTTGATTCCCGGGAAGAATCCCATCTCTAGGTATGACGGGACAGCTTTTGGGCTGGAGGTTTAGTTTTGCACCATTAGGCTCTTTCGAAGCGCTCACAGCCTAGTTGAACTAGCCATTCTTAATTGGTAAAGTTAAGCATCATCCGGCGCGGTCAGTCCATGGATGGGTGACCGCTAGTGGCAATAATATCTGAGCGCTTCCGTGATTCGGAAGGCTCGTTAAACCGTTGGTCCCGGTTGTTGTTGATTAATAACAAAGCCATGTCAGAGGCCCTTTGGGCGGCCTCAAGAAAGTTGGTGGGTCTGCTTATTTTTCTATGTTTTTGACGAGATCTTAAAATCCTAACTCAGAATCTAACCACAATCGACACAAATCTCTGGCAACTTAAAATTTAATGCAGCTTCATAACAACCCTTGATGGAAACCCCAGAAGTTGCATGGGACAAATAACTCGTTCAACAATGCGATCAAAAGCAGAGTTAAGAAATGTCTCTGAATACGAACCCGCCAGTCATTCCTAATTCAGTCAGAAGCAGAGCTAAGATTAGACAATCTCTCAGAATGACTACCGCGGTCGTTTGGGCAATCCACTCGTCAGGCACTCGATCAAACGTTGAACAACATAACATAAACAATGGCCGAGACTGCATTAGGAGATCAAAGAGATGAAGCAGGTCAATATTACAGCAATAGAGAATACGAGAGATGGCATGATGCACTATGAAATTTATGTGGCTTCGAAATTGAAGGGGTTTTTTAAGATTCTATGCAGCTATACCTTCTTGAAAGATGTGCGAAGGGAATGGTGAGCAGAATTATAGTACAGTGAAATTGACTTTGGACCGTGCGTTAAATCTGGTCGAGCTGGATTGTTTGCTGACTTGTTTGTGTTGTTGGCCTAATGAATAATCCAAGTTGGTGACCAGTGGTTCAGTATGCCTGACAGAGAAGATATAAAAGAAGAGAGGGAAGGAAAGAAGAAGCGCCAACTACGAAAATATTCTTCCACCTTCCAACTACAAGAACCTGCTCGTATCTACTGACTCAGTGCGTCAATGGAGATGGAGAGAGCACCATACCGAGTAGTATCCAGTTCGAAGAACCTGTGTTTATGTGACGCGTGACTTCAGGCGGACGTCAGAATTGCTGTCATTTGTATCGCGAGACGCGACATTTCAAAGGTCACGCCTGCCGCACCACTCTATCATAATAGAAAGAACGTCCTCAGTTAATCGCTATGCCTATATTATCCGTCTTTCTATCTTTTTTTCTTCTTAGGGTGCCACTCCGATTCAGCGAAGGTTGGCGGTCAGCTCCGCATATCTGTCTTGGTCTCTCGCGAGGCGAAATAACTGGACAGCACTCGCTATCCCAGTCCACTCCCGTAGACTTCTTAGTCAGGATTTTGTCCTTCGGCCGACGTGTGTCTTGCCAGCGACTTTTCCCATCATTACAAGTTGCAGGAGGCCGTATCTCTCGTGTCTGAACACAATCATGTCCTAGATATGCGACCTCCTTTTGATGGTGTTTCATAGCTTAGGACTTCCTCGTTCGTAACCTTTTGAGTCCAACTGTTTTTTGGCATCCATCTGTAGCACCACCGACTCTCTATGCTCATTCACATTTCTAGGCGCATTTAATTATGTGGGGCGCCCTCCACCATCAAGCTCATCTAATCTGTGTACTAACGCAACCGATGCCACATCCGTCAAGAGGTATCAATGGAGGAGAGCAACGATAAACATTCCAAAGCTCACCGAGAAAACTGCGAGACAAAATGATTGAGCAATAAACCGCCTCAACATCGTCCGGCTAATCGTTACAATACGAAATAGGAACAGAGGATCTGATTAAATAATGAACACGTTTCTTTAACGCCACACAGACGGACAAATTATAACAAATACTAGCTTTTGCCCGCGACTTCGTCCGCGCAAACTTAGTTTTTTTCCCGTTATCACAATAAAACATAGCCTATAGCACTCAGCAATAACGTAGCTTCCCATTAGTGAAGGATTTTTTATAATCGGATGAGTAGATTTGGAGATTACCCCCTATATACGTACACACTTACAAACTTTTCCTCTTTATAATATTAGTGTTGATAGCTAGTGCCCACGACTTCATTCACGTGGCTAAAAGAAAAAGGATAAACGTGGTGATTTTGCAAATTGTACCTAGCATATTTTTTGCCACCTAGTAGGTATGATGTACTTAAAACACCCCCTGCACTATCAAAGCGTTGGCCCGAGATTTCGCTCCCGTGGACCACGCGTTGTTATCTGCTTCTTCCAAACTGAACGGAGCAAAGATGCAGATACCTACTGTTATAGGCGTCTAACTGGGTTACCTACATTTCAAGAAACACTCAAAGATTATCTTTTCATTTTAGCCCTATCATATTATTTTGAGTCCGCTAATCTGCTACTCCTTATTGCAAACTTTCAGTCTGGGTTGTCTCTGTTCAGTTGGTCTCGCCCCAAGTCTTCGTGCCTTTGTGGCCTTTGTGGCCACTGTGGACACTGCCTCTACCGATGTTAGAGAGCCCTAATGCGTAGTTTGATACCCAAGTACATCTCGTTTGCTTGCGCTGTTTGGTGAATGAATATTTATCAGCATTCGCTGCAGTACGTCACAGGTCTCAACATCTCTCTGGCGTTCTATAAAATTGTAAAAGATCTCCAACAGAGCTAGTTAGCGTCACCTTTTCGTATTATAGGAACGAAGTTACTTAACAAAGAAAAAAATTTAAGAAATTTTATTTTAATTTTTTTATTTTGCATCATACTATTTCAAAGAGAACGATCATAATAATTGGGTTCTGACACCAGAAAATATGAGACTTAACCATGTTATTTCTATCACATTGAATATTGTTTTTTTCTATGAGCTGCTCTTCTGAAACACCCAACACGTCTTCTTAGCATCTATGATACCATAGTCTGAAACAACTGTTTTGAATTGTCGGTCTTATTCTCCTTTCGTGTTGAAAGCGTCACACACACACGTCGCGCTGGGGTCGCCTCCAGGAAATCCTATAAGCTGCACTGTGGAGCATCAGGACAGGTATGACGACGCGAAGTTGTCGGTATGGTTTAAGATTGGCACAAAACACCTCTTTTGGGTCTATTTCTCACATATCTTTCATGCGGGCAACACCACCACGCAGGCGGTTCAGGGATTTTCACATGCTCCAATCTTCTCGTCAGTCTGAAGTATGTGGAAAGCCTATCAGAGTTGTCAACAACGAATAGGCGACTATGATATTATGTAAAAGTGCACCTGCCCAGTGTCCAGTCCTAGGTACTTACTTAATGGAAATAAAGCGATCATGGTACTAATGTTACACCATTAATGGCTGATGTTATGCGCCTATGGTCGCTCGGGACTCTACAATGTTTTTTACACTTGCACATTACGCACAGCTGACTTTTTTGGTCAGAACATCGTATCTTTATTTTTCTTCGAGGTCTGGTGCATCCTATTCTTCCCTGAATAACCAGCAATCAGCAATGCATTCAACGGACGTCCCATCTCGTCTGGCCAAAAGATCTCAGGATGCAACCGCAACTTTGTAAAGAGCTTTGATAAAACTGCTGGATGCAGAGTTTTTAAAGTAAGGATTTATTTTATTGGCTCTTTCAGATTGTAAGTAGCTATCACTGAACTTATGTTTTTTGCCTGTTTTGAGTAATTAAACTTGTATGTAGATTTTTCCTTTATTGCTTTGTTGATATACCATTTTTGTGACAGTGACGGATGACAGCAATAATTTAAAACAACTTCTTCACTGTTGTTCATCGTTTGAGTTTTGTGGCATATTGCGGCCTGTTTGGTGCATTAAAATTCACCGTTGTTCAGTTTTCGATGGATTTACGAAAGTAAATAGCTCAACGCTACGTGATGACAGAGGGTCTTTGGTAAATGGTTTTGTCGTTCACTTTTATACAAATAGCCACTATATGATAATCTTTGTCTGTTTATTTTGCTCCTAAGCACCAAAGCGTGATAATATGTAGCCTATATGTTATTCTGATGTCTCAGCTATCTACATTCCAAATTTCATCCAAATCCGTCCAGCGGATTCACCGTTATAAGGTAACAAACACACTCACTCACTCACAAACTTTCGCATTTATAATATAAGTAGGAAGTAGGATAGGATAGGAAGTAGGATTGCTCAAACTTACTTAGAGTAAAAGCAGTTAAAATTAAACTGCATTCGTGGTATGTCCATGCAGCGGTAAAAGTGGCCTAATGCTCGGCATTTGCAGCAGGATTTTAAGCACTCAGTGACTCACGGAAAACTCAATCAGAAGGGACACTATTTCCCACTCCACAGTAGCCCATTTCGGCTTATGTACTCGTACCTATTCGACTGGATTCCAAAAACCCGAAATATACGAAAAAAATTGCTTCCATTCGAGTATCATTCGCACTATTACATATCTCTAAATTTATTGATAAACCTGAGGAATTTTATTCTAAACTGTTCAAATCGGTGATATTAGACCGGTTCAAAATAAGTTAATTTTAGTAAGGTTTGTGCTCTTCTATGGAGTTTTCAATACTTAAGATTTTAGTGACAAGTTACAGCCAAAAGACGGAAGCAGCCAGCCAACTATCTGCAAGCACATTTCTATTCTCATGTTCCGCTATCTCACACGGGCATGGGCCATAAAAATAATTTCTTCAGTCTAGAGAAGGAAACGGGCAGTTAAGAGGCTTTCTACGTAAAAGTGAAAAGTCTCCGTGCGACTCTTAACGAACTAAGATTACACTGATCTAATTTAAATCGTAATTGCTCGGTATGTTAAGCATCTATTCAATAAGCAGTCGTTAAGAGAGGGGCAATAAATTAACTGAAAATTGCTCAAGCAAAACCAGACTGAAAACGGTTAATATGAACTAAGTAGAGTTGGTAAGTCTGGTCATCTGGTGTGAGTGAAGGTGCCACTGGACGCTGTATAAATCATCTCATTACGTAATGCAAAGGCCTTGTTTTTTTTAGAGTTGGTAACTAAGTGGAGATGGAGGCAACAAGAGCGGTGAGAGTTCTGGATGAATCCCTCCTTGCTCCTTGTTCCAAACTTATACTTGAAATATCAAGGATGATGAAGGAATCCCGACTAAAACTGCCTTTGGGAATTATTGAATGTGTGCAAAGAGAGACAATCGATCAGTCGGAGGAATGGACGGACATGTTAGACCGCAGTTGCAAAGGAGGCTCAAAAGCAGTGAACAAGATTGGGTTGGCGTGATAGACGGGGCATAAGGGGTCGCCTTGCTATAGAGTCGCGAGTTCATAGTTTAGGGCGAACCACTAGTTTAAGTTTATGTTTAGCAAGAACAGCCTATGCTCGATACACCATATTTGTACCACCCCACTTGGACGAGAGGGAGCATTAAATCGAGCGTTTTCTAGTTCGATATGACGGTCGTGGCTAGTCTTGCAAGTAAGACAGTTTAAGCGGCAATAAGCTACCACGTTTTATTAGTCTGCGAAATCCTAAAAAACAATCGTCCAAACCGTTCCACATGCAGCCACCAAGTGCAGAGGTACTTTCAGACGCCGGCACCAAATGGCAAGTGGAGCGCGCAGGCCACTCTCTACAAGTCTACACTCAATTCGTACTAATTAATTTGTGGTCGCAATTAGCGAAAATCACCTCCTCCGTCCGGTTGCAGTTTCACTCTTACTTGGGATCTAAATCGAAGTTTGGGAAATGAATTCGGACGCCCGATTTCAGCAGGGCGCAACTTGCTGGTCAATGAAAATTAAGAATCATAAATTACTACAAATTACTGAAGAAAAACAACATGGCCAAGCTGAAAAATACTAATAAAATACGCATCAAGATGAACAGACATAGATTAATAGTTTTAGAAGTTTAAATAGAAAAATAAAAATAAAACTTTCTCAACACAGTTTTCTAAAATAAAAACAAAATAAAAAAAATTAAAAAACAGTTGATATAAAGAACAAAACGTGAAGGACGACAGAAATCGAGCACGAATTTATGTCATGGATTTAGTAAGAGACCAAAAGAGAACCGTTTCTAAATCTAAAACAAGGAAAATTAATCAAATGTGTTTCAGATAAACATCGCTCAAGATGATTGGTGGTTTAGATCGAAAGAATTATTGTCACAACATCAGACAGTCAACAATGACACCATTTCCAAACATAATGTCTCACTGAGTTCCTATTGTCTTGCTTAGAAGTAGCTGCAGTGCTCCAACTACAAAATATGAGCGTACAGAACTTTACTTTTATCCAGCCCATGAATTGCTAGGGGTGGGTCTTATGTCTCTTCCTTTTCACGCCAACCCATCGGGCAAAAGCTAATCTGTCCGCAGTCATACCGCTATCTTTACAATAACATCGACCTACCTATCTAGCTTCAAGCAACGATGTTACCATTTAAGATTCAACGAAAGTAACATGGCGGGAAAGCCCACATTTTCAAGTTTTTTTTTCAGATTTTTAGCTAAATGGAGATATTTTTGTTCAGAAATATCTATAACCAATGGACTTATCCCAAAAACTTTGGGCTTCTAGCAGTATTCAGTGACAAAACCCCAGCCCAGCCTACCGCAGCGTTACAATAAGGGCAAAACACATTGTTTCTCGTGCTGAAGTAACAAAAGACGCCAAGATGCCTCTTGATTGTACAAACAAAGCGCAGTGTCTCTAAACGAGTGGTGTTGAATGTCCTCTCAAGAGATCCTTGTTTGGTTACAACAACTACTAAGTTGGGTGTTCTAATTACGTAAATGGATCAAAATTTTAATTCATTTCCAGATTTCCAGGCTTAAAATTGGCCAACAAAGACCGTGAAAGACATTGTTTTAGATGGAGTAGGCTTGCCCAGCACATTTACCATCCTGACAGCTTAGTCGGCCTAGCCCACAGGAAAGACAAGTCAATCGTGTGGAGCCAACTAAGCTGGCGGGCTCACTGGACCGAAAATCTAAAGTGAATCAAACGTGTGTCACATTTGACAGCCGAATATTCGAAAAAGTTTTCTCACCTCTTCTGAGCCGCTAAAATACCAAGAAACCAATGAGCCATACAATTCGTTAATCCCTGAATAAGCGGTCCGGACGCAGGTTGTCGTGGAAACTGGAAAGGTGTACTGGCACCTGGCACCCACGCAAGTCACTGAGGTCGAGGCACCCACCTGACGCCCCCGCACTATATGGAGCCCTATTTTCAAAGGCGATCAACGGAGAACAGTCTCGAGAATTCATATGGAAAGATATCAATTTCGGGTGTATTTACAGACCAGAGGCCCAGGATTGACCACCGGCTGCACGGTTTTTGATAAACTGTGTCAAATTACACACGCCGCCAGCCAAATACCGTTTAGTGGCTGGTCTAATGTGGTTTTCCGAAATATAATGCATTGCAGGTCAAGGACGTTGGCAGTATATCCATTTTTGACAGCGGTAATCCTGATCGAAGGTAACACACAGCATTAGTGCCGAAAACATGTAAAGAATATCGCCGTCTCATATTCAATACTCTACTTTCTTCCGGAAACTGATTGAAACAATTGAAGACCAAGTAGTAAAACTTATGTGAGATGACAATGTAAAAGACAATTATATTGATTTCTAAACCTTATCGATGCTCGTGCCCAACTCCATTAAATCTTTCCAGTTTTTGCATAAAGAATCTATCAAGTTGTTGGTAACATAATGATAGTGGTTTAGCGATCGCGTGCTGGGCTCATTATCAATTAAGTTTATTGTGGCACTGGCCGATGGGGGACTTATTCTCGTGCCGGAATGTTAATGAGTGATGGATCCAGTTGAGGGGCCACTGGCACAGAATAGATAGAACAGAAACTGCAACTGAGGTGATGACAGTCTGACATGTGAAATTCCGGATTCAGACAATACCGGAGTTCGCGAGGAATTTGAAACACCGATTTGAAGACATCAGACGCGTAGCAGCAAAGGTGATGAAATGAAAGCGATTGGGTAATGGTTTTCATAACACGGCTCAATATTGTTCGTATGGTTTTATCATGAGGCTGGTAATTGCTTCTGAATGCAACACCCAAAACGCAATCAGGGTAGAGTGTTTCTGGGGGAATGACGTTTACGAGTACGATATAGAGAAGAATGACGACAGAGAAGAAGAGAACAAGAGAATAAGTCCGATGAATCAGAATCCAAGTTTTTTATTCAATATGCCATAAATACATTATTTACATTGAACGTCAAAATATTATCTAGATGAGGTAAAATGGTGTCCATCGGTTGTAGTTTGTTTATTTTGTCCCGCCGGTTTCTTGTCTTATCTTCAGCCATCGGCGGATGTAATCGTCAGATGCTTAGCCATTCGTCTCGTTAAAAGTATTTTCAATTACCTACATACACACGGCAGCAGTCGATACCGGAAACTGGATGTTCACTCACATCCGTAGCCTTCATGAAGGTTAGTTCAAAGATCCACAAAGATAATCGAGACCAGTTCCTCAAATTCTTTGACGTATCGCGGATCTATCTAGACGCTATATGGCTGAAGTCGTAACAGGAAATTGGCCATAGAAACTACATGGGTGGGAAGTGGTAGTTAAACATGGGAAGATCGAGGTCTATTTCTTTACAGACATAGCTGTCGGTGCAACTTCTTTTTACCCGACTACGCGAAGCAAAAAGGAGGGTTATGATTTTAGCAGCGTATGTATGTATGTATGTATGTGGGTATGTATGTTTGTGTGTTCATCTGTTCCCTCACAGAGCCTAAACTACTCGGCCGATTTCAACAAATGAGGTATCGTTGGATTCGTCTTAATCACCCAGGTAACATAGGATAGTTTTTTTTTAAAAAAAAAACAAGATGGCGGCTGTGCTGCGCCCTAAAGTGGTGGACCTAAAAATAAAAATTATCGGATACCATCGTCATGGCTATCAAATGAAAGGACTTTAAAAGCCCTTTTCAAAAATGTATAACACATGTAGCGTCAACAAAACAAATAGAACAAAAAATTCCAAAATGTGTTTCTTTTTGCCCTTCTTGGTTCTATTTTAGGTGATCATCCAAAATAACTAACTAAAAAGCTCAAAAAAAAATTGAAGTTAAAAACTAAAACCCGACTACTAAAAGGCCTAAAACAAGACCTGCTTATCCTTAAAATAGACTCATAGATAATTAATCGTAGTCGGAGGACACCACATTCGCATTTGATAAACCGATGGCCTCCGATTACGATTAATTATCTATGAGTCTATTTTAAGGATAAGCAGGTCTTGTTTTAGGCCTTTTAGTAGTCGGGTTTTAGTTTTTAACTTCTATTTTTTGGAACACAATCGAATTACCTATGTAAAGGAAGCATACACAGCATACTTCCAATACGTATTTCCAACAACTTTATCAATGTTGAATTATTCAATATGTACGACTAGTACCTACAAGCCGGTGCCAAACATGGCCGCGATTCTAACTTGAACTGAGCGGAACTTTGTACAGCATTCGAAGACCATTAAAGGCATAAAGGAAACAACTGACCCTTTTATGGTCCAGACGCTTACTCGGCCGTTTAAGAATAGAACTGCTGTGTTAGGGATCATGTTGATGATGTAGAATTGCCTGAGATTTATTCTAGTGACCAAAGATTTATCTCGATTAGTGCTGAATAAAAGGTCTCCATGACTGATCGTTAGAACTCTATTATGAGCTGCAATTAGTCATCGGTATGAGGAACCGAAACAAATGCGATAAACCACAGATCAGAAAACCAAGGTCTTCTCCATTGAAATCAGATAGAAATACACAGATTTAGGTTCAAACTTTTGCCAGATTGTGGCGGAACTAATAGGTGGCCACAATTATTGCTACGGCACAGGAAGTGAGGAATGATAATGCCCTGAGTCATTCGGAGATTGCAATTTTACAATTCACCTGGCCAGTCATTTTCGTTATGATTAGTCAGGCAGGCAGGATTCAAAGAAGCAATGAAAAAACAAAACTATTTTAGCGATGGCTGTACTTATTGCTATCTAAATAGAACATCAGGTCGCGAAGAAAGATTGCTTTATAGACGCAATAGACGAACTAAGGCGGGTTGGCAGCAAATGGGGACAGGCAAGCCTGCCGGAGGTCTAGCTCGAACGATGAAGTCATATAATGACAGCTATAAACATATCAAGCCCACGCATCCTTGCAAGGATAAATAACTTTACGACAAAACGAAACATGACGATCAAACATAAAATGGTACCGCATTCAAACTGTTTTGCCTAATGTAGGTGGTTAACAATTTGCGGAAGAATAATTGTTTGGACTGAACTACAGAGCTAGCGCTGTTTTTGTATCCAAAAACCTTTTAGTTGCAGCTTGAAAAGGGAACCCCATGTAATCCTATGCGTAAAATGAACCAATTTGGAAATTTGAAAGTTAGTAATATTAATTAAACAAACAAACAATATTTTTTTTAGAGAGACATGTTCATTGTACGTGTAACATGTCTCCCTAAAAAATGTTTGTCTATTTTACAGAAACCTAAAAGTAGTGTTAAAGGCAATATGCTCAAAATACTCTGCAGGTTTTGGACAAAATGGCCGTCACACATGGATGACTGGCAAAGGGTATTTATATGGTGTTAGGCGTCACGCACGCGACTGTATCATTTGGCAATGAGAGTTACCTATAACTACAGAAGGTACTGCTAGACGTTGTAATGTATCGTTGTATTAGCGAGGCATTGCCAAGGTTTTGAGTTACGTGTAGGAAGCGGCAGGAAGAAGCAATATACTTGATCTTGTGTTATTGTAGGTTTAGTCAGACCATGTAGAGAAGATCTCAATATTTCATTTGTTATCTTAATTCACTAACTGTGAAGGAACACTGATCGTGTGGAAACTTGAGCGGCTGAGGCGTAATACCCTCAACGCGAAAGTCGAAAATTCGCAGTGGACGCGAGTGCTGATTTAATACGAACTCTCTCTCTTTCTGGGAGAAGGCCTTTTGCACGTCTTGTGATATGTTCACTTGCACAATTTGTACATGCTACATCATACTTTTCTTATCTTCCTTACGCCCATATTTTATGCAGTCCTCATCCTCAGCTGATCTGTGCGCTTTGTGTGAACATGATGCGTGATATTTAGGTATTTTACAACTTTATTTGGTGGCGAAAGCTGGCTGATATTCATTGATGTTTAACTACGAGAACCACGTATTTAATATGATATTGGATACGAACAAATTGATTCTAATGTATTACTGATTATGCCACCTACTTTACATTTGAGCTCAACCGATAAACAAAATTTTCCCAGTATTTGGACAAGCACATTTCAAGGTGAAGATCTCAGCAAACACGATTTGTTGCTTCACAATAAAATATACCTTTCGGTATGTCCGATAACTTATCCGGTTATCGAGCAGACGTTATCTCAAAAACATTCTGGCACTTTCTCCCGCTACTTTTGTCACTTCTCGGAGACGGTATTCAAAACAATGGAAGAGGCTATGAACTGAACTCCAGAAATAGGCGAAAGAAATGAGCAATCACGACGGATGTCAGAGCGATAATGATAGAGTAGAGTCTAGACAGGAATAACGCTTTGCTTTGCTATGCTTTCGAGTGAATGAAACATCACGAGGCTGTAGTTTAGTTGAATCTGCCTGGATTGACCTTGGATTACCCGAAAAGTTTTCCTCATTCTCACACTTTTTAATTTCCTAGAGCGCGTCATTCTACGTTGTTCAATTTTGCCCCCCCCCCCCCCCCCCCTGATAACTTTACTTCTGAACATACCCCAGACAGTCAAGAATCTGCTGAGTGGTGGTAAAATTTGGGTACTAGAAGCTACAATGAGAGTGAGAAAAGGGCCTGGCTGAAAATTTGCGCTGTGCAGATGCATGCACTCACATCATTTAGCTGAACCAGGTCTAATTTATCACAAACAATGGTTTAGATAATTGAATAATTGTACTTTACGTATGTGTTTTGTTTTGTGATTAATACACCTTTTTTCATTTTAATGTCATCTTCAACAGACGTAAACCGACCCATTGACCACACAAACGCCCGCACCTTACCAATAACATAAATATAATCCCACGAGAGAAATTGATATCCAAGTTAAATGCAACGGTTATCCACGGCTATATCCGATGTTCATCTACTATCTTGTGGTGTGACCCAGTTGGGAGCCAGACAGTGAAAGTGCGAGATGTACCATCTCTACGCGAAGGGAACCGACCGTCTGAGTAAACCTATGCTTTGTTAAATACTAGCTTTTGCCTGTGACTACGGCCGCGCAGACTTAGAGCCTTATCACAGTAGCGAATTTTGGGCGAATTGAAAGCGAAGCGAATTCGCGAACAACATTCCCTGTACGGACGAAGTCGCGGGCAAATCTAGTATCTACATAATTTAGAGCTAATTATTCTGGTTTATAAGCTTTTCTATAAGTTTCATCCAAATCCGTCCAGCCGTTTCAGCTTGAAAAAGTAACAAACAGCCATCCATCCCGCTGATCCAAACATCTATACAAGCTTTCGCGTTTATAATATTAGTGGGATTTTGTAACTCTACGATAACAGCGTTGAACTCTTGAATGGTTTGCTTCGAAACTTGTTGAGGGATTTCGAAATTTGTTTGAGACGTCTTCGAAATCGCTTCATGCTATTGTGAAGCTACTGAGTTTTGGAAATTTACTAGGTATTGTCCATGTTGTTCGTACAACAGTATTTGGGGATATTCCAATGCTGTGCCACAAACTTCATATAAATGTGGAACACAGACATGTAAAATAACTTTATTTTATACATCGAACCGTTAAGGCACGGGTTAAGGCACGGGTTAAGGTAGTTATAGTTGTTTTGCAGAGAAGCGATCTCGGCAGCAGAGGCGACCAGGGTTTTAGTATCATGAAATAAAAGTATGATCAATATCATTCAATCTGTGGCGCCAGGGTAAACGATCGTGTACTCTGCAAAAATAATGAATTTGTCAAGAAACAAGCACGCCCCATTTGTATGAAAATTTAATCGAATTTTGGCGCGAACATTATCGCAATATGAAAATTTAATCGAATTTTTTTGTGCCAGCCTTGATTTCTGTTACTACGAGCCCGCGGCACGGACACCGGAACGTAAAGCTCACTTGATGGCACTCGACCTATACCATAATGTAACAATATTCAGCCCACGTTGGCGTGTGGCTGATCAAATAAATGGAACGTATGCTATGTATAGTATAGTAGTCTTAGCAGCTATGAAAAAAAAGCTGCATTTTATGATGAAAGCAAGCCGCTTTGCACAGTGATAGAAGGGACAAAAATAAGCGATTTGACCCGCAGCAGCACAAATTTCATCCCTTAGGAATAGAGAGGGCGCCACTTCTAAAAATAAACTTTGAAAATTTCTAACAGCCTAACGGGTGAACCGATTTAAATGATTAATATCTTAATCGAAAGAAAATCACTTATTGTACAAACAAAAAAATTAGATTTAAAAAATACTATGATGGCTGCCGTAAATCCTACGTTTTCTAATTTTTTATTTTTTTATTGTCAATTTTTATTGAACTATGCAAAAAACTTGTATAAAAAGGGTATATTTTTTATAATTCATATCGTTACTAATATAATAATAAATTTAATAAAAAAAACTGCATGCCAATATCATTAGTAGTTTAGGAAATATTTAGGTTTACATGTGCTGGAAAAGCGGGGTATTGCCCTCGCGTCATAGTAACTAAGTAGAGAAAAAACTTATTTTTGTGATGGAATCTAGCCATTTTGCACAATGATAGTGGTGACTAAAATAAGCAATTTTACCCGCAGCAGCAACATTTTTATCCCTTAGGAACACAGATGGCGCCACTTATTTAACAAAACTTCAAAATTTTGTATAAAATAAACAGCTTAACCGATTTTCATGATTTAAACGCCCAATGGTTGGTTTTTATACCATAATACATATTAAATATAAATAAGTCAAAAAAGTACTGGAATTAAAAATAATAAAAAATATTTTGTAAAATAAAAGTGTTTTCATTGATGATGATGAATCTGGTAGTTATTCTTTCTAGTTTTTGACAAATACTTACACATCATTTCTCGTTTGCCTTATTACAGATGTGTACAATAACGTTAATGCCTAACAGTTCACGAGTTTCCTTATTTTATTTGGAATACTAAATTGAATCCATTGAATTCAGTTTACTCAGAATAAGCGACTAAAAATTTACGTATACAGAATAAAATAGGGAAACTCGTGAACTGTTAGGCATTAACGTTGTTGTACACATGTGTGACAAGGCAAACGAGAAATAATGTGTAAGTATTTGTCAAAAACTAAAAAGAATAAATACGTGATTCATCATCCTCAATGAAAACATTTTTATTTTACAAAATATTTTTTATTAATTTTATTTCCAATACTTTTTTGACTTATTTATATTTTATATGTATTATGGTATAAAAACCAACCATTGGGCGTTTAAATCATGAAAATCGATAGAGCCGTTTACTTTATACAAAACTTTGAAGTTTGGTCAAATAAGTGGCGCCATCTGTGACCCTAAGGGATGAAAATGTTGCTGCTGCGGGTAAAATTGCTTATTTTAGTCTCCACTATCACTGTGCAAAATGGCTAGCTTCCATCACAAATAGAAGTTTTTTTCTCTACATAGTTACTATGACGTGAGGGCAATTCCCCGCTTTTCCAGCACATGTAAACCTAAATATTTCCTAAACTACTAATGATATTGGCATGCAGTTTTTTTTATTAAATTCATTATTAAATTAGTAACAATATGAATTATAAAAAATATACCCTCTTCATACAATTTCTTTGCAAAATTGAGTAAAAACAGACAAATAAAAATAAAAAAAATACAAAACGTTGGATTTATGGCAGCCATTATAGTTATTATTTTAATTTTATTTTTTAGGTTGTACAATAAGTGTTTTTCTTTCGATTAAGATATTAATCATTGAAATCGGTTCACCCGTTAGACTGTTAGAATTTTTCAAAGTTATTTTTAGAAGTGGCGCCCTCTCTGTTTCTAAGGTATGGAACTTGTGCTGCTGCGGGTCAAATCGCTTATTTTTGTCCCTTCTGTCACTGTGCAAAGCGGCTTGCTTTCATCATAAAAAGCAGCGTTTCGGTAAAAAATGGCCGTAGCTGCTATAGCTATAGGGTAGGTGAAGTAAGTAAGCAAGAACGGGTGTTGTTCGATCCGGGCTTAGTCGCCGACAGATGGGTAACGAGCTTTTTGTCAAAACTTCGCGAACGCGAGGCGCCAAATTACCTGAAGTTATATACGACTTTGTACATAGAGGTACATATAAATACGTATAATAGTATTCCAATAATCGTAGATAATTACGGTCAAAGAAGATAGAATTTTAATTTTTTTATGGTTAGGCTAGTTTCACAGTTTGAAGTTTCTTAACTATTTTCTTCTCAGCGACATGATGGCAAACGACACTACCTAAATTGTTCAGGACCAGTATTCCAAAACGCTAACTGCGTTATTACTATCCGTCATAAGATCCTCCTGGGTGCAGTTGTTAGGGCACACAGGGCATGATAAAAGGTGGTCCATAGTTTTCACACACACGGCATAATAACATCATGGTAGGGGCCCTCCACATTTTTATTCTTCCATCGGCATTTAGAAATCATAAGCAAAACCTGGTATTTCATTCATCATCACGCCACCGCGGCTCAGGTACAAGACGCACAAGAAAATTTACGGAATCAGTCTAGGAATCTGTAACCTAAATTGTTAGCAATTCGTAGACGACGCAGAAAAACGACGCTTCTTAGTTAAATGTTGGCAGAGCACGCAATAATAGGATATTGAAAACCCGTTATAGTTAGATCGGCGTTTGATGTGATTTTTATTGGAGATACAACTTGGTCAGTTTTCCGGAAATTAGTTGAGAAAAAGTGACCTTATTTTCAGGCAAAGCAGAGTAACAATTCCTAATTTTTTTGGTGCCTCCGTCCTAACCCTTTGGCAGATACGGGTTTGAGGTTTTCTGTGACGTAAATTTTTATTAGAGGTAGAAAATTTTGTAATAGTTTCGCAGCGAGAGAGAGTGAGAGGCCATTTATAAAAGAACGTAAAATGACAGTGACAAAACGACACCGAAAGCTGAGCTGATAACATCGAATTCATCGCCGCCATCATCAATACTCTTCAAAAACATTTTGTACGACGGCCATGTTGAATCCGCCATCTTTAAAACAGTTGAGTAATCTTCAAAGCGTTCGAAAGTCAAATTCTCTTCTAAAAACTTCTCACGGAGTTACTGCATACTGGCAGTTAGCATGTAGGTGGCGAGTTAGCCGCACATTCCCCACTAGAGGCCACTTGTATTGGAATCTGGGTCTACTACGGGGAATTACGAGAGAATGTCTGTCTGCTACGGGGGATGTGTGAATGAGGCACTTTCTTTACGTGTCGGTTGCCTTGCCAACCGTGTGTTCCATTTTCAAATAGCACCCACTCAGTAAAGTTTTTCAGTTGGCAGGCTTCTAGGGAGTTAAGTTCGCTGTTACCTTTATTTCGGATCGTTTGTTAGGAACTTTGAAGGCCTGTCGATATTGACAAAATAGGTAATTTGTCTTGGGTAAAATACACAAACGAACAACATGAAAATTTACTGAGAAAGATAAGATAGTAAACATTTAAACATTTATACATTTATTTTTTATTCCCTAGCACGGGTTAGTGCTTTAGAAAAAACAAAAAATAGTAAACATTATTAATTATAAAATATAGATCTATTGTTAGATTAACTAAGAATTGATTAAATAACCCTCCAAGCTTACGCAAATGATCAGAAATAGTGACTCGCAAAAACCGCCATAGACTCATAGCCATCATTTGTTTAGAGCCATTCAAGCACATTCAAGCCACTATTATAAATACATTTGGTCGATTGTAAGTTTGTAACCCCCATTTACATCTGTCCTTGCGCTGTGCCCACTTTTCCAATAACATCAATAATGACGATATTTCTTTCTATAGATTACAAAAAAAACCTTTACTCAACAAAATAAGTATCCCGAATTTCATGCAAATAGCATTATTAGTCGGTAAGTTGATATAATTTTACAGATTTAACATCGAATTTAAAACTCAGTTCTCTCTCTTCCCTTCCGAGCTCACTCCAACTGTAAATGTGATTTCCAACGACTTTTGTTCTACGACTTCGAAATGTCAAAATGTTCTCGTGTTCAATTCTTGATATATGGTCTGTGTGTGCAATAGTGTAACTGTAGTAATGTAAACGCGGCATAATGGATGGACACGCTGAGATCCGAGAGAAACCTTGATCTTGACTGTCAACTTTGCGAATCGGTAAAACGCGATCGACGATGGCGACTCGATTCTGCTTCAGGGATAAGAAAAATATTTTTAAGAAAACTACTGGCCGATTGATACTAATATCATAAAAAGAAATAATGTATGGTCACTGGTCAGTCAAATCTGGAGTTTCAATCTTCAATGTATCTATATGCAAAACTTTGATATTAAACTTGGCTCCCATTTTCACATTTATGTTTTTGATGGCCCTTTTAAATTGTAATGCTAAAAAACTTTGTGATTAAGTTACTGCATCAAAAGCACTTGTTGTCTTCTTATTTGAACTTTCCGCTGCAGTAACGTAACTTCACTGATAGTAAGTGAGCCAATTCGTTATCTCACCAAAGCTATTTAGCACTGAAAAAGACATTCCTACAACAGTTACGTCTACGACTACGTGCCGGAATAACAAAAAAAAAACGCATGAATGAAATAGCCCAAGAGAGTGGCCCATTCACTGAGCAGTTCAATAGGAATCAGACTGTACACACGACAGCACGTCAGAGTGTACAGATTTGTTTTAAAGTCGCCTGTAACGTAACCGAGTAGAGTGCTAGCGTCTACGTGCTGTCTTGTTTACTATTGAGTTGTGGATAGAATGGAAGAATGCCTATTTTACAGTTACTTAAATTTTCTTTTTATTTTAAACCTCGGAATAAAATCAAAATTTCTATTGGATAAATGGGGAAATTAAGGGGCCCTAAGTATGTTACTGTACCTACTTCTTTATGGGCCAAGCCTGAAATAAAAGTCTTTTTTCAATTAAGTATCTCTCTATCTGTGAGAGAAGGCCTATACCGAACCAGTGGGGCATGTATGTATGACACGGAATACCCTGCAAATGCCGTATACACAACCTGGGCTACAAGCTGGTTCTGAACCATAATATATTCTATTATTGTAAATTAATTGTTTGTAATCTGTTTTGTGTGCCAAATAAATAAATATGAATGTATGAACTGCTAATCCATTTGAACGAATTGAACCTAACAAGGCAACACACGCATTTAAGCTTCCGGAGAGGCATTTCACTTTTCGCCATTAGCCTGTCTGATTGCATGTTATTTAGAGGCCATAAAGCTTGCATAAACATAGGCCTACAGCGGATTTATTTGTACAGTTATCAATTACATGAGATATTTATGGAATTTTGCACGGACTAATCCTGCTTGTTAATTTTAAGCTGTGTGACCACTTGACCAGTTATGTTTTGGCCTTTTTTTTTTTGGGTTTCGTACCCGAACGGTGCTAAATGGGACCCTATTACTCTGCCTACGCCTGTCTTTCCGTCTGTCCGGACTTCAAAGGACTGTATCTTTGGAACCGCAATAGTTAACATTTTCACACTATTCACACAATAATGTATTGTGTTGTTATGGGAACATACCTAGGTCCGCAAGTCCGACTCGCACTTGGCCAGCTTTTTTATCGTTGTGTGGCCCGTATCATTAACTAGCTCAAGCGCAAATCTGTGTACATACGACAGCACGTCGACCCTTACACGCTAGCACTCTACTCGGTTACGTTACGGGCGACTTTACAACAAAAGTTTACAGTCGTGTGTACAACCAACAGTGCAATTGTATTGCTCTAAACAGGGATCAATGCTTGGGTTTAGTTTTAGCAGACTGTGTTGTTGCGAAGATTTCTAAGAATTCCAGATACTTCTATCTCCACACCAATCTTAATTCAACGGCCGTCATTTAAGCATAGCCTGAAGGTACTACAAATTGCAATGCGTAGTCTAGTCTAGCTTATTAAATGTAGCCTATTCCATAAAATAATAAAACGAAGAAGTTTAACTTTGGAATTTACCGAATTACTCCTAAGTTCCTAACGAGTTAAAATCTAAGAAAGTTGCAATTTGGTACGAAAGTTTTTCTTCCGTGTATTCTTTCAGCTGGTCTAAAATGGCACCTTTTTCTGAGATATCTTGCCATAGGCAAGGGTAGACAGACAAATACGCCACATAATGGCGTTTGCCCATGGAGGTTTTGCCCTAATCACTATACTACTCGGCACTCAGTTAGTATTAGCAGTGCATTCGTAATCGTGACGATGATCTATGTCTTCCTACTCTAACCGGTGCCACCGGCTACGGTGACTGCTGCCAGTTGGATTGAGAGGCTGTATGTGGATCATGACATGAACCACAAAATATATAGGTAATACAGTTTAAGATCTTTTTAAGAGGATATAACAGTAGTGTTTTCTCCATACAATCCCCGATTTCCTCCCTGGATCATGGCACTAGAGCATACATTTTTTGTATGCTGGGATATGTCCAATTGCCCACCCCCGGCGTGACGGACCGTCAAAAGTTTTTGGAAATCACATTTAGAATTTGAAGAGTTTCAGGAATAAAGCTATTTAAAAATTACCCTGTATTGTATAAGAAGTGCTTCTGTATCGTTTATGCCTCCAATCTACACTCAGCTAAACACAAAGCCTGTACATGAAAGTGCGGAGCACAAATCACTGCACAAACAGCTTTCTCTAATAGCGACGCAGACTTCGATATGATGGATTATC
This sequence comes from Zelleria hepariella, assembly GCA_949319315.1. Lineage (NCBI taxonomy): Eukaryota > Metazoa > Arthropoda > Insecta > Lepidoptera > Yponomeutidae > Zelleria > Zelleria hepariella. The sequence continues at coordinate 13,545,197 of OX439383.1, read as the reverse complement.
TATCTAAATCTCTTCTATAGGTACAGAGGAGAATACGCAGGCCAATTTAATTCGGAAGGCAAAGTTTTTTGTTCGAAAGTCCGTTATTGGCTTAATCTTATCTTTAGACAATATTGAGAAACTAATTTCAATATTTTTTGTTTTGGTTCAGTAGTTTGGATTTTACAACGTTTCAAAGATACGGTTTTATGACGTCACGCGACGGTCTGCATACTGTTGGCGGTCATATAGGTCATAGGAACAAAACATTTTAACGCATAAAAACAAAACTACTGGACCAAAATAAAAAATATTTAAATTAGTTTCTCAATATTGTCTTAAGATAAGATTAAGCCAATAACGGACTTTCGAACAAAAAACTTTGCCTTCCGAATTATACAGATAATGAATTTCATGTCCATGGATTAATAAAATTCTCACGCCCATATTCATGTAAGAAATAATCTTAGGGCCTTATTGCATCTACTGCAGGTCGACAAAATTATCAAAATTTGTAGATTAGGTACTCACAGTCACACCATAGATGACCCATTGTAGCGACAACTCATACGTTGTAGTGGTAGTGCTTGGGATTTTTTTTAGATGTACACACGACAGCACGTCGACCTTTACACGCTAGCACTCTACTCAGTTACGTTGCGGGCGACTTTACAACGAAAGTGTACAGTCTGACGTGCTGTCGTGTGTACATAATGTGTTATGTACATCTAAATACCATCCAACTAAGCCGCGCATTGCCTCACGATAACAACGGCGTAGGAAAATATGTAAGAAGCAAAAACACCAATTCATCTATGATTTAGTTCCAAACATGTCGAACCGCAGTTAGTTTAGTAGTAGATTCGACCCGTTCGAAGCAAATTATGTGTGAATATGGCGAACCATTCAAAGTTACCAACTCATCTAATCTCAGACGAGCCAGTTTCCTCACGGCATCTCCTATCACAACTTCGCAAGAAACAAGAATGTACACAAGAAACAGATAGCTGTATTATTAGAAACGGACTAGCGACCTGCCCCGGCTTTGCACGGGTGTAATAAAAAAAGGCGTAATTGAAATCGTAATTGATGCCGTCAACCGGGGGCCCATTTTGGCACCATTATGTTACAGGCTAAGGCCCCAGATCCACCGCATCAAGACAAGATCCATATCCATTGCTTAGACTTGGAGGTCTTGGAGTTAGCGGTAGCGGATAAACAGACGGACGGACGCGGAAAGCGACTATGTTTTGTACTACGTATCGTACAGATACTCGTATTCTTCCGCGCGATCCCAAAAGTCCCAGGGCACTACTTTGGTTAGATTCGATGGCAGTTTGAATCTGTTGTCTACCAAACCCTTTGGGGAAAAGGACTACGTGTCATGTCATCTTCATAAGAGATAGGATTCAATCCGGTTGCCGAAGAATTTATCGATTTCAAGTTACGAGCGACTCGGAGACCGTTGTCATACATAATTCAGTATTTTTACTTGGTAACCGTTAGGCACACGATACTGGGTAAATCTCTGTTCGTGTGTAATGGATATTATATTTGGGTCGGAGCAATAAAGTGTTCAAATGGGCCCGTCTTCGTTGGCAATGTTCAGGGGGGTTAAAGACACAAGGTTAGGTTAAACCATCCTATCCTACTTCTCTCATCTAGCAAGTCTTGCTTAGCTCGGTATGGGTTCGGTATAAATTGCTTACGAAAAAACATCAAAAACACAATCCCTACATTTACCATTCAGAAGGCACTAGCTAAAGAACAATATGTTTTTGAGTTTAGGTCTAGCAAAATAGAGCAATGAAATCGGAACTTACAATGGGTGTTTTCGAAGAAAACTGTCGTCGACATAACAAGAAACTTGTGGGTGACAAGCGTAGGTCGGAGGATATCTAGCAAACGGTTTATTTGACATTATCGATGTAGCAATATGCACTTTATAGGCGCGACATTAAAGTTTACATTAGAACCGTTACGAGTTCATTCAGATGGCAGATGGCACAGCTCAAGGATATGAGCGTCAGTGCTATATTTGCTCAAAGATTTGTGAGCAACTTGACGACCTTTTGGTGGATAATTTTAGTCTAGCTTTATGCATTATTTAGCTGGAGAATCTGCGCATTTACTGATCATTTTCGCGTTGATAAGTCGCAAAATAGTGAAGAAAATCATGGTAAGGATTACAATAATTACTGAACTACATAATACACTTTGTAAAAGTTCTCGGATAATAAAGTGATAAGAGGAAAACCTAATGTTGCGCGTTTAGTGTAAACATAGAAGGAATATTTCTGCGGGTTTTTGTAGGCAGATTTCAGTACAACGACAACAAACCGAAAGCATGACTAATTAGTAAAGGAACGGACGAGTGAGCCCAAAAACTACGAAGCCTTAGGTTTATTATAATTAAGTTATTAATCTCCGATCAACTCTAACCATTCCAGTTACGCAAGAGCAAATTGCTTTCACAAGACTCAACCTGTGATTGGTGTTTGATTTGATCAATAAATTACTCCACAACATGATTTGGAATGCCGATCAGCTGATAAAATGCTTAGAAAGTAGGTACATCAATGTGTTATATATAAAAAACAAAGTAAACTGACCCAATACGAAAACTTTAGGATAAAAACTTGAATCTGAAAAAAACACAACAAACAACCTTTCAACTATTTTTTTAAATTCAGTAAATAGGTACCTATTCAATAATTACATTAATACACTGAACGTGAAAAGTAAAAGTCACAATATAAATTAAATAAATATTCGGTATTATCAACTACTTTTTCGTTTTTGGAGAAGAAGCATGGTAAAGAAACTCCAAGGATCTCACATTATAGGTACCTAGTGCTTAAAAAATAATACATTTGGAACAGTAAAATTGAACTTTAGGACGGAACAGCTAATAAAACAATAATAAAAGGAGGCCGCAAACCCGAGCAGAATTCATCATGGTATGAATGTTGGCACCTGGCGAGGCAAGAAGACGGCAGGTGAACCAGCGCGGTAAAAGAGTGGCTACGAAAACCGGGCGGTGGTCAGTGCCTTCTGCAGACCTAACTATTGTATTCGGAATCTTATTCGTTGAGACGTCGTTTAGGGAAGAATGAGGTTTTTCCACCTGCGTTGGCTGCTAACGAACTGATTGCAATAAAGGATTGGGACCACTAAAATTACAATTAAAGATGCTGCGAAGAGCATCCGCCAGTTTGTTAGACCAACTAACATTCAGGAAGCGGCAGCATATTTTAAAAAAGTCGTGCCCTGAGACTGAGAGGTTTCTACTTCCAGCATTGGAACGATTAACGATATTGCCTGAAGACTGCTTAAGATTGAAAACCGTTTAGTTAGCGACACAAAACAAGGTCTTAAACCTCTAAAACAAGGTGATACCAATGTGTTTTATTGCAATACGCCCAGTTAGGGCCTTATGCCTACGTATAGCGGCGCAACAAGGCTGTGCCTTTAGTTAGAGGCTACACAGTGGGCGGAAATATGCATCGAAATGGCACTGGCGGACGACAGCACAATGACGGGTGGCGCAAGAGTTGAATCGGGCAGCTGAACTAAAGTGCTGTTTGCACGGGGCAATTTTTATCTGCTAATTAAGGCGTGAACGTTCACGCGTGGCAGCGAAAAGTGGAAAGCGAGCTGCGAGCAGTTGGGCAGAGCTGGCGAAAGAAAAGTAGCTGAGGACTCGAAGGCGTGGCGTGACCTTGTAAGGGACTTCTGTACTACTGGGGCACCATTGAATAGCAACAACAATTAAAACGTCCAGCAGTGGACAGATAAATGCTGACGAAATAAGGGCTAATAGGCACTGGGAAGAAAGAAAACATGAACACAAACCTCTCTTCTCTCCTTTCCTTAGTACACACGAAAGCCCGTCAGAGTGTACACTTTTGTTGTAAAGTCGCCCGTAAGGTAACCGAGTAGAGTGCTACCATGTAAGGGTCGACGTGTGAACATTTGAACGCCATTAGAAGGTTTTTGCCTCAGGAGCAGATTTTATAATCGCTAAATAAGTTCAAATGTTAATAAAACATTAATATAGAGCCCATCTGGATATTGAAACGTCATGCTTTTAGTTGAATAGAAGGGGCTCGGGATACAAAGCGACAACTGCTAGCAAACTAGGTAGCCTCGTTTGAATGGCCCTTAAAACATGTGGGGCAAAGCAGCGACAAGTTTTTTGACGGGACAGCTGGCCATTTTTGCGTCAATTTGGATGTCTCTTTGGAATATAATAATTAACGTACAAAATACTTATTTAGCCCGTAAAAGGCAAGGAGTCAAGAGTCTGTGTGCGAGTTTTTGCATCAAAATAGGTACGCCCGGTGTTTTCTAACGGTTCTTGCTATTCGAAAAATCCAGTTTTCCTTGGATTCTCGCGGGCTCATAATAAGCATTCATATTCTAAGAACGGGTTTGAGTCCCACGGCTTCCATTCCACCACAAGCTGTTTATCAACGAGCATTCCGATATCCCAAGACTAGTTTAGGCCAGCAATTATAATCAAAGGTTTCAAGATAGCGCGAGTTTCTAACACCGCTTCGCTCTTTGCATTCAATTGAAATTTCGAAAGTGAATCTCTTACTTAGCGGCGTCTTATTCAAAATCGAATTGTTTCATCATTGAGAAACTAAACGCTGGGAATGGAAACTTGTTTGAACAATCGAGTGCAGAATTACAGCGCCGTTTTCATCGTTCGCTCGATGATGACAGCAATCGCTATCGACTCTTGTGGCGGTAGTTGGTTTCTACGCACTGATGACTGCGGAGTTTATGGACTTTATGATTTCCTGGTAGATTATCTTTACCATTGTCGATCGTAATAGGAGAACTTGTTCGTTGTTAAAACGAAAGACGAGTCTCTCGGCCATCTGTCATGATGTCCGCTGATGGACAGTGAACAAAAGAGCTGACAAGAATTGCTATTCGTTGAGGAGGGGAGCTTGCGGTAAAGGCGCAGAAAGTACTCTATTACTACACTTGGATTTGCAATGAACGCCTCGACTTCATTACGGTGCTACGTAAATAATACTCCACATCCGTCTCAATTACAATCAGAGCCAAAACAACACTTTCATTGTCATGTTCCTCACATTGCATTCAATTTGGTTAGAAACGAGCGTATAATGGCATGAATAAAAAGCGCCTAAGATGATCTGGGTCGGTGAGTGAGCTCCTTTCGCGGTCGGTAGCCAACGAGCCATGGCCCACGGTGCTCTTACATCTTCACGGTCTGATGGCTCAACCTTGGAGGCATCGCTCCCAAACCATCCCGTACCTGTATGACATCAGCGTCAAAAAAACAGTCGCATGGTGGGGCCAAGGGCGAAAAACCGATCGATGCAACGTCGGCAAAATTAGAAATGGAAAGTCCGGTCACAGACCTCTGGGTAATTGTTGTGGCGATACAATCGTTACATTCATTCGGAATTTCTTTTTTTATGGTGCTATACGCGATGCTTACAACTTGTTTGCCGGCATGATCGGCTACTTTCAATATTGTCGTGCGTAAACTTGCCCGACGACGTACGTGAGGCTGAGTGAGACCTCCACGTTATTGAATAACACTTCACCCAGCTACAAAACCTTTTTCGTCAGCCATTCGCAATTTACAATAGATTGGCAGCTGTAATAGAAATTGTAATGAGCAGCTTTCTAAAACTTTTGTCCGGCGATGTAGGCATTGTGCGGTTTCGGACATGCGCCGCCGCCGAGACATTTTCATAATTTGCATTTCGTGTGTGGCTGGTCACCTACAGGTATCTAGCTACCATTAGAGATAGCGGAGCGAAATACCACCGCAACAGCATTATCGTATTCGCATTGGATATGGAACCGCTTATCAAATCAAATCGAGACATTCCATTAACAGTAGTCAGTCGAGCTGACACACCTTCGCACAGTGGTAGATTTGTACGATTTAGGCGGCCAAAATTATTTTATACTTTTATTCAGTAATAAATACGACTACAAACGCAAATATGGTATTTTAGACTCAATATATATTTTTATATCTATTTGTTTCAATGAAATATCTTTTTCTAGACAAAAAAAACAATGATTGTGAAACATTTTACGTAAATAGCGTCAAAGTTTTAAAATTTTCTTTAAGAGCCTTTGGTGTAAAAGATATATTTTGAGTTCATTTGAATTATAAAAAAATTCTTAGTAGTTTTTGAGATTTGGGTTAGCAATTATCACAATTTGTAAAGTAAAAGACGATCATACATAAAAAATAGCTTTTATTCTCCACAGAAAATACAATATGGAAAAAAAAACCGGCCAAATGCGAGTCGGGTTCGCGTTTTATGGGTTCCGTACTGACAATTTTTACGTATTTTCCTAAATAACCTCAAAACCATTCATTTTAAAATTATAAAAAAAAATATATTTGTGATGCTTACCATGAGCCCTTTGAACGGGTCTGATTTGGATTGGTCCCGCCTGCTTAGACTGTGATGCAGTCGGGTTTTTTTATATACAGGGTGGATTTTTGAGACGGGGCAGTAAGGGCGGGTACCTAAACCGTTATAGTTACATGAAAACGTTCTTAGGAGACCTTCCATAACTTTTTGAGATATTATGAACTGCATTCACAGATTTTGTAAAAAAATTACAGTCAGCTAAAAAAATGCTAAAATACCAATTTTTTCTATGAAAAAACCTTTTTTTATAATGCTATTCGATCCTCTTTCGCGTAGGGATCAAAAATCTTTAAAGAGCCAATTTAGGTTTGAGTAAAAGAAAGGTTAGAAATCGCGAAAAATTGCTCCACGTACATTTGACGTACCTTTTTGACATTTTAATTGAGCGTTTTTATAATTATTTCTTCTGATTTTCTGTTGTAACTGTAATGTAATTTATTAATTTAATTAATTTAAAAATATGGGTCCATGATGCCTGAAATAAATAATTTATTATTATCATTTTGTACGGGGGAAAGTTTTTGCCGATTTCTGTCATTTCTAGCACTCAAACCTCGGTTGGATCCTAAGAGTATTTAGGAGCCAACTAAAAAAAGGTTTTTTTTCCATAGAAAATGTATGGGGAAAGTTTTTGTAAATTCCTGACATTTCTAGTACTTAAACCTCAGTTGGCTCCTAAGAGTCTTTTGATCTCTACATGAAAGAGGATCGAATGGCTTAAAAAAAATTTTTGGTATTTTATCATTTTTTTCGCTGGCCGTACATTTTTTACAAAATCTTTGAATGCATTTCATAATATCTCAAAAAGTTATGCAAGGTCTCCTAAGAACGTTTTCGTGTAACTATAACGGTTAAGGTACCTGCCCTTACTGCCCCGTCTCAAAAATCCACCCTGTATAACAGTTTTTTTCTTTTTAGTTTGTTTTTTCTACCACAAACTATATTTTCGCAATCTTCATTTAAATACCTTTAATTTGATACCCATATTGCAGATGTTACAAAATATTATTTCAATTCGACCCAGCAATATGGCGCCTATGGGCGCCATATTGCTTTTTTGGTAACGTCACATATTCTATGACACTTGCAGCGGCAAGACCAATCCAATGACACCTCATTTGTTCAAATCGGTTCAGGCGTTTAAGCTGTAGGTGGGAACATACGAACGGACATACATACATATAAACATAGACACATACACCTTTGAGCAGTCGGGTAAAAGATATCTACGAGTTACTACTTCGATGCCTGAGTAACTTGATGAACCTAGAACAACGGAAAGGAATTTTAATTCAAAAGAAACAAAAAAGTATTTTTTCTCACATTCTGCCAAAGTTGATTAAATGTTTTTTTTCTCGCGAAGTGGTCAAAGGTGGTGGCTAATTTTTTTGTGGTTATCTGCTTAAAGAGCTACAGTATCAGAAACTATAAGAAATTTTACTCGGACGGTCCCGGAAGTACAACATTTTTACTATTGAAAATAAAAAAATATATAATATTATGCATGAAAAAGGGCAATCTTTGATACGTTATAACTGCACTAAATATTGATATTCCTAATCTGAATTTATATTACAATTGAAGGAGCTTACCTGAACTTTCGATATCCATCACTTTTACTTCAGTAACTGAACAGTTTCAAATGAAATATTCACTTTGTAAAATTGGTTGCGCTATGAGTGACCAGAACGAACGTGTTCAGCTTGCGCGATGATCAAGTTTCGACTATCTGTGGGGGCGCGCACGCAGTTCTAGGAACTGGGGAGGGGTGGGGTTTGAGCAGTCAGGGTGTCTATTTTTCCGTGAATCAATTCGTTTTGTTATAAGTTAACTTTGAGAAATGGACTTTTGGCCGCCTAAATCCTAGAAATCTACCACTGTGCTTCGCGAACAACTGTCATTACTGTGCTACTGTGTAACATAACAGTAGATAACTGTAGGTTAGTGGTCGTCTTACCGAGACAGAGACGGAGGCGCCGGGGACGCCGGCCTGGCCCGGGGAGGGCTGCCCCTCGGGCACGCTCAGGAACCGGCGTAGGGTGCCATAACCTGAAGCCGAGGCAACCATCGCCACCATAGTACAGACAGACACTATTCACAAACACTACACTGACGTATCCAGGAGTTTACGAACAAAGTTGACCAGCGATCTCTACTCCTGACGTTCGGCAAGGCGAACGAGAAGTGAGACTGAGTAAAGTCACTTTAAAACAGTCCTCCACAGCCTCTAGTCTAGACGTTCGATCCAGCGAACGTCGAAAGGGCTTGGTGAGAGGGAAAGTTCCGGAAGATGCGAGTGGCGGTTACGGATCGTCGGTAGGCCTCATGGTCTGGGCACGCGGCGTGCGGGCGCCCTATCGCGCGTGGACTGAGCGCGCGAGAGTGCGCGTGCCCGCGCCTGCCCCCTACCAACCTCCTAGAGATGTTTGACGACAAGTAAATGGTAGAGATAAGATGGGTAAGGCTGTGTTGCGTGCGGGTTTGTGTGCGTGAATGCGTAGGGAAATTTTAAGGAATTTTTGGATGAAATTTTGTAGAAGGCTCGTTTTATCTAGCAGTGGAGACTTGTTAGTGGTCATTTAATGCTTTTTTTTATTCAAGCTCTATCTTATTCCTTGCATTAGCTGTAAATTGTGTTTCTCAATGCAGCTTCACACAGAAATAATTTACTTACGAGAAATACAATAAAGGCTTAGGTTGTTTATTATGGTGAGTTTCTGGGTGGGATTTTGTAGCTGTTTTCTTGAGGTTGCATGTTACACCCACATAGGGTGTCGTAAAATAACATTGTGAATGGATGCAATGTTATAGGAAAAGTTGTTGCATAGCTTTGGTTTATTTTTTCTTTAGTAGATGCTAAGGTAGCATGATTAAATGTGTATTGATAAGCAAAGAAATGTTTTTGAGGAATGTTTAGTCAAATCAAATAATTCTACTAATATCTATGCCAAAAACCAAACTACAAACACCCTAGTTAGTTCAATTTTGCATACAAAATGAATGTGGCATTGCATTTCATTTGCATTGAGACATTTGTAATATCGTTTTTTGGATAATAATATCAGTTTATGAAAATTCGCAAACATTCTTATCATCAGTTAGTTATAATAAGATAGGTAATTGAAAGATAATTATTACTGGTGTGCAAAAACCAAGGCGCACTTAGAATTTTGTGATATGATGACAGACTTTCACTTGCACTATCTTTTGTTTTTGCGGAGTTGCTGAGAAGAAAGTGTTAAAAGGTAGGTGTAACATTATAAATCACAGATCCCAGATCAGATGATGATGTGATCAATACTTGTAAAAGTTGTAATAAAGAGTGAGGGAAAGTTTGCGGCTGGATTATTGTTTATTACAATAAATAATAACGGAGTTAAAAAGCACCAAAGGTAAATAGAATATGAAACCTTTACAACACGGAATCACAAAATTTAATTATAACAAAACAATATCTGTCTCAATGATCAATCAAAAATCATTAGATGATAACTAGAACCGATTGCAACCAGAAAAAGGCAGCGAGACAAAAGCAGCCGTCAGGCAGGCATTGGACGAGACATTTAAGGAACATAACAATGTCCTAACACCAATAATTTATTCATAAAGCAGTGTGGGCAGAAGCACCCACCTACACTCGACTGCCTTGGTTTGTTTAATGTCTTAGCATGATTTAAAAGGTGTCTCGGCACCTCCTAACTGCTTCTGAGGTTTCACACAGACTTTTACACCGTTCCAGGACCTTATACAGCTGTGGCGATGATGCACACATGATACAAACAAGGTAAATAGTGCTCCAAACATGAGACACAAATAATGCGTAATATTAATCAGTGGCGACGGCATAACCAGGCTAATTAGCGCGCAAAAGTAGCCAGCAGCAAGGCATCGTGTGCACGGCAGACTTGAAATTGTTAACAACCGGCAATTACCCCTGTTTAGGACCTACCTGTTTGGTGTCCACTGAGTCGCTCGCCTCCATGTTTGCATGTATTGACTGCAGCGTCGCTAGAGCCTCGTAAACATCAGAAATGTTTATAGGATCCGTTGGGGACTAAATAGCTACACAGAAAAACCATAGCAGATGCACTGGACTCTAGAATTCACACCGAAACAATGTCAATGCACCACCAAACACGTTAGACACTGAAGAGTCTTGCACTGTAATGGAACACTACAAAGTCTGCTTGCTAATGGGTAAAGCACATGTTGATAAATTTATGAATGCTACGAATCTTGAGGTTCGATTCTTGATGCTAAACGCAAGTAAAGCGTTGATACACCATCTTAAAAAATTTCACAGACATTCCGTCATCGAGGCCGATGATCGCAGTCTTCGTCCATCCCGAAAACTGTTCCGTTTCACGCATTGACATTATAAGTCCCGATATCAGTAATGAAGTATTACTGATATCACAATTTATTATACATTTCAAACGAATTTTCATAACAACAATGAAATATATTACGATAAATATTTAATCATCATTTCATTAGCTTTATTTTTCAGATTTAACATAATGTTTAGGTTTAGAAAATATTCAATGGTGTTATAATTTCACGTAAAATGGAACGTTACAATCACTGATTTGCTGACAGCGCCATCTATCGAGCATGACGTCATGATACAGTTTGCATTGTGTTCCAGAGTGAACAAAGTTTTGAAAATGTTTGTAATGTGATTATCTGTGAATTTTGTTCAAAAAAAAAGTGCTTGTGAGTCAGTGGTTTTCTGTGGTTAGTAGGAGTGGGTCGTCACTGTATTTTCAATGATGAGACGAGACCCGTTCTCCCGGCAAGAAAACTAGTCATCAAAGCGGTCTCGTCAGTGACTGGTTTTGTTTGATGCAATTGCCGTCTTTATTGTATGGAGACAAAATTCATATTTGTATGACGAACCGATACGAGACAACCGATTGACACCGCCATCGTCTCGTCTCGTGAACCAGTCTCGTCTCGAGAACCTAGCCTCGTTGCATAGACGCGTTCCGTGCCAGCCGTCGCGCGTCGTTTCGTCTCGTCGTCTGCGCCGTCTCGTCGTGAGACTGGTTTAGGGACGAGACAGCTTTTTCTGAAATAGAAAAACGGTCCGTTCGTTCCTGGCAGTGAAACAGTCTTTTTAAACGGTGCGTCTTAGGAACGCTCACCCCTAGTGGTTAGAGCGGTATTTTTATAATCTGTGGTGGTTGTGTTTTTTACCCAAGGATACTCTAATAGTGTTATTATAGATTGTGGTGTTAGAGTATCCTTGTTTTTACCAAAGCAAAGAATATTTTAAATTCTTTTCCAAAACGTACATAGAAAAGACAGAAAATGCCTCGTGAAAAAAGCAGCCGGCGCGAGAGACGGAGCTCCACCTACAGTTCAGAATCCTCGTACGAGTGGAAGAAATCCAAAAGCAAGCACAAGCGCCGCTCAAGATCGCGAGACCGCTCCGAATCTACCAGCCATAAGCGGAAGCGTTCTATTAGCCGATCCAGGCACCGAAGACGAAGTTATTCAAGGAGTGTATCTCGAGAAAGATACGAGTCGAAGTCCAAGAGGCCGTCCACATCGCGCTCTCGGTCCAAGAGGTCCAATAGGCGTTCTTTGTCCAGAGATCGATCGCATTCTCGTTCGAGGTCCCGCAGTAGGTCAAAATATAGTAAATCGTCTAGGCATAAGTCGCACAAGCGGTCCCGGTCGTCCAGTAGCCGCTCGAGCTCCCATGAAATTGGTGAGTATGAAAAAGACCTGAAGATTAGGTTAGGAATAGTTTATTTGAGTTGCTTACTATTCAACCATTTCTATTATATTTGGCCCACCAATTAAGCGCGTCTCTCATAGACGATACCGTCGTCAACATAAAAATTTGGTCCATTGATCGTTATTAAACTTAATAATTTCATAGCAATCTTTGTTCTATCACCACTCAATCTTAAAACATTTAGTATGGAACCTACCTTCATCTATCTTTGTTTATTTCTTTCAGAGCGGCCAGTAATATCAAAAAGAGTAAACCTAGATGATACAGAAAGCAAAGTGGAGAAAGCAATCAAAGCGGCGGAGGCCGCCGGCTTGACCATGACTAAGATACCAACTTATGAGTACAAAGAAGTAGAGATCAAGGAAGAAATGCCTTCAATACATGACCGGAACTTGATTGCAGAGCTGAACAATGATTCCTTTGTGCCAAAAAGTTTTACGTCTTCAAGGAAGGATAAAAAACATCAGAACATTGTTATAGATTTAAACACTGATACTGTGAAGTTGCCTGATGTGGATTTGAAGGTGCCCAGTGATGATTCTATTTTGAATTTTGATGTGAGTGTTGTCAGCTGAACCTTAATGTTTTACTAGGATTTAAAATGTTTTAAATATCCACTTATTTGTTTCAATATTTTTGTTCCAGGCATTGCCAAGTGAGGAAGAACTGCAAGATATGTGGATAAAGAAGCTCTATCTGTATAGAAAGAAAATGTTGAAAGGAGAGATATAAGTGACATTTGCATGGATTGCCAAGAATGAAGCTTGTTGGTAGACAAAAACCAGGTAGGGAAGCACAACTTCAAGATAACAGGTTTTTTTCCACTATCGGGTAGCAGCTTCTCGCTTGACGAGGTGAAATAAAGCAAGATGGCTATAGCCGATAATGGGATAAAACTTTTATCTTGACATTGTGCTTCCCTAGCAGGGCAGAATAACTTGGTTCATACCTGAAAATGCCACAAATTGCACAGTGAATGAATACTAAAGTGCTTAAAATAAAACTGAATGATTAACAACATCTTTAATTCAATCATTATGATGAGTTATTTTACACATAGGTAAAACTATACATATTTGGTAATGCTCTGTAAAGGAAGAGATAACAAGGCTAGTTGTATAATAATTGCATTGCAATAAATGCAAACACAGTAGTCTACTGTGTTTTCTTCAAACTAAAGATAAATTAACGTTGTTGCCTCCAACCAAATATAACAGTAATGATTGAACAGTCAGTAACACAACTGGCAGTGCAAACTCACAATTTCAAAATCCCATTTAAAACTACTAAATCGTTCTATTTACAATGATGCAATCTGCTCATTCGGTGTCTTCACATGTTGTTCCGTTCCCGCTGGATTCGACTGCTGTAGGTCCTGGAGACGAGGTTCCAGGCATCCATGTATCTATCCATGCACATGGCGATGCATTTCTGTTCAGAATTGTCCAGAGAAGTTCCCGGTTTGTTGATGCACTTTTTGAAACATTTCTCTGACATCTTCGTGAGGAGTTCTTGAGCGTTCGCGATGGCTATCTGCTGCTTCACCTGGTCCATAAGCTCTTCCTTCTGAGACCCAGATAGGTTACCAGTCGATAACGTGTCCATGGCGAGGCGTATAGAAGGTTTTTTGCAATTTTACTGATGTAACAATCTAATTAATGGGATGTTCTTCGAAATTTTGACACATTTCATAACCTAAAAATGAATTGACAGCTTGAATTAATGAATGAAGGAAGCCATAGACAATAAATCGGTGTTGTAATCTGTGATCGGTGTGGTTTTTCACCGTGTTCTAGAAAATCAAATGTTGATTTTTTTGCATCACCCACTAGCTGAGCCCACTAGTTCGACTTGACAGGACAACCAATCACGACAACTTGTGCGACAAATCGTCAACAAAAACAAACAGAAAGAAAACAAAATTAAGTTTTAGAATTTTATTTTGGTGATTGTGTACATAGTTCGACACAAAAGACACCATGGATGATGCTGAAGACTTGGCGAACACATTATCACACGACGATCTTCTTGAAATCACGAAATCTTCTTTATGTACACTCATAACCACTGACCCATTACTTTCAGACCTGCCTCCGGATATTTTAATCGAAGAGGTCCTATCTCAGGTAAGTACAGCTCCTATAATTTTTTAAAGCCAAATAATTAGAGCCATGCATGCCTATAGATGTAGCCTGCCTGTCCTTCTTCTGATCTTGAATTTCGCATTATCTTAAACTTTTTACAGATTGCTGTTGAACACGGAAAGTCCATCACAGTATTTGTGCTTAGAGAAGAAGAAGACATGTTAAAAGTTATTGTAAGTAACTTTTTTTCTTTTATCACATTCACCACTGAAAATTGTCAGTCGGTTTTGTTGTGGTTGCCTGCCACCGGTGCACTACATGTTTTCTGGTCGTAGAGTTCTTTTAGGTTCCCATCCACATGGCAAAACATCAATTTGTTGATACAGTGAGTGTTGTGGGAATCAGGAGCAGCAACTGAAAATTAGTACAACATTTTTAGCACTGCATACTTTGTTCTGAACATCAGGCAATATTGTTGTTGCTAGATAATTTAAGGGAAGGAATTCACAAATTATGACTCGTCAATTGATATGTAGTTGTATGATAGCAAACACAGTGTGATAATGTCTTTACTTAGTTTTTTATAGAGGGGATTCTGATGAACCGATGAGTTCACTGAGATGCCCTGGAGGATCGGGCTAGGGGATCCTGGTGATGATGGGTTTCCTGAATTTAATCAATCACATTTGGATTTTACAGGTTCCCCAAAACATAAATGTCCAGGGACTAAAGAAAGCCATAGCAAGGCATTTTG
This sequence comes from Zelleria hepariella, assembly GCA_949319315.1. NCBI lineage: Eukaryota > Metazoa > Arthropoda > Insecta > Lepidoptera > Yponomeutidae > Zelleria > Zelleria hepariella. The sequence goes on along the minus strand of OX439383.1, from coordinate 13,530,191 downwards.
AAATCTACCAACAGAGAATTCGGAACAAAGTGAAGATATCATGGAAGTACATTTGGAGAACCTACGATCTCAACTTTGGTGGGGTTATATTAGACAATGATTATAGTAGTATCGAAGAATATGGAGTAACTAACAAAGTCTCCTTAACTTTCAAAAAGAAGAGAAAAAGTAAATTAAATTCTTAGTTATAATTTGTGAAGCATTGTTTTATTTATTACACTGTCTTATCTGAATCTAATCCACCGTATTACTTACCAGATAAATCTATGGCAAATGTTAAAAAACTCTGATAACAATAAAATTAAAATAAAAGCTTAAATTCTTCAAGCTAACTAAATACAGATTGTAAGTCATATAACTTCTACTAAAGATTACAGTTATATTTTCCCCTACACATTACACATACATTTTACACGCAATGAGAAATATTTTTTCCAACATTGACAACTACTGTTCTAAAACTTTAAAGACTTTAAAGTTGCTCAAAGTCGGGCTGCGGCGGCGGCTCTTGAGGCAAAGGCTCGAAGTCGTAGTGTGGTTCCTCATGGCGTGGCGTGGCCAGAGGACGGTCATAGGCATCCTTGAGAAGCTCTTGCTCGTGCTGTAAAAAAAAACGCTACTGTATTCTTCGATGCTGCAGTCGGGCTAATGTGGCAGGCGAAGAACGCTTGCCATAAAGATATGATATTGTATATAGACTAAAGTAGCCATGTTAGGGGCTCAGGAAACTCTTTCCTCAGGCTGGTTTTGTTGTAAACATATCGCTGGTCCCTATTAAGAAAGTCGGAACTACAAAATGACAACTTTACAGGAGAGCAGTTTAAAGTTAATTTTAAAGATAAAACCTAAGTAACAAGTTATTACTCTAAAATTTTTACTGTATGTTACTTGGTTAGTTCTTCGTCAATTTGTACGTATTATTTTATGTTATAATATTTTGTAGTTTTTGAGAAAAGCTATTAGTGACAATATTACTCGGACAAAAATAGAACAAAATTGTCGGATGTGCTACATGCGACATTTTTGTTTGGGTTACTCACTACATTTTAAGTAGGATGTGGCATATACTACATTTTTAATTGAAATTGTTAAAAAATAGCTAGGACGCATCTGCATAGTGAATAGCCCGCGCGCAAAGAAAAGTGTAAAAAATCGATTCCTGTATCAGATACACTAAACGAATAAAAAAGTACACATATAAAACACAAGAATTAGGTGAGAGCTATCTAACAGCTCTCTCTCTAAATCCGAAAAGATATCTAAAATAAAGTCAAAATGGAGTTTGGCCATCTTCTGGACAAGTGCAATCTTAAATCTGAAATCGTAGAGCCCATCAGAATCCCTGAAGTTATCAGAGGCATAAAAGATGCAAAAAACAATAAATCACCGGGTATCGACTAGATCCTACCAGAATTTCTGAAGCACCTAGGGCCCCTCGCACAAAAGTGGTTAGGAGACTTCTTCTCAGATATAAAATAAACTCCCCAAATAGTGGAAATCGGCAAAAGTGGTTGCACTGCTAAAACCAGAAAAGAAACTAGACGATCCATCTAGCTACATACCCTTTTCGCTCCTTTGTACCACCTACAAGCTGTACGAGAGAATACTACTCGCACGCATTACACCAAAAGTCGAACTACATCTTTCCGTTGACCAAGCAGGATTCCGCCCAAATCGAAGCTGTAGCAATCAGGTTGTCGCACTGACATCACACATAGAAGCGGGTTTCCAGAGAAAGCAGAAAACTGTAGCGGTGTTTGTAGACCTCAATTTACTCTTATTCTTATATCTATCTAAGCGACATAACGGAGGTGACTGGGCGCCGATTTATGTATGCTGATGGTATTGCAGTGACAGCACAAGCTCCGACGATAAATGAAGCCTCTACCGTCGTACAAGAGGACATTGCTAAGCTGCAATACTACTTTGCAAACTGGGCTCTGAGACCTAACCCGCGGAAAACAACTAGGTGCTGTTTCCATCTCAACAACGAACAAGCCAATGAGAAAGCGAATCTGGTTGTCTGCAAGAGCCTGTAAAACACGACCCAAATCCAGTATACCTGGGAGTCACGCTTGATAGGACTCTAAAGCTCACCTTGAAAAGGTCAAATAGAAAGTTTCTGCCAGGTGTAACCTAATCCGGAAGCTAGCAGCAACTTCATGGGGCAGCAATGCTAATACACTGCGCACATCAACGACGCTGGCTCTAGCCTTCAGTGCAGCCGAATACTGTGCACCAGTGTGGGCAAGCAGCCACTATACTAATCTATTCGATGTGGAGCTTAACTCTGTGCTATGAGGACTATATCTGGCACCGTACAGCCGACACCAACTATTTGACTTCCGGTCCTTTGCCACATCCTACCTCCAGACCTCAGAAGGGAGCTATGCGTTCGAAAGGAGTATGACAAGATCAGTCAAATGCCGCAGCTTCCAATACACCAAGAACTGGAACACACAAGAAGCGATCTACGCCTCAAATCACGTAGACCATTTGGACTGATGGTGTCAGAAGCCCTAGAAGCTGACAAAACTCTCAAGGAAAGATGGTCAGAAAGGTGGAATGATTCTGATGTGACAAATAGAGCTCTTGTGTCCGATCGTAATGTACGAATGCCAGGTATCTATAAACAGGTGCCGAACTTCGCAGGGTAGCTGATGTGCTGAGCTGATGTACAGATATAAATTTGGGACGGACCCGCACTACTCTTGCGGGGAGATGCAGAGCATGTCCCATATCACGGACCATTGCCCGCAGTGGTCAATAGAAGGAGGGATCCAAAAGATCTACGAGGCCCTTGCGGAAGTGACAGATTGGATCAATGGCCTTCCCTTTGTTCTTTGATACTATATTCGCTGCATAATGTGCCATACCTACGCAAAATAAAAATAAATAACTGATACATTTTGATGTAACCTACTAATAATTTAAAATGTTCTCTTAGGACTTAATTCATATCCTGCGAAATAATGTACCTAAATGTTAATTAAAAATGTGGGTAGTGCCATATCCTACATTGATAACCTAACCAATCACATGAAACAATGTCGGTTGAGTCAGATGCAACAAATCATCCTAACTTGTGATAACTTAACAATGTCGTTAGTGGCATATCCAACAAAAAGTAAAAATCAAGTTTCAGATAATAATGTTGTAACTACCTGAACCAACAATTGTATCCGTCTCAAATTGAAATATTGTAACATTGTAATTTCATACGTTTTTCACAAATATACAAAAAACCAATAGAACTTTTGCCAATATTTATGCGCTGGCGCATTCCCCAGTAAAATTGTCAGTTATGGTACATACGACTACGCCCGTGCGCTCAACCTCCGGTTAACAAAAGCGGTACGTAACTACCGACATTTTTGCATGGACATTATTGCTACAACTGACTTTTTTTTAACTGGTAATTCCTTCATATTACGAGTTATTACAAAAATAAAATGTTGTACCAATAGCTCTTCGAATTTATAACATACTGATGCAAAAAAGTCAAAAATGACAAAAATGTAGTTCCGACTTTCTTAATAGGGACCAGCGAATTATAATAGTTTTTTTTTTCGGAAGTTCCGTGCGTCAACCAGCATTCGAAGTTTTCTTTCAAGCCAACGAGTAATCAATCAAAGAAAACGTAAGTATAAAACCTAAATTCGCATTTATTCGACACGAATTGTGTTACGCGGCAACCAGTGATGGCAAGAGTGAACTTTGTTTACAAGGTAGCTACATTCAGATTTCTCAAAATCCCCGGAGCGAGGTCGCGCGTTTAGGGGACTGCGAGACATTTTGAATGTTGCTAACTTGTAAACAAAGTTCACTCTTGCCAACACGGAACGCCAGAGTGCGGTAGCCGCATGAACATTTTTGTCTCGTTTGTCTGATGCTGTGGTGGCATAGTGGTAGAAGAATGGACTGGAAGCGAGAGACCCAGGTTCGATTCCCGGTGCGGGCATGTACCTATATGACTTTCATTTATTTCAAAGGTACAAACATTTGTGAATTTATAGCAGCAATACCTAATGTTACTTAATACCTAACGAATGTTAGCAATACTCGCTAACATTCATGAAGGAAAACATCGTGAGGAAACCTGAGCGTATGAGGCACTATACCCTCAAACGCGAAAATTACCAATCCGCACTAAGCACGCGTGGTGATTAAGATAGATCTCTCTGAGAGGCGGAGGCCTTTGCCCAGCTAGTGGGACATGTACAATTCGGAAGGCAAAGTTTTTTGTTCGAAAGTCCGTTATTGGCTTAAACTTATCTTTAGACAATATTGAGAAACTGAATTATTGTTGTTCTGTTGTTTACAATAATGAAAAAAATACGGTTTTATTCTCGCGAACGAAAAATCGCTGAACAAAAATAGTTCAGTTTAGCTACAAAATTTAAAAATCTGTGAAAATTTTGAATTTCCCGCCACCTTGCTATCGTCCACCCTTAAAGTGGAAGTGGGCAGGACACCTGGCGAGACGTACCGATGGCAGATGGACAAAGTCCATTGCGGAATGGCGACCCCCAGAGGGGAAGAGATCCGTTGGCAGACCACCAGCCAGATGGTCGGACGACATAGCCAAAGTAGCCGGAAAACAGTGTTTGCGCCTGGCGCAGGATTGTGAGAGGTGGCGAGAGCATGAAGAGGCCTTTACTCAGCAGTTGGTGCTAACAGGCTGATGATGATGATGGTCTTACGGGCCATAGTGTATCATGGAAGGCCAGAAGGGATCTAGAAGGTTACCTGATCAGACTGCAGCACAGACGGCGGCGCCAGGTCATCCAAAGATAGCTGCGTGTTCAGGACCGACGGCGGCGCGTAGTCGGCCAATGGCGGCGCGGTATCGGGAGCCTGCCGAGAATATTATACAGTTTAGCGCAACTTCTAGTAGCTCACATAATTCCTCCTCGGTTCTCAAGGATCTGCCGTTGAATGTAGCCAGGGTCAGTTTGGTTTGGCAGCCGGGTCTCTTCCGGAGATTCTTAGTCAAAACAGCGGAAAGACAATGGACGAGATTGGCATTAGACCGAGGGGGTTGGCGTGAAAAGGAAGAGGCCTATGCCCAGCAGTGGGCTTTATTTATGGGCTGGATAGATAGATAGACAGATAGATAGATAGATAGCGCAACTTTACTTTTTTTTTATATCACGGCTTCTAAAAGTACACACGACAACACGTGAGACTAAACTTTTGTTGTAAAGTCGCCCGTAACTTAACCGATTAGAGTGCTAGACTGTTAGCATGTAAGGGTCGAGGTGCTGTCGTGTGTATATTCACCTCACGGCGCGCACCCCCGCATGCGCTTGGGCCGTAGGAAGTTTTTTGTAGAAAAATTACGCAAGGGGCGGGCGTGTGAACAATTTTCGCGGAGGACACGGAGTGTGTAGAGGTCGTCATTCGGATGGCTCTTATCACAATGCGATTCGAATCACGATTGATCTCCGCGTGTGTAAAAAAGTCCCGACATCAGCGGTGCTTCTCACGTCATCAGCTGCAGCGCTACTCACGTTATCAACGGGCGGCAGTTCGTCGAGAGGCTTGCCGGGCGCGTCGTCCAGAGACTTGACAGTGGTGGTGCGGGCCTCCTCCTATGATGAGACTACTCACGCCATCAGCGATGCTCCTCACGCCATCAGCGTTGCTCCTCACGTCATCAGCTATGCTTCTCTCGTCATCAGCGGTGCTAATCACGCCATCAGCGGCGGCGCTACTCACGTTGTCAACGGGCGGCGGGTCGTCGAGAGGCTTGCCGGGCGCGTCGTCCAGAGACTTGACAGTGTTGGCGCGGGCCTCCTCCTCGCTCGCGTAAGCTGTCTTGTGCTCGCAGATGAGCAAGTGGGTTAGCATGTCGGTACCTGGGGAAAGGATTCACTGAGTTTATTATCTACATCTACACTAATAATAAAAAGAGGAAAGATTTGATTGTTTGTTTGTATTGAATAGGCTCCGAAACAACTGGACCGATTTGAAAAATTATTTTAACAGTTGAAGCCGACATTATGACCCTCATGAACATAGGCTACTTTTTACCGCGGGAAAATGCTTTTCTAAATTTCACCCCTAAGTGGGTAAAACGGGCTACCAAACTTTGTAGAGGAAAAATTTTTTTTTGCCGTTATCTTGCCTTTTTCCTGACTGACGTCGATAGCGGGGGAAAAATAGAGCTGCAACCTTTTCTTAGTCACCGCGGACGAAGTCGCGGGCGAAAATCAGAAATAATCACGAAGGTAGTACGTACGTACGTAGTCTAATAATCCGTAATGTATTCGACGTTCGAGGAAGCCTAGGAGTGCGCGACATCGCCGATAAGGTGCGAGAAAGTAGGCTAAGATGGTTTGGGCACGTAAAGCGGAAGCCACCTGATTACATCGGAAACTATCCACAAGCGTTTATCCAAACTCGAGCGGAGAATCAGAGGAACGGTTACGGTTGGCGAGGGCACACAGCTAGTGACCGCATCGATGCGAACGCGCGACAGCATCGCTACTGCATCGCGTCGCTGTGGGCGAGGGCTCGTACAGTCGCGCAACCTCGCTGTATAACCCGTGCCATTAAAGAAACGATATATAAATGGCGGACACTCTCGCGCCCTCCCGCTTTAATCATATCTCCGTCTATACTCACACGTAACGATAGCGAAGTCATTTTAGGTAGTCGTGATTAGTCACCTACGCTTGGCTAATAAAACACGCCAAAATACGTTCGCCTCTTATTGATTTTTAATGTTTGTACAGTTATTTCAATATTGTAGTTTACGTTAAGTGTTGTTATTTGTTGAGGTTTGTATTATTTACTACGTTTTAATATTTTTGATCTTATTTTCATAAAGAACGTAGAACAATTACCTAATCAATAAAGAAAGCATCGTAAAACAATATTTCGTAACCAAAAATGTAAGAAAGTTTTAGGTATGAACCGAAATCGTATTTTCGTAACCTCTTTTTCAGACCTTACCATAGGTACCCGCCGCCATTTTCATATCGTTTCTCTATTGGCACGGCTTATACCTATTGATAACACAGGATTAAGGGTTAGTTAACTCACCGACGCGCGTGCTGTAACCGCAGACGCAGTGCGACTCGTGCGGTGCGTCGCGGGGCGCATCCTCGAGGGAATGCAAGCCGGCGCAGTAGCCGCCGTGACGCAGCATCGCGCGGTAACAGGATGTGGTGAACGGACACTTGGTGCAAACCGTCGTTCCGCTGTGAAGGGGATGAGTGGGTTTAGAAAGGGCCTGGGCGCTTGACTTAAGATGACTTTGATTCGTCTAAGTGCTGAAATCTGTAACCAAGCCGAGATCAGAGTTGGTTTTGTAATTCGGGCTTTAGTGAGGATGTCGCAATATCGTGAAAAATTATTGTTCAATTAAAAGATACATTTAATAGCACAAAAACGTGTCATATAAAAAATAAATATGCAAAGGAATATTCCGTGGCTGCTCTAGTCCACCCTCTCGCCTTACCTACCCCGTTACCTAACCAGTGCTCAGAAAGATTCGACGATCGGCGGTTAGACCAAAAGTTCGACTGGTGGATGAAATTGTAAATAAAGCGGGAAGGGCAATATCAGCTTTAGAACGAGGAAAAGAAGCAGTTACTCATTTACTTACTCATGTAAATGAAGTAGTTTTAACAAAGATATAGGTGATAGGATCTCGAGTCTTAAGTGGAAAAGGGCAGGACACCTGGCGAGGCGGGAAGATGGCCGGTGGACAAGGGCAGCAACAGAGTGTCGTCCAAGAACTGGACGACGGTCGGTGGGCAGACCAGCTGCCCGATGGTCGGACGACATCGTTGTGTCGGCGGAGGGTCCATGGATGCGGATGGCGAGGGACCGTGAGAGGTGGCGTGAGGGGGAAAAGGCCGATACCCAGCAGTGGGCAGAGGTGGGCTGATGATGAATAAAGAGGATAGTTACTTACAGGAAATGTTTGTCGCTGTCCAAGTGAGTGTCACACTCGCGGCAGAGGGCCCCGTCCGGTACAGTGAGCGAGATGCCCTCGTACGTCCCGCTCATCGTGTGTATGCCGGTGTCCTTAACCGGCGGACGCGGCTTGTTCTAAAAACAATCACAAGTTTTAGGACTAAGTTTTAGAACCGCTAATTCTCGGGAATCTCGCATTCGACACAATCTCGAAGGAAAAATCTCATTTTGAGGCAAATGCCACATCTCCTATTCTCACGAAGTCATCCTCGATTTAAGGCACGAAATTTCTACGATATGTTTGCCTTTTTCACTCGACGTGACTCGAGTGGTCGGCGCAGTCGAGATCGAAATGACATGAGATTTTTCCTTCGAGGTGTGTCGAATGCGAGATTCCCTAGAATAAGCCTCCTGGGCTTCGAAGCGATTGTTTTTCGATAGGTTCCAAATTGCAACAAAAAGCTGTTTTCACGCCCTTGAAACTTGAAGCATTTCTGTTGGTCTCTCGACCAAAGTAGCGATGGCAATAATCGAGTGAAACTACTCGAGTTACTCGATTATTTGAATAACTCGGATAACTCGAGTTACGGATTTGTTGTTTACTCGATAGATATCTCGAGTGATTTTTGCTCGAGTGATTTTTGCTCGCCCACTCACACCTTCCGATTCAACGCTCGCTGTCTAGAGATTAATCGAGCAACTCGAGTGGGTAGGTAACTTTCTTGCAACTCGAGAGTTTACATTCATTTCGTTCATTTGCGCTCGCTCGTGCACTTACCTTCATGAGTTTTTATTTGCTTAGAAAAGTTTTTTTAATCAAACTGAACGCTCATCCAACCACTCGAGTGATTCACTCACCAGAATCACTCGATTATTGAAACCACTCGAGAGGTGAGTACTCGATTATTAAAATTACTCGATTATTGCCATCGCTAGACCAAAGGGCGCAGAGTGCTACTTTTACGCAAGAAACAGCCCTTTTCGTACCTACAACATTACACCGAAAAACAACACAGATTCAAATTTCAATTCGTTCGTCAGAGCCTCATTTATTATATCGGTAGGGTGCACCGCATGGTATGGCATGCCAAACCGAGAAGCATCTCTCGCTTTACGCTACCCGATAGTGGAATAAAACTTTTATCTTGAAGTTGTGCTTCCCTAACTGCAATGGGCTTTATTTATGGGCTGGATAGATAGATAGTCCTTATTCTATGGCCACTGTGGTGGTACATACCCTCGGCTTAGTGATGAGATGCTCCTCGTTGCAGAGCGTAGTGGCGCCCTCCACAGTGCCGTGCTCGCGGATCTGGTGCTCCTTCATTTGACCTGGAAACACAAGCAGTCCTTAAGGTTGGACGATAGCAACGTGGCGGGAAATTCAAAATATTCACAGTTTTTTACATTTTGTAGCTAAACTGAGCTATTTTTGTTCAGCTATTTTTCGTTCGCGGCAATATCATTGTATTCTTTTCATTATTGTAAACAACAAAACAACAATAATTCAGCTGATAAGTGTTCTGGTCATCAACAAGTTTTTGGGCAGGGCAGGTCATGGTATGGAAAGACAGCCAAAATGAGGGCTTCTGAAGTCACGTTAAAGATAAGATAAGATAAAGATAAAACATTATTTCTTACCAAAACCAAAACATTACATTAAAAAAAATACACTTAATACGTTAACCCTCGGTCCCCGTTGTTATAAAAAAAACCCCTAAAATGCTCTGAACACCAAGAATTAATTACTAAAAAGACATAAATGTGGGGAAATATAATGCTACAAACTCACCAAGATGCACGAATTTGAGCACGCATCGCGAGCACTTGATCTCGAGCTCCTTGTCTTGATGTTGCTTGAGATGGTCGATGAAAAGCAGCACGTTGCTGGTCAACTCATTGCCGTTCGCATACACTTGGATCACCTGAGGTTACAAAACAATATGGTGGGCCGAAGACATACAAAAAAATTCGGGAAAAAACTGGGTAGAGAAAGCTTAAGATAGAGAAGTCTTTGCGTGCGTAAGCTCGGGAGCGCTCGGTTTCGGCCGAGTCACTAGTGTTCACCGAACTAAATCCCATAGAATCCGCATTACGTACAAAATCACAATAAAAACTTGTCCCCACAGAAACAATATCAGCAATAGAACAACACGAAACATAATATTTTCTTAGGTTTGCACGAGCACTATACATAATTTAAACACAAATTAAAATGTAAATGTAAATTTAAATGTAAAAAGTTAATAAAACGAGTGTTAAATCCGTTAAAATCTGTGTTTAAACACGAAACATCTTTTCGACCATACGTCTAATATTCGAATGTCAACCTTATTGCATTAGTGTACAGTTTTATTTTAATTGCATAGACTACGAGCAAATAAGCTGCCATAGGCAATTTGGGCATCTATTTTTCCGGACACATTTCAAAGTTCTATGTTCTATCTAGTTTTATCCTTGATCGAAGCTAGTGTTACTCATTTCGCACCAAAATTGAAGTTACGCACACAAGAGCGCGCGTCTATACGCATTACAACTACAAGTATGGCTCATCCGCTTTCGTGAGATAAAACAACTGTGAACAGAGCTCTGTATGCTTAGCATGGTCGTTTTGACACTCTCTCGAACTCGAGTGACAGACGTGCCATGTCTATTGTGCGAGCATGGCAGGCGGGATTCGAGATGGCAATAGATTAGGGTCATGTCGAGCAGAAAGTAGATATTGCAATTTTTTATAAAAATGTTGTATTTTTGTCTCCATCGCCATGTTGGCGTAGAGCCAACTCGAGCCCGACCGACAAGTTGACAGTTTTGCATAGAGAAGGGCCTATCTCGGGCTTACCATGCTGCACGTACTGGTGTCAAATAAATGAAGTTTAAAATGACAAAGAAATGCTGAAGAACATATTTCAAATGTCAAAGAAATGCTGCCATCGTTATCTTTTGTTGCTAAAAACTAGCACAGAACATTTTCATTTCACCCGTTTTTCCACTAACCTTGAGGCAATGGGGGCACTGGAGGCGCGTATCGTCCGCGTGCGCCGCCAGCCAATGCGCGACCGTGTGCCGATGGGCACTAGAGCGATAGTCGCACGCGCCGCACGCGTACGGCAGCTCGAGCGGCGCGTGAGTCTTCTGCATGTGGCTGGCTAGAGTGAGGACCGCCGCGAAGCGCGTCTGTGGAGGAAAACAGACCGATAAAGACAGGTTTTGATACCCTCCTCCTTGCATCGGTATCCTCATCACTGAGGGTCGTGGTCATTGGATCGGAGCAATCCTTGTCGTACAATGCGTTGCCAGTTGTTCCTATCTGCGGCTAAGGCCCGTAAGATCAATCACAGTTTGCACTCAATCCATAGATTAAACCTCGCATTTTGTATGAAAGTTAATCGACTAGCCTTTTTGGTTAAAACTGTGTTTGATCTTACGGGCCTTAGTGTATGGCATCGTATACTGTGGCATTGAGTGTGGAGCGGACTTGGTCGGTCCAACGTGTCGGGCAGTGTGACCGAAATATTCGATACCCAGAGCGAATATATTTGAACGAGCGAGCGAAGCGAGAGTGGGTAAAACTCCCCGTGGAGCCATGGGTAGATGGCCTATAAACTGCTAACCTAGCAGATCAAGCAGGCGTATGTGCCGCCTTGCTTTATTGCACTATGAAAAGCAAGATGGCGCCATCTTTCTTTGTGACACTACGTAAAGAAAGTTTACGCTATTCAATAGAACGATAAAAACGTTGGTAGCAGTGTCGTGCCGCCAGAGCAACACAAACTGCGAGGCCGAAAGCCGAGCCCTGTGTAGAGGCCGACGGCCGAGCCCAGAGCCCGCAGAGCACGCAGCTCAGAGCGAGCCCAGTTTCCTGCTACGTCGAAGAACCTTCGCGTGCCCATAAGGAGCGAAGCAGCTTTTGCAATGACCCACCTCGCAGATCAAGCAGGCGTATGTGAAGAGGTCTGGCGACTTGGTGTCCTGCGGATGGTTGTGCTTGAGATGCGTCTGCAAGGTCTCTTCATCAGCGTGCAGCGAGCCGCAGTAGCTGCAGGGATGGCTCTGGGACGCGTCACAGCCGGCCGGTGGACTCTTCACGTGGGTGTAGAGATGGCGAGAGACTGACTTGTTGTTGTTTAACCGAGCTCAAGAGCTAACTTGAGAATATAAAGAACCCAAGCGCACTCAGCTTCAGCAGCATAAAACAGCGACAAACGTTTTTAGCCGCCTACCGGATGGTGCAACCTCGCAATGAAAAGCAAGATGGCGTCGTCTTGCTTTGTGACACTACCTAGAGCAAGATTCCGCTACTCGATGTTAGGATAAAAACGTCGGAGGTACAAAAACTGCGAGGCCGAAGGCCGAGCCCTGTGTAGAGGCCGAGGGCCGAGCCCAGAGCCCGCAGAGAACGTAGCTCGGAGCGGGCAGTTTTCTGCGAAGCGCAAGAGACGTTGCGTAGTATGTTAGGGCACTAACCTCGCAGATCAAGCAGGCGTATGTGAAGAGGTCGGGCGACTTGGTGTCCTGCGGATGGTTGTGCTTGAGATGCGTCTGCAAGGTCTCTTCGTCAGCGTGCAGCGAGCCGCAGTAGCTGCAGGGATGGCTCAGGGACGCGTCACAGCCGGCCGGTGGACTCTTCACGTGGGTGTAGAGATGGCGCGCCAGCGCGATGTTGTTGTTGAACTCGATGTGGCAGAGCGGGCACTGTGGGACGGAAAACGGGGGTTAGTTTTGTGACCGATCTTTATTTGTACTAATCGTAAAGATCTTTTGCCGCACGCTGTGACTACACTCTAATCAGTTAGAAAGGAAAAGGTGTTGTTTCTCAATAGTATGGGGCTCAGGCTAAGACTGAAATTAAACAAGGGCCAGAAAAGACGGACTATTAATTGAATTATAAACCATATTTTAACAACCACTCCTCAATATCTTTATCTGGTTCCATGTATAAAATGTTTTGATTTGATTGCAATGCAACACATACTCCACACTGACGAAATGGCGAACTTTGTGGTGAGCCGTGTGCACAGAATAGTGGAGCTGTCAGCTGTCAAAGTCACAGACTCATCAACACACACCAACATGCACCCCACGCCACGAACGAAACACCACAGATAAAATTCGCAACGGAGGGAAACGTTCCAAAACCAGATGTTGCAGGTGGCGCGTTAGTTAAAAAATAAACTTCTGTCAATAACTTACGCAAATAAATAATGAGGGTCTATGTCTCGAATGGCAAGTTTGAATGATGTTATGTTTGTATTTTAGGTAAAAAATATTGTTTTAAAATCAAAAGTATTTACCTCGCTCGTGTAAAGCAGTATCTGAACGCCTATAATGGAACTTTCATAAAAACAAAAACAGTTCGTACACGAATATAACACTGAAATAAAATCTTTTAGGCAGCACATACTGTTCAGGGGATTTTTCTCTTTGATATTAGCGGGTCATAGTAAACTTTAAATCGATTGCAAACTTAAAAAAAAAAACTGTGGTATGTATGTAATATGACGCACCACAGATTAAAACGGTATACATATCCATCAAGTATCGTCATCATGAAATATGTCACAGATAAAAGCGCTGTCAAAACGTTGTCTCTATTTCCTGCTTGGAGGATAGTGACCAGCCATAGCTATATTAGTGATCACTGGTGACAAGGCTTGACTGCGAAGTAGTTACTTCTGCTAAGGACTTGTTTAGATTGAGACGGCGGACCAAGGACGCAAAACTCGCACTCACCTCAACTGCAATAGCGACCCTCGGGTGTGTCCCATTCCCACCAATCTGGCCGAAGTAGTACCACTCCATCGAGACAGTCTCTTCCTGTTTGACCTCCTTCTTGATATTCTTGAGCGGTATGTCATCCGCCTCGTTCAATTCATCGCCGATGTTGTTGGTGGATCGCTCTCGCCAGTATCCACTAATAACTACACTCCAAGCAGGATTTAGAGACTACATCATGACAGTTATCTAACATTTTAAATGTGAAATCAAGTGCAATGCATGAAATATGTCACAGATAAAAGCGCTGTCAAAACGTTGTCTCTAATTCGTGCTTGGAGGATAGTGACCAGCCATAGCTATATTAGTGATCACTGGTGACCACGCTTGACTGCGAAGTAGCTACTTCTGCTAAGGACTGGTTTAGATTGAGACGGGGCGGACCAAGCACGCAAATAAACACTCAAAACTCGGACTTACCTCAACCGCAATAGCGACCCTCGGGTGTGTCCCATTCCCACCAATCTGGCCGAAGTAGTACCGCTCCATCGAGACGGTCTCTTCCTGTTTGACCTCCTTCTTGATATTCTTGAGCGGTATGTCATCCGCCTCATCCATTTCGTCGTCGATGTTGTAGGTTGATCGCTCTCGCTTCCTTCGTACGCGCGTCGGTTTTTCGGCCTCCGCTGGGGTTTTGTCGGCGCGCTCTTGCTTTATCTTGGTGCGCCGGACCGCTAGGGGGATCTGTTGAGTGGTGTGGGAGTTGTTAATACACCGTGCTATTTTAGTGGTTTTAAAGCCGAAGGTATTTTGTTGGTATTTTGCGTAATTCGGAAGGCAAAGTTTTTTGTTCGAAAGTCCGTTATTGGCTTAATCTTATAAAGATAAAAAAACAATATAAAGAGACAATATTGAGAAACTAATTTAAATATTTTTTATTTTGGTCCAGTAGTTTTGTTTTTATGCGCTAAAATGTTTTGTTCCTATGACCGCCAACAGTATGCAGACCGTCGCGTGACGTCATAAAACCGTATCTTTGAAACGTTGTAAAATCCAAACTACTGAACCAAAATAAAAATAAAATGAAATTAGTTTCTCAATATTGTCTAAAGATAAGATTAAGCCAATAACGGACTTTCGAACAAAAAACTTTGCCTTCCGAATTATAAAATTTCATTCCAAAACGCGCGAAAAAAAAAAACTTCTCCATACAAATGGTGTCGATTGGCGATAGACATAATTTGTATTGGGAAGTGTTTTTTGTTTTCGCTCATTATGGAGAAACATTTTGGAATTTGGTTGCTTTTCGGTGAGGGGAGTCTGATAGCGTCTGGGACTGGAGTTTGACTGGAGGAGCATTCCACGAAAAATGGTTTGTCTACGCCTATAATAAATGGTGTTAGCAAAACTTTACACATCGCGCGAGTTCACAGTTCGAGGCCAACCACTAGTTGCTATCGTTTGGAACATACCTCTTCATCGTCGTCCGGTATCTCGACGGTGGCGGGCGCGGTCTTCTTTTTCTTCTCCTTCTTGGTCGGCGGCGGCGGCGGCGGCGTCGCCTCGCGCTTCTTGCGCCCGCGCCGGCCCTTCGGAGGCTCCTCCTCTTCCGTCTTGGATTTCTGGGAATCAGAGATAGTATAAGATGTAGCGGTCACAGCCTATTTGGACTAGCCATTCTTAATCGATTGGCGAAGTTAAGCAACATCGGGCGCGGTCAGTCCATGGATGGGTGACCGCTAGTGGAAATAATATCTGAGCGCTTCCGTGCTTCGGAAGGCAAGCTCAACAGTTGTTCCCGGTTATTGTTGATTAACAACAATCGTTAAGCCATGTTAGAGGCCCTTTGGGCGGCCTAAAAACTTTGACACCAGGGGTGGCCACTACCTCATACGATAACCTAACCTGGACTCTGACAACAGGGGTGGCCACTACCTCATACGATAACCTATCCTGAACTCTGACACCAGGGGTGGCCACTACCTCATACGATAACCTAACCTGAACTCTGACACCAGGGGTGGCCACTACCTCATACGATAACCTAACCTGAACTCTGACAACAGGGGTGGCCACTACCTCATACGATAACCTAACCTAAACTCTGACACCAGGGGTGGCCACTACCTCATACGATAACCTAACCTGAACTCTGACACCAGGGGTGGCCACTACCTCATACGATAACCTAACCTGAACTCTGACACCAGGGGTGGCCACTACCTCATACGATAACCTAACCTGAACTCTGACACCAGCGCCTCTATTATCTAAAAATTCCACTCAACCTACGAGCGTCAAAACACTCGAAAATAGCCCTTATTGAAATGATTTTTGACATTTAAAAACCGTTATTTTTACGGTGGATATTTTAGATAATACTGGGGCAGGGGTGGCCACTACCTCATACGATAACCTAACCTGAACTCTGACACCAGGGGTGGCCACCATCTCATACGATAACCTAACCTGAACTTACCTTGGAAGGATACTTCCACTGCTTGAAGGGGTTGGCAGCGATCTTGTTGAGCCTCACGGTGATCGCATCTTTGCTCTCTATCTTCGTCTGCTCCGAGATGTGAGTTACGATGTTGTCGAAAGCCAAGCCGGGAGATACGCCGAATCTGTAACGGGTTATGAGTAATGTTAACAAAGGCCATATGGTCCGTTTTTTAATGGATGGAGAGATTAGTCGAAGCCGAATTTATTTGACTTTTTTATTCGTAAGCTGTATTTCGGACGGCCAACTGGCCTTTGACTGCTTGGTAGTCCACCAAGGTAGGCCCTTTTGACTGTCCGATCTGTGCAATTCTGGATAGGCCTAACTCTGCTTGCATATGGATGATATTCTAGGTTGTATTCGAAAATACCACAGCGGTATCATCGGCGTAACATTATAAAATTGTAGGTTACATATAATCATAAATCAGAAATAAGGTAGGTCCTAATACGCTCCCTTGAGGTACGCTATACGCAATTCTTCACTTTCTGGTTTCTGGCAGGTACTGATGGTTGAATATAAATAACCTCAAAGTTCGGATAACGAAATATAAAGCCGGTTTTTAGAGCATTCAGTTGATTTCACTTCAGCCACTGTGC